>OY728166.1:189384144-190584144 GCA_963277665.1 Viscum album
TAAAATTCAGTTATAACCTACATATTTTATGTGGAAGAACAAAGAATCGGTTGCTGGGAATAAGGGTTTGCATGCTGTAACAATGGAGCTCTCATTTAGGGTGCAATGTGGGCAGATCACGATCAGAACTAGGAGCTGCATTTGAGGCATTTTATACCAACGGTTTTAAAAAAACCAATGGGAAATATTATCAAACCTATCCTAATGGTTTCAATGAACTTTTGGAATAAGGGGGAAACTATACACTATCCCAACGCTTTCAAAAAACCATTGGGAAAACTATCATCTACCCAGGCATATCCCAACAGTTCTTCAAACTATTGGGAAAATACACTCTAAAACTTCATATTCCAATGTTTTTAAACAAATAATTAGTATTTTAATCCTATCCCAATTCTTTATAGAAACCGTTGGGATATAGGCGTTGGTATAGGAGTAATTTCTAGTAGTGAACACATGTGTAATCCAATCATTTCCATGGTAAAATCCCCTTTCAAATTCATATTCACATAAAAACTATTTTCATAACATGATTCATAATTCAAACACACGTTTTAAGGTTCATAACAAGGAATGAAATATACCACAAAACCCATATCAGTTGAAAAATATACTTTAATTACATTTTCACCTTTAAATATCCTTGAAAATGCATCTTACACCTTTCGCACAAGGAATATGATATTTTCATGAAATACCATAATAAAGAAGATAATGAATAAAAACCATTTTTCTTTATAAACCCCATTTCCAACATATTTACATCTCAAAACTTTTCAAAAACATGCTTCACACCATAAAAATAATCCATGGAACATATTCAAGCACTCAAGAAAGCATATCAAAATCATCCAATAATGTAAAATCAGGGAACCACCTACCTAACACTTGGAAACTTCCAAAAATTGGTGTAAAATCATAACTACACCACCACAAGATCCTAAAAAATAAATATTGAAAAATAAATATCAATATCTCTCCCAACATCACAAGATCGAATCCCATTTTGGGTCAAATAACCACTAGTAAATAAGAACTCTAGAAAGAGGGATGGAAATCCATAGAAAGAGGGAAGAATCAAGGGAGAAACCACTTACTTGATGAATCCTTGAAGTTACCACACCAAATACACCAAATTAAAGGAGTCTAAGGGAACCAAGAGGGATAGGTTGAGGTGCTTAGGGATTAAAAGAATGAATGGGGAAAGAAGGGGTATTTTGGGTTAAATACCAAGAGTACATAAAGGTAATATTCAAATTTGTAATGACCTAGGAAATTCTCTTGTTTTTCCTACACGGTTTTCCAAACTGTGTGGTAACCTTTCACCCCTCACTATCCAATAAGGACATTCCCCACACGTTCTCCCTAACCATGTGGTCACCACTATCCAAAATCAATATAATCCGCATGGTTTCATGGGCAAGGGTGCACAGTTTCCTCAAACCATACACCACCTGCTATCAAGCCCAAATCCTCCATTTTATATTAAAAACTCATGGGAAACCCAAGTAAAAAATTAAAGAATGAAAGTGAAAAAAATAATTATCACAAAATGAAATTATGGATTTGACATCCATCATAAAAATCCTTTATGGTGGTAGTCATCTCCTCTCTATCAATTCATATGAGGATAACTCCATTGATTTTTCACTTATATAGACACTTCTGATGACTTAAGCTATCATAGAGAGTTAAATTAACTACCTCACATCATATAATGTTCCTTTTTATTTATTTCTGATAGAAGTTTACAATATTTAAGGTATTCTATGATGGATTTCATCCAAATATTTTCATAATTATCTAGTTCGGTAGTTAATTCAACCCTATTGATATCTTCCATACTAATTTGAAAAAATAGTGATACTATTCTATGATAGGAAATATTGATGACTATTTAATCCTAACCTATATCTTCCAAGGTCAAAAAGTGTTTTATAATGTGTCTACCTAAGCATTTTGTGAAATTATAATGTGAGTTAGTGTTGTATTATAGGTAATTATATCATCAACCCTCGAACATAATTAAGTAGGGGGTTCAGCTACTTTTTCTGATGGAATAATCATCATTTATCCTCTTAATCACAAACTCAAAGTAACCTTTGATTCTTAGGTGATCAACTATTATTTTTAAAGTTAATTCCAATCCTACAATGAGGGCCTGGTATTCGCCCTCATTTTTAGGGCATCCTTCTTAAAGTAGTAGGGAGTAGGGTAGAACTTCCTTTGTTGGAGAAATCATAATGACTCCCAAATTGACTTTGTTAAGATTTGGGTCTTCTATCCTCTTTCTAATTTGGATTCTAGATTCATAGTAAAATTAAATTTATTAC
This sequence comes from Viscum album, assembly GCA_963277665.1. NCBI lineage: Eukaryota > Viridiplantae > Streptophyta > Magnoliopsida > Santalales > Viscaceae > Viscum > Viscum album. The sequence goes on from OY728166.1 coordinate 189,386,478, forward strand.
ATTTGGGTGGAGTCTGGAATAGAGAAGATATCCACATCTTAAATTTTAGTACTCATTAGTACTTCTTCTATAAAAGGATGTCATGCTATGAAATTTGTTAAGTTGTTCCATTTTATCACCATTTATAGTATGAATTGGATATTTAATTATTGTATAATGACCACCCATCATGCCAAACGTCCATTAAAAATGGGTATATTGAGGATATTTTTGAGTGGGTTATTTAAAGAGATCAAATGGACCTCATGGTGCTTCAGATAGTTCCTTAATTTCTAAACATAAAAATTAAGTGTCGAACAGTTCTTCTTGATATCTGAATATCAATTCATTGTGTTGATCATGGTTTAACTAAGATAATAAAGGTTTTTTTCACTACAAGAATCTTTTTTCTATGTGAGGAAGGTCTATGGTGATCGTTCTAGAGCTGTCACATATAATATGAGTGTATTTCATTCAACTTGAGGCATCAACACTAGTGGGATCAGAAAATATTTCTTGAGGATGTCGAATGATTCTTAGTAGTCATCCATAAAATGAAATTTGATCCCTTTCTTCATCAACCTAGTGAAGGGAAAACACTTTCCTTTAAGGTTTTCTATAAAGTTTCAAATGTAGTAAATTTTTTCCTATATTCCTCTCAACACTTTGAGGTTTAAATGGGGTTACAAAACCATTATTTCTTTAGTCTTTTTAGAGTCTAATTTGATGTAATGATGGTGTACTATGAACCTGAGAAATTTTCCTAAGGTAATGCCAAAAGCGTATTTTGGGGGGTTCATTTTCAAACTGTATTGTCACAGTTTTCTAAAGAAATCCAAATCAGCAAGGTGATCAGAATTTTTCCATGATTTTACCATAAAATCATCAACATAACACATGAATAATTTTTCTATGAGTGGTTTGAATATGTGATGCATGGAACGTGGATATGTAGATCTAGACTTATTTAAAACAAATGGAATCACCTGGTAGAAGAATACTACCTAGGGGCCGGAATAAAGTGTCTTATTAATCCTCTAAGTCCATTTGAATTTGTTTGTGTTTTTAATATCCATTCATGAAAGATAGGGCATGATTTTCATTAATTTCATTGATTATAAGTTCTGTAATCAGAACAGAGAAGTTTTATTTTAGACTGTGCCAGTTTAGGTCTCTAAAATTGATGAAAACCCTGATATGTCCATTATTTTTCTAAACAGGGAAAATTTCAGAAATCCATTTTAGGTATTGGACTCCTTTAATGAATTTTTATGTGAAAATATTTTCAATTAGTATTTAACCTTCGAAGCATGAGTTGTATGTGTCCTTCTAGTGGCCTTCATGTAACTGTTGTCCTCTCCTAGAAATCTTAAGTGATGGGTAGACACATTGGGATCAAGCCCTAGAATTTATTTTTAATTCAACGAAAATACATCTTGGTGCATCTTAAAAAAATATATGTAAATTTCCTTCTCATCAAGGGATATATATTCATTTATCAACATTGGTTGTGTATCCTTATATGTACCCAGAATTATTTTTTAGATTTCATTGACATTGGTGGAGACTCTTTCCTCGAATGTTAGAGGAGTGTCTTTGAGTTCATATTCTTCCTCTTATTCCTCTTTATATTCCTCATCTTCTTACTCTATGTCCATGTCAGTATGGATATGATACAAATAGGAATTATAAAGGTTACTGGGGAGGTCAGTGTTTTAAGATCTGTCTTCCAACAAAGATATAATGAATTCCTTATATTTTTCTAATTAAGTGTTGACCTGATGAATTTATTTGGATGAAGTTGGGGAATTTTTATTTAAGGTATCATAACCAATTGGGAAATCAAAGAATTATCTATCACCTATGAATTCAACTAATGTGTCCAATATCATGAGGATCGTCACACACATCTTTGGATATGAGATTATTTCTTTGACCTGACTGATGGGAAATGCATATTCATCACCAAGTTATTTAAATGGATTGGTAAAGGTTATTTCTAGACCATTTAGGGCTGTAACATGAGTGATACCATCAATTATGGGTTTTTTTCTACCTTTAATAGAATCTCGCATCAATATATTGAGATTCACAATATTCAAATGGAGATTTATCACTATATAACATTCAAGTCTTTCTATTTCTGTATTATTTAAGGAATTGATGATATGATGAAGGGATCACTACATGCTAGTGCACCCAAGAGGTAACTAGAAATATATTAAAATTCTTATCTTTCCAAATGACTAGGAAATTAGATTCAGATATCTTATCTCCAAAATAAGCTTTGAGATTAATGTGGCCAAGGAGTTTTTTCACTTTTATCATACCCTTTAATTGTTAGAGTGAAAGAGGATAGATCAACTTCAGTGTATCCCAATCGACAGAGTGTTATGAATGGAATAATGTTAACTCTAGATATATTTTTAATGAAATATCAATGGATTTAAATGTCATCTAATCTTCTATAAATGTAAAATGGTCTAATATGTCCCTATATAATAGCATCCACGTCCGGCACCATGAAATAGATAAACACATGAAATTATTTAAATTTTATCTCTTCAAGATATACCTCAGTATTAGTAACTTTAGCTTCAAACTCATGAGGGCCTAGAAGAGCCTCTATAAGTGCTTCTCATATATCCTTTGACATGTTGAGAGCATCCAAAGTTGAAATTTTCACTATAACCATGGCCAAATTCTTTAATATATACTATTTTTTAGTCAAATTCATACGTACTTATATGGGGAGGTACTCCCTAGTAGGAATTTTAGGGACTAATATTCCTATTTTAGATAATTTGGGTGGTTTCATAGATGTCGATGGGATATTTGCTACTATATTGGACCATTTTGGCCTGACTACCTATCTAGGTTGATGTGACTATTGTACCCCTTCCATTTGATCTTCTAGAATGATCGAGACTAGAAGATTATTTTTGAAGGTGGAGTAATTTCCCTACTCTTATGCTCACTGAAGGGATCTTCCATGAGTCTCCATAGCATAAACATCCTTTGAGGGGATGTGGCCAGGATATTGGATTCAACCATGGTTATTTCTTCCCCAGCCTCCCAATATTCTAAAACCTCTACCTATGGTTTCCAATCTTAGCATAGTGAATTTGAGATTTTATTCATATTCTTAATTGTATAATGGATCCATTAAGTGAATTAAATTAATGGAACCAAAAATTAATTCTTCATCTAGTGAGTATTTTGTCTATAATGATGATTCACACGGTACCATTTGTTGGGACAGCTCCCATTTTACCATTTATTGGGGTGTTTCCCATTCTCTCAGGACTAAAAGCATGAAGTATGATAAATTCAAGTATAAATTTTTCCTTAGTATAGGTTTTTCTTCTTGAATTTGTTTTATACTCTCCTGACCATGTCATTTCTTAGAATACTGGACTTTGGAGGGTTGTGGCATTGATAGAGTCATCTATGACATAGTAGAAATGACGAGGGGCACAATTGGTTGTTTTAACTATGATCGGAGGATATCATTATTTTAGTGGATTTTTTTATAGTCATCCAATCACTGAAATAAAGTGAATTATTATTGGTAACTTCCATTAAATTTAGAAACACATGCTACTTGTGTTGGTGGTTTTGCTAACTTCACTAGATGAGAATCAACCATATTTTGTAGGAAATATTTTAAAATGAAATAGTACTAGATGGTGTGACTCAATATTTAATGAAAGGGTAAATAAGATAGGTGATCATCAAGACTGACTTGGTAGGGTTTCATGGGTTCTGCTAGTGCTAACAGGTTGTTGTCCAAAGCTTCTAAGAAGTGTCCACGAACCAAATCATCTCAAAAGGAGTAGAATTTTTTCTCCTAGTCTCCAAACTATGATCATTTAGGTTATTTCCTTTCATCCCAATAATAATTTTTTGTTTTTTCTTCCACCTAGGAGAGGGTTTTACATGATAAGGTGTAGTATTTTGAGTATGAGTCAGTATAGGATCTAGTTTTAGAGTGGAAATTACAATTTCTACTCTTCCTACCCTATTTCTTTAGGCTATCAGCACTGGTGTAGATTTGGATCTAGTTCACAAGATGGATTCTGGCAATATTTAAGAAACTACAGAAAGGTCCCAAAACCCACCAATTTATTTGATAGGAATGAGTGGTGTTTTCAACTCATCATGGAATTTCTCTATTCAAATAGCCAACAAATATTCCTTCGGTAATGTTAAATTCAAAGTTTAAGTCAGACCCTTCCACCTAGAAATGAATTCTAAGACTCTATCATTTTATAACTATTTTCATTTTGAAAGGTTAAGGATCATTTTCTTTTACAACATATATCTCAACTAAAAATTAAATTTCTGGCAAATGTCTTCCCATCCTTTGATCAACCCCGATAATAAACTAGTGTACCATACAAAGGCTACTCCTTAGAAGGTTTGTAAAAAACACCAAAGTTTGTATGCTTCATTTTTCACTAGATTTCTGATCATGGAGCCACACCAAGACACATAATACATCAGATGATGGTCCGGATCCCCTGATCCAACAAATGTAGGAAATATAGGACTTCTAAAATTGGGTGGGGGAAGAATCGCATCTTCCCATTCAAGGTAAGGTTTCCTTTTTGGATATAAAAGTGCAGGTTGTCCCCTTATATATTCTAATTGGGATATGAAAAATTAAATAGTATCAAAAATTACTATAGAGATAACTAATTGAGTAGGGGCTGGAGCAGGGGACACAACATGCTGAACTATATGTGGTGGTTCTATCTGAACTTGTACTTTGTAATTTGTGTGGGTCGGTCTATTATAACTTTACATACATTAGTATGGATATTTAGAAAATGAAGATAAGTCTTATTATTTGGATATCACTAGATCCATATATATTGGCTTCTAGGATTATTTATTGAGTGAATTTTGTGGCCTACTCTCTCTAGTATGAAGATCTCTTCTTGTTGAGGGACATCAGTTTTGGGAGTTAAATGAGGTTCTTTTTGAAGAACATGTCTAATAGGAATGTTACCTATGAGTAGTTTGTCATTAATCCTTCTTATTTATCTCATTTATATCTTAAATTGATCCAATCCATCCTCAATCATGATGGTTTTGACATTATTAGGTAACAAATGGGATTGAGCCATATCCTTACCATTTTCTTTCGCTAATGACCTTCAAGGGGGGAGGAAAAGTGAATTTTAAAGAGTTTCCAAATTTTGGGAAAGCCTTTGATTTCTAGTATACACACCCTCTTTAGTCATTTCAGTGTGGACCATATTTTGAATGGACATACCCTCCTCTTGTTCTCCTACATTGTCCTGATATTCTAAATCATCAAAAGAAGTGGTGCTAATGAAATTTACTGATTCAAAATATATCATGGTCATTTCATCAGCCTCTAAATAGTGGGATAATTTAATACCTCAAGATAATATACTGTAAGAGATATGATTTTTGGGAGTGGTTATGCCCTTGACAAACTGTTTTTATTTGTGACTGTCATGAGGCCTCATACTCTCCTTCAAGTATTCCTTTAGAGCTGTCTTGTGATAGGTGATCTAAAGGGAATCTTTAAGTAATTTTTTTTCACGTCCCTAAGGATTAAACTGGATCATAGGATGGGATGAACCATGAAGATTCATTTTATGGGACTCCTCGTAACTGAGAAAAGATATTCTTTCAATGGTGAGGTGCTTGAGGTAAAAATGCCCTCATCCCAATAGGATGGCGTTGATTCTATTCTATTTTCACAACATTTTGGGATTGATTTTTCAGCCCTAAATGTTGTGTTAAACATGACCATAGCCCTGCGGGCTAGGGTTGCTTTTCTGTTTCCATGGATGCTGCTACTGTGGCTGATCACTTGATTTTACGAAGATTTATTCAAACATGGGCTAAGTGCATTATATTATTTTCACCTGAGTCATTTACTACCAAAGATATTAATGATTCCTAATGATTTTCTTCCATTAAGAGGGAGTCATGCTTAATATTTTCAGATTCTTGATGAAAGATTCTTTTGATGGCTCACTCTATTCCAAACCAACATCTTTGAGATTCATTCAGGGATGATTTTTGTTGATCATATCATCTGTTGTGAGAATAGCCTATTTTCCAAAGCTAGTTGGAGGCAATGACATTACATGATGTCTCCATGTGTGGGATTTTCTAATCGGGGAGTGAGGTGAAATGAAATTCCCTATGTTCACCCCATCCTCTAACATGAACTCTATATAGGGCATAGATTATTAGTTGATGAAAATATTTTAATGCATCGAGGCATGTGCACTAAAGGGATACTTTTTGTTTTCCCAATCTTGGGTACCATGCAGCTATAAGGGTTTCCAAGTCTATTTGACAACATATATCTTATATTACCTTGATGTGACTTGGATATTCATCATAAGTCAAGAATTTTATTTTTAGTTGATGAAGAGTAGTCTATAAATTTAGGCATATTTCATGCACACATTCTTCAAACAATGACTCTATAATGATGTATTGGGGAGTGTCTAAATGCTAGAACATGACTGGTATATTGACTTTAGCCAACTATATCCTCATGAGAAATATTTATTCTTTATCCTTTGCAATATGTTCATCAACCTGATCTGACCAAAGTGGGAATTTCTTCATTTCATTGTTTTAGACTGGGGGATTGGTACAACTTTCCTCTATTATGTTAGAAGGCATCCAATCCAAGGGTGGGTCAAGGAATGACTATTGCCTTAGGTTTTCTTCTATTTGAGAAATAATATCACTTGTTAATTATGGGTAATTAGGCATTACTTGCCTTATTTTCTCAAGTGACTCATTATAGGAGGTCTTTCTCATAGTTGGTTTAGAAATGGGAGGACCTTCTTGATGAAATAAAGTGTTTCTATGGGGAGGAACTTTGTAGTGAATTCCATCATGGGGAGTACTATAATCATAGCTTGAACTTCCTACTGTAAAGATAATTTATACAGTTTATACCTTGGGGAGGAACTTCATGGTGGATGATATCAAGGGGAGGGATTTCTTGTTGGTTGATCTTATAGACATGAGGAGGGTTATTGCAGTACTCATCGGTAGATGGGATCTCATGATCGATCATATTGTGGACATAAATTAAGCATTCATGTTAAGATACTATGGAGGAACTTTGGAACTACTTGCAGTAAAGTTTCAAGAAGGACCTTTGTAATTACAGCTACTATCTCCATAATTTAGTAAAAATGATTAGGATCCTAAACTGCCAAAGAAAAATTTCTAAAGGATTCAAGAACACAAACATTGAGTATAGTGGGATCATATACTGACTCTTTATTTTCCAATCATCTTTGGTGTGGAATATTTTTTGATTCTATCTTATGGGTGATTGGGTCCACCTGTTGTGGATAGCTTCTTTCATATACCAGGGAATTTTTGATTAGTTCACATGTTACGGTTAGAATTTTTTGATAGATTTATAGAATTTTGGCAGGGATATATTCTTCCCATGGAATTCCCAATAGGATGGACCAATGACCTCCAGTTTGAACAAAAATATGGTCCCAATTTGATTGTCCATTTATCATGGGATTTTTCCAATGACCCTCCTTGTTGAGAGTATGGATATGCATCTACTCCATAGTGACCCTCGCATTATGTTAATGAGTCACCCCAATTATGAGGGTGGGGTTGTGTGCCTTACCTTTAACCACTACCACTACTGTAATTATATCTTGAAAAGTTTTTAGGATGTGGTAAAGGATTTTCATCTACCCTTTAATCATTTTCAAGATATGTTGGGTGAGTTCTGTAGCTGAAACAGGGATAAATCCTCATTCCATGATTGGATCAGGGATGTAGGAATACTTCTATCCTATATTTACTATCAATATGTACTTAAATATTTTTTTAGGGGTTAAAATACATGTTTCTACCCTTTATTTGTTTCAAGGATCTTTCAGATAGTTTTTTTAGATACTACCAAATCATGCTGGTAGGTTTGGTAGATGCAATAAAGTATGAATTCCTGCTCACAGTTTGTAATTTTATTTTATTGGTGGTCTTCTATAGAGGTAACATAGGCATGGTCAGGTTCCCTTTTTCTTGATTGCTTCCCTTAGTGGCCTTCCCTAGGTGCATGGTTCTAATTGTCCTAGGCTAGACTCCTAAGGGTGTAACCCTCATCATGTCTAGGGTTCAATGTCATGCGGTGTTGGTGGTAGTAGCTTCTAGAAGGATATATTTGGTAGGAACAACATGTTGTTAGAATGAGGTCATTAGTGACCTATTTGTCTTCCTCCCTAATGTAAGGGAGGAAATTATTATTACATTCTGTGTATAGACTATTAGAATGTTTTGAGATAGTGATGGGTGTCATTTTCTTCTTTTCCAACAACAGGATATGGGTGGATTCTTGGTAGGGATTCATTCTTTAGAGGGCTTCTCATGAGACCTCTAGGGTTAATACATTTCCATTGTGGTGTTACTCCTAAACTAGATCATTTGAGACCTAGCGTTGAAGATGCTGGGTTGGTGAAAGTATCATATGATTTTATGAGGATCCTTCTTGTATGGTAGGGAATATATAAGGTCAGGATGGTTATTAGGATTCCATTTAGATTGAATGGATTTTTTATGAGAGTTCTTGAGTATATATGACAAACACAAACAATAAAAAACTCATCAAATGAGAATCTTAATAAATGAACACATGCATAATCAATTTTTTTAGATCCTTATTTGATCCACTTTATTTTTGTGAGTGTGTGAAAGGGTCCTAACATATGGGTGACACTATCATTTTGGTTAAGGATATATGTCAGTTTTACAACTTTTTCATTTGGAGAGGTGAGAACAAAATATCCCGACATGAATAAACCTACGTCTTTTTATAACTGTAAGGTTCATGTCAGGTTCACCATTTTTGTTTCACATGGAATGTAAAGTGGGGTTTAAATAGAGTTTTGTGGTGGTGTTGGCACAATGCTTCACATTGTACACACCATGTTATTTCAAAGTCCCTTCCAGGTGGTTTCTAATGAGGTTTATTCATGAAACCAAAAACACCCAACGATTCCCTTATTTTCAATGTTTCACGAATCTACTTTCCAAATGCAGATGTCCATTTCGAAATGGTTCCAACAACAGTTAGGGACTCTCATTAGTTAAAAGGATGGGATTTTAGGCTCATCACACCATTTTTATGGGAATTATTTCCCACTTTGGGACTCTCTTATATATTTAAGACATATTCATGAATCCTTTATTAAATCCAAAATATAAAACAAGTCACCCTTATATTAAAAATAAATTATTATCTTGTATTGGATTAGAATCATATGTATGTATCTGATGTTCTTTATTTAAGGATAAATCTATATATATTTGAGGTCCTCCTTTGATGGTTCCATTTTTATATAGATTAGATATTATTATGTTGTTTATTATCATGATGTTGGTTTTAAGACACACAGTGGGGTGCTTTGGAATTTATCATCATCCAAGAAGACATGAGTTGTTTTGATATCGAGATCGGGCCCATGAAAAGGGATTCCTATGTATACTTTTTAAAGGAATCATAACCCACATAGTTCAGTGACACTTAATTGGACACATCATACCTTTTAAGGTCATGTGATGAGGACCAGACCATGTAGTTTAACATCGTTCAGCAAGGATATATAGTTGTAAGGTTCCTATCCAAGGATGGTGCAAGGATTACGCTGATATAGGTCGGGGACCTAGAAGGGATATAGGATCCCAGTTTGGATATGAACTTATTAAGAATATGGCCCAATAAGGATGGTGAAGGAGGGACATGGAAGGAATATGTAACTTTGGTTTGGATATGATCCCACTAATAATATGACCCATAGAATGTTTAGGTGAGTTTGGGGTACTGTGTTTGAACCTCTATGAGTCTTTCTACATATCTAATTTGAACAAGAATCAAATCCCACATAGTTTGGAATGGTTGGGGATTACACCAATGGAGGAGGGACAAGGATTCTTCATCGGTAATATATAACTTTAAATATTTTTATCACATTGAATATATCCCTTAGAGAGGATGGTAACATGGTTTTGGGGATTACACCTAGTAGGAGGCCCATTTGAGTGATTATGTTTGAGGATTATACCAAATAGGAGGCCCATGTTGGTGGTATTTTATTGTGATATTGACATGGTCGTCACTAACCACTAAGCCCATGATATTCATGATCAGTGTGAAAATAAGAGGAAGTAGAAGATCTATAAATCTGCACAATATCCTTAATCTACTCATGGAAAAGGGTAAGGATATGGAAGGCATAAGAATTCCCCACAAGAAATACTAGGGGATTACTCCATGAGGGATTCCCTTGGGTGACCCTTTTGATAGGTGACTACCCTTTTATTGGTGGAGAGGAAGAATATGTATTAACCCTTATGGAAGTTAAAAGTAAGTGGTTCCCCCCACTTCCCAAAATAGAGAGGTACTTAGAAATGCCTTCACAATAGGGGTCCTCATTACTGAGAGAACTCACAATTGTAATCATTCTGAGGACCCTTCCTATTTGGTAGGATAATTGTAGGACATATTTTACCAAGAGAATTCACAATCGAATGGTAGAAATGTTGGGGTGTCTTTCACCATGATCGTGAAAATATGGAGGCCTCAGTGGAGGTTTTAATTTTGTATCCCTTATATGAGTGTCCCAGAGAGAGGGGTTCCCTATCATCAATGGTGAAGGACAGGGCTTAGAGGGTGTCTCGTGTAGGGTGTACCTTAGTGAGATGAATGTGTCTCATGAGGGGTGGAACTGGGAGAGATAAAGGTGTCTCACACGGGGTGAATGTAGGCGAGATAGAGGTTCTTCACCTAGGTAAGGCCTAGGAGATCTAGTGGTGCTTTTCCCAGGTAATTCTTGGGTGAGATAGAGGTACTTTACCTAGTTAAGGAATGGGAAAGATAAATTTTCCTCACCCAGGTAATTCTTGGGAGAGCTAAAGGTTCTTTTCCTAGGTAAGGTTGTAATGATCTAGAGGTGATTCACCTAGGTAAGTCATGGGTGAGATAGAGGTGCTTCATCCAAGTAAGGCATGGGAAAGTTGAAGGTGTTTCTCCTATGTGAGGCATGGGCACGATAGAGGTTCTTCTCCTAGGTCAGGACTGGGAAAGCTAAAGGTGATTCACCTAGGTAAGGTCTAGGTGAGAAAATAGTGATTCACCCATGTAAGTATTGGGTGAGATAGATGTTCTTTACCCAGGTAAGGACAGGGAGAGCTAGTGTTTCTTCACATAGGTAAGGCCTGGGTGAGCTAATGGTTTTTCACCTAGGTAAGTCCTAGGAGATCTAAAGGTTCTTCACCCAGGTAAGGCCTGGGTGAGCCATACATACTTCACCCAGGTAAAGCCTAGGATTGATAAGGGTGCTTCACCTAGGTAAGGCCTGAGAAAGCTATAGATTCATCTTGTTCAATGAATATCCTAGGAAACAATTCTTAGGAGATTCCTTACTTTATTCTTGAAGGGTATTCTCATGTGTCTTAGGACAACTGGTGCTTAAGTTTCGAGCCACGAAAGGTCCGTTTTCCCTAGTGATTTTGACTAGGGATGGTTACTCTCAAGGTTCTTGCTATTCTAGACATTGAGGGATCTCAATCCATTTACCATTTCTAATTCCCTCTTCTTTAGTAGGATTGGGTAACTACCTGATGATTTGGAGTACTTGGATGAGAGACTTAGGCGATCAATGCTTCAAGTAGTATCTTCATCTTATAGTTGTGTCAAATGAGGATCCCAAGGTTCCTATTTATAGCCATTATCAGGGCCCTGGTCAAAGGATATCATCCGCATATGCCTATCACACCGATGACTTGTGTGGGACCCTCATGCAGGTATTGGTCACTCATGTCGGGTCGGGCATGTTGTGCCTGTGTGAGACTCTCAGTGCGTAGGTGGGGTATTTTTGATATCTACTCAGTAAACTTATTTTTATCCATTTTCTCCTCTAATAATTGATTTATTTTACCATAAATCCTTTTATCCCCATGTAAAAAATTGATTTTCAACAAGCATATGTGAACTTTTTAGCTAATCCATATCCATGGATTTTCCAAAAAACATTCTGCATGACACACCGCCATCTTTTTCTTTCTTGGAAGAATCTGAACTATCATCATCTCCCTGCTTGGACTTCCCCATCACAGAAGGGTTGGTTGTAGGTTGAGAGAAGATTGAGAGAGAAATAGGGTGATGGATTGGATTCAGGAATAAGTATGTAGGGGAAAGGTGAGGTGGTTGAAGGTCTATTTTTGTATTTTAGGTCATCTATCTAATTTTTAATAAGGATACATGATAGATTTCGAATTTAAGGTTGATTATGACTAAAAAAATAAATAAAATAAAATAAAAACGAAATAAATGCAATTTATTTTTTAAATTGAATCAAAATTAATTAAACATGTAAACAAAAAAATCCAATAAACTAAAAATAAATTAATTAATTGTATTTCCACATTGCATTAAAATATAAATATATTAATTATAAATTTAGAAAATAAAATATAAAATTAATAAAATAAATTAAACTCATTTAAATTCAAAAAACCCAAATTCTATTTTAAAAAATTAAAATTGTTCACATGTAGGGGGATTAGTAAAAATATCTGCCAATTGGTTCTCAGTAAAGATAAATTTAAGAGCAATATCACCTTTTTTAGCATGATCTCTCAAGAAATGATTCTTTAATTCTATATTATTTGTTATTGAATGGTTTGTAGGATTTTTTGAAATATTTATAGCAACTAGTAACATCAAATTAAATTGATACTTGATTATATTTGAATCAAAAATTCATTATGGTGTGTTTCATCCACAACAATTTTTTACAAAAACTACCTACAGCTATATATTCTTCTTCAATAATAGATAATACAATAGGTTTTTATTTCTTACTAGACTAGGATACCAAGGATTTTCCTAAAAATTAGAAGGTTCCTGAGTTATTATTCCTATCTAGTCTACAACCACCAAAGTTGGCATAAGAATATGAAGTCAAACTAAAATCATGGGTTTTTGGAAAAAGTAAAGAAATTGTTCCTTTTAAATACGTTAAAATTATTTTGGTAGCTTTTAAATGATATTCCATGGTATTATCATGTAATGTTGAAAATAATAATAATATAGACATAGTTTATGGTCCACTAGAAGTCAAATACTACAGAATACTAATTATTCCTCTATACATCTTGTTTTCAATGTGGTTTCTTAGTTTCATCCAAGTCAAGATTTTCATTATAACTCTTAGTATTTACATGTATTTTACTATTTTTGAGTACAAACCTTTTAAGTAATTAAATTATGTATTTAGTTTAATTAAACAAATTCCCAAAGTCATATTGATAAATCTGAAAACATAAAAAAGAAATTTAACTCACTTATCATGCTCATTTAAATTTTTTTTCATGATTTTTGAAAACTTATTGCATAATTTTTTATTTATAGAGATAAAAGAAAAATCATCAACATATATTTTAACTAAAAAAATATATTAAGATTAAGTTTTCTTGAAAATAGTATGATATGTATTTCCTACTAAAAACCATTTGATAAAAGAAAAGAACATAAACATTCATACCAAGCTCTAGGTGCTTGTTTAAGTCCATAAAGAACTTTTCTAAGTTTAAAAAATGAAATTCGAAAATTGTGATTTTAAAAACCTTAAGGTTGTTCAATATAAACTTAATCCATAATAAAACCATTTAAAAAAGAATATTTCATATCCATATGATATATTTTGAAGTTCATGTATAATGTAGTGGCTAGGAGAATCTTAATGGATTCTAGTCTATCTATGGGTGTAAAGGTCTCGTCATAATATATAGCTTCCTCTTGGTTGTACCATTAAAAAATATTCTAGCCTTATTCCTATTGATCACACCATGATCATATTTCTTGTTTCTAAAAACCCATTTTGTTCCTATAACAGGATTGTCATGGGGTATACAAACTAATTCTCATACCTTATTCTTCTTGAACTAGTTTAACTTATCTTGCATTTCTAATACACAACTATCCTCAACTAAGTATTATTATATTATTTTTTGTTCTAGTTGAGATAAAAAATTTGAAAATTATAAAAAAAATTACAATTATTCTAGTATTAATCCCTTCATATATGATTTCTATAATTGTTTCTAATGGATGGGTTTTCTAGATTTAGGATGTCTAGGCAGCACACTTACTAGTTCACTAGTATCCATCCTTTCAGTATTTTATTCACCAAAATAAAGTTATAAATCATCATCCTTTTTATTTTCAATGAGAGCTTCAATTATAATGTTTTCAAAATAAAGTGTTATCTCATAAACTTGTCTCATTTTGTGATAAAAAGACCACTTTCATCAAATTTAACATGAGATGATTCTTCAATAAACTTTTACCTTCTGTTGAAAACTCTATAATATTTGGAAGTAGTAGATTATCCAAGAAATATTCCTTTATTGGTCTTTGGATCAAATTTACAAAGATTATCCTTGGGGTTCAGAATGTAAACTTTGAATCCAAAAATGTTGAAGTATCCAACTTTTTCCTTTCTATTATCTTGTAGCTCATAGGGTGATTTATTAAAAATAGGCATAATTATTACTTTATTAATTTTATAATATAATATATTTACATAATAAACCCAAAAGTGGAACGTTTATATTCACATAATATAGTCCTGATAATTTATTTAAATGTCTTATTCATCTATTCAACAGAACTATTCTGTTGTGGTTTCCTATGATATGAAAAAGTATGTTTGATACGGTGTTTTTATAATAAGAATTGAACTCATGGTTTTAAAATTATTCTTCATGGTCACTTCTCAAATAAATAATTTTGGAATATTTCTCATTTTGAACCAATTTACAAAAACTTATAAATATGTAACAACATTCAGTCTTAACACTCAAAAAGAAAACCCAAGTAAATATAGAGAAATCATAAAATAACACATAAATAAAGAAATTTACTCTTGGTCTTATTATCATAAATGGACTAAAACAATTATTGTGGATAAGTCCTAGAGGCCAAGATATAGCAACCTATTTAATTTAATTAAGATAAGATTTTTGTTTCTTTTCCATTTGGTATGCATCACATATTTTTTATTTGTTCAATTTAATTTGAGGAAAATCTAAAATTAAATTATTTTTAGAAAATTTTATCAAATAATAAACATTAAAATATCCTAGTATTATATGCCAAATCCAAGATTCATTTGTTTCATTGTTTAAATAGTTCACTTTCTTTTCAACATAAATAATTATGATATAAAGAATAGAAATTCTCAGTTTAAGGTGCCTTAAATTTATGAATTTTATCTTTAAAAATAGAACATGTGTTATTTGAAAAATCAAAAAAAAATATTCATCACAAAGTTGGGGAATAATTATCAAATTGTGCATCAATAATTTTATATGTAGAACTTTTTTGATGAGGACTGATCTTGGATTACCGACTGGCTCATCTCCTATGATCTTTCCTTTGGAATTATCACCAAATGTGAAATAACCTCCATAAATTTTTGATAAGGAGTGGAAATTAGAGAAATATCCACTAATACTCCTTGATCAAAAACTATCCACATACCATTTCTCACTAATTCACTTGGAACTTTTTCCCTACAAAGAGAAGTTAAACAAGAAATTGTTTTGGTACCCATATTCTCTTAGGTCCAGCAATGTTAGAAAATAGATATTTGGGAGCCCAAATCTTTTTCTTCTATAAAGAAAGTATGACACTGAATTTTGAAAAACTTTTTGAAATAAAATCATTTTTAACTCCATAATATTGAATATTTATAAAGTTTTAACTATTATCATTGTTCTATAATTCTCTATAATGAAAATAGATGACTTTTTAGAGTTTTTTATTCTTAAAACTAATAACAAAAAAACTTTTATAAAAAATTAGATTTTCACCTTGGATTTATATTTCAAATTTATTTTTATGGAAATTATTTTTTCTAATTATTTTATTCATATAATTTTCAACATTTTTTAAAAAACTCACATCATATTTTATATCTTTAATTTATTTTTGTAAGAACTTTATCTTGTTACCATGTTCAATACAAGATACAGTAGAATTTTTCATATTGATTCACAAATCCAGAATTTTCTTATTTAACTCCTATTTTTCATTAACTATATTTTTATAAGAGTTATTGAGGGATTTATTTTTCTTATTAAAAAATTTAATATTTTATTTCAAGAATGATATAGTATTTGTTTAATTCTTCAAAATAATAATTTTCATTTACTAAATCAGATTCATGATCAGAATAATCAAATGAATATAAATCATTTGAGTATGCCATAAATCACATGTTGGCCTTTTGATTAGAAAATTCATCTTCTAATTCTAAATATGTGACATCACTAGAATATTATAAAGTAATCCATGTGTCTTTAATGGATTTATTAGATTTCTTCTTATATAAAACCTTATAAAAATATTTTTTCTTATATTTCTTATTACCTTGAAATTAAGAGAAGTTTGGTTTGATGTGCCCAAGTTTCTTACACTCATATAATATGACTTCTTTAAAGTTTCCATTATGGTTATTATATTTATTAAAGGGTTTTTTGAAAACTATTAATTTATTATAAAACTTTTTGAACTTTATAAAAAGATTAGAAAGTTCATCATTTGATTCTGGATTACATAAGGTATCTTCTTCTCTAAATGATTCATAAATTTTTATACACTTGTTACTCTTTTCAGATTTTGAATTAAAAACCTTAAAGGCAACATTTTAGTTCTTAAAAAACTTACACTCACCTGGATTAGCTTCCATTTCATCTTTATACATCATAAGTGTACTATTAATATATTTTATTTGGAAATATTTGACAGTTGTAGATTTCTTAATGGAAGTTGAAATTTTACTCCACAGGGAGGTAGAATTATTAGAATTTTCAGAACATGATTTGGTTTAGAAACGGGTTCTTATAAATTAGCAACAATATTTAAAACCTCGATAAGTCTTATATTTAGCTGAGAAATTCTTTCTCATTCCATATTTTTGAATGTTTCTTAATTTATTTATGTAGTATTATATCTAAGAGCTCAAGCATTTTCAATCCCTTTATAAGCCATTGATATGGTAGTCCACATCTCGTAGGCTATTTTATATTGTGAAACTTGGTTGAATTCATCATGACCTAGTCCACATATCATAGCATTCATGAATTTAGATTTTAGATTATATTATCCTTTAATTGTTTCATTACACTTCTCCAAATATCCTTTAAGAATAATATAAGGATTCATAAATTTTTAAAAAACCATCAAACCAGGATTCTTTAAATAGATTATCATAAATTCCTTCTAGTAGGGATAATTCTCACCACTGAAGTAGGGAGGTATTATCATCGACATATGTTCTATATTTCCTATTATAGAATACATTTTAAATATGATCTTAATAATTCAACCTTTCATAGTTGAGAACACCAAATTTACTACATCTGATACTAATTCTTGGTCATAGACCAGCTACACTAATACTCAAGGAGTGAATTGAGTCTTTAAAATTTCTTGGCTTATAAAACCACCCTTTTCAAGGTATGAAGTTTTATGATCTTTTTTTAACACAAAAAAGAAGTGTAAAATAAAGAAAAAAAGATGCAACACATGAGACTTATAGATTTTTAGGGGATAGAAATCCCCTAATCCAATATAAAAATGATTAACTCCTAGATCTTGGTGATTTTCACTAGTTCATTCCTTTTACTAAGGACTTCCATTAATTTTCTCAGGGACTGCATGATCGAGTGAAAGAAGTTAACACTTGGTATAACAGTATGATCGTTTATCGAGCTCTAAAAAGGACTAACAAACACTAGCCTTCAAGGTTATTTTACTAGGAAACTTCACACTTCCGGTGGTATGAAACAATATAAAATATTACTAATAAATCTTACAGTTGAAATATGCAATAGACAGAAGAGAAGAAATATCCAAGAGAGAGAATAAGAAAACAAAGCATCCCAAGGATAGTCTTATAAATACAGAAAGATAGATATTTTAAGCATAGATATTGAACTTGTAACTTCTTCTTATTTAGCTTGGAATAAAGTAACAGCATGAAATCTTCGAGAGAGAGAGATAGAGAGAGAGTTGAGAGTGAAAGTGCTTTATTCTATTCTTTTGTATAATATATATTTATCTTATTCAAATTTTAATAATATTTCAAAAAAAAATCTCTTAATTTCAAGGAATGAGATCCATACAATCCAATTTCTGAAATAATTTCCAAATGAGTTTTTTAAATACCTCGGTAACAGTACTGAGCATTAAATTATTTTTTTACTTCTTTCTTATCTTGGTACTTGAATATTTTTATATTTAATTTTACCTAAAAATATAATATTTAATTCTTTCACGGCAACATTAAATTTTAC
Organism: Viscum album; assembly: GCA_963277665.1. Taxonomy (NCBI): domain Eukaryota; kingdom Viridiplantae; phylum Streptophyta; class Magnoliopsida; order Santalales; family Viscaceae; genus Viscum; species Viscum album. Next base: position 189,404,859 of record OY728166.1, read on the forward strand.
TTAAAGAACTCTAATGGTAATAAATATACAGGTTGTAAAACCTCATAACCAAATTCCACTAATTTTAACTTGTGTATTTAATTTGATTCATACAGTCGTTTTTCACATAATTGATTTATTCTCATAGATGAATTATGTAGGAATTATTCACGTAGTCTAGTTCTTTATGTATCCAAACTCTTCACATAGCATTATTTATCATGTAGATGAATTTGATGTAGCTCAATGAATCACATAGTCATTTGGAATCATGTAGTAAAATTCACCAAGTATCCAATTTATGTAGTTGATTAATCCATATAGGTGATTTACATAGTCGTTTTATTAACATAGTTGTTTTCTCACATAGGATATTAATCAATGTAGGAAATTTACATGTAGAAAATTTCATGGAGTATCCAATATATGAAGTAATTTATTTCACATAGCCAATTGATGTAACTGATTTCTCGACATATCCAAATCTTTATGTAGCTGATTTTACATACTTGGGAAAATTTCATAAAGAATGAAAAAAATTGAAAAATTTACATAATGAACTAAAAAAGACTTTAATAAGAGTAAAATTGATGAACAAACATAAAAAACATTAGTAACATATGAAGAGTATTTGAGATCATCAAAATCATAAAGTACATAGGATATATTAGAACAACACTAGTAGTCCAACAATATCCATGGATAAGTTTTAGGATTATGATTATTTATATAGAATTATTTGATCATCGTTTATTTATTCTATATTATTCATGACTTATTTATTCCATATTATATTCTTCTATATGCATACCCTTACTAAAAACTAATCTCCCCCCTTCTTATATTTTCTTTCTCCATATACTAGGAAGTGTATTGTGATTAATATATAAGGATATTCAAGAGGGAATAATGATGTTATAAAATAAAATACTATGTTATATTTTATTTTTTCAAATGTAATGTCAGGATTAATTGTGTATCGAGTTTTCTAGTAATACTAAACTATTCATTCCTTTGGGATGTGATTTCTTGTATCTAGTACAAATTTAATAAAGTAACCACTAGCTCTAGGATACTAGGGTTAGGGTTTTTATAATAACACATCATAAATTATCAATAAAAGGATAGTTAGTATCTTATCATGAATCTTAGGGGAGCTAAAAATTTAGTTCCACAATATATATAAAACAAAGTCTCTGAATAAATACCCAAAATGAAAAACTCTTACGGAAGTGACTCCATGAACACCAACCAACTCTAAATCATGAGCTAGTAATGTTTAGACCAATCACCAACTTCATCATATAAATATTTAAAAAAATATAGAATATAGTATTAATCATGAAAGTAAACTTGGTAGGGTCTTCCCCAAACTATCCCATGAAAATGTGCATGAATTATACGAAATCCTTATTGAATAAATAGTAAAACTAATATGTTACCTATGTCGCATCAACTAACACCCCAAATCACCATGTCTCACTCACTAAATGTAAACACTGGTATAATAACATAATATCAATAGAATATAGTAATAAAGGTACCCCACATCTACGTCCCTACTGAACTAGTCACCCTCATGCCCCAATTTCATTCATCATAGTATCCACATCCCTTCCATGTCAACATAACCACATACCACACATCACATAAAACCACAAATATATAACTACACCCACATATAAACACCCACAAACTCATAATCATCACATCACCCCATAATATAAACTCATCCCATAAAATCTTATATTGTGTTAAGAAGATAAAGCAGGGAAGAGGGAGTATTCATCTTTCCATGTCACCTTTATCCTTGATATTGGGGATAACACCTAAAACACAAAACCTCACATACACACCAGTCACATTAACCAACTTAGGTGGTTATGTGTAAGAAATAACAACAGCTACAATGAATATATATATATATAACATAATCCCAACCTAAGGGTTCTCTTTATATCATGAAAATTCCAAAACCACAACCACTACCACATAATTATCATTACACACCAACAATTGTTTCCTTCTATGACCACATCACATAGTAACCCCATCATCAACATAAAATAGCTACAAAAATCACATAACTTCCCACTTAATATTTCTTTATCAAAATCCATATTATAATTATAGACCATATCAAGTTCAATATGCCACATCTATTCCCAACCATTCTAATTTCATATATACACTTCCATTTTTGGTATTTATATTTCAATTTACCACTTTCCAGTTAGCCACCACTTCCTTTATTATTAAAGATGGTCATTTATACCACCATAACCCATTTCTACCTTTCACTTCTTATTTAATCGTCATTCCATATTCCAAGACACTGACCCATGAAAATCCATATAACCAAAGAAGTAGCAACACGACCATATCCTCCTCCTTTACCAAAAAAAGATAACCTCACATGGCCACCACCACTACTGTAATAATAATTTCAGACAAAACTTAATACCACATCATCCAGAAAAACTTAAAGCATCAACACAGCAAATTATTCCATATTTAAAACAATAATACCATATTACCATATATTATTAACTAGACATAAATAATAAAATAAAAACAAAAATAATAAATCCTAAATTTTCATTTCATTTTCTCATTACCATATTTAATTCATTTATCCACTTTTAATCATGATTAAATATATAAATAGAAACATAATCATAGTATCATGCTACTCACAAAACAACTAGTAATAAAATCAATAATAACATGGATAAATAAGTAAATCATTCTCAATACACTATTCCCACTATTTGTTCATGTTAAATTACTATCTTTATTAGGTCAAGATAAATTATTAATACAATAAAAGATAAAGATTGAAATTACATATCAATATGGTTATTAAAAAGGGGAAATTCCAAATCCCCATCTTAAACTAAGATTCAACGGTCACAGCACTAAAATTAGAAGAGATCCAATGACCAAACACTAATGAGAACAAAGAATACATAAACAAATAATTTGACATAATCCCCCATAAAATCCATGACCAAATAATACCAAAATTGAACCATAACTTCTTCCATAATGACTCAATAAAAATAAACAAGATAAGAATGAATACATGAGGGAGAGTGACCTTCTATAATGAGATATTAATCACACAAGGTCAAGGAATATGAACCACCAAGATAAGACCAAAGGGATCTAAGGATAATCCATATGCTTCTTAGGATTCAAGTAAATATTAAGGACATAGATAGTATTTGATAAATCACCCTAATTTATATTAAAATTCAGGAATATGAAAATTATGACATGATGAAAAAGGTCATGCCATAATGGTGGTTAGTCAGCCGACCCTCTCGAACATCATGGTATAATACTATTAAATTTAAGGGGGGTGAACCCATTCAAATCAATAAAAACAATGAAGATCACAATATAATGGAGGCTACTACACTGTATTTCTCAAACCCTTGAAAATCATGGTGAAAACCTCACCCTCCTTCACTCAAACTCGATATCCTCCAAATATAACCAAGAAATAATGAAGGGAATCTATGATAAACCACTTAAAATAGTGTGACACTAACAAATAATGGTTAAGACCACCACAACACATCATAAGTCTACACACTACAACCCCTATAATCACAGTGCAACTGATTCCCCCACACCTCAACAGAGAATCACCAAAACCTCACAGTGCATTAAATTTATCCATAGCATAGTACTAAAACCATGGTGTATCTAATCTCGACCACAAAAACCCTTCTACTACATAAAATATATCATTATTCAACACCATTATTCATTGAACAATCTACCCTTCTAGCAAAAATTTCATCCAAACTCGACTTTTCTTCCACCATCCTCTTCCAAACTTCCCCATGACACCTCTAACACCTCAAAAATAAAAATTAGAGACCATGAGAAATCCAAGCCTCTTTAATTATTCTTATCATATGAAGACTTCCCATTTTAATATTGATAAGATATATCTCCTGATTGAGTATCATATACATTATTTCACAAAAAATGAAAGAAATATCTTTAACATGAGAACTAATTCCAACAGAATGATTCATAATATCCACTTCTAAAAAAATAATATTCCATATATATAAGAAGTAAATAAAGGAAAAAAACACAAAATATTAAAAAAAATTAAAAAAATTATAAATTCAAACATTTCCATAATATACATTTATATGACATAATTTATTAGGTCTTGAAGGGTAATAGTAGATTATCTAGAGATAGGTGAATAGACCAGATTTAAAATTCTAAATAAGTGGATTAATTATCTAAATTAATTATGAAAGACAACTATTATAGTTAATTAGATGTATAATAAAAGAAATAACCCAAGGATGTTTTTTATAGTAGTTCATTCCATTTTGAGTATACTCTGCTCTTATACCTCTCTACTCAGTGAGAAATATGTTGTGAACTAATCTGATTATTGAAGGGGAATCATAACCCAATTATAGAATACTTTTTACAGTGGAGGAATAACTAGACACCTAACTTTTATATGGGGATTTATAACCCAATTACAATATTAACTTTATAAAATGGGAGTCACAACCCAAACGGTCTTGAATTTAGAATTTCAGAGTCACAACCCAATAAATAAAAGAATAACTCTTTTATTTGTAAAAGAATAAATTGAAAAAATGAGTGTACTTAAAATATTGGAAGAAGTGTTACAGACACAAGAAACCTGAATGAATAAGATAGACAAAGAAATCATAGGTATTGGTTTATGAGAAAAAAATATGAATTTATTTTTATGGAATTAGTAGTAGTATAATGATTCATTCATCCCTTGAGAGATCATCTAGTGGTAGTGAGAAATTTTCAGAACAAGTAGAATGTTCGCACTACTTTTTTGTAGCACTGTATCACTTAAAATATGAAATATCTCATTGAATATGTAACATATAATAATTATTTATATTTATTGACTATATAAATCAATAAATATTTATTCCCCTTTAAAAAATAAAATTAACACAGTCGATCATTCGTTAGAAAATTTAAAATTCATACCGAATAATATTGGACTATCAGAGAGAGAGAAAGAGAAAAGAATATTATCATTATATAATAATCACTAAACTCATGAAAAAAAATTAAAAGAATAAAGGATGATTCAAAACAATTTTAAATAAACAATTAAGTACATTAAATGGTCTCTAGAATAATTATTCAATAAAATATTCTATGAAAATAGAAATTTTGAATTTGAAATATGAAATTCAAATGAATTCTATTTAAAAAACAAGCAGTAAAAAAGAAAAGATATTCAAAAAATAATAACACTAAATTAAAAATATTAAAATAGGTTGGAATAAAATTAATATCATCTAATATTAATTTATAAATAATAAAATCAAATAAATGAACGTAAAATAAAAAACACTTTTTGGGTTTCAAGTTGTAAGTTTCAACCGTGAAGATAAAGTGGTATTTGATATTCATAAAAAACTACTTAAAATAATGGGAAATACTTCTTATAGGTTCTAAATAATTAATATGAATTTATAAATTCATTAAAACAATTTAAACAAAATAAATAAACTTATAGAAAATTGATATATGATACAAAATGTAAAACAGAGCATAATTTCCTATAGGATTTCATTAAATCATGTAGCTAAATTCACATAGGTGAATTTCACATAAGAAAATTTCCATACATAAGATAATTAACCATGTAGAAAAATATATGTAGTATTTTCACATAAGTAAATAGATATTGTAAATTTTCTCACGTGTCTGAATTTCTCATGTAGGTGATTCACGTAAGGGAATTCCTAAAAACATAAAACATATTGACTTTTCAAAATTAAGACCTAAAACAGACCTTGTTAAAGGTAGAATCAAATTTGGTTAATTATGAATTATATTTATAAAACTTTATTATATTTAAAAATATAAATGATCACCTTAATATTATTTCTATAACTCAACTTATCATCAAAAAACAATAGCAAATAAATTCTTAAAAATAGAAAAAATAAGACTGAAAATATACAGTGAAGTCAAACTTAATTTTAGACATGATGTAGATCAATTCATAATTTTATATATTCTAATAAAATGTAGATAATATTTTTAAATTTAAAAAATAATAATCACTCAAATTGGAGTTTTTTATCTCACGATATGGTCAAAGTACATAGGGTAATTGATTATGGAAAATTGGTTACTGGGTTCAAAAATCAGTAATTTGAATTTCAAATTGGATGTGTAGATTAGGATTGGATACATGGTGTATAGTGATGTTTATATATGTAAACTATAAAAAAAATTATTAATTATATTTTAATGTCTCAAATGACTTATTTATCCAAGGAACACTTCATGAAACTTATATAACATGTTATGAACAATAAAAATATAAAAACTAAAGATATTTTAAGAAAAGAATATAATAATATGCTCAAAGTTAAACATAATTTAATCAATATAAAATTAAATGTATTAATACTTTAAAAGAAAATAAAACGAATAATGCATTGTAATTATAAAAACATAAAGTGATTCAAGGAGCTAGTGAACATCCCCCCCCTTTTGATAATTACAAAACCAAGTATAATTTCAAAAACATCTCCCACTTTTTGAAATTATCAAAATAAAAATGTTTCAATAGAAAAATTCTTTCTTAAAATATTTTATAAAAAAATTTAAACATTAATATATCAAAATAATATGTCAAGGATATGCTATAAATCTTTTTAAAAAATATATATATCAAGGAGACATGATAAATACATCTAATGTTAAAACTTATAAGTAAATGCATTGAGTATAATTTTTAAAAAATGTTTGATAAAAAAATGATAAATATTTTAAGAAATAATATTTTATAAAAATTGAAGGTTTAAACAGTTAGTTAAAATTATATAGGATGTATTAGAGGTTTAAAATAGTTTCATAAAAAAAATGTATATAAATTAACTATAATAATCTAAAAAATAGGTTCCAGATTTTATAGATTTTATGTAAAACTAAAAATTTCAATATATAAGATTACTCAAACTCCTCTTAAACACATGAAAACATAAAACTATTAAGATTACAACATGTTGATATCAATTTTTAAGTTTTTTAAATTGATAAAAGTCTAAAGGCTTGGTGATGATATCTACAAGTTGATTTTCAGTAGGGATAAACTCTGAAAAAAATATCTCCCTTATTCACATGATGTATAATAAAATGATATATAACATCAATATGATTAGTTCTATAATGTTTTAAAGGATCATTAGAAATATAAATTCCATATGTATTATCAGAATAAACTGGAAATTTATTAATAAAAATACCAAAATCACATAAATTTTTCTTAATCTATAGAATTTGATCACAACAACTTGCAGTATAAATATACTCAGCTTCTGTAGTAGATAGAGCAACAGTAAATTTCTTCTAAGAAGACTAAGAAATTAAAATTTTTCTAAGAAATTGGTGAAAACCTAATGTTATTTTTCTGTCAATTTTCCATCCTCCAAAATAAATGTCAGAAAAAGATATTAAATAAAAAATATTATTTTTATAATAATACAAACCAAAGTTAATAGTTCCTTTAACATATCAAATTATTATTTTCACATATTTAATATGAATCCCTTTATAATTATCCTGAAATATTTCACATGGATAAACACTAAACCTGATATCAAGTCAAGATATATTTAAATAAAGTAGGTTACCCATCATGCCTTTATAAACTTTAATATAAATAGATTTACTAGAAGCATAATCATATAATTTATAACCAGTATCCTTAGGAATTTTAATAGATTTAAAATAATCAAGACCAAACTGTTTAACCAAATATTTTTCATACTTATATTGATTAAGAAATATCACATATTTCCTCTGATAAATTTGGGGTCCTAAAAAAGAACTTTAATTATCCCATTAAGCTCATGTCAAACTCAGATGACAAAAAAGTATAAAATTCATTATAAATAAATTTACTAGAGCAACTAAAAACTATATGCTCAAAATAAATTTTCATAATTAAAATATCATTTGAAATTATTTTAATAAATAGTGTATGATCAAAATTACCTTTATTTAAACTATTACTCAATATAAAAAAGAATTTTTTTTATACCAAGAATGAGGTTCTTGTTTGAGACCATAAAAATATTTAGATAATTTTAAAACATTATTATGAATTTTTTCATTTTCAAACCTAGGGGGTTTAGAAACATAAACTTATTTGGTTATAAAACCATCTAAGAAATCACTTTTTATATCCATTTGATATAACTTGACACCTTGAAAATCAATAAAATATAACAAGATTCAAATAGCCTATAACCTGGAAATAAGTGGAAATGAATCTTCAAAGTTTATACCTTTTTCATGAGAGTATCCTTGGGACACACAAGTCTGGCTTTATTTTTAACAATATATCTAGATTCATCTAGCTTGTTTCTAAAGATCCATTTAGTTCTAATTACTTTATTGTCCTTGATAAATTCTAATAAATAACAAATATTATTTTTTAAATAAACTGATTAATCACATCTTGCATAGAAAATATCCAATTAGCATTAGTTAAATAATCGATAACATTATTAAGAAAAAAATCACAAATAAAAGAAAAAGTTTCATAATAATTTAAAACAGATTTTCTTGTTTTAACACTAGAATCAATATTACCAACAACATTGTCAACATGCTGATCTTTATTAATCCTCAAAGATCTAGGATTAGGTTGAGAAGTAGTATACTCCCCCTCAATCTATTCATCTTTATCTTTATATTTTTCATCACCAAAATTAAAATCTATAAATTCATAATCAAAATCATTAGAATCGAAATTTAATTTACATTATTTTTATCAAACATAATATAAATATATTCTTTAATAACCATAGATATTTTATTATCAACTCTATAAGATTTACTATTATTATAATATCCAAGAAAAAAACCTTCATCACTTTCAGCATCAAATTTATCTAAATTATATTTTGAATTTAAAATAAAAACTTTAAAACCAAAAACTCTAAATTACCCAAATTTAGACTTTTTACCTTAAAATAGATCATAAATATTTTTATTTTAAAAAAATTATAACAAGAATTATATTTGAAATATAATAAGGATAAAAAATGACTTCAACCCAAAAATATCTAGGAAAATTATATTCACTAAACCTAGTTCTATCTATTTCAATAAGAGGTCTGTTTTTTCATTCTACAACACCATTTTTTGTGGTGTTTTGAAAGAAGAAAATTTTTTATAATAACTATTATTTTCACATAATTTTTCAATATATAAATTATTAATTTCACCTCATTTATCAATATTAATAGAAATAATCATGAAACCTTTTCATTTTGAACTAGATTAAAAAAACCCTTAAATCTGGATAAAGTGTCATTTTTATGAGTAAGAACATAAACTCATGTAAATCTATTATAATCATCATCAAAAACTAAATTATTTTTATTTCCTAGAATGATATAAATTTGATTAATACCAAATATATCAAGATATACTAAATTCAAAGGTATATTAGTACTTCTCTAATTGATAGGACTAAAATACAATTTATGTTGTTTCCCTTTCATGAAAGCATCACAGATATAAAGTTGTTATTTATTCAAGGTAGGTAATTGTAGCACATTATTATGTTTAGATAACTTAAGTAACATTATGAAATTAAGATAACCTAATCATTTATTCCAAAAAATGATATCACTCTATTCATAAATCAAACAAATAACATGTTGAACATTTATTTCAGAAAATATAATAGTATAAATATTTTCCTTTCGATTAGAATATAACAATAAAGAAATATCCTTGAAAAATAAACAGGCGTTATTTTAAAATTTTACTTCCATTACATATAATTAATATATAAAAATTAAATTATTTTTTAAACATTCAACATATAAAACTTTATAAATAAAAGTATAATTAAAAATACTAGCTTTACCAAAACCTTTTACTCTGCCTTTGTAATTGTATCAAAAAGTAACACTGCCTCAATCACATGTGATGTACATGGAAGACTTTGATTTTTCTATGGCCATATTCTTAAATCTTACATTATCCATGTATCATAGGTCATTATTTAGAAAACCAAGTAATTTTTCAAAAAAATCAATTACTTGAAAATTTCGGTCCCCAAGTTACATTGTATCTAATCATATTAGTAATACAATATTTAGGTACCCATATATAATTTTTAAAAAGTATTGTATGATACATTAGAAAAAAAAAGAGTTATAAATATGATTGTTTTTAAAACCTAAATAATTTTTGAATCTAAAAGGACAATCATTTGCATAGTGACATTTCATGCCACATTGAAAACATGTAATAATAGAAGTGAAACCATTTTTACTTTTAACAAAATTATTTTGATATATTTTATGTAATATCATATCATATAAAATACCATATTTATTATTATTTATTTTATTCAGAGACATAATTTTATGATATTTTTCATGATTTTGAGTAAATTCATACAAATTTTTCTTAAGACTTTCAACTTCCTTTTTCAATTTTTCATTCATATCCTAAATAAATATCAAATCATCATAAACCTTATAATGAGAAGAATAATCGATATTCATTAGTTTTTTATTGTCTTATAAAATAAATTTTTTTATAAACAAGTTTTTCATTATTTTTCTTAAGATTTTTATATAAATCATCATAATTGAAAACATATTTTTTCATCCATTCAATTTATTTATTTAACTTAAAAATATTCATATTTTCATAATCATATTTATAATCAGAACATCTAGAATAAAAACCAAAATCACTAACCTCTTTCTGTTAATCCATGAAATATAAGTTAACAAATTCTTTTTCATTTCCAAATTTTTCACTAGAATCAAATTCTTCTATAGAACTATGACTATTTTTTAATGCCTTTTTTCTTCTTCTTTTATTTTTCTTTATTCTTTATGTTTTGATTTTCATTCTTGATATTACCTTTCATTCTATAGTGTAAACTTGTAACAACTAAATAATTATAATTATTATTACCTTTCTTATCTCCCTTGTGTTTTTCCTTTTAAGGGTTTCTTTTAAATTGATTCTTGAATACATTATTTTTCATTCATTTGTAAACTTCGGGCATAATCTGAGCCATATCTTATTTTTTACTATCATGTAGATCATAATCAAAAGAGTCATTAGAAATAACATTTATATATTTAAATTCTGCACCTTTTATTTTTATTTCCTCCTATTAAGATATGTTATTTGGTTCAAATTCATACAAAATCAATGATACAATCAATTCATCAAGAGTTTACTCTTTGAAGTTTTTACTTTCTTCAATAGTGACTTCTTTGCATTCCATTTCTTTGGTAGTTATTGTAGGACTTGTTCAACAATTATGGGGTTCTATGAATCTTCTCTAGGTGAATTCATTCCATTCACAATTCTCATGAATCGGTAGAACATTTAGTTCATAGTTTTATCTTCACCCATATTGAAGTCTTGGTACTCACCTCAAAGTATTCCAAGCTTGGTTTGAATCAATTTGTCTGATCCAAGGTGAGTAACTTATTGAATCTTAAAAATATCATGAGCTATCTTATATGTAAATAAAACACTAAACACATTTCTATTAATATCACAGTATAAAATATTCACAACTTTTTAATTAAAAACATATCTAGTATCATTGTTTACTATAAGTGTATCTAGGTTATCTTTTGGTAGTGTGTATGATTTTTCCATAATGGATCGGTGTTCTGTGCTTAAATGTTTGATGTATGCCTCTATTCTGGATCTCTAATATCCATAATCATTTCCATAAAAGTGAGGTGGACTCTAAGAAATCCAAGTATCATTTATATTCATTCCTTCCATCTTAAAGATATTTTCCTTAAACTGTGAGGTATAGGAAAACATTATAAAAATATAAACAACAGAATCTATAGAAGGATTGGATAAATTCCAAAAAGGAACAATCTATAATACCAATTGTTAAGTATCAAGAAAGAGAACAACAAGTATAAAAAATTCTTAATAGGGTTAGGCTCTGATACCAATTCTTACATCCTTAAGGGTAATGGAAGATGGTCTAAAGTGGGTTTAATAGACCATATTAAAATTTTTAAACAAAATATTTTTTATATAAGTTAATTATGAAAGTTAATTATTAAATTTAATTAGAAAGAAGAATAAATGAAATAATAAAAGGATGTTTTTTATAGTATTCCGAACCAAAGTAGGACTAATCTACTATTATACCTCTCTAATTAGTGAGAGATACATTTTTCACTTATTTTATTTTTGAAGGGGAGACATAACCCAATTACATGTTACTTTTTCTAGTTTAACAATAACTAGACACATGACTTTTTTATTGTGAGTCACAAATCAATTACAATTCTAACTTTAGACAATGAGAGTCACAACCTGAATTCTCTTGACATTAGAATATAGGATTCACAGCCTAAAGATATTAAAGAAGAATGATTTTTTTTATAAAATAATAAATAGAAAAATGAGTGTATATGTAAGATTGAAAGAAGTATCATAGACATAATAAACTAGGATAAAGAAGATAGAAAAAGAAAGCACAGGTATTAGTTCTTGAGTAAAGTATTTGGATATCTCACCAAGGAAGTAGTTGTTGTATAAGTTTTCATTTAACCCTTAAGTGATCATTCGGTGTTTGTGAGAAATATTCGGCAAAAAAGAATGTTCACACCACTTTTTTGTAGCACTATATCACTTGAAATATGAAATTTAACGTAGAATATGTGTCATATCAAAATTATTTCACTTTTTTACCTATATAAAACATAAAATATAGATTCCCTTTTAAAAAAAATAAACTTAACATAGTCGAGTAGTTATTAGACAATTAAAAATCCAAATATAATAATACTAAATTAATGGAGAGATATAAAAAGTAAAAGGAATATTATCATTACATAATAATCAATCAACTCATGACTAAAATTTTAAAAAATAAAGACTAATTAGATCAATTTTTAAATCACCTATTAAATATATTAAACTATATCCAGAATAATATTTCAATGAAATATTCCATGAAAATAGCATGTTTTAATTTTAATTAAAAAATTCAAATGTATTCCAATTAAAAACAAAAAGTAAATATACAGATATATTTAAAACTTAATAAAACTACATTAAAAATATTAAAAAAAATAATGAGATTAATATAATATAATATTAATTTAAAAACAATAAAATCAAAGAAAATAATATAAAATGATAAAAAATTGTTGAGTTTCAAGATATAAGTTTCAAGCGTGAAGATAGAACAACCTTTGATCTTTATAAAAAAGGTTTAAAACAATGTGAAATACTTAAAATAGGTTCTAAATAATTAATATTAATTCATAAATTCATTATAAAAATTTAAACATAAGAAATAAAATTGAATCATATCAATATATGAAACAAAATGTAAAACAAAGCATAATTTCTTGTAGTATTTTACTGAACTATGTAGCCAAATTCACATAGGGGGATTTCATGTAATCGTTTTTATATATGTAAGAGAATTGAACACATATTTGAATCAACATATAATTTTCACATAATCTAATTGATGTAGGTTATTCACTCACATATCTGAATCTATAATGTAGATGATTCGCGTAAGGGAATTTCTGAAAACAGAAAACAGATTAACTTTTCAAATTTCATACCTAAAATAGACCTTGTTAAAAGTATAATCATATTTGGTACCTTTTGACTTATATTTATAAAATTTAATTATCTTTAAAAATAATAAATAATCACCTTAATTAGATTTATATAACTCAGGTTATCATAAAAAACAATATAAAAATAGTTCTAAAAATAGCAGAAATCATATTGAAAATATGTAGTAAATTCAAACCTAATTTTAGACATGATAGAGATCAATTCAAAATTTTATGTATTCAAATGAAGGGTATATAATATTTTTAGATTTAAAAAAAATAAAATCACTCAATTTTTAGTTTTTTATCTCAATATATGGTCAAAATACAAAGGGTGACTGATTCTTGAAAATCGGTTATGTGGTTCAAAAATTGGCTACATGAATTTCAAATTGGATACATGGATTAGGATTTAGATACATAGTTTATAGTAATTTTTCTATATGTTAACATTAAAAAACATGCCTTAGTGATATTTTAGGGTCCTAAATTACTTATTTATCCTAGGTACACTTTATAAAACTTTTAGAGTATATTATGAACAGTAAAAACATAAAAACTAAATGTATTTTAATCAAAGAATAAAATGATATGATCAAAGTTAAACATACATTAATAATTATACAATTCAATGTATTAATACATTAAAATAAAATAAAACACATAATACATGTAATTTTTATAACATAAAGTAGTTCAAGGAGCCACTCAATATAATCATGCTCAACACTTTTAAGGTTTACAAAGAAATCTAACATGTTCAAATTCAACATATCATCATCATATATCATGAATAGATCAAAAAATTAAATTAAACATATTTATTCTTTCCTTTAATTTATTATTGAAAAATAATAACCTAGTTTTTGGGAATACAACATGTACATGACCATAATTATTTCACACCACACAAAAAATGATCAGTTCCAATATTTTCTTATGTTTGTCGGATATGGTAGTGCATCACTCATTTAGTTCTGTTGTTTTAAATTTCACTTTTCATTTGATGCATTATTATGACCCCCTTGAGAAATATATTTTCCTTAACCTTTAGAACATCAATTATTATCATGATCTTAACTATAAGTTGTCGCATTTGATTATGGTAATTTGGTTAAACTCATTAGTCGAACCTCATGATTATTCATTTGAAGTTCATTATTTTAATATTTTTATTCTAAAAAAAATTGAGTCATTTAATGTTGAAATTTTATTTTCTAACATATATACATCATGTTGTATTTTTAAAAAATTTAAAAAAAATATTGTTGGTTTTTAAGGGAAAGACAAGCTAGAATCCCATATTGAAAAATGGTATAGATTTAGGTCCCTTTTATAAGGGGGTAACTTTTATCATTATTTAATAAAATTGTAAAGTAAATGAGGAAATTTTATATAGGATAGTGCACTACATAGTCCACACACGCACGCCCACACACACACGATCACATAACATGGCACTTTGATGGAACAATTTGAACATTTCATGCATCGTTAGTGTGATATTCTTAGAGGTTCATTTATTTTTATAATGGATTGGTTTGTCATATTAGATCAGGCCCAATATTTAATGGGTATGTATAGTGGTTTGACCCTATTAACTGAATGTGTGTGATTTGGACCACTTATTTTATTGGTTGTGATCTGATAGACAAGATTAAATTTGGATAATTCATGCATTTCAAAAATAGTTTTCAGAACAATTCCAAGGGGTAGGATAGAATGTATAAATGGATACTTTTATTTCTATAAAATGGATTCTACATAAATGGAAAATTCAATACAATCAATTTCAAACACTCTAAATCCCCCTCCTATAATGAGATTCCTCTCTAGTATTTTTCAAGAATCAAAATAACTTTGTTGGTGTGAAAAATAAAGTTATTTACATTACTATCTTGATTCCAAATCCTCTTCAAGGGTTACTCTCCACTGATTACAAGTGTAGAGTAATGATATAACTTTATATCCAAAAGTGTATTCACTTGAGATCAATTGTAGTATTGATTTAGTGGGGGTAAATCTACCCTTGAGTAGAGTGACATCATAACATGCCTCAATGGGATCCATGTACATTTGAATGGGAAATTCTATAATATTATTACTCACCTATATTCCCAATATTATTAGGAGTGTATTTTAGAAACATTTATATGGTTATCATCAATAACATGATAATGTTATAGAAATTCAATGGTAACATTTTCAAGAGGTGGTAAAAGTGGATGAACTTACTCATCACAACTCTCAAAGTCTTATAGCACAACTATCTTTAAATATAAGTACAATATTTTTTATGGAATAATAATTTAGGACACATGAAAGGAATGATATTAAAAAATAGAATCATTGCCTTTCATGGATAAAAATGATCATAAATTTATGACATGTATACAAACTAAATAGTTAGGAAACTATTTTCAATTATAAAAAGGAAAAGTAATTTATTACAATTAATACATAGTTATGTATGTGATTTTTATGTTGGACCAACCATATGTAAAAATATGTACATTGTAACTTTTATTGATGATTATTATATATTTTTTCATGTCTAAATTTTACATTTCAAATATTAAGTAATAAATAAATTTAGTATTTAAAAAATGAGGTTGAAAAAAAATGTTGGATTACAGTTAAATTACTCAGATACAACAAGGGAGGAAAATATAATATTCATTAATTTTTTTAATCCTAAGGGACCATACTTGAAGTTATATATCCCTATACACCTCAAAATAATAGTGTGGCTAAGAGAAATATAGAATAGTAATGGAAATGGCTAATTCCATGATGTCTATCTCAGGTTTCTCAATAGAATTTTGGGGAGTGGTATTATTTTTTTTATATCATATTCTAAATAGGGTTCACATAAAATGGAAGACTATAACTCCTTATAGATTATGGAAACATAGGAAACTAAAATTCAATTATTTAATGGTATGGGGTTGTCATAAAATTATAAGAGTTCCTGAACCTAAAAGGAAATATTTTGGTAAAAGATGTATTGATTACATATTTCTAAGATATGAAGATTATTCTAATATTATAGATCCATGGTTATAGAATCTAATAAATTAATAGATTTTAAAATAGTTATTGATTTAATAGATTATATTTTTGATGAATCAAGGTTTATCTCTTTACTAAACTAAGTTCAAATTAAGGAATATAGCTCAAACAAAATAGTGTTTCAGATGATATGGTCAAGGAGTTTCATAAAAGTAAATAACCTCAGAAACCCAATACATATTAATCTAATTTATATATGTACTTTTTATAAGTAATTAATTATAGAATTGTAACGTAAACTCTTGATTTTCTTAATATAGAGTCTAATATAAAAACTTTTAAATAAGATATGTCATCTTCTAATGAATTTATTTAGAAGGGAGATATAATTCATGAAATAGACTCTATAACTGAAAAAACACATTGATATTAGTTAAAACTAATTAAGGTTTATAATATATAGGTTATAAGTGGATATTTAAAAGGAAAATAAAATTTTATGGTATAGTTAAAAAATATTGATTAGTAGCCTAGGGATTTACTCAAAAGTATGGAATCATTTATTTAGATACCAATGGTCCTGTGGCTAGGAAAGATTATATTATAATTATTTACACATTAAATTCCATATATAATTTGTAAATTCACCAAATGTATGTTAAAACTACATTCTTAAATGTTGATTTTGATAAATAAATATAAATGGAACAATCGTAAGAATTCATAGTACTTGTACAAAAAATAATGTTTTAAAATCAGTATGGTCCCTATATGGTTTAAAACAAACATCAAAACAATGGAATGATAAATTTAATGAATTATTTTTATCAAATGGATTTTTAGTTAAAAAATATGATAAATTTTTTATAGTAGATTCTATAATTGTCAAATTGTTGTTATTTGTTTATATTATGATGACATATTAATTTTTGGAACTGATATGAATCAAGTATATGAGGTTAAGTATATTTTTTTATAAATTTTGATATGAAATACTTAAGTGATGAAAATTTTATATTAATAATTAAAATTTATAGGAATAATTATTCTATTTTTCTTTCTCGGTATCATTATATTGAAAATGTATTAAATAGGTTTAAACAATTTTATTGTTTATTGATTTCTACCCTTTATGGTTTTGGGAGTAGGATGTTACCAAATCATGGGAGGGAAGTTTCTCAAACTAAAATATTGAAGAGTTTTTAGGTGTCTTGTGTATACCATGACTAAAATAAGACTTGATATTATATATGTTTTTGGAAAGTTGATATGGTATACAGGTAATCCAAGTTATGCACAATGAGATGTGATTAAAAAATACCCAAGTATCTGAAGTTCATAATGAAATAATCTATGTGTTATATTGTAAAACCAAGAACATTGGAAGTATTTTCTGATACAAGAAATATTATTAATATAAAAGATCACTCTTCTATTAGTAGTTGGGTTTTTACACTTGGAGGTGGAGCAATCTCTTGGAGATTGAAGAAATAAGCCTATATAATAGACTCCATAAAGGATTGTGAGTTTTTTTCATTAATAATTAGTTGAAATTAAGAGGAATGGATTAGGTCTATCTTATTAGATTTTTTATTATGGTATATTCCAAGGTCTTCAGTTGCTATACATTATTATATCCAAGAAATGGTGGCTATGAAATATAATAATACTTAAGATAGAAAATCAAGAAAAATTGGTATCTAACATAGCTAAGTGATGAGCTTGATACAATATAGTATCATAAATATGGACTTTATTATATTGGGATATAATTTTATTGATTCACTAAAATGGGACTTTCAAGGGAGTTAGTGTACAAAACTTCCTTAGGGGTGTGTTTAAAGTCATTATCAAAATTCACCAATAATGATACCTCATCATAACATGTGATAACATCAAATTTTTAAGTTCATTGTATGAAATTTCAATATATGTGTGAAGTAAACACCAAAATTATATTACTTACCTATAAAATAGTGTTTGGTTCCTTTGAAAAAAGAAGGGTTGGTTTAAAAATCTTAATAAATCAAGGATATCAAACAAGTGTTGAAACATGGGAACACTTTTTGGTTCACCTATGTGAATGTAAGAGTGAGACCACTCCAAGGAGAATATTACTTTAGCTCTAAAACATTCCTAAAAGGATAATAGAAATATGGTCATAATGGTGTCAAAAAGTAGATAAATAATTAAGGAATCAAAACAGACTTTTGTAAGATGAATCCAGATGATAACAAGAGTTTCATGTTCAAGTCCATATCCACATATTTCACTATTCATATTGATTTTTATATTATATATGAAGTTAAAATAGAGATATACCTTTATTTTTTCATGTTATTTACAAGAGATTATGATTTTTCATTTTTAAAAGGTTCTTTTAAATATTTTAAAATTATGGGGAGGGTTTGGGTTTTTAAATTTTTTAAAATATATAAAATTGTTTTGATTTTTGGTTTTTAAAGGGGAAGACAAGTTGTAATCCCATATTTAGAAATTATATAGATCGTTTCCCCTTAATTAAGGTGGAAATTTTATCAATATTGAAAATGATAAAGTAACTAGGAAAATTTTATGGGGAATGTTTCACTACACTATCCATGCATGCACGCCTATGATCACATAATGTGGTACTTTGATGGCATAATTTTCACTATGCACACCATATGGGTGAAAGTTTATTAGTAGTGTATTTATTTTTATTATGGTTCATTTTATTAGATAAATTTGGGCCTAGTTTTAATCAAGTATGTTTGGTGGGATGAATTTCAACGAACAAGTGTGATTCAATGAATATTATTAAATTTAGATAAGTAATACCTTTATAGAATATGTATATACTCAATTCCAAGGGGTGGGATAATTTATCTAAATGGTTACTTCCATGATAATAAATTATAGTACCTATTAGATATAAAAACACATTAAATAAATTCCAACCACTCTAAATCCCTCTCCTATATTGAGATTCGTCTTCAGTATTCTACAAGAACCAAAAGCACTTTGTTGGTATGAAACAACAAACTACTTTATATTACTCACTTGATTTCAAATACTTTTCATGGGTTACTCTCCACTATGTGAAAGTATATAGTAATAATCCATCTTTTTATCCTAAATAAGATTCAATTGAAATCCATTATACTATTATTTTTGTGGGAGGAAATATACTCTTAAGGAAAGTTACATTCTAGAATGAATTGAATATATCCATCTATATTTATTTAATAAATTTCATAATACCATTAACCACTTATATACTTAACAATATTAAGTGTAGTATCTAAAAACATGGATTATGAAACACTAAAAAACACGATGAATTTGGACCAATTTAATGTAAACAATTTCAAGAGGTGAAAAAGAGGGTGAAATTACTCTACAAAACTCTCAATGTGGTATTTCTCAACCATCTTTAAATTTATGTACATTCTTTTGATTTCTAGAATAATCATTTAAGATATATAAAATGAATTGAATGAAAAAAATAAAATTATTAACTTTAATGGAAAAAATGATCATAAGTTTATGACATGCATAAAACTAAAATTTGAACATCCTAATATTTTAAAAGAACATTATATTTGATAGCATATATGACACACAAAACTGAGTGTAAATGAACGACGAAATATATTATTTAAATATGACTATTATAACCTAGCTGTTAAAATGGAGGGTATTAATAAGAATAAATAAATTATGAAAATTATATGTTTTAAAAATTTATAAATTAAATTAATTAGTTTTCAATTGATTATCAAAATAAAAAGAAAAATCATTTCAAAGTAAAATAAATATTTTTCTGAAAAATTGTTTTATGCACGCAGTGTGTTTCTATATTAATAAACTAAATTAGTCACTATGGGTGAACAAATTTAATTAAATATATACATTATATTTTAAATAAAATGTTTTATCATTCTTCTAATATTTTTTCTAATAATGATATGAGAATAAATCTAGTTTTATTCCTAAAACTGTGTTTTTAAAGCGATTTCATCGCGTTTTGCGCACTTATTTTAATATTTAATTTTTTGGAAATTTTAGAAACATTATTTAAAAAAATGAAATTAATTTTTGGAATCAATGTGTATAAATTATCTCATAATTATTTTTTAGAATTTTTTTAAAAGATAATTTTTTCAATGAATAGTAAAAGATATTGATTTTTATTAAAAACATTCTTTTCATTTAAAGAATTTAAAAAGTTTTATTTTATTTTAAAATGGTTTAAAAAGTAAAATTAGTTTAATTATATTATTATTAATCCAATTTAGATCATTATAATTATTTTTTTTAATTTTGATATAAAAGAGTTTTGTATTTGAGAAAACTTTTTCTTTGGAAAACCTCAATTTCATCGCGCTTTTGGGTTTAATTTTATATTAAATTCTGCCAATTTTGTGAATTTAATTTCAAAATTGAGTTTCATATTTAGAATCATAATATTTATATTATTTAATCTGGTAAAATTAATTTTTGGTCATAATGATTAGTAAAAACTATAAAATTTATTTACCACGATTATAGTTAAAATAGGGTTTTATGTGTCACATGTGCCTATCTTAAAATTAATTTTACAAATGCATAAGATTTTTATTTGATAAATTGTATTGAATATTTAGAATAATTTTATCCAAATTATCTAATAAGGGTAATTTATTTTTAGTCTTAAAGGATAAATTACCTAGGTGAATAAAAAAACTAGTTAATGTAGCGAAAACTAAAATTATAAAAGTAAGTAAACTTAAAGGATAAGGGGATATCATGTTTTAAAAAAGTTTATATTTTTTGTTGGAGTTTTTTCTTGAACTTAAATTCCATCCAATACATTATTTATCAATTTTGGATTCACTTGGGGTGATAGTGACTTCCCATTATTGAATATATTTGGGTATTTACAAAAATGCCACTCCTCAATTATAAAAGGGAATCTAATCTCCTCACTTATTCACACATATTAAGCCATTAAACACAAAAAAACCATAAAAAAATATTTCGAAATAATTATTATTCACATTATAGAGTTTTTGTCCCTCCCAAAATACCAACCCTAGGGTCCTTAAGAAGAGATCCAAAGGATATTTTTCTAATCGAAGGTAATTATCTTCACAAAGATCTTTATTTTTACTTCTTCTATTACCACCTTAAATCATGTATTAATAATAAGAATATAATAATCCCATTATATAAAATATAATGATATTTTATTATGTTTATTTAATAACATATACCCATATCCTCTTCCATAAAATGGTAAACTAAACTATCGATTGTGTGTACGGTGGAGTACTGCATCGCTAATTGATATAATTGATTTTCCATCACCATCTCTTATGACTGTATATAATGATAGATTTAATTTATATATATGATATTTATGAAATAATTATACTTATTTAATTATAATATCACATCTTACTTTTTACCTTCCAATCAATTGGAGAAGGATAATGTCGCTCATGCATACGTGTGGACTGTCGCCTCCACGAAGCGATGTGATTCGTTTTTCATTTTATTTTTACATGGATAAGGATAAATTTTATGAAAATATATTATTTATATTATATAATAATTATTATATAAAGGTGAATTATAATTTACCTTTCATTCACTCTATCTGTCAAAAAATGAAAATAGTGGTCTTAAATACGTACAGCCTACCATCAACATGAACGGTGAAACTCATTTTTCCATATATAACTTTTATAAAATACAATAAATAATTATATAATGAATATATAAAATATTTATATCATGTTTATAATTTTGTATATGATTTAACCATGATCAAATTACAATTACCTAAACTACCAAACAAAAACATACATGAAAAATGAAGTAGTTATTACCCACAATAGTGATTTTAACAAAGAATTATTAATAAATGGGTGATAGAATATTATAATTAAATAATATATGGTATGATATATAAGATTATGGTTCTTAAATATATTTATAATAAATATATATTTATTATACAGGAGATTCATATACGTATAAAGGAATTCAAACTGAAGGTAAGGGTTTTTCATCTCACTTTTACTTTCATGAGGCATATACCATATTCATCACTTAGTTATTTTTTGTGGTGTATATATTTCTCATTTAATATTTTATATTAGGAATATATTTTTATTATTGATATTTAAAGTTTTATTTGAAGTTTTTTATTTTATGGGGTTTATGATTCAAAAGTTATCAAAATGGTAAGAGTTTAATTCACAGTCTCATCATTATTAAAGATTGTTTATGTTTAAGTATTTTTTTAGGGAATTCTTTGATACTTATATCTTAAACCAAATATATTTTATTCTTCTATGTTTATTTAATAAATTTTCAAGTAATATTATCATTTTACTCTCTTTGGTACATAAAATGATTGAGA
Source organism: Viscum album (assembly GCA_963277665.1). Taxonomy (NCBI): domain Eukaryota; kingdom Viridiplantae; phylum Streptophyta; class Magnoliopsida; order Santalales; family Viscaceae; genus Viscum; species Viscum album. Next base: position 189,427,899 of record OY728166.1, read on the forward strand.
AAAATATTTTAATAAAATAAAACTTTATTTCTTTTTTCGATCAAAAACTGATTTTTCTTCCATATCCATGTTTTATAAAAAAAATAAAGAATATTTTTAATATTCTTATATGGTTTTATAAATTCATTTTTACCCATGATTTGAATTTTTTTAAAAAAATTAAAAGTAATCTTCCAATCATTTTTTAGATAAGGTACTTCACACTACAAAATATTTCACTTTTTCCAATGGGGGCATATATATTGGTAAAAGTACATTTTCTATTGGTAAAACGTTTTACCAACATATATTCCCATATCACTAAACTATCGGTAAAAACTCTATTGCTAAATGTTTTTTCGATAGATAAAATCATTATATTGCAATTATAATAATACCAATAGATAATATATATGTTGGTTAAAATGTCTAGCAACAGGTTCTAATGACAAATTTTTCTGTTGGTAATAAGATTACCAATATATAATACCTATTAAATGATAAATATTTAATTATTGTAAAATTTCATATTATATTTGTTAATTTTTCATATATAATACATATGTTTTAATTATTAAAGAGATAATGATTTTCATACATGTTCAAAATTATGGAAAAAATTAATTATATTAATAATGAAATTGAATCAATACAAAATCCATCACACACACCACCAACCCAAAACATCCCCCCCCCCATGCCAAGGAGCAGCCCATCCATACTACACTAGGGACCAACGAACACTAACAAACTAAGACCAATGAGCCAGCAGCAGTTCATCCCTTCCAACAGCAGGAGCCCATCCATGCCACACCAAGTCCAACAGCAGCCCAACCATGATAGAGAGCCAATAACATCTCATTCATGCCATTAGTATCCCATGTCAGTGAACTAGAAGCATCCCATCCATGCCGCACCAGGGTCCAATAGTAGTCCATCCATGTTAGTGAGCTATCAGCATCCCATTCATGCTAGCAACACCCAAACCATGCCACACCAAAGACCAGCGAGCACCAGCAATCCAGGACCACCAATCCAGCAATAGACCACCCATTCCAGTAAGCCATCTCCAGCTCAAATCAATGAAAAATATCTGCAGGAATTGAAACCAAAATATTAATAAATATAAGTATAAAAAAATTATTTTCATAGTGAGAATTTATCATCATCCCTATTGAAATATCTAGAATATATAAAAATGGATGAAGTCACAAATTAATGAATATGTTGTGAATGGTTCACACCTATCTGCATCCATTTACCAAAAAAATCATTTATGGGAAGAGTGAGAAAAAAATTCAATTAAAAAAGAACTAGAAAAAAACTAAACTAGTAAATTAAAATATATTTTTCAAAAACTACTAAGCCATAAAAGTAGTGAAAAATATTACCAATCATATTTGACACCAATAAGGCCACGGTCAAAAATACCACCTAGTGACCATAATAAAAGGATTATATAACCTATGGAAACAATAACCATAAGATAGAAATAAAAAAATAAACTTGTGGTGTATCCATTAATATATTGAGTGAAACAAATATTTAATAAAACAAAGATATGTATATAAAACAAACATATGTATAAAAAATAAAAATGTGAAAATAGCATAACAATGAGTGAATGACGAAGATGATGAAGTAGCCGCAGCTATTATAACGACCCATACTTTACATACATTGTTAATACTTCAAAATTGAAGTACACTTATTACAACATATGACAAAACCACAAAGGACCGTATAGGTATAGTGTCTTTAGAAACTGGGAAACATAAACAACTGGTTCATAAATCTTCTACAGTGTCTCCCATTTATTTCATCATATCTAGGGTCCCTTTTAGCATATTCTACTTAATATCCATCTTCCTGACCTGGGGAAAAGAAAACATAAAAGGGTGAGCTCAAATGCTCAGCAAGGGCAAATAAAGGAAATAAAAATCATATCATATCTTTTTGAAAATCAAAACCTGCAAAAGAGATCATAATATCTTAACATGGAATAAATCATAGAAGTGAAAATGAGATCCCCATAATCATAACATAAAACTTGAAACTTTGTGGCATGCACACATAATCATGGAAAATCATTTCTTGTTAGTCATGACTCATTTCCAAGACTATCTTAGTGGACAAAGTCCCTTTCTGAACCGAGTTCACTCCTCGTTTCAGTCCTGTATCACTGAACCGAAATAACCTTCCGTTCCAGCCATGTCTATCTCATGAGATATAAAATCTTTACCCAATGCATTGGAGGGAGATATAGGTCCCACCCATCTTATAATGAATCCTTTCTTATGTGTGCCACATAATCATAAAACATACATCATCGCATAACACATGTAACAAAAATGGGATTCTGGAAACATCATGACATCATAAATCAATTCATATAAGATAAAGGAATTCATAAACATAATTCCATCACAACATAGTCAAATCAATGTAAAAAATATGGATATAAACAGAACCCTTTATTATCTTAGATGGAAAATAATTTTGATAAAACACTTGAATTGAATTCTTGAGGAAAATATCCTTTCTTCTTCAAAATCAATTTCTTTTCACAAAACATCAAGCAATTTTAAAAGAAAGATATTTTATTGAAAATAGTCATGAAATCTTTTAGAGGAAGCTTCATGAAAATAAGGCTTTATAAAATAGTAGAAATCCGTTCGTGCCGTATAAGTTAAAAAAAACATTCTTCGTACTTTTGTCGGAAAAGTCAAAAAGTACCTCGTACGAAAAACGACAAAAGATTCCTTTCATACATATTACTAAAAACTCACCAAAGGGTAAAAATGGATTTAAACAATTGTAGGTGGATGGAAATAATATTACATATTGATGAAACATGGATGTGGATGATAAAATACACCCCAGTAAATACTTACGAATAAACAATCTCGGATAAAAATGAGATTGTGATATTTCCCTTACCTTAAGTCCGATTTGCTTTGTTCGTGTCTGAAGCTCCTGTATAATGGTTTAAATAATGTTATTGACTTATTCCAGAATCATACATATTGATATGAAATCATATATGGTCATATTATTAGCTTCTTGTTAGTAATATTTCATTGTTACCTGTTACTCGGGTCTTTATATCTTTTTGTTCTTATGCGTGTTTTGTCGAATAAATTCTTATTCTTATCTTTAGGTTATAGATAATTCATTTCCAGAATGGTATTAGTATAGTATATACCATATTCATTCATTCAATTCGTTTATATAATCATTATGAAATGAAGATCATGTAGAACGAGTCGCATCACATCGTGGAGACGGTATTCCGTACGTACGCACGAGTGATGATATCGTTCCTATGATCGTGGAATTGTATTGTAGTATATATATATTATTTTAGTATCAATATTACTTCATAATAATCATATATAGTTACTCATTACACCATTATACCCATCCTTGTAAGGTGATGGTGGAAAATAGATTACACCACGGCGTGGAGACGGTATTCCGTACGTACGCACGCGCGGTGATTTCATTTTTCCGTAGGATGGATAGAAGGTGAATTAGGGTTGTTTCATATTTATAATAACATATCAGTATGTAAGTAATACTGATGTTATTACTTTATCATGAAACAACTAAAGAAGAAGAAGTTGAAGAAGAAAGAAATTGAAAAGATCGGTAATGGATATTACCTCTTCTTTGGAACGCCTCTTTGAATCCTCCACTTAAGGAACTAAGATTGGTCTTTGGAGAAGACCAGGACCTCTAGGATTATTCTAGGGAAGTGGAGAGGAGAAAATGGCAGGGGTTGGCCGAGCTTGAGTGCTCAAATTGGTGTGAGGAGGAGGGGGAGGAGGTGCCCTTTTATAAGGGAGGAGAGGGGCACCTTAGGAATATCTCAAAATATTATTTTATATTAAAGTCAAAATCGGTTTATAATGGTTCCAAAGGGTCTTATTTCGAAGCTGAAGTGTTGATGGGTCGAAATCCTATCAACCAATAGGATTTAGACAAGTTTGGGGTATTATTGTAACCTTATCAATTAGATTTAACTCTAAGTTAATTAATTTAACTTTTACCGTGTCTTTTTGTTTTCTTTCACTATATGGTTAATACACTTACTATAACATGCCAAACGAACCCCAAATTGTTTATTATTAATATATATATCCTTATCTATGTCATTTGGCCGAACCTTAGATTTTTAGGAATAAAATAACAATTAATAATATAATATTTGATTTAAAAACTATTTTGTGTCAATTTTGACACTATTTGATATATGATTTTTGTGAAAGTCATATCAGAATTATATGTTCGAACCAAGTTGCTTAAATCAACACTAATATGTCATAGTAACCTAGAAAATTAGTGGAATTCATAAAAAGTATTAAATTACATTTATTTTGGTATTTATATTATCAATTATGTCAATATTTCATTAATAAGATAATTACTGCATCATCTTTGTGTCATAAATAAATTAAATTATTTGATGTCTAAAAATTACAAATAAAATATCATCATGTAGGAAATCTTTTTAGCTTTCTAATGAATATTTACAATCGAATTTATCTTATGTATAACCCCATATTAAAAATGATTTACTTATTAAACTTTAAATTTAACTATTTTAACCCTTCTTTAAATAAATTAATAATAAATGTCCTAATCTAATCCAAGTGGGCCTAAATGGTCATATTTTATTCCTAAGTTTGTTTTTGGTCAAATTACACTTGTCCAATATAATTAGGACATGTGTTAGGGTAATATTAATATCATATTTACCCTTAGTTACCCTATTTACTATTAACCGCGGTAAAAATAGTAAAAAGTTACTATTCACCAAAAAATTATTTTCATCTCATTGAACCACATTTTAGTCCTTGATATTAACCGTGTCTCTCGGATTTTTGAAATTCCATTCACAGAAGCGGTAAAATTAAGTTTTATGCAAAATTCAGTTTTTAACCTACCACTTAGTGGTTTCACTATTCATCAAAAATTGAAAGTTTTCAGAAAAAAACCAAAATTTCACCCTAGGCTAATTTTGATATTCTGAGTCCAAAAATGAAGTCCATTTTGAAAAATAAAATTTATAAAATTTTAAAAAGTGGTTATTACTATTCATAACGGCTAGTTTTAATAGCATATTGTTGTTTAGTGAAACTCGGTATTGCGTACGACGCAAGCTATCGAGGAAGGTCGCGATTGCGTGCAAAGCAAGCCAAGCAAGTGTTGTGTAGAAAAAGATTCCTTTGATGATTTATATAACATAAAAGTCTCGGGTGTTACATTCTACCCCCCTTAAAAAGAATTTCGCCCTCGAAATTCGTCACTTTGTAACAAACAAATGAGGATACTTCTCCCTCATCATATCCTCAAGCTCCCATGTAGCTTCTTCAAATTGGTGGTTTCTCCATAAAACTTTCACCAAGCGAGTGGTCTTGTTTCGTAGGACTTTTTCACTACGATCCAGAATCTCTATCGGCTGTTCTTCATAAGAAAGATCTTGCTCCAGCGGTACAACTTCTGAGATGAGTACATGTGAAGGATCTGGTATGTACTTTCTCAGGAGAGATACATGGAACACATCGTGAACTTGAGAGAGATTCGGTGGAAGCGCCAATCGGTAAGCTACCTTCCCAACACGATCCAGTATTTCAAAAGGACCGATATATCTAGGGCTCAACTTCCCCTTCTTTCCAAATCTCATAACCCTCTTCCAGGGAGATATTCGTAAGAACACTTTATCGCCCACTTCAAACTCTAGGTCTTTTCTTCGGTTGTCGGCATAACTTTTCTGTCGACTCTAAGCTGCTCTTATGTGTTGTTGAATAGATCTAACCTTTTCTGCCATTTCATCAACGAGATCAGGTCCTAATAGCTTTCTTTCCCCAACTTCATCCCAGCAAGTTGGAGTCCTGCATTTCTTTCCATAGAGAGCTTCATAAGGAGCCATCTGAATACTGGAGTGAAAGCTATTATTATAAGAAAATTCCACCAAAGGTAGGTGTTGATCCCAACCTCCTTTGAAATCCATAGAGCAAGCTCTCAACATATCTTCTAGGGTTTGAATTGTTCTCTCAGACTGACCGTCTGTCTGGGGATGATAAGCAGTGCTGAAACTCAACTCTGTATCCAGAGTATGCTGAAGACTTCGCCAGAACTTCGAGGTAAATCTCGGATCTCGATCAGATATAATAGAAAGTGGTACTCCATGCAATCTTACCACTTCCTTTACATATATCCTGGCAAGCTGATCTAGAGAGAAATCCTCTCTAATAGCAATGAAGTGTGCAGACTTTGTAAGACGATCAACTATGACCCAGATAGCATTATTGCCTTTGGATGTTTTAGGAAGTCCTGTGACAAAGTCCATAGTGATGTTTTCCCATTTCCATTCGGGTATGGGTAATGGTTGTAACATCCCCTTAGACTTCTGTCTCTCAGCTTTAACTTGTTGACAAACCAAGCATCGAGAGACATATTCAGCAACATCTCTTTTCATGCCATCCCACCAGAAGTACTCTTTCAGGTCCCTATACATCTTCGTGCTTCCAGGATGAATAGAGAATGATGAACTATGAGCCTCATCCAGCAGCTCATTCTTTAATTCGGGGATGGAAGGAACGCAAACCCGATTCCTGAACTTTATTATCCCATCACAATCAAGGTTGAATTCAGGAACATTTCTCACCTTCTTTTGTAACTCGACATCTTCTTTCTGTGCCTCTTTAATCTTCACATGTATAGATGGTTGAACATTCATTTGAGAAAGATAAGATTTTTCCCCTTCCATTATAATTCCAAGATCTATCCTTTGTAAATCCATAAATATTGGATCTTTTGTGATCCTCATCATGGATAAACTAGCATGGTCTTGTCGACTTAATGCATCTGCCACCTTGTTTGCTTTCCCAGGGTGGTAATGGATTGAGCAGTCATAATCCTTAATCAGCTCCAACCATCTTCTTTGACGCATATTCAGCTCCTTTTGTGTGAAAATATACTTTAAACTTTTATGATCAGTATAAATATCACACCTTTCACCATAAAGGTAATGCCTCCAAATCTTTAATGCGAAGATTACCGCAGCCAACTCCAAATCATGTGTTGGGTAATTTTGCTCATGGATTTTCAACTGTCGTGAGGCATAAGCTATCACCATATCATTTTGCATAAGAACACACCCCAATCCCTTCTTGGATGCATCACTGTAGATCACAAACCTTTCTCCACTACAAGGCAGTGTGAGCACTGGTGCACTGGATAACCTTCTTTTCAACTCCTTGAAATTCTCTTCACATTCCTCTGTCCAGACAAACTTAACTCCCTTCCGAGTCAACTTGGTGATTGGATTAGATAATCGTGAAAAATCTTTTACAAAACATCGATAATATCCAGCCAAACCAAGAAAACTTCGGATCTCATTTACTGTTGTTGGTCTTGACCATCTTTCGATAACCTCTGTTTTTGCTGGATCCACAGATATCCCCTCTTTTGAGATTATGTGACCCAAAAATGCAACTTTTTGAAGCCAAAATTCACACTTGGTAAATTTGGCATAAAGCTTCTCCTTCCTCAGGGTCTTCAATATAATTCTCAAGTGATCTTCATGCTCTTCCTTTCTCTTTGAATAGACAAGAATATCGTCTATAAAGACTACCACAAATTGATCAAGATAGTCTCTAAAGACTCTATTCATTAGATCCATGAAGATAGCAGGGGCATTAGTAAGACCAAATGGCATCACTATAAATTCATAGTGTCCATACCTTGTACGGAAAGCCGTCTTTGGTATATCCTCCCTTTTGACCCTTAATTGATGATACCCTGAACGAAGATCAATCTTGGAAAAGTATTGAGCTCCGCGTAGTTGGTCAAATAAGTCATCAATGCGTGGGAGAGGATATTTGTTCTTGATAGTGATCTTGTTAAGTTCTCGATAATCAATGCAAAGTCTCATTGATCCATCTTTCTTCTTAACAAATAGAACAGGTGCTCCCCAAGGTGACGCACTAGGGCGTATGAATCCCTTATCAAGATTCTCTTGGAGTTGCTTCTTCAATTCTTGCAACTCAATTGGGGCCATTCTATAAGGTGTCTTTGAAATAGGCAAAGCACCCGGTACGAGTTCTATTGAAAACTCAACTTCACTATTTGGTGGAAGACCCGGTAATTCCTCCGGAAAGACATCATCAAACTCCCGTACAATGGTCATATTCTTAATCGTGAGTTTCTCACCAACCATTTGAGATAAATAACCTTCATTTAGTGGAATCAATACCCATAAGATGGAAGAAATTTCCACTGGAAGGTTATGTTCATCCTTGCATTGATAGACGATCGTAGATTGATCTGGAATATGAAATGTGACTTCCCTTCTTTGGCAATCGATATGAGCTCCATGTAGAGAAAGCCAATCCATGCCAAGAATCACATCAAATTCCACTAAAGGAAGGATCACAAGATTTGCAGGAAGCACTTTCCCACAAACTTCGATCGGAGAAGAATTATAAACTTTTGATGCGATTGATGTTCCATTAGGTGTTGTCACAGCTAACTCAACATCTAATTGTTGAGGTAATACGGTGATACCCTTAGAAAAGTCTTCAGAAATAAAAGAGTGGGTGGATCCAGAATCAAATAAAACATTTGCTACTTTAGAGTGGATGGTAAGTGTACCTTTCACCACATCGTTATCGTACTCCACATCGCTGATAGAAATTGCATGTGAATTTCCTTTGTCTTTAGCCTTAAGAGTTTGTTGACGTCTACCATCATCATCAACCCTTGGATTTGGGCATTGATTGGCATAATGCCCCATCTCCTTGCACTTGAAACATTGAAGTGTAGTAGGTTCATTCTGTGTATCCCTTCCTTTGTTTGCATCATTAGACATCTTCTTCCCATTATCACGGCATTCAAATGCCCGATGACCTTCCTTTCCACATTTAAAACATTTACTTGTCCCTTTAAGACAACTCCCTCCATGTTTCTTTCTACACTTTGAGCATAAGGGAAAGTTCATCTTCTTTTCCGTGTGCTCTTTAGATTTTTCTTTGAATTCCATCTTCCTCTTCTTATCAAACCCATGTGACTGATGGGTTACTCCAATCTCCATCTCGACTTTGAGAGCACATCGAACGATTTCCTCGTAGCTATTGAAGTCCCTTATGGCTAACGCACTTCGAAGACTTGGTTTTAAGCCACTAAAGAATCGATCGATCTTACTCTCAGGTTGGATAATAATACCAGAAGTGTACCTTGCAAGTCTTGTAAAATTTGCTTCATAGGTACTAACAGATTCATCATCCCTTTGCTTCAGTTCAAGAAACTCTTTCTCCATCTTTGTTCGGAGAATACGAGGGAAGTACTTATTGAAAAATAAGTTCTTGAACTCGTCCCATTCCATAGACTCAATTTCATCCCTTTGCCTCGTATTCTTAACAAGATTCCACCATTGATCAGCATCTCCTTCCAAACGATACACTGCTAGGATGACTTTATCATGTTCAGAACATTGAAGAACTGAAAATATCTTTTCAGTAGTACTAATCCATTGTTCAGCAACTAATGGATCAATAGACCCGCTGAAAGAAGGTGGACGCTGCCTCATGAAGGATTCAACAGAATGTTGCTCCCTCCTTTGCTCGTTTGGAAATCCTGCATTATTCATAGCTTGAGAAAGTTGTGTGAGCATGGCTACAAGATTTTGCATTCCAGCTCCCATATCGTTTGGTTGCTCAGGGGGACAATCATTGCATTGCCCATCGCATTCCGCATTAACACGGTTCCTTCGGGTTCCAGCCATTGACTAAAACCAAGAAGAATAGTGTGAGCAACACTAATTATAATAGGAAACCACATAATTCAAGAATAAAATTTTCATGCTTAAGGTCTTATCCTAGGTTATTCAAGGCCATTTCTAAAACACTAAGATTGTGTTCTATGCTTAGACTTATCCTTAGGGTTCTTACTAAGGCTTTCACATCCTAGTTTCCAAAGGTTGACTATACCTTTCCTCTGATACCAACTATAACGACCCATACTTTACATACATTGTTAATACTTCAAAATTAAAGTACACTTATTACAATATATGACAAAACCACAAAGGACCGTATAGGTATAGTGTCTTTAGAAACTGGGAAACATAAACAACTGGTTCATAAATCTTCTACAGTGTCTCCCATTTATTTCATCATATCTAGGGTCCCTTTTAGCATATTCTACTTAATATCCATCTTCCTGACCTGGGGAAAAGAAAACATAAAAGGGTGAGCTCAAATGCTCAGCAAGGGCAAATAAAGGAAATAAAAATCATATCATATCTTTTTGAAAATCAAAACCTGCAAAAGAGATCATAATATCTTAACATGGAATAAATCATAGAAGTGAAAATGAGATCCCCATAATCATAACATAAAACTTGAAACTTTGTGGCATGCACACATAATCATGGAAAATCATTTCTTGTTAGTCATGACTCATTTCCAAGACTATCTTAGTGGACAAAGTCCCTTTCTGAACCGAGTTCACTCCTCGTTTCAGTCCTGTATCACTGAACCGAAATAACCTTCCATTCCAGCCATGTCTATCTCATGAGATATAAAATCTTTACCCAATGCATTGGAGGGAGATATAGGTCCCACCCATCTTATAATGAATCCTTTCTTATGTGTGCCACATAATCATAAAACATACATCATCGCATAACACATGTAACAAAAATGGGATTCTGGAAACATCATGACATCATAAATCAATTCATATAAGATAAAGGAATTCATAAACATAATTCCATCACAACATAGTCAAATCAATGTAAAAAATATGGATATAAACAGAACCCTTTATTATCTTAGATGGAAAATAATTTTGATAAAACACTTGAATTGAATTCTTGAGGAAAATATCCTTTCTTCTTCAAAATCAATTTCTTTTCACAAAACATCAAGCAATTTTAAAAGAAAGATATTTTATTGAAAATAGTCATGAAATCTTTTAGAGGAAGCTTCATGAAAATAAGGCTTTATAAAATAGTAGAAATCCGTTCGTGCCGTATAAGTTAAAAAAAACATTCTTCGTACTTTTGTCGGAAAAGTCAAAAAGTACCTCGTACGAAAAACGACAAAAGATTCCTTTCATACATATTACTAAAAACTCACCAAAGGGTAAAAATGGATTTAAACAATTGTAGGTGGATGGAAATAATATTACATATTGATGAAACATGGATGTGGATGATAAAATACACCCCAGTAAATACTTACGAATAAACAATCTCGGATAAAAATGAGATTGTGATATTTCCCTTACCTTAAGTCCGATTTGCTTTGTTCGTGTCCGAAGCTCCTGTATAATGGTTTAAATAATGTTATTGACTTATTCCAGAATCATACATATTGATATGAAATCATATATGGTCATATTATTAGCTTCTTGTTAGTAATATTTCATTGTTACCTGTTACTCGGGTCTTTATATCTTTTTGTTCTTATGCGTGTTTTGTCGAATAAATTCTTATTCTTATCTTTAGGTTATAGATAATTCATTTCCAGAATGGTATTAGTATAGTATATACCATATTCATTCATTCAATTCGTTTATATAATCATTATGAAATGAAGATCATGTAGAACGAGTCGCATCACATCGTGGAGACGGTATTCCGTACGTACGCACGAGTGATGATATCGTTCCTATGATCGTGGAATTGTATTGGAGTATATATATATTATTTTAGTATCAATATTACTTCATAATAATCATATATATTTACTCATTACACCATTATACCCATCCTTGTAAGGTGATGGTGGAAAATAGATTACACCACGGCGTGGAGACGGTATTCCGTACGTACGCACGCGCGGTGATTTCATTTTTCCGTAGGATGGATAGAAGGTGAATTAGGGTTGTTTCATATTTATAATAACATATCAGTATGTAATTAATACTGATGTTATTACTTTATCATGAAACAACTAAAGAAGAAGAAGTTGAAGAAGAAAGAAATTGAAAAGATCGGTAATGGATATTACCTCTTCTTTGGAACGCCTCTTTGAATCCTCCACTTAAGGAACTAAGATTGGTCTTTGGAGAAGACCAGGACCTCTAGGATTATTCTAGGGAAGTGGAGAGGAGAAAATGGCAGGGGTTGGCCGAGCTTGAGTGCTCAAATTGGTGTGAGGAGGAGGGGGAGGAGGTGCCCTTTTATAAGGGAGGAGAGGGGCACCTTAGGAATATCTCAAAATATTATTTTATATTAAAGTCAAAATCGGTTTATAATGGTTCCAAAGGGTCTTATTTCGAATCTGAAGTGTTGATGGGTCGAAATCCTATCAACCAATAGGATTTAGACAAGTTTGGGGTATTATTGTAACCTTATCAATTAGATTTAACTCTAAGTTAATTAATTTAACTTTTACCGTGTCTTTTTGTTTTCTTTCACTATATGGTTAATACACTTACTATAACATGCCAAACGAACCCCAAATTGTTTATTATTAATATATATATCCTTATCTATGTCATTTGGCCGAACCTTAGATTTTTAGGAATAAAATAACAATTAATAATATAATATTTGATTTAAAAACTATTTTGTGTCAATTTTGACACTATTTGATATATGATTTTTTTGAAAGTCATATCAGAATTATATGTTCGAAACAAGTTGATTAAATCAACACTAATATGTCATAGTAACCTAGAAAATTAGTGTAATTCATAAAAAGTATTAAATTACATTTATTTTGGTATTTATATTATCAATTATGTCAATATTTCATTAATAAGATAATTACTGCATCATCTTTGTGTCATAAATAAATTAAATTATTTGATGTCTAAAAATTACAAATAAAATATCATCATGTAGGAAATCTTTTTATCTTTCTAATGAATATTTACAATCGAATTTATCTTATGTATAACCCCATATTAAAAATGATTTACTTATTAAACTTTAAATTTAACTATTTTAACCCTTCTTTAAATAAATTAATAATAAATGTCCTAATCTAATCCAAGTGGGCCTAAATGGTCATATTTTATTCCTAAGTTTGTTTTTGGTCGAATTACACTTGTCCAATATAATTAGGACATGTGTTAGGGTAATATTAATATCATATTTACCCTTAGTTACCCTATTTACTATTAACCGCGGTAAAAATAGTAAAAAGTTACTATTCACCAAAAAATTATTTTCATCTCATTGAACCACATTTTAGTCCTTGATATTAACCGTGTCTCTCGGATTTTTGAAATTCCATTCACAGAAGCGGTAAAATTAAGTTTTATGCAAAATTCAGTTTTTAACCTACCACTTAGTGGTTTCACTATTCATCAAAAATTGAAAGTTTTCAGAAAAAAACCAAAATTTCACCCTAGGCTAATTTTGATATTCTGAGTCCAAAAATGAAGTCCATTTTGAAAAATAAAATTTATAAAATTTTAAAAAGTGGTTATTACTATTCATAACGGCTAGTTTTAATAGCATATTGTTGTTTAGTGAAACTCGGTATTGCGTACGACGCAAGCTATCGAGGAAGGTCGCGATTGCGTGCAAAGCAAGCCAAGCAAGTGTTGTGTAGAAAAAGATTCCTTTGATGATTTATATAACATAAAAGTCTCGGGTGTTACAGCTATGGTGGATAGAGATACATAGAAACCAAGCATGCCCTTCTTCACTCTAATTCATTATCACAGCCCTTGATGAGAATTCAAAGACAATGTTAAGCTTAATAGAGGAAGATGCAGATTCATTCACACAACATGCTAAGATGTTCTAAAAGAAGTGGTCATAGCTAATCTACATTGTAGAGGAATTTTATCGGGCCTACCGATCACTGGTCGAGTAATACGAATAGGTCAAATCTAACCTAGGAAGCTGATTTGGGGGATTGTGGTCTCTATCTTGAAGAAATCCATGCACATTGGGCTTTCGCACTATGCTATTATATATATACAATAACCCTTCACGGATATCTATATGAGGTGGATGTTGTGCAGTGACCCGAAGCTTGACGTACATGGATATTACATTACTTTTTCGGAATACTTAATACATAACAAAAACAGACACACAAGGACCGTAATAGTTTAGTGTCTTTTGAAACTTGAAACGTAATATTCTAATCGTGGTGAAAGATCTTCAACATCTCTCATAAAGATCTTACACTTTTTGTTTCCTTACCTAAAACCTTTCTTTTAATCCTGGGGTAAAATAAAACATAAGAAGGGTGAGATCAAATGCTCAGTAAGGGTAAGCATGGATAAAATAAAACATACCATATACATTTGAACATAATGTTTAAACATCAAAATCTTGAGCAACGACTTAAAACATGAAAGTACATAAGTCATAGATCATAATGGAACATAAATCATGATAAAATATCATGGGAATAAAACATGTAATTGTGTCATCCATTAAGCACATGTAATGATTTCAATAGTATCCAAGGCATTGCTTCCAATACCATCTTAGTGGACAAATTCCCTTTCTGAATCGAGTTCACTCCTCGTTCCAGTCCTGTAATACTGAACTGGATTAACATACCGTTCCAGCCATGTCTATCTCATGAGATATAAATCTTTACCCAATGCATTAGAGGGAGATATAGGTCCCACCCATCTCAAAATGAAATCATTCTTACTTGTGCCACAAAATAAACATACATCATTCATAAAAACCTAATAAATAAAATGGGTTTCATAAACATCATCCCATCATCACATAATCCATATAAAATAAATGGATATCATTTAATAATAAGAAAAGGGAAACCATGTAAATCATAGAGACATTATACTTGAAACATGCACATATGAAATAATGTCATCTTATATGAAAAATGGTTTTGATAAAACACTTGAAATGAATTCTTGAGGAAAATATCCTTTTTTTCTTCAAAATCATTTTCTTTTCACAAAATATCCTGCAATTTTAAAATAAAAGTATTTTGTTGAAAATAGTCATGAAATATTTTGGAGTAATCTTCATGAAAATAAGTCTTTATAAAACCGTAAAAATCCTTTCATTCCGTATACGTTAAAAAAACATTCTTCTCGTACTTTTGTCGGAAAAGTCAAAAAGTACCTTGTAGGGTAAATAAAAGAAAGATTCCTCCCATACCATGGGGTAAAATTAAAAATGGGTAAAAGGACTTTAAACATACATGAATAAACTTTTATAAAAAATGTACATGGATGATAGCAATAACCCCAGTAAATACTTACGAATAAGCAATCTCAGATAAAAATGAGATTTGCGCAATTATCCCTTACCATAGGTCTGATATGCTTCGTACGTATCCGAACCACCTGTATTATGATTTAAATAATATCATTGACTTATTATAGAATCATATTCATTGTTATGATATCATATATGGTTCACTTATGACTTTATATTACACGTTCTTTTGTAAATTCCAAGTTAAAGAGCGTTTTGGGTAAAATCGTTTCATTTGTCGTCCATGTTTTGACTTGTAATTATTCATATGATTACTTAGATCATGATTAATTAATTCTAGAATATAAAAAATGATTTATATATAATATATATTCAGAATATACATATATATAATAGATCTATAAATGGAAATAAATACACCGTTCATGGAGACGGTAGTCCGTACGTACGGATGAACGTTGTTTTCGTTTCCTCATTGAATTGAATGGAATTAATTGGGTGAAATACATATATATATACATAAATCCAGTATCATTATTATGTCATATATTTAATGATTACTTATTATATATACTTTATAATCATTTATGAATGGTTAATCATTGAGAATGAATCTCATCGCGTCGTGGAGACGGTGTTCCGTATGTACGCACGAGGGATGATATCATTCCCATGATCGTGGAATTTTATTGGAGTGTATGTATACTATTACATAATCAATATAGCTTTAAAATAGTCATATATAGTTATTATTTACACCATTATACCCATCCAAGTAAGGTGGTGGTGGAAAATAGATTACACCGCGGCGTGGAGACGGTATTCCGTACGTACGCACGCGCGGTGATTTTGTTTTCCGTAGGATGGATAGATGGTGAAATAGGGTTGTTTCATACTTATAATAACATATCAGTATATGAGTGATACTGATGTTATTACTTCATAATGAAACAACCTAAGAAGAAGAAGTTGAAGAAGAAATAAAGTTGAAAGAATCGGTAACGGACATTACCTCTTCTAGGAAGCGCCTCTTTGAGACCTCCTCTTAGGGAACTAAAATTTGTCTTTGAAGAAGACCAGGACCTATAGGATGTTTCTAGAGAAGTGGAGAAGAGAATTTCTTAGGGTTTGGATGAGATTGAAGGCTCAAAGTGGTGTGAGGAAGAGAGGGAGAAGGTGCCCTTTTATAAGGGAGGAGAGGGGCACCTTTGGAATAACAAAAAATATTATTTTATTATAAAGTCATATTCGGTTTTTAATAGATCCAAATTGATTTATTTTAAGATAAGGTGAGTATGGGTCTAAATCCTCTAATCCAATAGGATTTATACAAGTTTAGGTTTCTATTTTAACCATATCATTTAGATTTAACTTTAAGTTAGATAATTTAACTTTTACCGTGTCGTCTTGTTTTCTTACACTATAAGGTTAATAAACTTACTATATCAACCCAAAAGAACCCCAAGTTGTTTATTATTAATATATATAACCTTATCTAAGTCATTCGGAGGAACCGTATATTTTTAGGAATAAAATAACAATTAATAATATAATATTTGTTTTAAAAACTATTTTATGTCAATTTTGACACTATTTGGTAATTGATTTTTGTAAAAATCATAACAGAATTATTAGATTGAACAAAGTTAACTAAATAAATAATAACATGTCATATTAACCTATAAAATTAGTTTAATTCATAAAAAGTCTAAAATTACATTTATTTGGGTATTTATAACATCAATTATGTCAATATTTCATTAATAAGATAATTATTGTATCATTGTTATGTCATAAATAAATTAAATTATTTAATGTCTAAAAATTATAAATAAAATACCATTATGTAGGAAATCGTTTTATCTTTCTAATGAATATTTATAGTAGAATTTATCTTGTATATAACCCTATATTAAAAATGATTTACTTATTAAACTTTGATTTTAACTATTTTAACCCTTCTTTAAATAAATTAATATTAAATGTCCTAATCTAATCCAAGTGAGCCTAAATGGTCATATTGTATTCCTAAGGTTTTTTTTGGTCGAATTACACTTATCCAAAAGAATTAGGACATGTGTTAGGGTAATAATAATATCATTTGTACCCTTAATTATCCTATTTACTTTTAACCGTGGTAAATAAAAATAAAAAGTTACTATTCACCAAAAAAATATTTTCATCTCATTGAACCACATTTTAGTCCTTGATATTAACCATGTCTCTCGGATTTTCTAAATTCCACTCACAGAAGTGGTAAAATTAAGTTTTATGAAAAATTCAGTTTTTTAACTACCACTTAGTGGTTTCACTATTCATCAAAAAATGAAAGTTTCCAGAAAAATACCAAAAATTAGGCCAAAGATCTATTTAATATTATGAATTAAAAAATGATGTCTATTTTACCAAATTCAAAACATATCAGTTGCATTAATTAATTTAAAAATTAATTCCCATCGTCAAAACAAATAGCGTGTTTTTAAGAGATAATAACTATCAAAAGATTGACACTTGTTTATGTCTGGTCTAAATGTGAAATTACATCCAATGACCAATGTTATATTAAATGGTAAAAATATATTCTAAATATACTTTAAAACCACTCAAATTAATAATTTATCACTATTAATTATTTCGATTAAAAAATTTGTTTTTAATTAAAATTTAGTAATTTTCACTATTCATCAGAATATGAAAGTTATCCAAAAAGTACCAAAATTTTACCCTAAGCTAATTTCGATATTCCGAACACAAAAATGAAGTCCATTTTGAAAGTTAAATTTTATAAAATTTCAAAAAGTGGGTATTACTATTTATAACGGCTAGTTCATAATAATATTATAATAATATCTCGTTTAGTGAAACTCGGTATTGCGTACTACACACGCTATCGAGGAAGGTCGTGATTGCGTGTAATGCAAGGAAAGTCAGGGATGCGTGTTGTGAAAGCTCCTTTTATTTTAGCGTAAAACACAAGACATTAATGAAATTAAAAATAATATTTTTCATAAAATCTCAGGGTGTTACATTCTACCCCCCTTAAAATGAATTTTGCCCTCGAAATTTGTCGGGGTTATAAATGGTTTACTACTCGAAATTTTCTTTAATAGAAACCCACATCGTAAAAAGGAATACCAAAACTTGGCTTTAAAAACTAAAGTATGAAATGTAATAGTTACCCAAATTAACTCATCACTGGGTTTCCACGTAGGAGAACATAGGTGAAAATATGGATATGGAATAAAAATCTAACCATCAAGTTCTGATGGAGAGTGGTAGAGAACATGGCTATGAAAAGGCCAACAATCACAAAGTCATAAATTTTTGATGATCTAAGGTACCATCTGATTCATCAAATATAAGATCACTAGGAAAACATTTTTGGTTTTCAAGATCATTTCCCTAAAGTTGATGAAATTGGAATTAGAAGAAATACTTTCGTGATTTTGGTACAGTCTCACTGTTGGTCGTTCTTTGGACAATTTCCACTTCATATCTTAAAGAAATGAAGTTGAATTTGTCATTCGTGATGTGTTAGCAGATCATGTGATAGAATGATGGGTCATTCCATCTGTCTCAAACAGAAGGTTATAAAAGTTATCAAAAAATACATAAGTCCATCTATAGTGAGATTAATCATATATGGTTCCTAAAATGGACTTATACTTCATATATCATACTGATTAATATAATAAAACTAGTTTCTACTAAATAGGGACTTCCTGTAGGCCAGTGGTAGGTGATAAAGGCCAGTCGCACTTCGGTTGTGGGTTCGATTCCCACAGCCTTGTCCAACGCGATGGGTTGTCGCCCATCCTGTAGGTTCTCCTTTTTCTAAAACTACATTACTATAACATCCCATCAATAATATTGAAAAAACTTCTATCCTTAAACAATACTAACTTATGTCTAACATAATCCATTCCAATCTTTAGGCTTATCCAAAATATTGTTGTCCAATCTCATATTATAGTGAAAACGATTACCAAAGAGTTCATATAACAGGCACGTTAATACCGTCATTGATCCCCATATATCATGAGATATGTCTTGCTGGTCACATTCCAAACATTAGAAGTCCTTAATCATGTATTCTCTTGAAAAATGAATACCCATTGAATCTTAGTGAAAACATGAGTGCTGTCAAAAGTTAACTCTTTCCACATACCAAAACCTCAAACAATGAAATAACTATTTCTTTATATCAGTCATGAGCTCATGAATACTATCAAACATTTCATTTTCTCCTTATCCCTTCATTATGTGCATATCATCTTTTTTCCAAAAATATCTCAATCACTTTCCATGGTTACCGGTGCTATAAAATTATTGAAAACCACAATAGACCAATACATAAATATTCCAATATTCCACAATATTATATACAACATTATTTTGGAATCCCATTACATAAACAATTAATCATTCCACCACATCGTTGTCATATTCAACATCGCCAATAGTGATCACATGTGACTTCCCTTTGTCCTTTTCCTTAAGTGGTTGCTCATGTCGATCATCACTAACCCTTGGATTAGGGCATTTATTAGCATAATGCCCCATTTCCTTTCACTTGAAGCATTGAAGTGTTGGTGGAGAGTTCTCTATAGTCTTTTCTCTATTCACATCATTAGCAACCTTTTTCCCATTACTTCGACAATCAACTGCTCAATGACCTTATTTTCCACACTTAAAACATTTTCTAGTACCTTTTAGGCAATCTCCACCATGCTTCTTTCTACACTTTGAGCATAAAGAAACATTCATCTTCTTTTCATCATTGTTCTGAGATTTATCCTTGAACTCCATCTTTCGTTTCTTGTCAAAACCATGAGATGGATATGTTACACCAACTTTTAGTTCTACCTTGATAGCACAACACACAATTTCTTCATAGCTATTGAAGTCTCTTATAGCTAATTCCCTTCGAAGACTTGGTTTTAAGCCACTGAAAATCGATCAACTTTACTTTCAGGTTGAATGATAAAGCTAGATGCATATCTTGTAAGTCTTGTAAAATTCGCTTCGTATATACCAACAGATTCATCATCCTTCTGCTTAAGCTCAAGAAACTCCTTTTCCATCTTTGTTCGAAGAATATGAGGGAAGTACTTACTGAAAAACAAGTTCTTGAACTCGTCCCATTCCATGGACTCAATTTCATCTCTTTGCCTCGTATTCTTGATAAGATTCCACCATTGATCAGCATCACCTTCCAAACGATATACTGCTAAGATGACTTTATCATGCTCAGAACATTGTAGAACTGAAAATATATTTTCAGTTGTACTGATCCATTGTTCAGCCACTAAGGGATCAGAAGACCCGCTTAATGAAGGTGGAAGCTGCCTCATGAAGGATTAAACAGAATGTTGCTTCTTTCTCTTCTCATTTTGAAATCCAGAATGATTCATAGCTTGTGTAAGTATAGAAATAAGATTGTGCACTCCATCTACCATGACATTGGTTTGGTCAGGAGGACAATCATTTCATTTTCCATTACATTGATCAACACGGTTCCTTCGGGTTCCAGCCATCATCTTAAACCCAAAAATAATAGTGTGAGAGGCAAATACCATGCTAGGGAAAACAACATAAAAAGGGGGAGAACCTTTAATATCTAACATCTTAGATTTAATTCTAATATCATTAGTGCAATTCTAGGACTATAACCTATACGTATACTTAACCTTAGGGACATCCCTAGACATACATTAGAAATATCTCTAGGGATCTCACTAATGTTTTTGCATCCTAGTTTCCAAAGGTTAACTAAACATTTCCTCTGATACCAATTGTAGAGACCCAAAGATTGACGTACATGGACATTACATTACTTTTGCGGAATACTTAATAGATAAAAAAAATAGACACACAAGGACCGTAATAGTTTAGTGTCTCTGGAAACTTGGAGCGTAATCTTCTAATCGTGGTGAAAGATCTTCAACATCTCCCATAAAGATCTTCCACTTTTTTTTTCCTTACCTAAAACCTTTATTTTAATCCTAGGGGAAAATAAAACATAATAAGGGTGAGCTCAAATACTCAGTAAGGGTAATCATGGATAAAATAAAACATACCATATACATTTGAATATAATGTTTAAACATCAAAATCTTGATCAACGACTTAAAACATGAAAGTACATAAGGCATAGATCATAATGGAACATAAATCATGATAAAATAGCATGGGAATAAAACATGTAATTGTGGCCTCCATTAAGCACATGTAATGATTTCCATAGTAGCCAAGGCATTGCTGCCAAGACCATCTTAGTGGACAAATTCCCTTTCTGAATCGAGTTCACTCCTCGTTCCAGTCCTGTAATACTGAACCAGATTAACATACCGTTCCAGCCATGTCTATCTCATGAGATATAAATCTTTACCCAATTCATTGGAGGGAGATATAGGTCTCACCCATCTCATAATGAAATCATTCTTACTTGTGCCACAAAATAAACATACATCATTCATAAAAACCCAATAAATAAAATGGGTTTCATAAACATCATCCCATCATCACATAATCCATATAAAAGAAATGGATATCCTTTCATAATAAGAAAAGTTAAACCATGTAAATCATAGAGACATTATACTTGAAACATGCACATATGAAATAATGTCATCTTAGATGAAAAATGGTTTTGATAAAACACTTGAAATGAATTTTTGAGGAAAATATCCTTTTTTCTTCAAAATCATTTTCTTTTCACAAAATGTCATGCAATTTTATAAGAAAATTATTTTGTTAAAAATATTCATGAAATATTTTGGAGGAATATTCATGAAAATAAGGCTTTATAAAACCGTAAAAATCCTTTCATGTCGTATACATTAAAAAACATTCTTCTCGTACTTTTGTCAGAAAAGTCAAAAAGTACCGTGTAGGGTAAATAAAAGAAAGATTCCTCCCATACCATGGGGTAAAAGTAAAAATGGGTAAAAAGGACTTTAAACATACATGAATACACTTTTATAAAACATGGACATGTATGATAGCAATAACCCCAGTAAATACTTACGAATAAGAAATCTTGGATAAAAATGAGATTTGCACAATTATACCTTACCTTAGGTCTGATATGCTTCGTACGTATCCGAACGTCATGTATAATGATTTAAATAATTTCATTGACTTATTACAGAATCATATTCATTGTTATGATATCATATATGTTTCACTTATGACTTTATATTACCCATTCTTTTGTAAATTCCATGTTAAAGAGCGTTTTGGGTAAAATCGTTTCATTTGTCGTCCATGTTTTGAATTGTAATTATTCATATGATTACTTAGATCATGATTACTTAATTATAGAATATAAAAAATGATTTATATATAATATATATTCAGAATATACATATATATAATAGATCGATAAATGGAAAGAAATACACCGTTCATGGAGACGGTAGGTCGTACGTACGCATGAACGTTGTTTTCGTTTCCTCATTGAATTGAATGGAATTAATTGGATGACATACATATATATATACATAAATACAGTATCATTATTATTTCATATATTTCATGATTACTTATTATATATACTTTATAATCATTTGTGAATGGTTAATCATTGAGAATGAATCTCATCGCGTCGTGGAGACGGTATTTTGTATGTACGCACGAGCGATGATATCGTTCCCATGATCGTGGAATTTTATTGGAGTGTATGTATACTATTAAAGAATCAATATCACTTTAAAATAATCATATATAGTTATTATTTACACCATTATACCCATCCAAGTAAGGTGGTGGTGGAAAATAGATTACACCACGGCGTGGAGATGGTATTCCGTACATACGCACGCGTGGTGATTTCGTTTTCCATAGGATGGATAGATGGTGAAATAGGGTTGTTTAATACTTATAATAACATATCAGTATATTAGTGATACTTATTTTATTACTTTATAATGAAACAACCTAATAAGAAGAAGTGGAAGAAGAAATAAAGTTGAAAGAATCGGTAACGGACATTACCTCTTCTTTGAAGCGCCTCTTTAAGACCTCCTCTTAGGGTAATAAAATTGGTCTTTGAAGAAGACCAGGACCTCTAGAATGTTTCTAGGGAAGTGGAGAAGATAATTTCACAGGGTTTTGCCGATATTGAAGGCTCAAAGTGGTCTGAGGAAGAGAGGGAGAAGGTGCCCTTTTATAAGGTAGGAGAGGGGCACCTTTGGAATAACAAAAAATATTATTTTATTATAAAGTCATATTTGGTTTTTAATAGATACAAATTGAGTTATTTCGAACCTAAGGTGGGTATGGGTCTAAATACTCTAATCCAATAGAATTTAGACAAGTTTAGGTTTCTATTTTAACCTTATCATTTAGATTTAACTTTAAGTTAGATAATTTAACTTTTACCGTGTCTTCTTGTTTTCTTACACTATAAGGTTAATAAACTTACTATATCAAGCCAAACGAACCCCAAGTTGTTTATTATTAATATATATAACCTTATATAAGTCATTTGTCTGAACCTTATATTTTTAGGAATAAAATAAAAATTAATAATATAATATTTGTTTTAAAAACTATTTTATGTCAATTTTGACACTATTTGGTAATTGATTTTTGTAAAAATCATAACAGAATTATTAGTTCTAAAAAAGTTAACTAAATCAATAATAACATGTCATATTAACCTATAAAATTATTGGAATTCATAAAAAGTCTCAAATTACATTTATTTGGGTATTTATAACATCAATTATGTCAATATTTCGTTAATAAGATAATTACTGCATCATCGTTGTGTCATAAATAAATTAAATTATTTAATGTCTAAAAATTTTAAATAAACTACCATTATGTAGGAAATATTTTTAGGTTTCTACTTAATATTTATAGTCGAATTTATATTATGTATAACCCAATATTAAAAATAATTTACTTATTAAAATTTGATTTTAACTATTTTAACCCTTCTTTAAATAAATTAACATTAAATGTCATAATCTAATCCAAGTGGGCCTAAATGGTCATATTTTATTCATAAGGTTGTTTTTTGTCTAATTACACTTATCCAATAGAATTAGGACATGTTTTATGGTAATAATAATATCATTTGTACCCTTAATTATCTTATTTACTTTTAACCGTGGTAAATAAAAGTAAAAAGTTACTATTCACAAAAAAAATATTTTCATCTCATTGAACCACATTTTAGTCTTTGATATTAACCATGTCTCTTGGAGTTTCTAAATTCCACTCATAGAAGCGGTAAAATTAAGTTTTATGAAAAATTCAGTTTTTTAACTACCACTTAGTGGTTTCACTATTCATCAAAAAATGAAAGTTTCCAGAAAAATACCAAAAACTAGGCCTATGCTATATTTGATATTATGAATTCAAAAATGATGTCTATTTTACCAAATTCAAAACATATCAGTTGCATTAATTAATTCAAAAATTAATTCTCATCGTCAAAACAAATAGCGTGTTTTTAAGAGATAATAACTATCAAAAGATTGACACTTGTTTATGTCTGGTCTAAATGTGAAATTACATCCAATGACCAACATTGTATTTAATGGTAAAAATATATTCTAAATATACTTTAAAACCACTCAAATTAATAATTTATCACCATTAATTATTTCGATTAAAAAAGTTGTTTTTAATTAAAATTTAGTAATTTTCACTATTCATTATAATATGAAAGTTATCCGAAAAGTACCAAAATTTCACCCTAAGATAATTTAGATATTATGAATCCAAAAATGAAGTGCATTTTGAAAGATAAAGTTTATAAAATTTCAAAAAGTGGGTATTTCTATTCATAACGGCTAATTCTTAATAATAATATAATAATATCTCGTTTAGTGAAACTCAGTATTGCGTACTACACACGCTATCGGGGAAGGTCGTGATTGCGTGTAATGCAAGGCAAGTCAGGGATGCGTGTTGTGCAAGCTCCTTTTGGTGTAGCATACAACACAAGACATTAATGAAATTAAAAAGAATATTTTTCATAAAATCTCAGGGTGTTACATGTTGAATATGTACAGTGATATAAACTGTCTCAATTATATCCTAATTGAGAATATTAGGAACCAATACATGTGTCTACTTCTAGTAATTAAGGTTTTGATCTAGAAAAATAGTGGTAGAGTGGAGGTTTTCCATGGTAATTAATTATATGTAATAGTTGGATTTGTATACTGGGTAGTGGGAAACTCTCTTATTGAGAGAGATCCCATTTATATGGAATCCAAATCAATAAAAGTAACCCCATTTCTATCACCATTGAAGTGACCTTTACATTCTGGTGGGCCTTGAATACATATTCCTAGTGAGACTCTAGATTATAAAGTATATATGGGTCTTTAATGATTTTATGGTTGGCCGGCTGTGTAAGATATCTTATAGTGGAAGTAGATGGCTTCTACTTTGTAGATAGTTGTTGGGATGGTGACAGCTATTTTGGATGAGAAAAGGGGTAAATTGGTTGTTTTATAAAAGGAAATCCCTTCTTTTAAAAAAGAACCCTTGGTTTTAAATGAGGAATATAATGAAACACCAATATTATTAAACCATTTCTCCAAAGTGGTGGAGGGTGGTGATAGCTAGTTAAGTCATGTGGATGCCCTCTATATAGAATGTGTAGGGTATGTCATGGTCTCATAGGTAGCATGAGACTGGGACTTTGGTGTATCAAAATCTTACTCAACATATGTATACTCATCAGACCATTCAAACAATTTCCCTACTTTTTCATAGTTCTCTTATTGAAAAGTGGATGGAAGTCAATAAACTACAATCCACCCAAGGATAAGGGTCGGGAAAGATTCAAACACCCACCCCTAAAGGAGATCTAATTTTCTGAAGTTATTTATACTAAATATTATCTTATGATTAATATGGAAACTAATAGTCTATTAAGAAGTGGAGGGGACCATTTTGGAATTCAGGGAGTTCAATGCATGGTTTCTAGCCTAATAGGTAGTCTCTCTCTCTGAGAAATTAGTGTTTTATTCTTTATTTAGTTGTTACAACTACACTTACTTTAATATAAATGTAAAAACACACTCTCTCTATCTCATTTTGTGTTACCAATACATAATTAGAACAAAAATTCTTGGTTAAGTGTGATTCTAGTGAGGTTTAAAATCAATATTGCCAAATATTAATTAAATAAATCACTAAATCTAGGGAATACTGAAACCAGAATGAAAAATTTATATTTATGCATGCAATTTTACTTGGTCATTATAATTAATTTATTCTTTATATGTTATTTAGTGTGTATATACTTCCATGAAATATTTTAATTAAATGGTTTTCACCAACTAACATTGGTGAAGAGGGAGTGTTTTCATGAAAATAATTTAAGAAATAAAAATCATGAGGATGAGGAATGCCTCTGGATAGTTCCACATAACACTAGGGATGCTGTTTGAAAATTAACTTAACAAAAAAATGTATGTACTTTGGAAAATAAATAAAAATGTTAAACCTATAAATTACAATTTGTTAGTTAAAGCTGACAGAATAAATCTATTTCATTTCTTGAACATAAAAATAGGAAAACAATAAAAAAAGGTAACTGTAGAAAGTAAAATTGACTACTTAAAACTCAATGAAAAGTTTCAAATACTAAAATATTGAATGATAAAAATAAATTTATAGATAACACATAAGATAAATATGCATAAAAATTCAAATGTAAGGGCCTGAATAGTGAAAATAATACTAATAATTCAAGAATATTAGAAAGTACATGGAATATATGAAAAACCAGGGTGTAAAAATCCAGACCCTATAAAATCCCCACCCATCCCCCCACTATATTTACAACGATAACATTCCATGATTTCTAATATTTATCCCAAACTAGTTTTAATCTAATTTTGATAGGACTTGATAGGTCAAAGTCAAGACCTCCTTCTATTCAATATAGAAAGTGGTTAAGGATTTCAAAAAAATATTTTAGTCATTATCCTTTATAAGTGTCAAATTAAAATGATAATAGTTAAAATTGGTGTTTCAAAAATAAAAGTAATGAATATTTTATGATTCTATGAGCATGGAATGTATAAATAATGATTATACTACCAAGACTCAAATGGAAGACTTGTGATTTGTTATACGAACATTTAGTTATAGATAATAGTGAATCGTATAGTCAAATGGAAGGCTTGTGAGTTACCCACATAAGTATAGAGTTCAACTTGGGTCATTATTGTAAACATATATAACATGTATATGCCCAAAAACATAATAAAAACCA
Organism: Viscum album; assembly: GCA_963277665.1. Classification (NCBI taxonomy): domain Eukaryota; kingdom Viridiplantae; phylum Streptophyta; class Magnoliopsida; order Santalales; family Viscaceae; genus Viscum; species Viscum album. Next base: position 189,455,312 of record OY728166.1, read on the forward strand.
AATAAAATTGATACCCACCATAAATTTTGAATTTAAGATCTCATTAGGATATGTATTTGAATTTGTAATAGTGTAGAAAGAAAACTATAATGAAATTGTATCACATCATTTGAGCTTGAATAAATAAAGAAATAAATCCACTCATAGATGCTCAATAAATTTATTCTTTTCCATGTTCTTAAAAACCTTGGACCTATACAAACTTCCTCCATCTTACCATCATTCATTATCTATAAATATACTGAAAAAGGTAGAAAAAGAAAATTCCCATCAATGAGGATTTCACCTTTGAATTTACAGATTAAGAACAATCCTTTTGCAATTCAACCATTTTTCTTGTTAGGTAATTCTTATAATTGACCTTTGGATACATGTGGGGCTCCATTAGAAATAAAGAGCTTCTGAACCTTCTAGAAAACTGGATCTATCCACAATCATAAAATCTAGATTAATTTTTTATATTTAAAGGAAATATTTAATAAGAATAATTTCAAAAAATGAAACCAAAATTCTATTTAGTTTTATGATTCATTCATGAAAAATAAATGTACACATTTTCATAGTGATTCACAACTCTGGTATTATCTTTCCACTATTTTCTCTTGCCATAATATGGAAATCACTTGTAAAAAAGATCCTCAGAAAATATAACATTTCACTCTGTACATTAACTATTATAAGAATAATAAGGGTTAATAATATAATGGCCACAAACATTTTAAATGTTTTAAAGTAAAAAACAATGAATACATGAATGTTGTATTTTGGTTACATATTCTTCCATATAGTGAACTTTTAATTTGTTGAAACAAAGAGTGTGTGGCCTGAAAATTCAGATAGAAAACCATATTAATACCCAAAAAAATCCAAGTAACTTTCTTTCTAGTGGAAAATAAAGAAACAGAAATTATACCTTTAAATTGTTCTTTCCATGCAATGGTTGTAATTTTTCATAAGTTGTAAAAAGAACAATCTCTATGGATAAAACATAAAAAGATCAACTAAATCACATGAAAGATAGTCCATTAATTGATATTTGTTATCCTATGGATATGCATGAATCATAAAAACCAATATATATTTTGTATATGGAAATAGAAATGAAAAGGGTGGAAAAAGTATAACAATAAGTCATCTATCAATTTATCAGTCCATCTAGCCATGTTTTTATCTTCAGTTGGACAATATAAATGAAATAGGGACTCAAAAATAAACAAAAAGAGAAAAAAATCCTGATGGAAAATTAGGATTTGAATACAAATAACAATTAAAAAGTTATAAAATAGGTTTTATGCTTTATCAATCCATGAATAACTTCTGTTAAAATAAAAAAAACTAAATATGGACAGGTGATGTCAGAATGGTGGATGGATTTATTATCCCAAATCACATCTCAAATGATGATGGAAGGGGGGAACTATTTACTAGGCAACTAGATAGGCATACTAGTGGGGATCACAAACAACTGTTGTTTTGGTTGAGGGATTCCTTCTAGAATTTCATTTGCTCGAATCAAAAATGGTGATGAAACTGAAGTAGATTTTGCTAAAGAAGAGAGACCCCCTATGCATTTAATTGCGTAAACTTTATTAATTTACCTTATACTTTGCATTTTTCTTAGGGGTTTTTTATTTTTCATTGGAAAATAGGTGAATATTGTTTCACATAAACATGCACACATGTATGCATGTGTATGTGGTGAAAAGAAGCATTTTTCACTTCATAGAGGATAAGTGCATCAAACATGCTTGAATTATTTACGAGGTGTATTTTTTTATGATTTTTGAATGGTATTATCTCTAGATAATATATCTAAATAAATCATGCCATATTATCATGTTCTAAATGGTTTAAATGAAAACATAGTGTCCAATTGAGATAATTGTTGAGGTTTGATCCATGTAGCTGACTCAATTTAATTGTGTTTAAGTATTTTTTGTTATTATTATATATTAAAAATAAAATATTAAAATATATGAATAATTTTCATGAATCTTTCCTGACTTTGATAATTTTTTCAAAGAGTTGAAATGCCTAGATCTAGTTCTATAATGTGTTCTATAATCTAAATGAATAGTTTGAACTGTTGCAAACCTAGAATGTTTCTACTTGGATTTTCATGCTTACGGAGTTGAAAAATTATAGTTGTGACTTTCTAGAGATATATTGAGAAAAAAAACCCACAACCTAACTAATTTAGTGCTTGAAAATATTAAATTTCATGCCTAGAAATGGATAAAGTTCCTAGAATTGGCTTCTGAATAACCCGGTATACTAAAATAAAATAGAATAGGGTGGTTGGATTGACATGAACATTGCATTAAAATTTCACCAAGAAATAATGGAGGTTTAAAGTAGCTAAAAATATACCATACATCAATTGATTTACTTATTGAGTATGTATTGTAAAGAAATACTTTCTTAGTAGGGAAAAATAAAAAATGCCTAGTTTGCTATATATTTTGCATGTAAATAAAATGTGCACTTAAACAATTGATTATATAATTATGCTTACCTAAAAACATAAAAATTAATACCATCTAATTTTCCTTGTATATCTACAATCTCAAAAATTCATGGTTATCTAATAATGATAATATTTTAAGCTTAGATAGTACATTTGGTCATAGGATTCTATGATTTGTTAACAAAATCAAAGTTTACAAATCAATATATAGAATCTAGCATGACATAAAATTATAATATACCATAACTTTAAAAATTTAAAGAAAAAAATTATCAAATACTCCAAAAAAATTAATATAAACTTTATTTGAATGAAACATTTCTTTATAATTAAATTGATTCAATCTCAAAACACTGTTATATCAACTCTTCAAGAGTATTAAGAATATCACAACATATTGGAAATAAGAATATAGAAACCAAATGGATTCAATAAAAATATAGAGTGAAACAACCAAATATAGTCTACACAATGACATTTAAGATTAACACTGCCATAGAAAGACTACTCTGTACCATATTAATGTTTGTAGGGAGTGATAACATCAAAGAAAATTATTTCACCACTAATTATCAATCAACCTGATTTATGGAATATAAAAAATAAAAAACATTTATTACTAATGTCATAATGGTTGCTATGATTTTATGAATCATTAATAAATGTAATCATAATCCAAACCATATAATAATTTTTATATGAAAAAACATACGAACATATAAACAAGTAAAAAAACAATCTATATGCAACCAAGTACCTTAGTCAGCAGTCGACAGAAAAATAGGGCAACCGCCGATGGTGAAATGGGGCTGAAATCAATAGTGAAATGGGGAAGTTCCTCTTAAGGATGGTGGGTGCGATGCAGTGACTGTGGATTTTCTGATAGGGGATGCAGAGGCAGTGATTGTGGGGAAGTAGATATCGAGATGTAGGATGTGTATATGGTGACAGAATACCCATATGGGAGCAGGATGCAATGAAAGAAGGGGTAGTCGGATGTAAGTCAGGATGATGGGAGGTGAGTAAGGAGTAGGAAAGTGATGCGAGGTAGGGCATCAGGTAGTGGGATGTGAGGTAGGGTGGCAGGAGGTGAGGCCAGACGTAGGAGGGCACTGGCGGAAGTGATGGGGTAGAGGTGCAAATTAGGGTTTTATTAGTGTTATTTTCTTTATAAAAAATGTTTTAAATGTTTATTAAATAAATAATATTAAAAAGTATAAATACTATTGATATTTAGATAAATTTGAAATTTAAAATTAATTAATAAAATGTTTTTAATAAAACCCTAGGAAATGGATATTGACATCGGTTGTAAAATGAATATATATATATATATATATATATATATACACATACACACACTTGGTTTTTATTAATTGGTTATTGATAAAATAATTTTCATTATTTAATGGTTTATTGTAACATTTTTTATTCATTGTAGAAGATTTATTGGTAATAGTTGTTATTAATAATATATTCATGTGTTAGTAAAAAATGTTGATATTAGTACGATAAAGGAATAGATTTAACTGTTGGTAAAAGATTTTTTGGTGTTAAGATATAAATACCAATAGATATATCTGTTGGTAAAAATAATTGTTGGTATTTGAAATCAATACCAATAAAACTTAATATCTGTTGGAATTACTCATTTTTACCAACATATATATTATCTGTCAATAAATTTCTGTTGGTATAAGTCAATTTTTTTTAGTGTTAGGACTTTTCTTTCAAAAGTATGAAAGTAATGTTTTTTTAACTTATATAGCATAAATGGAATTTCCCTACATCATTACCCCTCAATGATTTGAAGCTTACTTTACAAGTTTCCATGTTTCTTTTCAAAGAAATGTTTTTCCTAAAATTCTTGGAATTTTTAGTTTTTAAAATTTATTTTGAATCTGAAAATGGTATTTTTTTTTCAAGAATTATTTTAATAATATTTTTATAGAATTTCTATTCCTAAATGACAAAAAAATTATTTTACTTATTATCTACTAAGGATATGTTTTAATGATAACATCCTCATTATTTATAAGGATGATTGATGACCGGTTTGACTGGGGATATATTATTTTGATACCATTTTCTATATTAAGTTGGATGGTTTATGATTATGTTTATTGATTAGGGTAATTAATAACATTTTGTATGCTATTTTTGTAGTACTAATGTTTAAGTTAATTATTTTACACCCCATTCATATGTGGAATACATTAAACTTAGTAAGGTATAGGTGGGTCCCTCTATATCCCCTAGATACATTGGTAGGTCTCATGAGATAAACTAACTTGGATATTTGGCCAAGGTCTTATCCATTTATATAAGATGTCTTGGAACAAGGCCTTGTAAGTATGTTTATGATGTCAGGAATTATGTATTCCCTCATTATGATATTATTTATTGATATCCATGTGATTATTTGATTAGTTATGATATCCATGGATAAGTTTCATGCTCATGTAATTATTTATATGGAATTATTTGATCATCATTTATTATTGTCATATTATTATTCATACTCAAGTTATTGATTAAATAGAATGTTTTTTTAGTTATTTACCTTTCTATATTGATTATGCCTTACGTATTCATGACAGATTTTGTTTTTTAAATACCCTTACTAAGCATCTGATCTCACCCCTTTCTTATGTTTCCTTTCCATAGGATTCCAAAAAGTGTATTATGATTGATAAGTAGAGATATTCTAAAGGGTATAATGGTGTACTCAAAAAAATACTACATTGTATTTTAAGATTTCAATTGTAATTTGATAATCATGTATGTATCTAGTCTAACAAGACTACTAAATTATTCAGTCCTTCAGGATATGATTTCTTATATCTAGTTCCAATGTAATAAAGTAACCACTAACATTGGGCTACTAAGGTTGAGGTCTTTATTCCTTTTTATTCACATCAGGTTCATCATTTTTTTCATCCCCAACAACCATATGGGGTTCATATGACATTTTTTGGTGGGGGTGTAATGACCCTTCACATCAAACACATATTTACATGTCTTTTCTAGGAGGTTTCCAAATTGTTTTATTCATGGATCTGAAAACACCCAATGGTTCCCTTATTCTATATGTTTCACATACCTACTTTCCAAAAGAATGTGGTCATTTGGATATGGATCCAATGATTCTTAGGGACTCAAATTAGTTAAGAGGATGGGAGTTAAGACTCATATTACCTTTTTTAGGGGAATTATTACCTACTTCTGGTATATCTTAAAGATTTAAGACATATTTGTGAATCCTTTATTAAATCCAAAATATGAAACATATCACCCTAACATTAATAATCTATCATTAGCATGTGTAGACTTTAGAATCATCTATATGTATCTAAGGTTCTTCATCAATAGACACATCTATAAGTATTATAGGTTCTCCATCGATGGTACCATTTTGTATGTATGGATTATAGATTCTTATGTCATTTATTATCATGATCCAAGTTTTAATCCATATAGTGGGGTGATCTGGAATTTATCATCATCTATAAATATGGGATTTGTTTTGATGTTGGTATTAGGCCCATGGGATAGGCTTTCTATATATCCTTATGAAAGGAATTAGAACCCATGTAGTTTGGTTACACTTAATGGTACATATCATACCTTTTAAGGTCATGTGATGAGGACCAAATCATACAGTTTAACATCATGTGGTAAGGAAGTCTAGGCGAAAGGTGCCTAATCAAGGGCCGGTGTGGTACTTATTCCAAAGTGGCCTAATTAAACTTGAAGGGACGTATCTTCATAGTCTAGATATGACCCTACTGGGAATATGGACTAGAGAAGATTATGGTGAATTTGGGGTGTTGGATTTGGACCTCATGGAGGCTTCCTACATATCACATTTGGATAGGAATCTAATCCCATGTAGTTTAAGAGGTTGGGGTTTACACCTATGGAGGAGGCCCTTGATTTCTTCATTGGTAATGGGCCCTTTGAAGGTTTGTCACATAGGGTTTATGTCCCTTTGATATGGATACATGGATTTGTGGACTTACACTAAATAAAATGCCCTGATTGCTTTATTGGGAATATGTCCCTTTAAAGGTTTTTCTCATAGGGGATATGTCCCTTTGAGATGGATACATGTATTTGAGTACTTACACTGAATAGGAGGCCCTTGACTGAAGTTGATAGAAAAATTTGAAAAACTATTCTATATCAAGACATGTATTTGATCATGTGGATGTCATGATCATCACTAACCTCTAATTCCATGTTATTCATGCTTGTTTTGAGAAACAAGAGTAAGTGGGGGATCTGTAAAATCACATGTTTTCCTTCATCTTCTAGTCGATGAGATCAGGGATATGGTAGAGATAAAGAGATTTTATGTGCATGTATCCTCTCTTGTTTTCAATCCTCAAGGTCGTTACTTACACGCCTATACAAATATAGCCCTCAAGAATGACTAGGGGCTTACTCTAGGTGGTATTCCCTTTTCCTGATTTAAATGAATATGATAGAAGGATAAGTAACTAGTCATCATAAAAGGGAAAGGTGAGTGGTTCCCCTAACTGTATGAAATGGGGAGGTTCTTGGAACTACATCCAATATTGTGGCCCTCATTACTACAGGGATTTATAATTGAAAACATTTTGAGGATCCCACCTACTAGGTAGGATAAATTCAAGACCACTTTTCCCATGGAAATGTATAATTGAGAGTACACATTGATGTGCTCTATGATCTGATTATAAATGTCTGGATTCTTTGAGGGAGGTATTGGATTGGTCCCCATTAGATGATATATCCAAGTGAATATGTTCCCTGACATTGGTGGTATAAAATATTACTCAAAGGGTGGCTCGCACAGGTGAGGTTCAGGAAAGCTGAAGGTGGCTGATGCAGGTGAGGGTTGGGTGAGCTAAAGGTGCTTTTCATAGGGTAGACTTGGGTGAGCTGGATGTTCTTTTGGGTGATGGAAAACCTGGTTAAAAACACTTGGGTGAGGCATTTCTCTTGGATATAAGGGTCTTATCAAGTGTCTTTTGAAAACTTTCTTGGGAAAGTTACTTTACTCTTATTTTCTCCTATATTATTTAAGTTATCTTCCATTAAATCTTTTAAACCCTATGTAAAAAGGGAGTGTCAAAAAAAGCCTCCCCACAGGATTGGATCTGATCGGAAGAATAGGGTCTAGTCTTGAGGTAGAGGAATGTGGATTTTTTATAAATCTTTAATTATCTATCCCCCACATATTCTTATGTACCCTTAGGTTGAATTTGAAAATCACTACTTCTGGCATGAAATATGGGGATGGTGGATCAAGTACATATTTCTACCATAAAGTTCTCTCACATAGGTTAGATGTGTATGTGAACCACGCTAGTTTATCATGTAGGTCGGTCATGCAGGTGAATTGTGTTGGTCGATCACGCAGGAGGCTGAGTGTATATAAATAGGGTCTCGTGTCTGAATAATTCCTCATCTTACCATCATCTTTTTCTTTATCTCAATGTGAATGTCTTATGTATAGTGATCCAACTCTCATAATTCTTTTCATTCGTGCAATTCTTTTAGATAATCCTCTCACAGAATCACATGGTATGCCTTTATCTTCAACATAGATTCCCAATGACTGCCCTGTATGAGGTTACCTATGTGAGGTCACTTGGGTGAGTGACCTGCATGATATCACTTATAAGAGTAACCTGCATGAGTTCACTTGGGTGAGTGGCATGTGTGAGTTCATCCCTTTTCCAAAAAAAATCATAATTTTTCAAAAAACCAATATTTTATCTTCAATGAAAATATTGATATCTTCTCATGGGTTTTTAATGGAAACTCAATGGGATTCCATAAAACAATCTACTAAACGTGTTGCAGAAATACTCAAAACTATTGGGCGAGATTATTATAAAGTGTGTGACTCCAAACTTCTAGACTTACAAAAATTCTTGAAGCAGTACTGGTGTTAGTATCCATAAAGTGATTATCTACCTCTATATAACCACATACTTCTGAGATATTTTTTTATCCCAAATTTAGAGAGTTAGTTTTCAATGTCCTGGTTCATGGAGTACACTAACTATACCGCAGCCAAAATATCCTTTAAGAGTGTATTCATCAATGAAGTAATAGTTCTACTCTATGCATCATGCGCAAAATATTATGTGAACTAGACCTAAAACCTCACACCTAAGAATCGAAACCTCACTGCTACCATTCAGTCTTCTATAATTCAAAGATAGATCAATCAAAATACTGGAATGAGGATTGGGACTTTCATTCTATAGAAGGATTCAATCCTGAATTGATGCATGATTATTGGTTGAAATAAACCTACATATAATTTAAGGTCAAGCTATAACAAGTAGGTATTTATGAATCCTTCTAGGTGGACCAAATGTATGTGTATAAGAATCTAGACATTATACATGAGTTGCTGATCCAGGGGATCCCTCAGACAAATACATTCCATCTATTGCCTATTGAATTCGGTATTATCCTTTGGGATGTCTATAATATCTATGGGGGTTACCATTCTTGGAGAGATGTATGATGAGTTCATCCCACAAAAATCCACCTAGTAAAATACTGAAAGAGCGTCTGTTTTGGCTCATGAGCTATTGGAGATGGCCTAGAAGATTAAGAAGGAATTCCCTCACCTAAGGGGTGACTTCCTTCCTGAAGATTGGATGAAGGCCTTCCTCTAGAAAAAAGGATAAGGTCCTACATTATAGTTCCCAATGGGATTCCCTTCATTAGAGAATTGTAGAATCTCTGGAAAATTATGGCTTACATTAGAGAAAGGCTAATATAACCAGTGGGGTTATAAAGTCAACTCTGACATCTCTGCAAGTACCCATATTTCCAGATTTCTTATGATGTGGTTGAGTACCTACCTACTTTAGGTTTGTGAATCTAATTATATCATGAGGTCAAGGACATTCATCATAGTGGCCAAATTAGCATAAAGTAACCACATAGGGATAGCTTTCCCTATTCTGGTAAAAATCTACCAATGTTTAATGCATGTGTACACAAGTAAGGACCCAGAATGAATTCTAGGGCCATTTAAAGTGTTTTGTGGATGGATCATATCACGCATCAGTTCATACACCCTGATGAGTGGAGTTGAGGTTACTAAAGGCTGGTTTTTTCCATTCATTCAGGTTGTCTCTGGTATTCATCCTTTATCTCTTTAATATGGTGAATCCTTGAATAATATAAACATATTGGTAGAGTTTAACTTTTTCTCATACAGTGATCCACCTATCGAAACATTTATTTATGATGGAAAAGGTTATAATGAACTTGGGTTATACATTATTGCATTTAGAGATATTTTATTGGTATCTCATAAAGACAATTAGATCATCTATAAAGCATATGCTCCATACCGATTCACCCACTAATTTAAGTGTCCATAACAATCGAATGACTCCCCTCCCACACACATTCGGTTTGAGAAACACTCGATAGTGGGCCATAAATTTTGGATCCTCATGGCCCTTTAGGTAACCCAAGTGTCGGTAAAGATTCCTCCATCAAGTTCATCCATTAGGTTAAACTACAGGTATGCCAGTGCCTAGATTTCTTCCTACCCTCAAAGGGTGTTAATAGAAAGCATTCCTCAAGTTTAGTCCACAGTGACTTATGGACATGGAAAGCATAGTAGGAAGGCTAAGCCTATGGTTGATAACATTAAAGCTCTAAATTCTTCAAAAAAATACCATCCATGGTCCATAGAGAAAGCCAGATCAAAAATGACCACATCTTCTAAGCTGAGGTGATCTAGTCATCATCACCGGGAGAAGACCAGAGCTATTGTTTCCTAGTCTCCAGCTAGAGTAGAGAGGCCTAGAAGGGCCTCACAGTCAAAATATGTCTGGTATTATTAATATTTATATGCATTAATATTGTATTATGTGAAGCCTATGAAAATTAAATCCTTTAAATGTATAACCCATGACATCATGTATTTATGGGTATTTCTCCAGGATGGCCTACATATTCTATAGCTTGGGGATATCCAAGAACCCTCTAAATTTTACCTCAAAAAAAATTTTGAGGCGGGGAAATATATTTGGGAGCTAGAGATGTTGGTGTATAAAATCAAATATTGGATATTAGACATAAAGTAGGTAACCGACATGTTGTCCTGAGCTACTTTTGAGGGAATATTTGGTTGATATGATGATGAATGGGACAGATTATTTGATGTTGGTTATGTATGTTTATTCCATTTTCCTTTTAATCCAAAATTTTATTTTCCCATATATGAACCGATAATAAAGATACACTTTGAAATTTAGAAAGATGTTTTATTAGAACCAGCCTCACCAAGATGTACTTTGATGGGTACCCCGATCGGAGTTAAAGAGTCTACTCTTGAGCCTCAGGAGTTAACCCTGGGTCAAAGAAAAATAGATGAGGAGATGGTCATGAGATATTTTCCACATATAGTTCCTCTATTTTATAATACTAGAAATGGACCTTTACTATCTCAGGTGGATAAATAAAAAGGGGAAATAATTTAGTCAGGTGTATGTTTCGTAGTTAGTCTCCATAATGTCATTCATCCCCTTAACTTTCCTCACGTACCTATCTGATTATGCTTTACTTTTATAGGATCTTACTCACTTTCCTCCCTCAAGGGGTCCATTACCGACCCTTTAGGGACTTATGGGAACATTCCATATGAGGTATCGACTCGTTCTGGAAATTTTGTTCCTTCGACAGAGGAATTTACAAGAGGTGAAGTTTCATCTGTTCCCATCACCATGGAGAGGGAAGTGGATCTTGGTAATGTTAGATGTGTATCATAAGGTTTCATGTACTTATTACTGAATTACTTCCTCGTGATATTTTAGGTCGGCTGTATACACAGGAGGACCTTGTGTTGACCACTGTTGACCCTGTTGTTGTCCCAGAGGAAGCTGATCGGGGCCTCAGGTCATTAGAGAAGGGTATTTTGCTAGGTCTTGTGCCTGATTTCCTACGTTTTTCCAATGGTGAGACTACCAAAAGTCTTATGGAATTAATGAATTCAATAATAAATTGTGACATGATAATTGAATACATGCTAACAAATATTAATATTCTTGGATCTTTAGAAGATTTAGATGAATTTAATAAGGAATTAGACGGACGTGGGTATTTATTTTCACACAACTGAACTTTTTTGCATGATTTTCTAATCATGGATTCTAGGTTCATGAATCTTTGTCTGTGGATATCATTACCAAGGAGATCTGTGACCAAGGCATTGAGGTCCATACTACTCTCATTGTTGAGTGGAAAATAACTAATGTCCCCCAAAGTGGGAGATTATTGAGAGCCTCCCATCCCAGTTCCTGAGTAAAATTAAGAGGATGCTTCTCATCAAGATATCCTTAATCAAAATTTTATGATTGGGGGTGTTAGGGAGGCATAAATCCTAGTAGTTAACTCATAAATGTGTGAGTATTATTAACTGTTATGATCACCTCCCTACCCTTTCTATTTTTTATCCCTCAATGTTAATGATGATTCCCATATATTAACCATTTCCATCGACTTCATTAGTTGAGCCCGAGGGAGGATCCTCCATGCTAATTCATCAAACAAAAAAATCCAAAGCTAATATTACTTATGATGGAGTGGAATAGGGTGCCTCATTGAGTGAATTAATACCAAATTATATCTCTCCCTCTGAAATTGGTTCAGATTTAAACTTGTAGGCATAGTATTCCTTTCACGCCTCAATTCATTTTTTTGTGATACATCTGGAAGATAATCTCAGAGATTCCTTGAAAAGATATACCATCATGACTTCACCAACTTCCAAACATGTTTTTCATTTTAGTGTATGGTGGTTTTTATTACTACACAATACACCATGTAATAAATTCAATAATTTGGCCACAGGAAGAGCAGAAAAGATCACAACGATACGAGGCATAGTTTTTGGGATGATTTAAAAATCTCATAGATGATATATCCTAGGAAACGCTTATCCATTCCAAGGAGTTGGAGGATAATTAGTGCCTCCTTGATGAGAAATATCTTAAAATGGTATGACTTCAAGAATAATAAGATTTCATAAATGATTATATGTTCTAACTCCACTAATCCATGAATATGGCCTCAGTACAAGGAAGATATTTTGCTGTTGCGGAGAAGGAAAAACATCATCATGATGAAGATATCATCACTACACAACTGGATGGGTTTTGATAAACTGTAGATAATTATTGTGCCATGGTTTAATAGATCAAATTTTATTTTTAGTAACACTTGTAAAAATTTGAGGAGAGACTCCAACATGTGGAAGCTCCTTCGCATTTCAAAACATGAATGCAAAGGATTTTTTTCCTTGATCATCTATTTATGTATTATTATCCTTAATGTAACCATAAAATAACATTGAAAATGAATAATTTGATTAAATTTCATTTTTTAAATGAGTTGGAATTATAATTATATTAATGAGAGAGTGTTCTAATTTTTTCTAGGTCTTTAGACCTAGAAAGCGTAGTTCGACTATTTCTAGATTCATATGCTAGGACCTATAAACTTTGTGTCTTTTGTGTCATCACCCTAATTTTATCCTAATTCAGATATGAAAAAGACTTAGTGGGTGAGACTTAGATTTTTCATAGGCTTCCCTTTGTGGGTTTTAAACCTAACATGATTTATGCATGTTTCTTTTCATTGCTTAATTTTTTTCTTAAACCATACAGAGCTTGCATCTAGTGAGATGAAACTCAAAATTTATCCAAGGTTCCCCTTTATGGATTTTCATCCTAGTGAGTACTATGTATCCTTTCATGTGTGGTTTAAATTCTTATAAGATGTACTAATGAAACTGGAGTTTTAGGTTGAATATATTTGACCATGAGTTATGGGATGATAACCTAATAAGTGATTGTTAGCCGAATGTTCTAACGTTCTTAAGATACACAAAGGGTAATTTTATGTCATGATTTTTTCATTTCCATAATAGAAACATGATATGAGGAAATTATACAAGGATAAACCATGTACCATGTTCAGAATCAGGTTTTTGATATGATATTTTTGGGGATTACAAAGATAGAAGAGTTTTCTCCTAAGGATGAAGGTGCCTCTAGTTGATAGGCCTTTTGGTGGGGACTTATGAAAATCCAAACTGGACGTATTAGTTCATATTCAAACAATGGAATCCTATAATTGAAAACCCTTATGGGGGTGACTTATGAAAATCCAAATTGGGGTGTATCAATTCATAGTTAAAAAAATGTGTCCTTAGGTATCAGACATTCTATTATCAATGGATGAATAGTTTATGAAGATTTGTATTTCTCAAGAATGTGAAGGGAAGTTTGTGAAGGGAATGTGTCTGAGAATGAAGGGAGCATCTGGACTAGAACTAGACATGAATGATAAACCACTCCTAAAAAATTTTGGATTTTGTGTAAAGGAGGTAGAATTCTATTTCAACCTTAATCATGCAAAAAATGGGTCCTTAGAGAAACTTAGAACCTCCTATCCATATCAGGGTTGTGTCTATGAATGGGGGAAAATAAATGTTTTGGATACCATCATAGCTAGGCCTAGAATAAAGAATCTAGTAATCACAATGTGTCTTAATAGAAAGAAAATCAAGTTGCACACAATTCTTTAGGGTGATGCGGTGGATGACCAACATTAAGAGAAAAGGTCATTCCCTGATAAGGGTTGAAGCATTATACAGTTTAATGTTGTGAAACCAAGATTTGAACCATTTAGTTTAATGTATTATGGAAAGGATGTTGATAAATGTAATTTAATATCATTTAGATTTGAATGAATGATTATTGATTGTCCCTTTGATAATGATATGTCCAAGAATGTTCTATCATCTTCAAGCCTGATGAGGGAAAGTTGTAAGCTTTAATCTAGGGGCTTCTAGATCCAAGAAGTGATATTGAACAAGTATTCAAGGAATGATCATAGATCATGTTTAAAAAGTGATTTATAACATAATGTTTTTGGGGATTATGGAGATAGAAGAGGTTTCTCCTGGGGATGAATGTGCCTCTGGTTGGCAGAACTTTTGGTAGAAAATTATGAAAATCCAAACTCGGGAGTATCAATGCATAGTCAAACAATGGAATCCTCTAGTTGATAGGACTTTTGGGGGAAACCTATGCAAGGCCAAACTGAGTTGTATCAATACATAGTCAAAACAAAGGTTTCCTTAGGTATCGTATATTCTATTACCAATGGCCAAGCAATGCTTATAGATATTTGGATTTTCCCAGACACAAAGTTTGTTTTGTGTTAGGAAGGTGCCTAAGTATGGATGGATCATTTCATGAAAAAAAATATTCATAGAATGGGGGAAATGCTTCCTATGTAGGTCTGACCCATTCACAGGGAAGGGTATTTTTTTTATATTATGGTTGGTCCCATATGTAGGATTCAGGCATCACTATGCATCTTAATAAATCAAGAATCAAGCCACACATAGTTCTTGGATTTACATCATGCAAGAGATGTCAACCATGCAGTTTAACATCATGTGGAAAGGGAATTTGGTGTTCCTTTTAAGGTCTTTAATCCAGGACCATGATAACTTGATGTGAACTTGTAAACCTTGATCATGTGGAGAATCTCTTACCAAAACTCCTAATCCCATGTGAGTTGTGCTCAGTGTGATAAACAACGAGTGGTAAAGGTTCCTTTCACCACAAAGAGGAGATTAAAAGGAAGGATAGGGGAATTTTGATCTTGTGGTGGCTACACCATGATGAATATCTCATTGGAATGAGAATCAAGAAATACGTAGTTCTTGAAAACCATGTAGTTTAATGTTAAAAAGTAAGGAGGAAGGTTATCTCACTTGAAAAAGAAGGTATAAATCCCCATAAATGATATCCAGTCATTCAGAGAATCGTCTTATGAGATGAATCCTATGTTTTTTATATGAGGCTCCCTAATCTAGTTTCCCAAGGCATCATATGCTTGGTACATGGGGTAAGACTACATTTTTAATATCTTATGTTGAAGACATTTTCATGTAGTTTAACATCATGTGACTGTAAATATATGGGTCTTGTAGTTTTAGTTCATACTTTTAGGATCATACATCATGAAAATGATGAGTGATATAAGGATTACTTGGTCAAGACTATTATTACACACTTAATATGTGAAGAATGAAATTATAAACCATGATTTTGGGGGTTCTTGGATCACGATAAGTGATATGGGAAAATAATTCAAGGAATGGTCACATACTATGTTTGAAAATTGGTTTCTAACATGATTTTGTTAGGGATTATGAAGATAGAATAGGTTTCTCCTAAGGATAAAGGTGACTCTAGTTAACAGATCTTTTGGGGAAGATTTATGTAAATCCAAACTAGGGAAATATCAATTCATAATCAAACAATGTAATCCTCTAATTGATAGGTATTTTGGGGGAGATTTATGCAAAGAAAAATTGGGGCGTATCAATGCATAATAAAAAAAGGTGTCCCTAAGAATCATACATTTTATTATTGATGTCTAAGAAAAGTTTATAGATATCTAAATTTTCCTAGGATAATGAGTATGATGTGTGGAAGTAATGTTTATGAGTGCAATGGAAGAATTTGGACCAACATTGGTCAGGGAGTGTGAAGTCCTCTACATAGATCTTTATTTACATAAAGGCAAGGGGGTATTTTCTTTATTTTGTGGTTGGGACCAAGACATAAGGTCTAGGAATCACTAAATATCTCATTGAGATGAGAATCAAGCTACACATAGTTCTATAATGGTGATGTGGTGGGATACCAGCACCAAGGGCCATGATCCACTCATGCATGGACCGAAATGTTATGTAGTTTTACATCATGAAATAAAGATGTGAACAGTAAGATTCTGGGTTTTTATTGAGGTATGGATCTTTTATTTCAAGTTAAATGTGGTTTAATTTACTCTTTGTCTTAGACCCTAAGTTAGGCCATGGTCCAATTGGGTTTTTTTGGGAAATAATGGGAAATGAGCCAGAAGGCTGGCTGCAGGCTAGCTACACATTGTGTACTCCGAGTTCACAATGTGTAATGGAATTACACGACGTGTATGGGTTTTTCTTCAGAAAAAAATAGGGAAGTACATGTCATGTAATGGGCCTGCACATCATGTACTGGCCCACTAGTTTTTTTATAAAATAGTCGGTAGCCTCATTTTTCTTATGCACAACCACTTTCCTCTATTTTTTAGAGCCTAAATCCATCTAAAATGGTTTTTTAGATCTAGAAGTCATTCGGAATCTGATTCAAGCATGGTTTGTCTTTTTGGAACCACATCAATAAGTACTCAATTCCTTTTTAGTCATTCTTGATTATTCGAAACAATGACTATGTTATTTGGATTTAGGCTCGTATATCCTAATCTCTCATTCTTTGTAGTTTATTCATATTTCTTCCAAACCAGGATGAATCAAGACTTGATACTAGATGAGCTATCTACTACTGAGCCAAGGTAGGTGGTCTATACTTTCTTTCATCTTTTTTGGTGCTTTTTGGGTGTTCGTCTAATATGTCGTTTGTCGGAATTCCCGGCACGGGCCAGTTTTTGAGCGAGCTGCTTGTCGTAGGCTTAGTCGAACCTAGTGAGAATGCTCATAGGTTTCATTTAGGTGTGTTGGCACCTGTTACTCATTTCAAGGTCACCCATGGGGTGTGTATTTTGGATTTAACCTATTTATTCCTATTTAAACCTCCCAAGGGGTGTGTTCTTGTGATTTCCTAGTTGGAGGAATCTTGTTAATGCCTTGATAGCTTTGAATAGTTGTTTAGAAGATGTACTTCCTTCTTACATATTGATATCTTGTGATTCCATACCTATTTTGATAGCTTTTATTTAATGAAATGTGTTAATATGGGTGGGTGAACATATATAATATGATTAATGTCATGTTAAATGGTTTATATGGGAGGGTAGGCCCATATACTTTGTAAATGATAAATGGTTAGCATCAGTGGGTATACTCATGGTTGGATCTTGTTATGTGAGTGGTTATACTCACATGGAATTCATGGTTAAATTTAATGCTTTGATTAAATGGTTTGATAGATGCAATTTACTACTCTCCATGGATCTGGAATGTAGTAGTGGATGCCTCAGGTTAAATCTACCCCTTAGGTGTTGATTCTGTGGGATGCCTCGGGCCTTACTACCTCATGGATCCAGCTTACTTAGACTCATGTAGGACATGTTGGTACACATGATCCTAGGACTCCAACCAATGCCTAGACCGAGTTTCCACTAAGACACCCATGGGACTCGATGTGGATGCATTATTAGAGCTCCTTATATATGAGACAGCATGGTCTAAAATCATTCCATGGATTCCCTGGTATGTGACACCTTGGATATATCCCATGGGGTCTACTTTTCACTATACGGTATGGCCGTGGGATTTTCTTGACATCTTTATATAACGTGGTTGTGGCTTGTTTGGTATTGATGGATGTACGGAGTGGCCGTGTGACTTGTTTACTTTGTTATGGATGCCTTGTTCGGAGCTTACTCTTTTGAAGGTAGCCTTGAGGGGTTTTCAGTATTACTTATGACAGTAGACTTATGCCATGGGAATACGCACTTACTTTACTACTTGTTTACTCTTGATAAAACTTTGTATGTTTCTGTTAGAACTGTATAGACCCTGGGTGGTTACCTACTAGGATGTTTATCTAACACCCTATTTGGGCCGCCTTAGAGAACCAAGTAGATTATATGGTTGTAGGTTTTTATAGGGGAAAACATCCTGGTATAGGTTGTTGATAGCTGTTCCGGAGTAGGGGATCATAGGACCAAGTTGACGCTTGTGATGCTAGAGACACTTTTTGTTATTTTGTTCTTTTTGGACACTTGTACTGTATTGTATTTTTATGTACCTATTTTGGATATTTTATAGATACATTTATCATCTATATCTTTTTTTATGTGATGTTCTGGATTATATGTATTCATTTCTGCCTTTCCTTGTCTTCAATTGACAGCTTATTTATTCACTTTCACTTTTTTATGTGCCTGATTTCCATTGTGATACTCTGGTAGTGAGGGAATAGTCTCCCCACTGACTCACCTAGGCCCTCACTACTAGTCAGAAGCCTTTGGAGTTTAGGGAGATGCGCTTGAGTCCATGTGGCTAACCGGTATCAGGGCACCATTGGGTGGGATCTGGGTTCGGGACGTTATAATGTGGTATTAGAGGATCTTTTTTTTGTTTGAATTACTATTTGGAAACAATAAACAAGGATAGGAAGGGAAATTAATTTGGTAATAAGTTGTGACCGGGAGTAGCTACCCCGTGTATAGGTAAAATCCAAATTACCTCAAATTGAGTTTTGATTTTCTAGATTTTGACTATTACAGTTGATTCGATTTCATCATTGGGTGATATACTTGATTTCTACTATTACTATTGATGCAATTGTGGGTTCTATTTCAGTTGAAACCTGATGAGATGAGGGTGTGTCATCTCATTCATCATGTAGACACTTGTTAGAATCACATGCCAGGTATTATGCCATACCATCAAGGATGAATTATTTGTTTCATGTTGTTGTAATATTTGATGTGATAGTTTTGCATGTCGTAGTGTTATTCGGGTGTAGTAGATAAAGGTGTGTTGTCATATTTTAATCCATAAGACGTATGAGCCCTTATGAATTGGTAAATGATGCACCAATGGAATGAAACGTCTTAAATGAACTAATTATATGTATGGTTTGAATGAGAGCCTAGTTTTGGGTTCATGAGATGTTATGGGCCCTCATAGATTTGAAATTGGTAAACCATTCGAAAAAAATCTTAGATAACTGAATGTGAAATTGAAATGAAAACTTGGAATGATGAATATATACTTGACCTAGACCTAACTTTTGAGTGGGAAGGAGGCATATTTTATAGTGGTTATTTGGTTATTCTTTATACAGTCCTAGATTTAGGAGCATTTTGTGGGTTGACTTAGCTTTTAGGAGGGTTTTGACTTGTCCTGTGCTTTTGATCGATGTGCTTTGATGTTGTTATTTTAAGAGTCATGTGTTCATAATTATAGATACATGCCACCATGACAACCTCTAGTGGCGTGCTATGACCATACTTCAGAGACGGTGGACCATGGGATAC
Source organism: Viscum album (assembly GCA_963277665.1). Taxonomy (NCBI): domain Eukaryota; kingdom Viridiplantae; phylum Streptophyta; class Magnoliopsida; order Santalales; family Viscaceae; genus Viscum; species Viscum album. The sequence continues at coordinate 189,474,879 of OY728166.1, forward strand.
TGTTTATCCTTCTTTAGTTTCAGTTGTGGCACTAGACGTTGTTTTGGACACAGGTGTTGAGGTATAGTTATGCGATGGGTTCCTTCATTATATGCAGATGTTCTAGGGAGCATTGTAGCTAGACTTAACTATGGATGAGCTGATACAGGTTTTCCAACAGCAGCATCCTCCCACATTTTTAGGGGATCATGGTCCACAGGCTGCAGAGTTGTGGCTTGAGACCATGTTAGCAATTTTTCATCATCTAGAGATGCCTCCTAAGTGGAGGGTCGAGCTCGTGACTTATATGCTACATGGAGCGGAAAAGTGTTAGTGTGACATTTTGAACTAGGCTGACGGGCTGTGGAATATGGGTTGGGTTGAATTCCAAACCCGCTTCTATGACTACTTTTAACCCACAACTTTGTGATCAGAGAGGGATAGTGAGTTTGTGCACTTGGAGCAGGGCGCGATGATGATTATGGAATACTCGTTATGATTTATAGAGCTGCAGATTTTTGCATTGATGTATCTTACTGATGATATGTTGATGGTGAGATGCTTCGAGGAAGGTCTCAGACATGATATCAAATCTCATATCAATGTGTCCAGGTTTCCTCTGCCACTGAGATTGTGAATCAAACGTTGATTACAGAGAGGAACCTGAGGGAATATGGGGGTGTAGAATAGGGGAGTGTTGTTTCTCGACCCAGTGGATCTACATATTTAGGCAAGAAGTGATATTTTGAGGCTTCTTGTGAGGCTGGTGCTTGTCAATGTCACACCCATTGTGTTTAAATTATTTTCTTTATTATTTTTATTTGGCATCGGGTAGTTCGGGTCGAGACCTGACTTAAAATTTCAGAGTTCTTATTTAAAAACTGAATGTTTTGGCCTTGACTGTGTCCAGTGCACCGTGGTCGAAGGTGCGTGACCTCACCTAGGTCTCCGTGCGACCACGCCCGGTTCACCACATGCCCTGATCGATGGTCAACTAATTAAATAAAATGGATTAATTATAAAGCAATAAAATTAATAGTGTGATAAATAAAAATCAAATAAAATAAGAGTTTTTTTAAGATAATAATAATAATAATGTTATTCAGGGATATTATTATTATTATTACCAAAATTGGTATAACTTTTTTTTATTTTATTAACATCAATTGAGTTTTATTATTATTATTATTAATATTACGATTGTTTCGGGTTTGGCGTCACCGGACGCACGGGCAGGGCACGGTTATGAGAAAGTGTGGTCTGCCCAACTTTAAAAATGAGTTAAAAAATGGGATAATGAAATAATAATGAATAAGGAAATTGGAATAAAATGAAAATAATAAGTCTAATAAACTTTAAGAAATTGTTTTAATGATAATAATCAGAGTATTGGTTGAGAATAATAGTATTATTATTATGAATAGTGTTAAGGATATAAAATTTATTATATTTGTTATTAATTTTGTGATAATAATTATTATAGTTAATACTATGTAATGTTATTAATTTTTCTTTATTATTTCATTTATTTTATTTATTGATTTTCTTACTTTTTCCCCTCCTTTGATTAGGGTTTGGACCCTTTTCCCTCCTTTCTCCCATATCCCATCACGTCGATGCCCAGCCTTCTCCCCTGGAACCCTTGCATCGCACCTCACCTCCCTCAGCCTCCTCCCGCTTCCAGACTGCTCCGGCAGCACGACCTCACCGGACCGCATCCTTGCTCCCCCATCACGTCGTCGCGCCAAGCCCCCCGTGTCTCAGCCTCTCATCACCGCCTCTCTCTTCTGGCGCTGCGACCCGCTGGTGCACCCCCCTCGGCCTGCTACATCCGCCATCCCGATCGGTCGACCGGCTCACGCTGTACCACATGGAAATCGGCTACCACTGAGCTGCACTGCCTCTTCCTTATGGCCATTTTTTCAGCATAGCACACCTCTGTTGGCCTCTTTTAAGCCTCGGCCAGCCCTCGGATATGCACCGTCTGACCTCCCAAACCCTTGTAACAGCCTTCTGCCCCCTTCGTCGCAAGTGTGGACCACCCAGGTAATCCCTTCCTTCTTCTTTCTAGGTTTTAGGTCTTTCTTGGTTGTGGTTTTGGTGTTTCCGGCTTTTAGGGTGTTAGTTTTAGCTTTCGATTTTGATTTTATTTGGTTTAAATTCATGTTTTAGGGTTTAATTTAAGTTTTACATGGTGAGAATTGCACACAATTGGAGTTCCGCACCAAGGTTTGGAAGTTTTCATCACTCGAGGTAGGTGGTTCCACGTTTAAACATTATTTAACGAATTGATTTTCTAGCTTAGTTAATTTATGGTGTTCTTTGATTAATTATTTTGGGTGCGGATTTGGTTTTCTCGAAGTTTTTCATGTGTTAAATTTGTTTGGTAGTATGTTCATATGGATGGTTGCGTTCATTTGGCTGAAAACCTATCTTTAGTCAATTTTTAGTGTTTTATCATATGTGTAGTTAGCTTTTCATTTTTGAAAGTGGTGTTAATTTTGTTTCGATATAGCATTGTATGTTCTTGGTCATAAGTGAAGGTGCAATAATGGTTGAGTAGGTTGTTGCTATGAAAACCTATGTGAGTTGTCTTTTAGTGTTTTATAAAGTTCGTGTTTGTTTTGTAAAAATGTGAAAAGTGTAATGTTTGTGTTCTAGTGTTTTTATAAGGTTTGTGTTTGTTTTGTGAAAATGTGAGAAGTGTGCAGTTTGTGTTCTTGATGTGGTGTTGGGTGTGTTTGGTCATGAAAGAGGGTTGAGTTGGTTTTGCGTGTTAAAGCTGTATTATGTTTCTTTTCAAAGAAGTTGTTTACAAAGAATTTAATATGATTTAATGAAATTATTAACAATAAAAATTTAATATGTTTTTTTTAATAAACAATTATTAGCAATGCAGAAATTGTTTTAATTGAGTTGGGTAAAGTCTTTTGGCATGCGCACTTTGTCAAATGGTTTTCTGTGTGTGTGAAAGTGTGGAGTTTGGTTTATGTAACACCCTGGTTGTTTTATTTGTCTGAGTTTGACGTGAAATGTGAAATTGGAACATCTTGAGCACAAAAGGGGAAGCCTGGGTACTAGGTGGGTGGACTAGATCTAGTGTGCTAGTGATTCGGAAGCGGCTCTGGCCCAGTTTCACTTAGCTGGTTTGACGATTACTACACTAACTAAACGTTGGATAATGGTTGGAGACCACTTGGTTATGGATGTGTTGCCCTACTAGTGGCTCGTGCACGAGAACGTATTTTGTTGTGATTCCTATACTACTGTTCACCGAGATGTGATGTTCTAGGGTCCCATTATTTTTACTAGTACCTATAGGGCCTCTTCCACTTTTGGTGCTCCTGGAATATTATACACTCACCGTTGGCATATAGTGTAGCTTTTGGGTTCTCTTGAGTGTTAATTTTTCTTAACTGTAAGGGTGTTTTATTTTATTAAAGTTGTTTTCGTTGAAAGTGCTTTCATTATAGAAATTGTTCTTTTAAAGTTGTTCAAGCTTTGGTGTCCTTTCTTTTATTAATCATGCAAATGTTTTTATCATTTAATGTTTACACGTGGAACCTTTTTGTTGGGTGATATCCTACTGGGCTCTTGGATCACACCCTACATACACCTTTGGGTGTATGTAGACTTTGTTTCTTGTGTATTCCAAGTTGTGACATTGTGCTCAGCGATGGTGGTTCTGTTCGTTGATGGTCTTCTCATGAAGGTTGGTGTTGTGGTGTGTAGATGTTTCACCTCTCTTATTTCTTGGAGGTTTGAGTGAGAGTTTTAGTTTCTTTTGTTGTCGTTTATTTGTATGTTGGTTTAAGTTGTAAACCACTGAATTTGTTTTTAGTTTAAGGCCCTGTTTGGTTAGCTTTTTTTAGTTTCAGTTTCTTTATCTTATCAGTTTTTTTGTGTTTACTATTTCAGGTAAATTGTTCTCATGTGTTAGTTTTGATACTCAGGCACTTGTGCCAACCCGTGGGGATCGGGAACGCCCTTCGGGCCATGTCGCGGACCGGGTCGGGCGCTGGGTTGGATGGCGACCCGGCCTGGTTCGTGACAAAATGGTATCCGAGAAGGTTTTCTCTCTTGAGTCATGTTCTTTTGGGATAGGGTTAGTGTAGACCAATGTTACGGGTGCTGGAACTCGACGTTCTGGTTACAAGCAAGGTGCCTGGCCAGCACACCTCGTGGCGGGACTCGAGTTACCAGGGTAAGTTGAGGTCTGTTGAGTATTTGGTCCTCGTGATTAATATTGCTTAGGGGAAATGAAAAAGGAGTGGGTTCTGTGGTCCCAGTGAGCTCACAGGGTCTATCAAGCCATGTAGAGCTGGGGACGCTGTCCTAGAATACCCTCTGTGGCAGTGGCGTGATTGGCTTATGGCCGCCAACCATATGTTCCAGTCACCCGCTAATACTAGTTTTCTCGTGCACCCTTCCTCGTTTCATTGTTTTGGAATTGTGGACATTTTGTTTTTAATTAAAAACGATTTGGTCTTGGAAAATGTTTTGGAAAATGTTTTCAAATAAAGCAATTTAAAAAGAAAATGAGGTATGAGGTTTAAAAAGTGTGGGTTGGATGTTTTGGTTTTGAAAAATGGAAAGTTTTGGTTTTTATCCTTAGTGTTCTTGTGGGTAACCACATGCATGAGTGTATATGGAAAGATAAAGGGTTAATGGCATGATCGGATGAGTTCTTGGATAGATATGAGGTGGGTGCTGGTGTGGCATGGGAGCATGCATGTGCGAGGCCCATGGGACACCATTGGTGTTTGTGCGACCCACCGGCTTTGCTTATTTTTTTTAAAATCTTTTGTTAAAGGAAAATTTGGTGTTTTTATATAAACGTTGATTGTGTTGTGTGTCCTTGTATTTTTGAAAGGTTGGATGTGAGGCGGTTCGATCTGAGAATCCTTTTTGATGGATTTGTGTCCAGAGTTTGAATTATTATTTGTAAGTTAGTATACAAGCGTGTATCTAGTTAATTATTTTGAAAATTACATCGGGGAGCCCTTTCAGTGGTTTCCCCTGCGCGTTTGGTGTTTGCTTGTGGGATTTCTTGACCATTGGACCAATTTGGTTTGGTCCATGGTTTTCTTTCTTGACTAGTGTATGCCCCCCCATAAACCGTTGACATGTGATTGAAGTGTGGCCACAGTCAATTCGTTGTTGTCCAACCCTCCAGTTGATCAGAGGAACCTCTTCTTGGATTCTAGAATTGAACCCACCTCTCCTTTTTACAACTAAGTGAATCCTCTCACAGCTGGATAACAGATGCGAGGGGAGTTGAAGGGAGTTTTGGTCTTTTGAGTGTGTGACTCATTAGGTATGAGGTTTGACACCGTTGTGTCTGAAGGTCCCCCTGGAAACGGTGAAAGGAATTTCAGTGGGAAGGGTTAAGGCGGTTCATAATTATCGAGGTTAGCCAATGTTTTGAAAGGCTCATAGTGCTTTCATTGGCCACAAGGGTCATGTTTGGTGACGTCTTGTAGTGTGAGTTCTCTTCAAAGTGAAAAGGTAAATTTCATAGAACCCTTCAGGAATCCCTGTTTTCATAGGAGTGTGTCCTCCTTCTGGGGAGTTCTAATTTTACTGTTCAAAGGTGAGTGTTTGTCGTGTGTCTTTCTTTCTTATGTTTCTTGGTTAAAGTGAAGAGGTTATGCATGTGTATCATCTAAACACCTATTTTGGTAGATGCACCGCTAGTGAGTGGTTGGATGTTGCGGTGTGTTGTGGTTGTTGGTGTTGTCTCAGTTGTGGTGTGGTTGCGTGTGGTGCCAAAAAGGAGAAGCTTTGTTCGGGAGTCTTCAATACCTGACTGCGAGGCAGGAGATGCTTCAAACATCAGGGCTCCAGCCAAAGGCCTCGGAGTGAAGTTGGCACGTGGTCAGGGACCCCATTAGTGTATGGAACCTCGACTTTATTTCTATCATCGGTGTTGAAAGTAAAGACAGTTTAAATTTCTTTCTGTGGTTGTTCCATTCTGAATGAACTATCTGTTTGCGTAAGGTTTTCGTGACTATGTGGAGGCATGTTCATCTCATTGCCTTAAATTCCTTGGGGTTGCGTCCCACCAGATGTAATCGCTGTTAGCGGTCCTTATGGGGTGTGTTTGGTAAAATTGGTCGCAAAGTTTAATGGTGCCAATCTAGGAATGTGGAAATGTTGGCTTTTCTTGGGTCGTGCTTTTGACGCCCCGGTAGTCAGGCCCCTCCCTCCCCTCCCCTTGTGGTGGGGTGTTTGGTCACCATCAGGAAATTTTCAAAGTTCTATATCTTCTATTATTTCAAATGGTGGGGAGACCCACATTGGGTCTCTCACAAATGTCTCTTGAGTGAATCAAAGTTGGACTTTTCTTTAATGGTGGGAAGTCTACTCAGACCTCCCCATTTCAGTCTTCTAGTCTCTCCTTGGGTGTTGGTAGGTTCTTAATGGTGGGGAGCCCCTCAGGATTTTCCATGTTGACCTTTTGGTTTGGTTTCTAAAGATGGCTTGGTGATAAGTTATAAGAGTGTTCCTTGGATATGGTTTGACCTTGTTTGTTCATTATAGCCAAATGTTGTGGTTTTCGTTTAATAGTGCTTGAGATGTTTCGTCTTGTGAAGTTGGTTTTCGTGGGTGTGAGAGTTCCCTTCCTTGATCAGTCAACTGGAGGTGTTCTAGCTCTTTAGGGTGGGCGACACATATCAGAAATTATTTTTACGATTTTCTTGAAGTTGTATTTGAGTCACTCTCTCTGAGAACGATGCTTTTTCCCCTCTTCGCTTGATGTTTGTGGGGATCCCCTTTGAATCTTAAGGGAGTGTGGTTTTCTACTTTGGGGTTTGGTCCTAGTTGTGGCTTTCTGGGGATGGAAAGCTTTATGGTGGTGAGAATTTTCACACCCGTCATATTTAAATTATTTTCTTTATTATTTTTATTTGGCATTGGTTAGTTCGGGTCGAGACCCGACTTAAAATTTCAGAGTTCTTATTTAAAAACCAAATGTTTTGGGCTTGAATGTGTCCAGCACACCATAGTCGAAGGCGTGCGGCCTCACCTGGGTCTCCACATGACCACGCCCGATTCACCACACACCCTACTCGACGGTCAACTAATTAAATAAAATGGATTAATTATAAAGCAATAAAATTAATAGTGTGATTAAATAAAAATCAAATAAAATAAGAGCTTTTTTTAAGATAAAAATAATAATAATGTTATTCAGGGTTATTATTATTATTACCACAATTGATATAACTTTTTATTTTACTTTATTAACATCAATTGAGTTTTATTATTATTATTATTAATATTATGAGTGTTTCGGGTTTAGTGTCACCGGACGCACGGGCAGGGCACGGTTATGAGAAAGTGTGGTCTTCCCAACTTTCAAAATGAGTTAAAACAAAATGGGATAATGAAATAATAATGAATAAGGAAATTGGAATAAAATGAAAATAATAAGTCTAATAAACTTTAAGAAATTGTTTTAATGATAATAATCGGAGTATTTTTTGAGAATAATAGTATTATTGTTATGAATAGTGTTTAGGATATAAAGTTTATTAAATTTTCTATTAATTTTGCAATAATAATTATTATAGTTAATACTATGTAATGTTATTACTTTTTCTTTATTATTTCATTTATTTTATTTATTGATTTATTATTATTTTTTCCCTCCTTTGCTTAGGGTTTGGACCCTTTTTTCCATCCTTTCTCCCATATCCCGTTGTGTCGATGCCCAGCCTCCTCCCCTGGAACCCTCGCACCGCACCTCACCTCCCTCAGCCTTCTCTTTCTTCCAGCCTACTCCGGTAGCACGACCTCACCGGACCGCACCCATGCTCCCCCGTCGCGCCGTCGCGCCAAGCCCCACATGTCTCGGCCTCTCGTCGTCGCCTCCCTCTTCTGTCGTTGCGACCCGCCGGTGCACCCACCCCCCCCCCCTCGGCCTGCTACGTCCGCTATCCCGATCGGTCGACCGGCTCACGCCGCACCCCATGGAAACTGACTACCACCGACCTGCATCATCTCTTCTTTACGGCCGGTTTTCTGGCAAAACACACCTCTGTTGGCCTCTTTTAAGCCTCATCCAGCCCTCAGATATGCACCGCCCGACCTCCTGAACCCTTGCATTGGCCTTCCTCCCCCTTCACCACAAGTGAGGACTACCCAGGTAATCCCTTCCTTCTTCTTTCTAGGGTTTAGATCTTTCTCGGTTGTGTTTTTGGTGTATACAGCTTTTAGGGTGTTATTTTTAGCTTTCTATTTTGATTTTATTTGGTTTCAATTCATGTTTTAGGGTTTAATTTAAGTTTTATGTGGTGCGAATTGCACGCAATTGGAGTTCCGCACCAAGGTTTGAAAGTATTCGTCACTCGAGGTAGTTGGTTCTGCTTTTAAACATTATTTAACGAATTGATTTTCTAGCTTAGTTAATTTATGATGTTCTTTGATTAATTATTTTGGGTGCGGATTTGGTTTTCTCGAAGTTTTTCATGTGTTAAATTTGTTAGGTAGTATGTTTATATGGGTGGTTGCATTAATTTGGCTGAAAATTTATCTTTAGTCAATTGTTAGTGTTTTGTCATATGTACAGTTATCTTTTCATTTTTTAAAGTGGTGTTAATTGTGTTTTGATATAGCGTTGCATGTTCTTGGTCATAAGTAAAGGTAATGTAATGGTTGATTAGGTTTTTGATATGAAAACCTATGTGAGCTTTCTTCTAGTGTTTTATAAAGTTATTGTTTGTTTTGTAAAAATGTGCAAAGTGAAATTTTTGTGTTCTAGTGTTTATATAAGGTTTGTGTTTGTTTTGTGAAAATGTGAGAAGTGTGCAGTTTGTGTTCTTGATGTGGTGTTGGGTGAGTTTGGTCATGAAAGAGGGTTGAGTTGGTTTTGCGTGTTAAATTCATGTTATGTTTCTTTTCAATGAATTTTTTTACAAAGAATTTAATATGATTTAATGAAATTATTAACAATAAAAATTTAATATGTTTTTTTTAATAAAAAATTATTAGCAATGCAGAAATTGTTTTAATTGAGTTGGGTAAAGTCTTTTGGTGTGCGCACTTTGCCAAATGGTTTTCTGTGTGTGTGAAAGTGTGGCGTTTAGTTTATGTAACACCCTAGTTGTTAGAGTTTGATGTGAAATGTGAAATTGGAACATCTTGAGTACAAAAAGGGGATCCTGGGTACTAGGTGGGCGGACTAGATCTAGTGTGCTAGTGATTCGGAAGCGGCTTTGGCCCGGTTTCACTTAGCTGGTTTGACGATTACAACACTAACTAAATGTTGGATAATGGTTGGATACCACTAGGTTATGGATGTGTTTCCCTACTAGTGGCTCGTGCATGAGAATGTATTTTGTTGTGATTCCTATACTACTATTCACCGGGACACGATGTTCTAAGGTCGCATTCTTTTTACTAGTACCTATAGGGACTCTTCCACTTTTTGTGTTACTGGAATATTATACACTCACCGTCGGCATACGGTGTAGCTTTTGGGTTCTCTTTAGGGTTTAAGTTTTCTTACTTTCAAGGGTGTTTTATTTTATTAATGTTGTTTTAGTTGAAAGTGCTTTCTTTATAGAAATTGTTCTTTTAAAGTTGTTCAAGCTTTAGTGTCCTTTCTTTTATTAAGCATGCAAATGTTTTTGTCATTTAATGTTTACACATGGAAAATTTTTGTTGGGTGACGTCCTACTGGGCTCTTCGCTCACACCCTACATACACCTTTGGGTGTATGTAGACTTTGTTTCTTGTGTATTCCAGGTTGTGACATCATTCTCAAAGATGGTGGTTCTTGTCGTTGATGGTCTTCTCATGTAGGTTGGTGTTGTGGCATGTGGATTTTACGCCTCTCTTATTTCATGGAGGTTTGAGTGAGAGTTTTAGTTTCTTTTGTTGTCGTTTATTTGGATGTTGGTTCAAGTTGTAAACCTCTGAATTTGTTTTTAGTTTAAGGCCCTGTTTGGTTGTCTTTTTTGAGTTTCAGTTTCTTTATCTTATCAGTTGTTTTGTGTTTACTCTTTCTGGTAAATCATTCCCATGTGTTAGTTTTGACACCCAGGCACTTGTGCCAACCCATGGAAATCAGGAACACCCTTTGGGCCATGTCGCGGACCGGGTTGGGCACTGGGTCGGATGGCGACCCGGCCTGGTTCTTGACAGTCAAGATGTGGGTATAGGAAACTTGGTGTTTTTTCATCAGTGTGGTAGGTGATGCCACATGAAAAATTAGTGTGACTGTGATCCAGTTGAGTGTCAATATTGTGGTAGAACAGGGAACATGTAGTGGTTTTGTAGGACCTTCCCTCCAGTTGTGGGTGGTAGGGGTTAGCTTCGACGTCAGGTTCAGGAGTAGGTTCTTTATCTACATGTAAGGCTGGGAGTTGGATTAGTGTAGGTTGGTCGGGTCAAGGCAGTGGTGGTCATGGATGTGGTATTCGGATACCAAGTTCTGAGAGACAACAGGGTGTATAAGCTCAGGGTAGCCAGGTAGTGTCATATGTTCACAGTACAGGCCAAACTTATGTAGTGCAACAAACCCAATAGGTGTAGGATCCTAGACCATCTACAGTTAGAGGTATGATTTTAGTATCTTCTATTATCGCATCTACTCTTTTAGATATAGGTTCCTCTCATAGTTTTATCTCTATACAAGTGGTTTAAAGTCTTGGTCTTGTGTTTTTTCTTTCTGAGGGTGTTATGATGCTAGACATGCCATTAGAAATTAAAACTAGTGATTTTCTCTAGTTTATGGAGTGTCCCCTTAAGGTCGGAGGGTGTCACTCCATTTGGGATATGTATGTCCTCGATATGATCGGGTTTGATTTCATTATCGGAATGTACTGGCTAGTATCTTATCGAGTGTACGTTGACTGTTATCATCGTAGGGTGACTTTCACATCACCAAAGGGTTCAATTTTTATTCACAAGGTTGAATGGGATTTCCAGGAAAGTAAAGATAGACCCGAGCATCGTCGGCTAGGTGGGATGATAGCCCATATCGATAGTTTGTTTCTGGATGATTAGGGAGTGAGTCAGGAAAACTTTCCTCCAATAGTTGAGTGATTCAGGGACATATTTCCCAACTAATTTATAGTTTACCTCGTAATAGGGAGGTGGAGTTCTCCATCTAGATAGTGCCAAGAGTTTCAACAGTATCTTTTATTCCTTATAGGATGGTTGTGAAGAAGTTGTAGGAACTCAAGAGGCAGCTAGAGGACTTAGAGGTGAAGGGGTTTATCAAACCCAATATTTCTTCATGGGGTTCACTAGTCCTTTTTCCAAAAAGGTGGACAAAACTCTTAGTCTATGCATGTGTTATAAGAAACTGAACCAGCTAACGATTAAAAACTGATATCCCTTACCATGGATAGATGATTTTTTTATCAGATTCGAGGAGCCTGAGTGTTCTAAAAAATAGACTTGAGCTCAGGATATCACCAAGTTCGTGTTCAACATGCATACATACCTTATATAGCCTTTCGTAGTAGGTATATTCTATAATAGTATCTAGTTATGTCGTTCGGTCTCACAAACACACCATCGGTTTTCATGGAATTGATGAATATGGTGTTCTTATCTTACTTGGACTCTTTTGTGGTGGTTTTCATGGATGATATCTTGGTGTATTCTAACAATCGACACAAAAATGTCAACTATCTTGAGATCATTTTGAATACACTAAGATAGAATTAGTTATATTCTAAGCTTGTAATGTGCCACTTTTGGATGGATCAGATTCACTTCCTGGGTCACATCATCTCAGAGACAAGAATATCAGTGGACCCATAGAAGGTGAGAGCAGTAGTTTCTTGGGAATAGCCCAAGAATGTTTTTGAAATATATATTTTCTTGGGTATATCTAGTTACTATAGTCATTTTATACAGGGATTTTCATGCTTAGAAGTGCCATTAACAGGCTTGAGCAAGAAGGGTGTGAAGTTTGTTTGGTCAAATTCTTATGAGATGGCCTTTTAGGAGCTAAAAGGGAGGTTGACATCAGCACCAGTCCTGATACTACTAGATCAGGGAAAGAGATTCACAGTGTACTGTGATTCTTTAGGTATTTTTCTGGGGTTAGTGTTAATACAAGGAGAAAGATTTGTGGCATACGGGTCTCAGCAGTTGAGGCCTCACAAGAAGAACTACCCTACGCATGATCTCGAGTTAGCTATAGTTGTCCATGTGTTTCACTTTTGAAGACACTATTTATTAGGAGAGTGTTTTTTGGTGTACATGGACCAAAAAATCCTAAAGTATATATTTACACAGTGTGATCTGAATCTGAGGCAGTGAAGGTGGGTGGAGTACCTACAATCCTTTGATTTCGAGCTAGCCTATATGTCTGGTAAAGGCAATGTAGTGGTTGATGCACTGTGCAGGGGGAATTAGATACAGTAGGTGCAATAGGCCAGTAGTGAGTGGTAGTTTATGGATTTGTTCTCTAAGATGCGTCTTGAGGTTAACGAAATACAGGGACATACTTATTTATCATCCTTATCTATGAACTCTACCCTACTGGACAGAGTTAGGATGAATAAGCTATCGGATTTAGAAGGCATATTTCTATGGGAGTGTGTGGAAGGTGAGGCCCTCCTCCTAGTAGGATGGTAGGAAATGATGAGATCCTATGTATCCATGGATGTGCTTAGGTTCTAGTGGATGTATGTGAGGAACTTATGTGGGAGTTTCATGCTCCAGCTTGGGAAGTGCATCCCAGGGTCACCAAGATGTATTGTGACTTGAAACATCATTACTGGTGGTCAGGAATAAAGAGTGAGGTGGATGGTTTTGTTACAAGGTGTTCCACCTATTAGTAGGTGAAGGAAGAACATCAGTGACCAGTTGGGATTTTATAGCAGTTACCTATTTCAGAGTGGAAGTGGTATAATGTCACGATGGATTTCTTGATTGGTTTATTGAGTTCACCTCAAGGTAATGATGTTGTGTGGGTTATTGTTGACAGGCTTACAAAGGTCAGTCATTTCTTACTGATCAAAGATACCTTCAGTGTTTATGATCTTAGAAGTTTGTATATCTGAGAGGTGGTATGACTACATGGGGTCCTACACACTATCATTTCGGATAGGGATTCCCACTTTACGTCTCATTTCTGGAAGAATTTTCATAGGGCACTGGGTACACAGGTGATTCTGAGCATAGCATACCACCCTGAGACTGATGGCTAGTCAAAGTGTACGATACAAGTGCTAGAGGACATGCTACGAGCATGCGTCCTAGTTTTTGGGGGATCTTGGGAGAGGCACATTCACCTGGTTGAATTTTCCTACAATAACAGTTATCAGGTGATCATAAAGATGGAACCATAAGAGGCTCTATATGGTAGGCCATGTCATTCTCCCCTATACTAGTTAGTGGCAAGTGAGTTAGCTTTACTAGGATTGTGTTTCATGCAGGAGACTTCTTAGTAGATCCAATTGATACATAAGCAGGTGGCTACTACACAGTCTCATCAAAAATATTACGTCAATCACCATAGAAGACCTCTAGAGTTCAAGGTTAAGGATTGTGTTTTCTTTCATGTTTCACCAAGGTTGGGACATAGGCATATCAGGAGATAGGGTAAATTTTCACCAAGATATTTTAGGTCGTTCGAGATTTTGGAGATATTTGGGTCGGTTGAATATCATTTTTAGTTACCTCAGAGTCACCAATCCATTCATGATGTCTTCCATGTATCTTAGTTGTGCCTCTATCACTCAGACTTGTCTCATGTTTTTCAGACCAAGGAGGTTGAGATTCAGTTTGATGCATCCTTTGAGGAGCATCTGATTCGTATCGTTGATAGAAGCACGAAGGTTCTTTGAGTCCAGTCAGTTCCTCTAGTATGGGTGATATGGTAGCATGGTCGTATACAGGATGAGACTTGTGATATGGAGGCCAATGTACATGCGCAGTGGCTTGAGTTGTTTTCAGATGAATCTTGACCAACCTTCAGAGAGTAATTTGGGGATGAATTGTTATAAGGGTTAGTATTGTAAGATCTTGGGTTTTTCTTGAGGTTAGAATCTTTTCTTTTGGGTTAATTGTGGTTTACTTATCTTTTTGGCTTATACTCTATGCCAGGTTGTGGGCCAGTTGGGTTGTTTTTGGGAAATAAGGGGAAAAGAGGATGAAGGTTGGCTGCAGGCCAGCTATATGACATGTATCGGTTTTTCTTCAGAAAAATAAACAAAGTAGTACATATCATGTGGTGGCCTTACACATTGTGTACTGGCCCATAGGTTTTTTTATAAAAGAGGAATTAGCCTCATTTTTCTTAAGCACATCCACTTTCCTCCATTTTTGAGAGCCTAAATCCATCTAAAATGGTATTTAAGATCTAGAAGTCATCCAGACTCTGATTTGAGCATGGTTTGTCTCGTTGGAACCACATCGTTAAGTACTTAATTTATTTTTAGTTTTTCTTGATTCTTCAGTACAATGATTGTTCTATTTAGATTTAGGCTCATTTAACCTAATTTATTGTTCTTTATTTGTTATTTATATTTCTTCCAAACTAGGATGAATTAGGAATTGATACTGGTTGAGTTGTCTACTACCAAGACGAGGTAGGTGGTCTATGCTCTCTTTCATATTTTCTAGTGATTTTCAGGAATTTGTTCGATAATTTATCCATCAGAGTTCTTGGCATGGCCCCATTTTTGAGCGAGCTACTTACGGTAGGCTTAGTTGGACCTAGTGAGAATGCACATAGGTTCTGTTTAGGTGTGTTGGCACCCGTTACTCATTTCAAGGTCACCCATGGGGTGTGCCTTTTGGATTTGACCAATTTATTCCTTTTTAAACCACCCAAGGGATGTGTGATTGTGCTTTCCTAGTTAGAGAAATCTCATTAATGCCTTTATAGCTTTGAATAGTTTTTTAAGAGATGTACTTCCTCCTTTCATATTGATATCTTAGGACGCCATACCTATTTCAATAGCTTCGCGTAAATGAAATGTGTTAATATGAGTGGGTATACATATATAAAATTATTAATGGAATGTTAGATGGTTTATATGAGAGGGTAGGATTATATTCTTTGTAAAAGATAAATGCTTAGTATGAGTGGGTATACTCATGGATGGTTCTTATTATGTGAGTGGGTATACTCACATGGAATGAATGTTTAAATTGAATGGTTTGATTGAATGGTTTGATATATTACATGGAATTATCTCCATGGATATGGAATGTGGTAGTAGATTCCTTGGGTTGACTCTGCCCCTTGGGTATTGATTCCATGGGATCCCTTGGGCCCTGCTACCCTTTGGATCTAGATTTCTTGGACTCACGTAGGACATGTCGGTACACATTCTCCTAGGACTCTAACCAGTGCCTAGATTGAGTTTACATTGGGATGCCCATGGGGCTCAATGTGGATTCCTTAGACGAGCTCCTTGGATCTGGCCTGTCATGGTCTAGAATCATTACATTGATGCCCTGGTACGTGACACCTTGGATCTAGCCCTTGGGGTCTACTTTTCACTATAGATATTGGTCATGGAATTCTACTTTTCACTATATTGCATGGCCATAGGATTATACTTTTCACTATATGGCATGGCCATGGTATTTTCTTGACTTCTTTATATAGCGTGGTTGTGTCTTATTTGGTATTGATGGATGTACAGCATGGTCGTGTGACTTGTTTACTTTGTTATAGTTACCTTGTTAGGAGATGACTCTTTTGAAGGTATCCTTGAGGGGTTGTTCAGTATTAATTATGATAGTAGACTTATTCCATGGGCATACGCACTTACTTTACTACTTTTTTACACTTGATATCACTTTGTATATTACTGTTAGAACTATACAGACCATGGATGATTACCTACTGGGATGTTTATCTCACACCCTATTGGGGCCTCCACGAGGACCCAAGTAGATTATATGGTTGCAGGTGATGATAGGGTCAATCACCATGGTACAAGTTTTTGATAGCTATTTTAGACCAGGGAAGCATAGGACCAAGCTGAGGATTGTGATGCTACAGACACTTTTTTGGTCTTTTGTTCTTTTTGGAAACTTGTATTGTATTGTATTTCCATGTACTTATTTTGGCTATTTTCTAGATACATATATCATATTCATCTTTGTATATGTGATGTTCTAGATTATATGTATAGATTCAAGTCTTTCCTTATCTTTAGTTGACTACTTATTTATTTGCTTCTACTTTTGTATGTGTTTGATTTCTGTTGTGATACTCTAGTAATGAGGGCATAGTCTCCCCACTAACTCGCCTAGGACCTCATTACTAGTCAGTAGTATCTATCATTTGGGTAGATTTTATTGAGTCTATGTGGCCAACCGGGTTTGGGGCACCATTTGGTGGCATCTGGGTTTAGTAAATTACATGAACCATGCAGTTTTACATCATTTGTAAAGGACGTTTTCATATAGTTTAACTCCTTATAACTAGAATGTTAGGCTATGCAGTTTAAAGTATTACTCATCAAAATATGGTGCCTTTTAGTTTTAGATCATAAGACTAGGACCATATGTCATAACTTTTATGTTCATGTAACAAAGACCATTTGGTGTGACTTTTAAGGTCTTTCATCTAGGACCATATTTCATGTAGTTTAACGTCGTGCAATGAGGATGATTCTGTACAGTTTATCATCATGTAGTAAGGACATATAATGCGGATTTATCACATGAAGTATTTTTTTATAAATATTGAATTGGTAGGGGTCATAAAAATCTCTCCATCAATTGAGATCAAGGAATAAGATCCATTAGAGTGGAACTTGTGTATGGCATAGGTTCCCTCCTACTTCAGCTCAAGCTTTGGATATTTCCTACCTGGTATCATCTGGGTCCTGAGGACTAGTACAAGTTCTCCTTGGAGGAATGAGTAGAGGCATTATTTCTTGTTAAAATTCCATGCTATCCAATTTTTGTGTAATTCAAAGTGATGAAAAGTGTGTAGTATTTACTCATTGAGTCACTCCAATTCATCTAGCCATTTTTGGGATTTCACATCTATGGATAGTTGATCACAGATGGAAATTTTAAGTGAAGGGAATTGGACCTCAATGGGAAGGAATACTTTTATCTAATATACAAGTGAATATGGGGTCATCCATGTTGTGGTGTGGGTTATAGTCTGGTAGGCCCACGAGGCATGAAATATCTTGTAAGGAAAATACTTTTTTCTTTATCAATCATCTTTTGGAGCATGTTTAATAAGGTCTTTTTTAAGGCCTCTGTCTATCCATTATCTACTACATGCTCATTAGAAAAATGGTTGGATTTGATGTTATACTTCTAATATAAATTCAATAACTCAACGGAACAGAAATTGGTGCCATTTTCCATCAGTATTGTATGAGTGATTCCAAATATAGTAATGATATTGAATTTCATGAAGCTAAAAATGATTTTTGTTCCCAACTTCTTTGAGGGGTATTGCTTCATCCCATTTGAATAAGAAGTTGGTATTATTGAGTATGTATTTGAATTTATTGTCCATAGATAGAGGATACAACCGTACAACATCCATTCCCATTACATCAAATAGATAAGATTATTTGGATGTATGTAGCAACTATGGGGGTTGATGGATGAATTTGGTGTTCACTAGGAAGGAATAAAACTTTTTGGTGAATTTCATACAATCCTGAATAATTTAAGTCTAGTAGTATCCAAGACTTTGGATTTGATGGGAAATCCTAAACCCGAATTGGTGGGCACTATAGTCTCCCATGTGTACTTTTTTAATGAAATAAATAGTCTATTATTTTTGAATGAACCTAATAAGGACTCCATTGAATCCTCATTTATAGAGGAATTTATGGTGATTTGGTCATCATAAAGAGTGAAGTTGGTCACTCCTCACCAATTTTTCTATTTTCCCACTTTTTCCAATGAGAGCACTCCGTTTTGAAGGTATTCTACAATGTTAATCATCTAGTCAGTTTTAGGAGTGTCTGTTTTAAGGATGGAATTAAACTCATTGATTTATTCCATTTTGACATGATAAAAATGTGATACTATTCATTGGTGAGAAATGTTAATAATTATTTCACCCAGATCTTGATCAACCAAATCCATAGATGCATTTTACAATGTATATGCCTAGGAATTCTGGAATTGTGAGATGTGAGTCAATGTCATCTTTGAGGGGAATTATATCATTAGTCATCATACATATTCAATCAAAGGGATTATGTTCTTCTTTTTAATATCATAATCCCCATTGATGTGCTTGATTACCAACTCTGAATCAACTTTTACCTTCAATTGGTCCATTGGAATTTAAAGTGAATGTTCTAGACCTGCAATGAGCACTTAATATTCAACCTCATTGTTTGTACATCCTTTTGAAAACATGAAGGAGTAAGGAAAGATTTTCTTTTCTAGAGAGATGAGCACAACTCCCATACCAATTTTTTTGAACTTTGGGTCTTCCATTCTCTTCTCTGTTGGGCTTATAGATGTGTCATAAAAATAAATTTCCCATGTTTTGGGGATATCTTTAATAGATAATATCTCTTCATCAGAAAATTTAGTATTTAACAATGTTATTTTTGTATATGGGTGTTCTAAAAGTAAGTCTACCAAAGCCTATCCATTTATCACTTTTTGAGGCATGAACTGAATGTAAAACTGCTGAATGATAACCACCCACCATGACACACATATAGTCAACATATTATGATTGAGTATATATTTGAGTGGGTTATTTCGAGAGACCAAATGGACCTCGTGGTGCATCATGCAGTTCTTGTAACAACCCGAACTATTATAAATAAATTTTCCCCTTATTATTTAATTAAATATATTATTATGTATTATGGTTATAGAAAAAACATGAATTTATTTTGTTTTATAATATTAAATTATATTTAAATGACTATTAATTATAATTACCATTGATAATATAATCGTTGAATAGTGATCACATGGTTAGTTTAAATATAGGGTTTTAACAAATCCAATTGACACAAATAAAACAAGTGATGGCCTCAATCAATAGGATCATACCCTATGAATCCCATATATCATAGATTCTAATGGAGATAGCATCACTAAGTTTTTCACTTGACCAATCCCAAGCTGATATTCAAAAACTTAATCGTGAGTGAAACTATTTATGGGAGAATTTCAAGATCATCGAGATCACAACCCAAACCATGTTTGTCAAACCGCCCCATGAAAGTCTCACCACCGCGCACCTTACTCTTAGAGATTTTTCTGGTGTATTAAAGGGATATGTATCAAGATCCTATAGATATTAATATTTAAATTATTTTTTATAAAATAATGAATATATTTTCATCCTATTATTATTACTTTGTAAATGACTATTATTTTGATACAATAAATCGCAAATTTTATTTTTGGTTAATATTCAAATTCAATTAATAAATTTATGAATTAATGTATTTTTGAGATAAATAATATTTTAATAAAATATTATTATTAAATAATTTTTATAAAATATAAATAATCATATAATTTTTATGTAGTAAAATTTTATTTTTTACAAGGGTTCAAAAACTATTATTTTCAAAAAACCCAACATTTCCTAAAAAATATTGATATTATTTTAAAAGTAAAAATTCAAATATTTTGAAAATTATTTAGATAAAATTAATATTATTTTTGGAATCATAACGTCAAAATTATCCAATGGTTAATTTTTCATAATTTTCAGAGATACTCAAATTTTGGGGTAAAAATTAAATATCATATAAATATACTTTGTGAATTATGACATCATAATGACCCAAAAGTGATGTAATAAATAATATAAAGGGTATCCACGACCAAATATATATTTTTATCTTTAAAATAATTTGATTTTATGTTTATCTTGTTAATTTTATAAATCCTTTATGAATCCTCCAAAACCATTAATATATTTTAAAGATTTAAAATCATTTTTGTAAGAGTATGACTCACCTCCACATAAGAAAGGGGGTTATTTTATTAATTTATTCCATTTACTTATAAAATAATTATAACCACTACCATTTGGAAGAAACCATGAGAAAAAACCATGGTATGGTTTGTGGTTTAGGTTATTTTATTATATAGAGTCTGAAACCAAAATAATAAAGAAATCCCCCTCTTTTCCTCTATAAACTCACACAAGCTCCAATTTTCATTCACTAAAAATATTTTGAGTATGTCCATACTCTATCCTATACTCTATATAGTCCTCCAAAGGCTCCCCCAATGTAACTCCCCGACCCCAGTTACCCAGAGTCAGTGCATTATTACATAACATTGGCATGATCAGAAGAAAAAAAAAATCTTGAAAGACCGATTAGTTTAGTAGACTTGGAATCACTAGATATATCCATAAGTCTTACATTACATCATAAAGTAAAAAAACTATAACAAAATCTTTTCTTCATATCTTCTCATACTATCAATGCAGGTCATTCATAAAATAATTCTTCACATCCTAAGAAAAATAAAACATTGAAAGGGGTGAGCTTAGATGCTCAGTAAGGATAAAAATATAGCAGAAACTTTCATAAATAAACATAAACATTTAAGGTAATTTATAACTAAAAAAATAATTTTAAACTTGAAATTCAACATAATATGGAAAAAATAAAATGAAGTAATTCCATTTACTTATTCACATGGATATTCTACTAGTCGAATAATCACATGAAATATCAATAACCACTTTTATAATGATGGAATGCATAATGCCAGACTATCATAACCACATAGTCAAGGCCTTGTGCCAAGACTACAAATAATATTTTGTCAAGTCCTTGTGCCAAGACACTAGTTTGTCTAATGAGACCTACCGATGCATCGAGGAGCTATAGCGGGCTACACCAGTCACTTATTAAGTCCAATGCATTCCTCATATGAACAGGTTTAAACATAACATAAACATTCGTATTAAAACTAGCATACGAAATGTCAACACTTCATCCATAAACCATGAATGGTATAAAAATAAAACATCCACTGTCAAACATATCACAAAACCTTCAATACAATATGGAAGTTTTGTATCATAATAAATCAACTTCAAATAAGCTTAAATCCATCAAAGGATGTTGACATAGATGAAATCAAAACTATTTGAGAGAAATATCTCTTTTTTTTAAATCATTTAACATTCACATAACTATAAAATAAAAAATTTACTTTGAAAATATTCTTATAAGCTTGTAAGGGAAGATTTGATGATTTTATAATGGCGTAAAATAGTTGCATCTGCCGTATTAGTTAAAAAACATTCTTACCTTAATTCTGTTGAAAAGGTTAAAAAGAAACTTGTTTGGAAAACAACGGAAATATTTATTTATAAAATTCTTATAAAAATTCAAACAAGGGTATAAATTAATTTAACCCATATTATTTAAAATAGTAATAATGATATGAAATACATTTTTAAGAAACATGGATGTGGATGATAAAGAGGTCCCAATAGATAATTATGTATAAACAACCTCGGATAATGAAGAGATTGTGAAATAAACCCTTACCTTTTACTTTTACTTGGTCGAGGGTTGGTTAACCTCCTTTATAATGGTTAAATGATTGTTATTAAATTATAAAATAATCATATACATTAATATGATATCATATATGATCTTTTAACATTGATTTGTTAATAATATCTTAGTATTATCGTCATTTCAGGTGTTAATGGATTCATTTTCCTTTGTCTGTTTTGTTATGTAAGCCATGTTTGTTATGGATAGGTTGTATCTTATTCATATCCAGAATGATATCAAGTACTTAAACATTATTTTTAATCATTAAATGAGAATTATACTCAAATTGATATGATGGGGAATGAATCACATCACATTCGTGGAGACGGTAGTCCGTACGTACGCACAAGCGACAATATCATTCTTTTGATATTAAAATAATATATAATTGGATGGTATATCATATAGACAGAATAATTATCATGTTATATTTATTATTTAAATTAATTATACATCATTATTATACCTATCTAAATAATAATATATTTAATAACAATTACACCACAACGTGGAGACGGTAGGTCGTACGTACGCACGTATGGTGAAATGTCATTCAAGGGATGGATAGAATAATGAATTTATTTGTTCCATATTTATAATAACATAATATTATATAGAATATACTGGAGTTATTATTTTAGAATGGAAATAACAAGGAAAGAAGAAGTTTAAGAAGAAGGGAACTTTAAAGAGGGTGGTGAAGACATTACCTCTTCTTTGGGTTCTTCCTTTTGATTTGATCAAAAGGGATCCTTAAGTTGGATTTCTGACAAAATTAGGGCCTCTATGATAAAATGAGGGAAGTTGGAAGGATATTTTGTTAGGGCTTGGCCGAGCCAAATGGCTCTGAAGGTATGAATTAGAGAGAAGGGGGAGTGCCCTTTTATAAGAGGGGTGAGGGGCACCTTTGGAAAAGCTAGAAATATTATTTTATGATAAATCCATATTCGGTTTATAATGGCTAAAAAGTGGATTATTTAAAGGTTAAGGTGGGGATGGGTCGAAATCCTTTAAAACAATAAATTTTAGATAGGTTTGGGTCACAATATTAACCTTATCATTTATTTTTAACTCTTGGTTAAAAAGGTTGACATTTACCATGTCTCTTTGTATTTTTATATTATATGGTCAATAAACTTACTATAAACTTCCAAGAGACCCCCAAGTGGTCCATTAATGATACACCTATCATGATATAATTCCTTTAGATGAACCTTATATTTTTTTGGAATAGAATATGAATTAATAATATAATATTTGTTTTAAAAACTCTTTTATGTCAATTTTGACACTATTGGATATTTTGTTTTTGATAAATTCATAAAAGCTTTATTACTTCGAAAACAATTCATATAACTAATCCTAATATGTCATATTAATCTATAAAATTATTTTAATTCATAAAAAGTCTCAAATTACATTTATTTGGGTATTTATAATATCAATTATTTTAATATTTCATTAATTAGGTAATTACTGAATCACCATTATGTCATAAATAAATTAAATTATTTAATGTCTACAAATTATAAATAACATACTATTATGTATGAAATCTTTTTATCTTTATAATTAATATTTATAGTCGAATTTATCTTATGTATAACTCTACATTAAAAATGTTTTTGTAATTAAACTTTGATTTTAACTCTTTTAACTCTTCTTTGAATTAAATAATAATAAATGTCCTAATCTAATCCAAGTGGATCTAAATGATAATATTTTATTCCTAAGGTTGTTTTTGGTCGATATACACTTGTCCAATAGAACTAGGACATGTGTTAGGGTAATATTAATATCATTTTTACCCTTAATTACCCTATTTACTTTTAACTATAGTAAATAAAAGTAAAAAGTTACTATTCACCAAAAATTATTTTCATCTCATTGAACCACATTTTACTTACTGATATCAACCATGTCTCTCGAATTTTTGAAATTCCACTCACAGAAGTGGTAAAATTAAATTTTATGTGAATTTACAAATTCTCCTATGAGATGGGTAAAAGACGGTGAAAAGTTCTATGAAATTTTTATACATCTAAAATTATTATAAATTGACTCCAATTAATTACATTGAACTTATATAGGTATTATGTGTCTATTTTGAACTTAATTAAATTTAAATAAAATAAATAATTATTTAAATAAAAATTCGGTTTTAAACTATAACTCAGTGTTTTTTCACTATTCATCAAAAATTTAATGTTTTCAGAAAAATACCAAAAATTCAACCTAAGCTAATTTCGATATTCCGAATACAAAAATGAAGTCCATTTTGAAAGATAAAATTTATAAAATTTTAAAAATTAGGTATTACTATTCATAACGGCTAGTTTGATTGGTTGTGGTGTGTGTTAGAACTCGAAGTTGCGTACAACACACACTACTGTATTATTCAAAGAGAAGCATACCGTGGAAGCTTTGGGTGTTATATTCTCCCCTCCTTCAAATAATTTCATCCTCGAAATTTCTAGAATTATACCACATTAAAAGACTTGGTTTATTCTTCATCATAAGTTCATCGGGTTCCCATGTTGCCTCTTCCATTTTATTGTTTCTCCATAGAACTTTTACTAGACGAGTCTTCTGGTTTCTCAACACTTGTTCTCTAGTATCAAGAATCCTAATGGCCTATTCGCAATAAGACAGATCGGGTTCAAGTTATAATTTCTTATAAGTGAGTACATGCATTGGTTCGGGCATGTATTTTCTCAATAGGGATATGTGAAACACATCGTGAACTTTGGAGAGACTTGGCGGCATCGCCAAACGGTAAGTTACATCCCCAATTCGTTCTAGAATTTCGAAAGGTCCTATGTACCTGGGACTCAATTTACCTTTCTTACCGAAATGTATAACTCCCTTCCATGGATATACCTTCAAGAAAACATGATCTCCCACCTGGAATTCCAAATCCTTCATTCGGTTATCGGCATAGCTCTTCTGCCTAATTTGAGTTGCTTTAATGTAATTTTGGATTACCTTCACCTTTTCCATTGTTTCCTCCACCAAATCTAGGCCTACAAGTTTTCATTCACCGACGTCATCCCAACAGGTTGGTGTGCGACATCTCTTTCTGTATAACGCTTCATATGGTGCCATCTGAATGCTTGAATGAAAGCTATTGTTATAGGAAAATTCTACCAGAGGTAAATATTGATCCCACATACCCTGAAAGTCAAGTGAGAATGATCTCAACATGTCTTCTAAGGTTTGAATAGTTCATTTTGATTGTCTATCTATTTGAGGGTGGTAGGAAGTGCTCAAAAAAAGTTCAGTATCTAAGGCCTTTTGAAGATTCTTCCAGAATCTTGAAGTAAAACGGGGATCACGATCAGAAAAAATTGATAGGGGTACACCATGAAGTCTCACAACTTCATTAATATATAGTCTTGCTATATGTTCAAGTGGTAAATCCTCCCTTATAGAAATAAAATGCGCTGACTTGGTAAGAAGATCAACAATGACCCATATTGCATCGTTCCTTCTAGGAGTCTTTGGTAGTCCCATGACAAAGTCCATCGTAATAGTATCCCATTTCCACTCAGGTATGGGAAGAGGTTGCATGACTCCTCTAGGTTGTTGCCTTCCAGCTTTCACTTGTTGACAAACCATACATCTTGACACAAAATCAGCAATCTCCCTCTTCATGTTGTCCCACCAAAAATGTTCCTTCAAATATCAATACATTTTGGTGCTCCCAGGGTGTATAGAGAAATTGGAACTATGAGCATCATCCAGCAATTCTCTTTTTAGATCAGGTATATTGGGAACACAAAGCCTCTTCCCAAACTTCAAAATTCCATCTTCATACACAAATTCACTTAATTTCCCATCATTCACAGCTTTAATCTTCCTTTGAAACTCTTCATCACCGGTCTAAGAACTCTTTATCCTTTCTAGTAAATATGGTTTGGCAACCATTTGAAAAATTATTGATGTTTCACCTTCCATGGTGATTCCCATATCCATCTTTACTAGATCCATGTATATGGGATCCATTTCAACTCTCATATTGTTCAAAACTCCATGATCCTTTGTACTCAAAGTGTCTGCCACATTATTTTCCTTCCCCAGGTGGTAGTGTATTGTGCAATCATAATCCTTGAGTATTTCAAGCCATCGCCTTTGCCTCATGTTGAGTTCTTTCTGTGATAAAATATACTTCAAACTCTTGTGATCAGTATATATCTCACATTTTTCACCATAGATATAATGTCTCCATATCTTCAAAGAAAATATTACAGAATCTAACTCAAGATCATGAGTAGGATAGTTTTGCTCATGAATTTTCAGCTATCGTGAGACATAGGAAATAACTCTATCATTCTGCATAAGGACACAACCAAATCCTTTCTTCAATGCATCACTATAAATAACGAACCCATCATTCCCTGATGGTAGAGTAAATATAGGAGCATTGACTAATATTCTATTCAGTTCTTAAAAACATTCTTCACACTCTTTTCTCCAAACAAATTTAACCCCTTTACGTGTGAGCTTTGTTAATGGGTTAGCCAATCAGGAAAAATTCTAAACAAAACGCCGATAATAACCTGCTAAACAAATAAAACTACGTACCTCAGTTATACTCATAGGCTTTTTCCGTTCTTGGATTGCTCTTGTCTTATAAGGATCAATAGAGATTCCATCTTTGGAGACAATATGGCCAAGAAAAGAAATCTCCTGAAGCCAGAATTCGCACTTGCTAAACTTCACATATAATTCATGTCTTCTAAGAGTTTTCAGGATAATGCGCGAGTGATTTTCATAGTCTTTGTAGATTTTGGATTATACCAAGATATCATCAATAAATACCACCACAAAATAATCAAGATATTCCTTGAAAACTCTATTCATTAGATCCATGAATACAGAGGGTGCATTAGTCAATCCAAAAGGCATTACTGTAAACTCGTAATGCCCGTACCTAGTTTGAAATGTTGTCTTCGGAATGTCTTCCTTCTTCACACACAACTGATGGTATCCAGATCGAAGGTCAATCTTTGAAAGGTATTGAGCTCCATGAAGTTGGTTGAATAAATCATCAATGCGGGGTAGGGGATACTTATTCTTTATTGTTATAGCATTGATCTCCTTGTAGTAAATTCACAACCTCATAGATCCATCTTTATTCTTAACAAAAAGAATAGGGGCTCCCCATGGAGAAACACTAGGGAGAATAAATCCCTTATTAATCAATTCCTCTAGTTGTTTCTTTAGTTCAGCTAATTCCACAGTGTACATTCTATAAGGGGTATTCGATATGGGCCATGAACCAGGAATTAAATCAATGGAAAACTCAATTTCTCGTTCTGGAGGATTTCCAGGTAAGTCTTTTGGAAACACATCTACATATTCTTTCACAATAGGTACATCCTCTATTTGAATATTACTTTCCTCACCCACCGTTATTTCATTCTCTTCCTCCCTGATAATTGAATTTAGTTGAGCTACTGGGGGTGGATCTAGATAAGAATCAGGTGGTGACAATTCTTCTCTAAAGATAAGGTGTTCTTTATCATCATCATCAAAAATTGTAACCTCATTCTTCTTACAATAAATCTTCACACCATGGTCTGAAAGCTAATCTATACTGAGGATTATATCAAATCCAATCATAGGTATGGTGATGAGATCAGTGGATAAAGAACATTTATGTGCTCTAATGGGAACAGATTCGCAAAACTTTGTTGCGATGATACTTCCCTTAGGAGTTTTGACTGACAACTTCCTTGTTAAATCAAATTGAAAATATCTAATTTTCTTAGAAAAATAGGAAGATATGAAACAATGTGATGATCCATAATCAAATAATGCATTTTCTAAACTTGAGGAAACCGTTAAATTACCTGCCACTACGTCTTTTGGAGCTTCTACCTCAATAGTAGTGATAGCATAAGATTGGCCTTGATACCTTGGACTTTTCTGAGGTAAATTTCCCTAACTCTTAGGACATTCATTTTCATAATGTCCCATCTCTCTGTAGTTGTATCATTGAACATCGGTATCTTCTTTCTTCCCCTTGAAATCACAAGCTTGGTGGCCTTTTTCACTACACTTGTAACAGACTCCTATTCCTTTCAAGCAAGTACCGGGGTGTTTCTTCCCACATTTAATACAGGATGGATATTCAACTTTTCCCTTCTTCCCCTTATTTCCATTTCTAGAATGATCATCATATCTATTATTCTCTTACTTTTCTTTAAAGTCGTAAGACTTATAGAATTCTTTTTCTGTATTGTTAGTGCATGAGAAAATATCTTCGTACAATGAGAAGGTTTGTGAGACTAATGCTCGATGGAGAAATGGTTTTAACCCATCAAAGAAATGGTCAATCTTACTTCTTGGGTTACTTATATAATCTGCAGCATACCTCGCTAACCTTGTAAAGGTATCATCATACTTTGCGACATTCTCATCCTCCTTTTGTCTCAGACTCAGAAATTGCCTTTCTATATCTGCTTGATGGTCATGAGGAAATTATTTTTCTAAGAATAGCTCTTTGAACTCCCTCCATTCCATATTTGATACTTCATCATCTTCCTTTGTTTTTTGAATCAATGACCACCATTGATCAGCATCTCCAATGAGGCGGTAAACTGCCATGATAACTTTTTCTTTTTCACTACTCCCCAAGGCATGGAATATTTTCTCAAAGGAATTTATCCATTTCTCAGATACTAAGGGATTTTTACTCCCATTGAATTTTGGTGGTTGTTTCCTTATGAAGCTATATAACATTGATCCTCCACGTTGTGGATCTGGGTGCTCCATATGGGTAAGGTTATTATTCATAACTTGAGTGAGTTGTCCCAGTATGGTGATTAGCTGATCAGCACCAGTTTCATCACCATCTCCACTATAATTATATTGAGTAGGAAGGAAATCCCTACATGGAGTGAGTGCATTGATACGGTTTCCATTCCTTCCACTAGGCGCTATTTCTAAACAATGTCATAAACTAGATTAGTTTATTAATCAAAATACATAATTCCAAACTTCTAAAACACTTAACCAAAATTCAACAGTTTATGGATATAATCCATAATCATAAAAAATGTTTTCTTTGAGTAAGTATATACTCATAAACCCTTCATAATGGTTTGTAAAGAAAAGTAGAATTATCCTAAGAATATCCCCCAGGAGTGTCGTAACCAAGAGTGCAGTAAGGCACATTGTCGTGCACTAGTTCCCATTCGAGTCTAGCTCAAAGTGGTGTTTTTGAGTTTTACCCCTAGGTACATCTGTGCCAGAGCCGCCTCTACCTGCTCGTATCCAGATAGGGATGTATTTCTTGGAAAACTCACAAAATCTCTACAATACCAAAATTCTAGGAAGTTATTATATATTAATCCTCAAATTCTATTGTAGGGCTATGTTATCTAATCAGAGTTTATCTAAATCTAGCTTCCAAGGTTTGTACTAAACTTCCTCTAATTCCAACTGTAACACCCCGACCCCAGTTAACCAGAGTCGGTGCATTATTACATAACATTGGCATGATCAAAAGAAAAATCAAATCTCGAAAGACCGATTAGTTTAGTAGCATTGGAATCACTAGATATATCCATAAGTCTTACATTACATCATAAAGTAAAAAAACTACAACAACATATTGTCTTCATATCCCCTCATACTATCTCTATAGGTCATTCATAAAATACTTATTCACATCCTGGGAAAAATAAAACATTGAAAGGGGTGAGCTTAGATGTTCAGTGAGGATAACAATATAGCGGAAACTTTCATAAATAAACATAAAAATTTAAGGCAATGTATAACTAAAACAAAATCCTTTTAAACTTGAACTTCAGAATAATATGGCAAAAATAAAATGAAGTAATGTCATTTACTTATTCACATGGATATTTTACTAGTCGAATAATCATATGCAATATCAATAACCACTTTTATAATGATGGAATGCATAATTATAGACTATCATAACCACATAGTCAAGGCCTTGTGCCAAGACTACAAATAATATTTTGTCAAGGCCTTGTTCCAAGACACTAGTTTGTCTCATGAGGCCTACTGATGCATCAAGGATCTATAGCGGGCTCTGACCTTCACGTATTAAGTCCAATGCATTCCTCATATGAACAGGTTTAAACATAACATAAACATTCATATTAAAACTAGCATACGAAATGTCAACACTTTCTCCATAAACCATGAATGGTATAAAAATAACACATCCACAGTCAAACATATCACAAAACCTTCAATACAATATGGAAGTTTTGTATCATAATAAATCAACTTCAAATAATCTTAAAATCCATCAAAGGATGTTGACATAGATGAAATCAAAACTATTTGAGAGAAATATCTCTCTTTTTAAATCATTTAAAAGTCACATAATTATAAAATAAAACATTTAATTTGAAAATATTATTATAATCTTGTAAGGGAAGATTCGGCGATTTTATAATGGCGTAAAATAGCCGCATCTTCTATATAAGTTAAAACACATTCTTACCTTAATTCTGTCGAAAAGGTTAAAAAGAACCTTGTTTGGAAAATGACGGAAGGATTCCTTTATAAAATTCTTATAAAAAGTCAAACAAGGGTATAAATGACTTTAAACCATATTCTGTAAAATATTAAGAATGATATGAAATACATTTTTAAGAAACATGGATGTGGATGATAAAGAGGTCCCAGTAGATAATTACGTATAAACAACCTCGGATAATGAAGAGATTGTGAAATAAACCCTTACCTTGTACTTTTACTTGGTCTATGGTTGGTTAACCTACTTTATAATGGTGAAATAATTGTTATTAAATTATAAAATAATCATATACATTAATATGATATCATATATGATCTTTTAACATTGATTTGTTAATAATATCTTAGTATTATCGTCATTTCGGGTGTTAATGGATTCATTTTCCTTTGTCTGTTTTGTTACGTAAGCCATGTTTGTTATGAATAGGTTGTATCTTATTCATATCCATAATGATATCAAGTCCTTAAAAATTATTTTTAATCATTAAATGAGAATTAGACTCAAATGGATATGATGGGGAATGAATCTCATCGCGTTCGTGGAGACGGTAGTCCGTACGTACGCACGAGCGATAACATCATTCTTTTGATATTATAATAACATATAATTGGATGTTATATCATATAAAAAGAATAATTATCTTGTTATATTTATTATTTACATGAATTATAAATCATTATTATACCTATCTAAATAATAATATATTGAATAACAATTACACCACAACGTGGAGACGGTAGGTTGTACGTACACACGTATGGTGACATGTCATTCAAGGGATGGATAGAATAATGAATTTGTTTGTTCCATATTTATAATAACATCACAATATATATAATATACTGGAGTTATTATTTTATAATGGAAATAACAAGGAAAGAAGAAGTTGAAGAAGAAAGGAACTTTAAAGAGGGTGGTGAAGACATTACTTCTTCTTCGGGTTCTTCCTTTTGATTTCATCAAAAGGGCTCCTTAAGTTGGATTTATGACAAAAGGATGGCCTCTAGGATGAAATGAGGGAATTTTGGAGGATATTTGGTCAGGTTTTGGCCGAGCCAAATGGATCTGAAGGTATGAATTAGAGAGAAGTGGGAGTTCCCTTTTATAAGAGGGGTGATGGGCACCTTGGGAAAAGCTAGAAATATTATTTTATAATAAATAAATATTCGGTTTATAATGGATCAAAAAGTGGATTATTTAAAGTTTAAGGTGGTTATGGGTCTAAATAATTTAAAACAATATATTTTAGACAGGTTTGGGTCACAATATTAACCTTATCATTTATATTTAGCTCTTGGTTAAATAGTTTGACATTTACCATGTCTCTTTGTATTATTATATTATGTGGTTAATAAACTTACTATAAAATTCCAAGAGACCCCAAAGTGGTCCATTAATGATACACCTATCATTATATAAGTAATTTGGCCGAAAATTAGATTTTTATGAATAGAATATGAATTAATAATATATTATTTGTTTTAAAAACTCTTTTATGTCAATTTTGACACTATTGGATATTTTGTTTTTTACAAATTCATAAAAGCTTTATTACTTCAAAAAAAATTCATATAAATAATACTAATATGTCATATTAATCTATAAAATTATTGGAATTCATGAAAAGTCTCAAATTACATTTATTTGAGTATTTATAATATCAATTATTTTAATATTTCATTAATTAGGTAATTACTGCATCACCATTGTGTTGTAAATAAATTAATTTATTTAATGTCTAAAAATTATAAATAAAATACCATTATGTAGTAAATCTTTTTATAATTCTAATGAATATTTACAATTGAATTTATCTTATGTATAACTCTATATTAAAAATGTTTTAGTAATTAATCATTGATATTAACTCTTTTAACTCTTCTTTGAATTAAATAATAATAAATGTCCTAATCTAATTCAAGTGGACATAAATGATAATATTTTATTACTAAGGTTGTTTTTGGTCGAGATAGACTTGTAAAATAGAACTAGTTCATGTATTAGGGTAATATTAATATCATTTTTACCCTTAATTACCCTATTTACTTTTAATCGTGGTAAATAAAAGTAAAAAAGTTACTAGTCACCAAAAATTATTTTCATCTCATTGAACCACATTTTACTTACTGATATCAACCTTGTCTCTCGGATTTTTTAAATTCCAATCACAGAAGCGGTAAAATTAAATTTTATGTGAATTTACAAATTCTCCTATGAGATGGGTAAAAGACGGTGAAAAGTTCTATGAAATTTTTATATATCTAAAATTATTATAAATTGAATTCAATTAATTATATTGAAATTATATAGGTATTATGTGTCTATTTTGACCTTAATTAAATTTAAATAAAATAAATAATTATTTAAATAAAAATTCGGTTTTAAACTATAACTCAGTTTTTTTCACTATTCATCAAAAATTGAATGTTTTCAGAAAAATACCAAAAATTCACCTTAAGTTAATTTCGATATTCCGAATCCAAAAATGAAGTCCATTTTGAAATATAAAATTTATAAAATTTAAAAAAGTAGGTATTACTATTTATAACGGCAAGTTTGATTGGTTGTGGTGTGTGTTAGAACTCGAAGTTGCGTACAAAACATGCTACAATATTATTCAAAGAGAAGCGTATCGTCGAATCTTGGGGTATTGTACCCAAGATCTCAAGAATACCCTCCTAATCTTTTTGATTCACACACTCAAGTAAGGGATATTCCACTCTCCTCTTTTTATCAAGCATTTGTTTTTGTTATATCTCAAAATTTACTTTTTTTCTTATGTTGGGATATGTTCTTACATATCCCCATTACTTTATATTTTATATATAAATGATTATATCTTCCTTTAACTCTTATTAATCCTTCCATAATCCTTTATGTACACCAGTTACCATGATGAAATTTAGTAAGGGTTATTTTCTCCCCTTTATTCAAGTTTCTACATTATCCTATGCCTTCTATTTCCAATTACATTTTATGGGATATGTTTTTACATGTCCCTTTACTTACCATTTTATTTAAAAATTATTAAAGATCCATTTCTCTATCATCAACCAATTTTATGAATTTTTAAGCTACGTAGTTATGGTGACAAAATTTCACCATGATTTTCCATGCCAAAACAATTGTGTAGTGAATAACATGACCATTTACTATCAAGGGTATTCACCTTTATACACTTATACATATTTGACTTGGAAATTACATGTATTTATTATATACTCATTAATCTAGGAATAAAATAGTATATTGAATGAATCCATGTTGTATGATCTATGTGGTACACTTAAGCATGAGAATGAAATGAATGTGACGGTTGTGCCGAGAATTATATAGCGCTCCAATACATTGGGTAATGTTTAGTATCATGATACATCATGTTGGTATAGGGAGTGAACATAATTCCTTTATGGGACTTTATCCACCATGATGTCTTGGCAGTTTATCTCTAATTTATGTTTATGATGCAGTGTTTTAAGTTGTTACTACATTTCCCATATTATGGTTATCATGATATATCATGTCTCATTGTTCATGTTTGTGATTCATATTCTTTTATTCCCCATTTATATGTCTATTTTATAACATGTGTCCCTTTATTCCATGTTTATTCCCTTGCTGGGCTTTATAGCTCACCACTTTCTTATGTTTGTCCCCAAGTTATCCCATGGAGTTTTAAAAAGCCATAGAATTTTAGAAGCATGTTAAGGATGTTTTTTATAATATTATTGTATCATATGTTCTAGATGTTATGTTATGTACCTAATTCCTAAAGACACTATACTTATCGATATTTTGGGTTTTATAATGTGTAATTTTATGTAATAAATCATGAATTAATGTGAAATAAAGATTAGGGTTGTTATAGTTGGTATCAGAGAAAAAGTTTAGTTATTTTTGGGATTAGGATTAGAAAACTCTAGTTAAATACTTAGGGATAATACTAAGTATAATAAAACATCCATAAATTTTGGTGAGTATAGAGTAAATTGATTATCAAGAAAATACATCCATGTCTGGATACTACAAGTGGATGTGGTTTTGGCACAGATGTGCCTAGGAGTAACAACTCTGACAAGGTGTGTCGAGCCTAACTCAGTGTAACCTGGTACACAAAAACAGACCTTAATACATGCCTGGTATGACACTCTCAGGGGATATGATTTGGTAAATCCATAATCTCATTACGAACCATTATTAAGGGAATAAAAAATTCCCAGAAGAATATATGTTAGGAAATATATCATTGATAACATAGATTGAAGCCTATAAATTAATGAGTTAAGGAAATAAATTTAATCTATACATTATCTTTTTAATATCATTGGATTCCATTTTATTTTTTTAATATTTTAAAATACTTATCCCTAATTTTCCTTTTACTCTATCCAATGGATAGAAATATGAGTAATCGGGTAAACAATCAATGCGATGGGAAATGTGATGACTACCCCAATGAGATACCCAACCTCATGGGAGAGGGAATCAAAAACTTTGTCATGATACTCTCTCAGATGAATAAGGTTATGAATATAAAGTTTTATGAGGAGCATTCAAATACCCCTAAGAGAGAACAAGATGTGATTGAGAGCTTTATGTGACAAATTCCTCTGAATTTCAATGGATCGTCTGATCCTTTAATCACGGAACAATGGATAAACACCATTGAGAAGATATTCTCTATCCTTAAATGTTCTGAGAAAGATAAGGTTCCAATGGATATTTATCATATGGAGGGAGAAGCTGATCAGTGGTGGACATTGATCAATAATTCCAAGCCTAAGGAAGAGATAGAAGAAATGGATTTAAAGGAATTATGAAAAATGTCTTTCAATAAATATTTTCCTAACACTCTCCAAATTAAAATGTAAAAGGATTTCCATTCCCTCAAGAAGAAATATAACGAATCTATTGGGACGTATGAGGAAAAATTCACAAGACTTGTATAATACACCTTCAGCTTTGTTGTAACCCCTGAATGCAAGGTTTACTGCTTCTTTGGTGGGATAAAACCTAGTATATGAAAATCCCTGGTGATCCATGACTTTTATAGCTATGATGAAATTTTCTGATGTGCCCTCAAAGTATAAATGGAGATCAAGAAATCTCAAGGGTATCATGGGTATCAAAAGCATAAATTTCAATTTAATTCGGTAAATTTGACGGAGAAATCGAATGGTTCCAAGAAATTTCAACATCCCACTTATCAAAGGTGTTAGAAGAAGAACCCCAGAAATTGTCTAAGGGGGGTGAAGAAATTATTTAGGTGTGAGAAGTAAGGACACCTAGCTAGAAATTTCTGACAGGAGAAATCCATTAATTCTATGGAGGAAAATAATGCTCTAGTCAACACTCAGTGCATTTTTCATTGGTTCAACTACAAGGAACCAGGGAACTTTGAAAACCAATGCACTAACCAATGGTTTTTGTAGACAACCAACAACCTCAAAGTCATTAAGGGAAATATTTTTCTATCACAACCACTAAAGTATATCCCAACAATGAAGTGGTGACATGTATGCTAGTTATTCATTCAATAATAAAGAACATAATTGTTTATTCTGATTATATGCATTACTTCATATCATGAAAGTTTAGTATAACTATTCAAACACAACCACAAATCATGGAAGTAGAGATTTTAGTGAAAATGGAAAATGGGGAAATTATTGCATCCCAAATATATAACTCCTCCCCTATCAAATTTTTAGGGATGAACTTCCCAGAGAACCTTTTCATACTTCCTTTGGTGGAATTTGATACAATTATAGGCATGGATTGTCTTTCCCTATATAGAGCCAAAAAAAATTCATGAGAATTAAATTAATCTCTATATTTCTAATTGACCCTTGATTTTGTACAAGTGAAAGGATAAATATGAATCTTATTTAGCACCATTATCTCAAAAATGGATATTATTTCCCTATGAGCAAGTGCATTTAGATCAAATGATTGAGTCTAAGGAAAGAAACACCCGTGAATACATGTCTATTGTGAGGGAATACGCTGATATGCATCCTGAGGAATTTTCTAGTCTTCCTCCTAGCCAATAGGTTGAATTTTCTATTGATATTATACCTAGGTAATTTACATTGTCCAAGAATCTGCATAGAATGGATATTTTGGAACTTGATGAGCTAAAGAAATAATTATATGAGAATATTGATAAAGGTTTCATACCCCCCCAAGTGTTTAACCATGGAGTGCACCAGTCCTCTTAGTCAAGAAAAAGGATGGGTCAATGTGCCTTTGAATTGGTTATCATGATTTCAATAAGATCATGATAAAGAACAAGTATCCTCTGCCCCGGATTGATGACTTGTTCAATTAGCTATGTGGAAAACAATACTTCTCCAAGGTGGGTCTTCAGTTGGGATATTATCAAGTAAGGGTGAAGAAGAAAGATATCCCCAAGACTGATTTTCATATAAGGTATGAGCACTATGAGTTCATAGTGATTCCATTCGGACTAACTAATTCTCCAACAATCTTCATGGACTTTATGAATATATTATTTATATATTACCTCAAAAAAAATTTGATAATATTTATATACGATATTCAAATATACTCAAAAATCAAGGAGGAAAATGAGGAGCATCTGAGAACTATGCTAAAGACCCTATGAAAGGATAAGATTTATGCCAAGTATAATAAATGTGAGTTCTAGTTGAAAGAATTATCTTTATTGGGGAATATCATCATAATCAATGGGATGTCTATAGACTCTTCAAAGATAAAAAAAATTAAGGATGGACAAGGAAAAAATATGTGATATATATATCTGTGTGTGTGTGTAGTTTATTTGGATTAAGTGGGTATTATTGATGATTTTTCATAAATTTATCGTGATTTTTAAATCCTATAACCAAGATAACTCAAAAGGGAGTCAAGTTTTATTAGAATTATGAGAGTGAAGAGAGCTTCAAGGAGATGAAAATGAGGCTTATCAATTCACTTGTACTCACACTACCCACAAGTATAGAACCTTTTGTGGAATTTAGTGATTCTTTGAATAAGGTATTAGGTTATGTGTTAATGAATAATGACAAATTCATATCCTATGCTTAAAGTTAGTTGAAAGTTCATGAATAGAACTAACCAATGCATGATCTAGAGTTGGTTGTAGTGATATTCACTTTGAAAAAATGGAAGCATTATCTCTTTGGGGATAAGTGTAAAATATATATGGATCAAAAAAGCCTCAAATATATATTTACATAGAAAAAATATGAACATGTGCCAACAAAGATAGTTATAGTTGATCAAAAACTAGGAATTATCAATTCATTACCATCCTAGGAAATCTAATAAATTGGAATACACTCTAAGTAGAAAGGGTCTGGAAATTTTATCATTAATGAGAATTGAGAAGGATCTGATATCCATAGACTTGAAGAGGATAGACATGGGAATCATAAAGAAAACAACATCATCAATCCTTTCACAAATTATTAATTGACTATCTCTTTGTGAAAAGATAAATTATATGCAAAGGGATGATGTGGGAATTCATAAGAAAGCGGAAACTATAATAAAAGGTAAATCCTTAGAGTTTGGTGTTAATAAAGAAGGATTTTTTATATTTGGGTCATGACTATGTGTACCATCAAATCTTGAGTTAAAGAAGGAACTATTGTATGATTCACATAGTTCAACTTTATCCATTCACCCAGGAAGCACAAAGATGTATTAGGATCTTTGTGAGAACTATTAGTGGGAAAATATGAATAATGAGATCATTGAATATACATTAAAGTTTATGGTATGACAACAAGTGAGGGATGAAAGGAAAAATTATAAGGAGATGATGCAACAATTACCCATACCAACATGGAAATGGGAGAAAATCTCCATGGAATTTTTCACCAGACTTTTGAATACATCCAAGGGAAAAAATGCTATATGGGTTGTTGTGGATCATCTTATAAATACATATCACTTTATCGCAATTCTAGAGGACTCCTCACTGGATCAAATTGCATGGATATACATAAGAGAAGTTGTAAGGCTTCATGGAGTACCACTATTGATTATATTCGATCGAGATCTGAGATTCATCTCCATGTTCTAGAAAAGTCTCCATCATGCTCTAAATACTAAGCTAAACTTCAGTATGGCCTATCATCCTCAAACTGATGGTCAATCTAAGAGGATTATTCATACATTGGAATATATGTTGTGATCATATTCTATGGACTTCAAAGGAGGATGAGACCGACATATTCCTTTGGTTGATTTCTCTTACAATAACAACTTCCACTTAAGCATCCAAATGGATCCTTGTGAAGCCCTTTATGGTAAGAGGTACAAAACACCTGCATTTTGGGATAAAGTTGGGGAATAAAAACTTATAGGTCCTTAAATGTTTGAGGAAATAGTGGATAAGGTTAAGACCATTCCGAAGCACATCAAGGCTGCTTAGAGTCAACAGAAGATCTATGTTAATAATCATTAATGATACCTTGATTTTGATGTTAGATACATGGTTTTATTCCCCATATCTCCATGGAATAAGTTAATGATATTTGGGAATAAGGTAAATCTTATTCCAAGATACATTGTCCCCTTTAAGATCCTTGATCGCATCAGAGCGGTGGCATATCGACTACAACTCCCACCAAACATATCTCAAGTAAATGATGCATTCCATGTATCTATATTGATAAAGTACATACTAGATCCCTCACATGTACTCAGGCTAGAGTTAGTATCATTGGAGAATGACCTTTCCTATGAGGAGAATCCAGTGAATATCTTAGATCATGGATAAAAAGTTCTATTAAATAATACAATTCACCTTGTAAAAGTGTTGTGGATAAACCACAATTTTGAAGAAGAAATGTGGGAACCAAAGGAGGTGATGAAGAAGAGTTACCCTCATCTATTTTAGTGTGGGAAAAGAAAATTTTTAGGGTTAAATTTTTTAAGGGGGAAGATTGTAATGACCCAAACTATTATAAGTAAAATTTACCTTCTGATTTAATTAAATGCCTTATTATGTATTATGGTTATAGAAAACACATGAACTTATTTTGTTTTATTATATCCAATTGGATTTAAATGACTTTTAAGTATCATTGATATTGATAATATAGCCTTTGAATAGTGATCACATGGTTATTTTAAATATAGGATTTCAACAAATCCAATTGACACAGACAAAAGAAGTGATAGCCTCAACCAATATAATTATACTCTATAAATCCCATTTATCAGAGCTTCTAAGGGAGATAGAATCATTGGTATTTTTCCTTTACCAAGCCTAATCTGAGATCTAATAACTAAATAATTATTGAAACCATTTATGGGATAATTTAAGCTCATCAAGATCATGACCCAAACCATGTTCGCTGAACCATCCCAAGAAAATATCACCATCACACACCTTACTCTTAGGGCGTTTGCTGGTTTATTGAAGGGATATGTATCAAAGACCTAGAAATATGAATATATACATTATTTTTTATATAATAATGAATATATTTTTATCCTATTACTATTACTTTGTAAATGATTTTAATTTTTATACAATAAAGCACAAATTGTATTTTTAGTTAATATTCAAATTCAATTAATGAATTTATGAATTAATGGATTTTTGAAATAAATAATATTTTAATAAAATATTATTATTAAATAATTTTTATAAAATATAAATGATCATATAATTTTTATAAAGTCAAATGTAATTTTTTATAAGGGTTCGAAAACTGTTATTATGAAAAAACCCAACATTTCCTAATAAATGTCAATTTTATTTTAAAAGTGAAAATTAAAATATTTAGAAAATTATTTATATAAAATTAAAATTATTTTTTTAATTATAACATTTAAATTATCCAACAGTTAATTTTTAATAATTTTCTAAGAGAGCTGATTTTTTGAGAAAAAAATAAATATCGTATAAATATACTTTGTGTATTATGACATCATAATGACCAAAGGTGATGTAATAAATAATATAAAGGGTATAAAAACCCAAATATATGTTTTATCTTTAAAATAATGTAATTTTATATTTATCTTGTTAATTTTATAAAGCCTTTATGAATCCTCCAAATCAATAATATATTTTAAGGATTTAAAATCATTTCTTTAAGGGTATGACTCACCTCCACATAAGAAAGGTAAATATTTTTATTAAATTAGTAACTTTTAATTATAAAATAATTATAACCACTCCCATTTGGTAGAAACCATGGGAAAAATAATGGGATGGTTTGTGGTGTTGTTTATTTTAGTATGTAGAGTCAAAAACCTGAATAATAAAGAAATCCTCTTGTTTTTCTATATAAAACCATAAAAACTATCATTTCCCTTCTCTAAAACTCCTTCTATAATGTAAATATTCTACCCTACTCTATCTAGAGTCCTATCAAGGCACCCCCAATCTCTCAAGAAGCCCCTCTGAAGCATTTTGAATCACACACTCAAGTGAGGGATCTTCTGCTCTCCTCTTTTTATCAAGCATTTCTTTTTGTTATATCTATAAATTTCATTTTTTTTCTTATTTTGGGATGTGTTATTACATATAAAAATTAATTTAAATGTGAGGTATAAAAGATAATATCTTCCTTTAACTCTTATTAAGACTTCCATGATTCTTTATGTACACCTGTTATCATGATGAAATTTGGTAATGGTTCTTTTCTTTCCCCTCTTTATTCAAGTTTCTTCATTATCCTATGTCTTATATTTCCAATTAATTTTGATGGGATATGTTTTTAAATGTCCCTATTACTTTCCATTTTATTTCAAAATTATTATAGACCCCTTTCTATCTCATAAACCCATTTTATAAATTTTTAAGCGACGTCGTTATGCTGCCGAAATTTCACCACGATTTTCCATGCCAAAACAATTGTGTAGTGAATACCATGACCATTTCCTATAAAGGGTATCCACACTTATAAAATTATACTTATTTGAATTTGGAATTAAATTTATGTATTCCACACTCATTAATTGAGTAATAAAATATAATTTTGAATGATTCCATGTTGTATGATATATGTGGCACACTTAAGCATGAGAATGAAATGAATGTGACGGGTGCACCTAGAATTATATAGTGCTCCAATACATTGGGTAATGTTTAGTATCATGATACATAATTTTGGGATAAGTATTGAACCTAATTCCTTTATGGGACTTTATCCACAATGATGTCTTGGTTGTTTAGCCCTGACCTATGTTTACGATGTAGTGTTTTAAATTGTTGCCACATTTCCCATGTTATAGTTATCATACTATATCATGTCTCGTTGTTCATGTTTATGATTAATATTATTTTATGCCCCATTTATATGTATATTATCTCACATTTATCACCTTATTCCATGTTTATTCTCTTACTGGGATTTATAGTTGACTCGTTCCTTATGATTGTCCCCAGGTTATCTCATTCAGTTTTAAAAATCCAGGGAATTTTAGAAGCATGTTATGGAAATTTTCAATAATTTTGTTGTATACCATGTTCAAGATGTTATTTTATATAACTAATTCCCAAATAAACTATAATTATCAATCTTTTGGGTTGTATAATGTGTACTTTTATATAATAAATCATGAATTAATGTGAAATAAAGAGCAGTATTGTTATAATACCTCATCTTCTAAACTACGGAGATTAATGCTAGATAATTCTTCTCAATATATGAATAATGAGTCTCAGTATAGAGCATAGTTTAACTGAGATAATAAAGGTTGTTTTCATTTCTGACTTCTTTGTTTTGTGAGGGGAAAGTACCAAATGATCATTCCAGAGCAGTCACATACAAAATAAGAAATTTCCCATCAACAGACGACATTAATATTGGTGGAATCAAAAGATATTTCTTAAGGCTATCAAATGCTTCTTGAAAGTCATCAATACACTGATATAAAACCCCCTTTTTCATCAACCTAGTGAAGGTAAAACACTTTCTTATGAGGTTTACTATAAAGCGCTGAATATAGGCAAGGTTTCCTTATAATCCCTTCAAATATTTGAGGTTTCGAGGAGCTGGCATATTAAGGATAGCCTTTGTCTTATCAGGATCAAATTTGATGC
This sequence comes from Viscum album, assembly GCA_963277665.1. Classification (NCBI taxonomy): domain Eukaryota; kingdom Viridiplantae; phylum Streptophyta; class Magnoliopsida; order Santalales; family Viscaceae; genus Viscum; species Viscum album. Next base: position 189,516,913 of record OY728166.1, read on the forward strand.
CATGATGGCATACCATGAAGCAGATAAATTTTTCTTAGGTAACTCTAAAATCACATTTCAAGGGGTTCATCTTAAAGATATGTTGTCATAGTTTGTTGGATTTGGTCTCAAGATCATCCAGGTGTTCAGATTTATATAAATACTTAACAACCAGGTCTTCAAAATACAATTCAACATACCTTCCCAAAAAGGATTTGAAGATGCGATGCATGGTGAATTGATATGTAGCACCGATATTATTCAAGTTGAAGGGAATAACCCGGTAAAATAATACTCCTTAGGGTGATTTGATGGTGGTATATTCCTCATATTCAAGGTCCATATGGATTTAGTTATACCCTGAATAGCCATCTATGGAGGAAAGGTCCCGATATCTAGTTGTTGCATCGATCAAAAGTTCCATAATCATATCTGAATGGTCATCTTTTGGATAGTAACAGTTGAGATCTTTAAAGTTTATACAGACCCTAATTTTCCCATTATTCTTATTTAACAAGACTGAGTTGGCTAGAAACTTCAAATATTGGACTTATCGGATGAAATTGGCCATGATAATATTTTCAAATTCAACCTAAATTTTGGAAGCATGAGTCGGGTGCATTATTCAAGATACCTATTTGTATCCATGATGGTTTTATGGAAAGTCCATTTGATGAGTAGCCACATTGGGATTGAGGCCCAACATTTCTGTGTAATTCTAGGAAAACATGTCCTAATGTTGCTTCAGAAAGGATTTATATACCTATTATTATTTGTAATACAAGGTCGCACTAATCAAGGTGGGTTGTGATTCCTCCTCTGTATCCATATTTATTTGTCTAAGTTCATCAGTGGTGTTAGATACACCTTCCTCAAATACTAGAGGGGCATACCTAAGGTCCTCCTCCTATTATTCTTCCTTTTCCTCTTAGCCTCCCCCTCCTCCTATTTCTCTTCCACCCCACTCTTAGGGGGGTAGGTAATGAAGGAAACTTCTCAGATTTAGGAGAGGAGTCAACATTTTGACTTCTGAAAGGTGAAGCAGCTTCCTCTATCCCGACTAATAATGTGGTTTCTTTGAAGCTCTGGAGGGTATAGAGATGGGGATATATAAGGAGTATATTTACTCTATCCAGGTGACATGGCAGTCCTTTTTTACTCAGTTGATGGTATATGGATCTGTTGAAGCTCAATGGATGGAATGTGATCATTTTCATCTAGGATTTTACCACTGTTAGGATGGTCAGTGATCTTTATAGTGTTTCTTGTCTCAATCTTCATGATTGATATCATGAAGGATGTTGAATATAAACCCAAATTTAGGCTCATTCCTTCAATATAATTAATGGAAAACACATATTATTCACATAGATATTTTAAGGGATTAGTTGGATCCATTTCTATATCATTCAAGGAAATTACCTAAGCAACACTATTAGTTAGGGGATGTTTCCCCTCCATCTGATAGAATTCTGCATCAATATATTGTGATTCGAAAGATTTGGATAGTTATTTATCACTATAGAACATTCCAATTTGACCATTAATTCAGTATTTTAGGCATTATTAGTATATTGGTGGGGCTGACACATGTTGATTCAACTAAGGCCTTTCTAACAGGACATTGAAATTTGTATCTTTCCAGACAACTAGAAATTATGAGTTAGATATGAGGTCCCCAAACTAAGCCCTAATCTCTATTCTACCAAGAGTATTTTTCTCACTCTCTTTGTAACCCTATAGTGTTAGAGAGGAAGGGGACAAGTGGGTTTCACTATAACCCAGTCGATGAAGTGTTTAGAGTGGAATAAATTTGACTCCTAAACCATTATCAATGAAATCCCATCAGATATCAATGTTATTTATCTTTCTATAAACATACAAGGCTTTAATGTTCCCTTTCATAAAAACGTATTTTTCTTTTTCCATGAAAGAGATGATCATATGGAATTCTGTAGGATCAATCTATGCATGACATATTTTAGAATTGTAAAATTCAGCTTCAAACTCTTTAGGGCTCAATAAAGATTTTATGAGCACTTCCTGAAGATCTTTTAATAGACTTAGAACTTCCAGTATTGATTAGTTGGATGGAATCAGGGCCAATCGATTAAGAATTTCATGCTTATGGGATAGAGGTATGCACTTCCCAACATGATGATGCTCCTTCAAATTCACTTTAAGAGACAAAGTAGTTGATGTAGGCAGATTGACCATTGGAATAGGAGTTAAAGATGCTCTTATCCTTAGGTGGTTAGGTCAAATAGGATTTCATGTTCGTTAAGGTTTATCAGATAATTATGTCCCCTCCAATTGATCTTATAGAATGATAATGGCAGGTAAACCATTAATAGATTTAGGGAAATTTTCCTGGTTCTATTGGTCCCACTAGAGGGCTCTTCCATGGGTTTTGGTAGTATAGATGGTCCTAGTAAGGATGTGGTAAGATTATTGATTTCTGCCACAACCGCATATTCCCATGTATCCTCGACCCCTATAGCCTCTTCCTCTACTTCCCTAATCAGGTGAATAGAAATTAGGTTCATGGACATATTCATCATTGGATAATGGATTCATTAAGTGAATGAAATTAATAGAACCAATGATTAATTCCTCATCTAATGAGGACTTCTTCTGGTAGGTCAACTTTTGTGGTATCGTTTGGTGGGATGGTGCCCAATATTTTGGGAGTGAAGGCATGAATCTTGAGAAAATAAAAGATAAATTTAGAGTTAATACAGTTTCATCTTCCTATGTTTGTTTCTCTCCCTTCTGGCCATGTAGTTTTTTAGAAGACTATCCTTTGGAGGATTGTGGTTTTGACTGAGTCGGTTGTACCACAGCGGAAGCATTTGTGGGAATACTTAGTTGTTTCAAATATGCTCAAATAATAGTATGAGTCTATTTTATTTTTACTTATAGTTATCCAATAACTTAAAATCTATGAATTCTTGTTGGTAACCTCTTTCCATTCAACCTCTTCCTCCAGATTAGTAGTAGAAACACGCGCTACATGTGGGAGTGGCTTACCTAGATTTACTTTCCTAGAGTCCAGTCTTTTTTGGAGGATGTATTTAAAAATAAATCATTTATGTATGTTGTGACCTAATGTCTGATTAAAGGGGAAATAATTTTGGAGGTCATCAATACTTACCTAATCGGGCCACTTGGGCCTTGAAAAATTGAACAAGTTGTTCTCCGAAGCTGCAATGAAGTAACCAAGGACTTTCTCATCTTGGAAAAAAATAGTATTCTTTAGCTCTTCAAACTGTTTTGGCCTATGATCCTTTTAATCATCCTGGAAAGTAGGGAATTTTTGTTAATGCTTAGGAGGGGGTGTTGCAAGATATGGTGTGATATTTGGAGCTAGAACTGGTGTAAGGGCTGGTGATGTTATTAACTTATTAATAACTTTTTATTTACTCACTTTAATTATTTTCTATTAAAAGTTCATAATTTTTTGTGAAATATTCAAGTTTTAATATTAAATATAATTTTTGAGAATTTGTTGAATTAATCCAGATTCAAGTCAGTTTAATGTTTTAATAATAAATCGCATAATACTAATCCAAATTGTTTGATTATTGTTTTTTAAGTCTCCTTATTCTATTTCCAACATATAATTATAATGAATATTTTTCCAATTCGGCCATTTGAAGGGTCATATGATCCGCACAAGAAGTCCCAAAGAATCTATAAAGAAACTGGACCAGCCATAAAGATTGAATTTCTAGGATCAATAAAAAATTCTGAATCATTTTATTCTCCACCAAAAGTCGTTATCCAATAAAATTAATATTTTCTAAAAAACATTCAGGGCCCAACTCTACCAGAAATGGGCCCAAATGATGCTTTTAAGTCCATCCCACCATTCTGTCTGGGAATTAAACTTATCTCACATTTATTTAATTTTCTCTTGATATAGACATCCATTGGAGTTGATATTTTATATTATAAAATATAAGATATAGTCGGCCTTCTTTTTATAATAAATAGTTCGGATTTTAGGTAATATTACTATTCAAAAACCCATTCACATTTTGGCCTTTGAAAAAGTATGGATTGAAATGGACAGATTAAAATTGTTTAATAAAACTGTCATAAATTTGGATCCTTAAGTCTAATGGCCTCAAAAATTTTAGGGTATACTCTAAACATTAATATATACAACTTTTAAGAAGACAATTTTTTCATATTAGGCTTTATAGAGAATCAAATTGGTTATCCAAGTGGAGGGTAAGATTTGTAATGAAAATAGTCCAACTCCTTAGTCTATAAATACATCCCCCTACTCTCCTTGCAAAGGGTTGGCATTTTAGCACTTAAGGAGGAGTTTTGGAATGACTAGAGCTCTGAAAAGGTCTTAGGAGGTCTTTCCGTGATCTTGTTTCAATAAGATATACCTCTCCTTTACTTTTATTTTCATGTTCTTTTCCGTTCATTTTCATTGGTAATATAGAAAGTGTTTTATTGTAATTTTGTTTCAATATGAATGAAAGTATCTTAACAATCTCTTATTCGCATATAACTTCTATAGTTTAATATTAATGTTCTTAAAATTGTTTAAATCAATTGAAAACGATTCTCTTTTTTCTCTCTCTCATTCAATCTAAAGTGTTATTTTACCTCTCTTTACATTTCATGTGTGTGTTCGGCGTACTACTCTTATCTTATCCTATTATTTTTATTACATTTTAAATGAATCACCATAATCATTCCAACCAGATTATGAAACACCCCAATTATTTGAATAACAGATGATTTTCACTTATGGACCATTCAAGGGTTCATTGCTTCAAATGGTGTCATTATTGGGGATGGTACTATTTCTAGTTAGTAGTTTTTTATTTTTAGAAAAAAAGTACAAAAAATAAACAAAAAAATATGGAAAAAAACACAAATAAAAACCTGCCTTCTCATAAAAATCATGAAAGGAATAAACCACAAAGAAAAACATGTCTTCCTCATCCTTCCCAAACATTCCCAAATTCCCATATCCTACCAAATAATCCATCGGATTTTTTTGACCAAGAAATTGATGGAACTCTTCGCCAACTTATAAGGGATATCAGGAATAATCAAATCACTCTAGAACCAATCATTGTCTAACCAATTATTCTAGATATGGCCAATCCTAGGTAATAAACCCTTAAATAACTCACTTCCCCTGATATTAATTACCAACCCCTTGGTATTCAATATCCAAATATTGAGGCTGATTTCAAACTCAAATCAGTTTTGATTCATCTTCTACCTCATTTCCATAGGCTAGCTAGTGAGGATCCTCATCTTCACCTCAAAGAGTTACAAGTGGTGTGCTCTACCATGAAGCCTCAAGGGGTTTCTGAAGAACAAATCAAACTTTGAGAATTCCATTTCTCCCTAGCTGACTCTGCCAAGTCATGGCTCTACTACCTCCCTCCTAGTTCTATAGCCACATGGAATGACATAAAGCGACTCTTCTTAGAGAAATTCTTTCCTACTTCTCATACTGCTTCTATCTGAAAGAAAATAAGTGGTATCCTTAAATTCCCTAATGAATCACTCTATGAGTATTGGGTGAGGTTCAAAAAGCTTGTGGAAACCTACCCACACCACCAAATCCCTGACCAGCTCTTGATACAATACTTCTATGATGGGTTATTGGCTACGGAAAGAACACTCATTGATGCTGCAAGTGGCGGTGCTCTTGTTTACAAAACTCCTGCAGTTTCATGAGATCTCATAAGCAATATTGCTGAAAACATGAATAAATTCCATAATAGAACACATTCTAAAGTCAAATAAGTACAAGATAATCAATCTATAGATCCAAACAAGATACCCGAGTGGATGAGTGAACTTACAGGTCTTGTGAGACAACAAGTTGTGGCTTCCAAATCCCCAACCTCATCTTCTCCACAATATTTGTTCCCTATACCTATCAAAAATTTTGGAATCTATAGCTCACTAACTAATCCAACTGACACATGTCCACAACTTCAAGATGATTCATCTGATTCAATCATACCAATGGAGCTCAATGAAGCATATTCTTATAGGAACACCAACCCTCAAAAATTAGGTCAGTTCATTATAAACTTCAACCAACCCCACTTGGATCCCTTCTCTTCTACCTTTAACCAAGGATTGAGATATGGTAATCCCATTTATCATCCCCCTCAGTTCACTCCTCAAAATCCAAACCAATTCCAATATGGTCAAGGTGGTGCTAACTTCCAACAACCTTATCCTTTTGTTCCTCAACCTCAATGGATCAATCCTCCTCTTTATCCTCCTGGATTCCACTATCCTAATGATCCTTCTCAATTCCAAACACAATACAAGAACTTTACCAAGAACCAAAATCAAGGTAATACTAATGTAGGACATGTCTATTCTTCCAAGAAACCATGGGAAAGTGTTGTGGAAGATCTTGTCTCCTTCACCCATTCTAGCCTCAAAAATATTGAAACCCAAATTGTTCAACTTGAATCTCGCCTTATCCAGTAGAAACCATCCAATTATTCCCAACTCCTAGCTCAAATATTACCCAACCCCAAGGGTAATGTAAGTGAAATTGCACTTAGATCAAAAAAACAAATTTGCAAGCCTCGTGATGGATCCTCAAATGAACCTTTGGTTATTGATATTGAAAATGAAAAGAACAAAAATCTAGAAAATTAACCAAAAGAAACTCCCTCACCTCCTACTATTTCTCTAAGGAAACCAATTCCTTTTCCTCAAGATGTTTCTAAGCCAAGAAAATCCTTTGAACCTGATCCTAAAATGCTCAACATGTTTAAACGTGTTGAAATCAATATTCCCCTCTTAGATGCTATAAAAAAAATTTCTAAGTATGCCAAGTTTCTTAAGGAATTGTGCACTCATAAGAGACAACTTAGGACCATTGAGAATGATTCAACACATTATTCCAAACCCATAAAGTTCAAATATATTGGGACCTTTACAGTTTCATGCTAGATAGGAAGTTCAAACTTTGATGATGCACTCATAAACCTAAGAGCCTCGATAAATTTCATGCCTAAATCCATCTTCTACAACCTTGGTCTAGGTCCCTTACACCCAATTAGTGTTGTCATTTAGTTATCCAATCAAATTATAGCCATTCCTAAGGAAATAACTGAGGATTTACTTTTATGAGTTAATGATCTTATCCTCCTAGATGATTTCTATGTCCTTGGCATGGAAGGTGAGACGAACTCTTCTCAATATCCACTAATTATAGGAAGACCATTCTTCCTAATAGCAAGAAATAAGATTGATTTCCATGTGGTAATCATATCCATGGAATTTGGTGACCAACTAGTCAAGTTTAATATCTTTCAAGCCATGTGATACCCATCAGAGGATCACTCTACATTCTCAATTCATGCTTTTGAGGACACTTCTGAGAGTCAATTGAACCTCATTCCATCATTCTTATCATGTTCTAATGAGAGAGGACCTTGTGATATTTTTACCATGATTAACCAGTTCATAAATGGGAAAGTTTATGTTGACCTATAATTCATAGACTCTTTCAATCTATAGGATCCTGAAAAATCTCTTGAATCCCATTTCAACTCTGATCTCTATTGTTCCAACTTGGACAGTATTGAGGAAAATTAATCAAAACCAACTGAAATCCCATAATCCATTCCTAAGTTTTCTATCCCACAAATAAAAGATGAGGCTAATATGAAACCTCTTCCTACACAATTTTAATATGCATTCCTTTTCCATGATCACTCTTATCATGTCATTGTCTCTTCCAGACTTAGTAAAACTGAGGAGTCCAAACTTGTTCAGGTGTTAGAGGGAAACAAAAAAGGCCTTAGGTTGGAACCTAGAGGACATACCAGGAATCAAACCCGCACTTTTCATGCATCACATCCATCTTGAGGAATCATCCAAACCAATTAGACAACTACAAAGAAGACTCAATCCACTCATCCTTGAGGTAGTTAGGGAAGAGATTACCAAGCTTCTCTAAGCTGGTATTATCTGCACAATTTCCGATAGTGAATGGGTTGGTCCAATTCAAGTGGTACCTAAGAAGGGTGGGATAACTGTTTCCACAAATGAACATGGGGAGGTAGTCACAACTTGGGTGAAAAACAAATGGCATGTATGCATCAATTATCAGAGATTGAATGATAAAACACGAAAATATCACTACCCTCTTCCTTTCCTTGATAAAATTCTAGAATGATTAACCGGGAAGTCACATTATTGCTTTCTTGATGGATACACCAGCTACATAAAAATCCCAATAGCACCTCAGGATCAAGAAAAGACTACTTTCATGTTCTCCTTTGGAACATATGAATATAGAAGAATGCCTTTTAGCCTTTATAATTCTCCTTAAACATTCCAGAGGTGTATGATGAGTATCTTTTCTGAATTCATTGAGAATTGTATGGAGGTATTCATGGATTACATTTCCATTTAGGGTGATTAATTTGAATCCTTATTTCATTTACTCTCTCTAGTCCTTAAAAAGTGTGTCAAATGTAACCTTGTACTGAATTATGAATAATTTCACTTCATGGTTACTAATGGGATTGTTCTAGGGAATATAATTTCATAATATGGTATTCAAGTTTATCCTTCCAAAATTGAGGTGATCCAATATCTTCCTGAACCCTCAATTTTTTGACACATTCGTTCATTCCTTGGTCATGCCAATTTCTATCGGTGATTCATCCATAAATTTAGTAGAATTTCCCTCCCACTCACTCGGCTACTAAAAAATTATGTTTAATTCCATTTTGATGAGGCTTGAAAGAGAACCTTCATTAAACTCAAAATTAGTCTTATAACTTCCCCAATAATCCAACCCCTAAATTGGTCCTTACCCTTTGAATTGATGTGTGATGCTTCTAATAGGGCCATTGGGGCCATTCTTGGTCAAAGAAGAGAAAGAATTCCTCAGGTCATCTATTATGCCTCAAAAACATTGGATGAAACTCAATATCACTACACTGTGACTAAAAAGGAACTTTTAGCAGTGGTTTTTACCTTAGATAAATTCGGGCCCTATCTCTTAGGTTCCAAAATCATCATCTTCACAAATCATTCTGCTATAAAGTTCTTACTCAAGAAAAGTGATTCCAAATTGAGGCTAATAAGATAGATCTTGATGCTCTAAGAGTTTGACATTATAATTAAAGATATACCTAGAAAATAAAAACCTATGTCTGATCACCTAAGTGGAATTTCTAATTCTTATCATTCTGAAAAAATTGATCCTGAATTTCCAACTGACCACCTCTCATCTATCACTCCAAAGTTACCGTGGTATGCCTCAATTGTAATCTACTTGGTTTCTAGTATTTTTCCTAAAAAAAATTTAAAAAGAAAAAAACTGAATCTCAAAAGTGATTAAAAATTATATTTTTGGGAAGATAATAAACTTTGGAAAACTGGGACTGACATGGTAATTAGGAGATGTGTCGATGAAGATGAACATTCCTCCATCTTGGAATTTTTTTCACTCAATGCCTGGTTGTGGAAACTTTGTACCACAAAGGACCTCCCAAAAGGTCCTTGACTAATAACTCTTCTTTCCTTCACTCTTCAATGACTCACATGAGTTCTTTAAATCATATACCACTTGCCAAAAGTTTGTCATGATTTCAAAAACAAATGAAATTCCACAAAATCCTTTAATTTTCTGTGAGATATTCGATGTTTGGGGCATCGATTTCATGGGACCATTTCCCCCTTCCAATGTATTCTCATATATTCTTTTGGTTGTTGATTATGTTTCTAGGTGATTTGAGGAAAAACCCACTAGAAAGTATGATTCACATACTATTAGTGAGTTCTTAAAAACCCACATTTTCCACCGGTTTGGAACACCATGTGCCTTGATAAGTGACTTAGGAACTCATTTCTATAATTAGACCATAGAATATCTTTTAAAAAAGAATATATTTTTACATAAAACTTCAAATACATATCACTCCCAAAAAATGGAATTGATGAAATTTCTAATAGAGAAGTGAAAAGAGTACTTGAGAGAATTGTAAATCCCATCAGAAAAGGCTATCCTAACAGACTTGGTGAAGTGTTTTGGGCTTATAAAACTTCCCATAATACACCCATTTGGATGTATCCTTTTAGAATAGTTTTTGGTAAAGGATGTCATTTACCAGTTGAAATCCAACACAAGTCATTTTGGGTAGTGAAAACTTGTAATTTTGATTGTTAAAAATCTGGTGAAGAGAGATTATTGCAGTTAAATGAATTAGAGGATATTCGACTTGATTCCTATGAGAATTAGAATCTATACAAAGTGAAGGCCAAGATACTCCATGATCTTCAATTATCAATTTTGACTTCACTCTGGTAATCTTAATTCTTATTGGGAAGGTCCTTTTATTATTACTAATGTTTACCCATTTGGTGCAGTTAAAATCCAACACCACTCTTCCAAAAGTACATTCACAGTTAACTAACATTGGTTAAATCATCACCATGAGAGGACACACATCCCAAGAACCACATCGACTTCCATTAGATCCAAAACTTCTACAGTATACCCACCACTATATGGGGATGATGACCCACCAAATCCAAACTAGGGGCACCTATTTCCCTTTAACTATCCCTCTCTTCCTCTCTCTATCTCTCTATCTTCTTCTTCCTCTCTCTCATTTTTTACCACTTCCTTCATCAAAACCTTCCTTTTTCTCTTTATCTTTTGTGTGGGTGTGTATTTTAAAAACACTAAAAAAACTAAAAAATGAAAAAAAACAAAAAGTGTCATACTTACTCACTATCCACTTCTGAAATTTTGTCCAACCATTTTGTAGAGTCAAAAAGGCATGTTTTCATCTATATTTTTTTTATTTTCATCATGAATTTGGATAAAGAATAATCTTGTGTCAAAACCAACAAATTTTCAATTCTTAGTTTTATATTTGGAAAATGATTATTCCCCAACTGTGAGGAAAAAATTAGCTTTCATACCAATGTCACCTATGACCATATTTTAATTTTGTGTGTTTTTCACCCCCGATTGTGAGTCTTGAGTTTGTGGACCTTCTAGTTGAATTTCCTACTTTGGTGTGTTTGAATATGATAAAGAAATTTTCTGAACCGCATGAGAATCAAAATAGCCAAATAGCCTCCCATTAACCTTATATTAATCCTCCTTTTGAAATCCCCTTCAAGACTATGAAAACCTTTTCTTTTATTGCCACATTACAAGCCCAATACCTTGTACCACCCAACATCTACATGGAATTGCATTGCATAATTTATTGAAATTGAAGTATGGGGGCATGGATTTCATTTTGTGTTCCATTTCCTTTATTTTCAATGTTTTGTCATATTCTTGAGGAAACACATCCATTTTAGTGTGGGGGGGAGGTTTTCATTTAGTTAGTTTGGGGAATGTACTTTTATTTATGTAATTTTGTAAATTTTATTGACAAGTGTTCAAAAAAATGAAAAAAATAAAAAACAAAAGAAAAAAATGGGTTGTGTCTTGAGAGGGTAAAAAATAACTCTTTCTAAACCATTGATCTTGTTTTAACTATTAAAATTAGTGTTGTGAGGAAATAAAACATGGTTTTGGAGATGAGTGTGAGATTTGTTTCAAGTTCAACTATCGAAAAAAAAGAAAAAAAGAGAAGAAAAAACAAACACTTATGTCATTAGGAGAAGTTTTTTGTTTTATAAATATTTCATCTTCTCATCCCCTTCAAATTTTATTACTTATTTTTGTCTTTCTTCACAAAATCATTCCCTTGTAAACATGTGTTTCTATTTCCTTCCATGTTTCATTTCAAAAAAAAATGTGCATTATTTTACCCATGCTAATGTTTTACCCCTCTTATCCTCTATCTTGGACATTAAATTACTATCATCCCATAGCCACAGAAAAACCCCTTCAAAATACCTCTTGATTCTTATGCACTTTAGGATAGGTAATGGAATCTGATATCTCTTTCAAATACTATGATTTTCACATTTTTTTGGTGAATGAGTGAACCTCCAGAAATAAATTTTTATCATCTTGAGAGGAGTATGTTTTGAGTTCCATCCTTTTCCATTTGTAATTTGAGAATGAAAATAAATTGTTTTTGAAATATTGTCACAATAAAAATTTGTGTTGGAATTCAATATGGATGAGTGAAATGGTCTAAACCTCCCCTAGTTAGGGAAAACAAAAGTTTTATATTTGATGGTGAGTGAGAATGATTTATTTATGTTTTTATATTTGTTGAACATGAGGACATGAACAAGACTAAGTGTAGGGGATTTTATGTTATTAACTTATTAATAACTTTTTATTTACTCCCTTAAATTATTTTCTATGAAATTTTCATAATTAGTGTGAAATATTCATGTTTTAATATTAAATATAATTTTTTAGCATTAGTTGAATTAATCCAGATTCAAGTTAGTTTAATTTTTTAATCATAAATCACATAATAATAATCCAAATTGTGTGATTCCTAGTTTTTAGGTCTTCTTATTCAATTTCCAACATATCATTAGAATGAATCTTTGGCCAATTCATCCATTTAAAGGGTCGTATGATCCACACAAGAAGACCCAAAGAATCTATAAAGAAACTGGACAAGTTATGAAGATTGAATTTATGGTATAAATCCTAAAATAAAAATCCTTTTATTCTCCACAAAAATTCAGGTTCTAATAAAATTAATCTCCGATAAAAAATTTAGGGCCCAAATCTACCAAAAGGGGGGGGGAAATGATGCTTTGAAGTCCATCCAACCATTCTTTATGGGAATTAAACTTATCACATGTTTATTGAATTTTATACTGATATAGACATCCATTAGAGCTTATATTTTTCACACTGAAATCTAAGATATATTTGGCTGACTTTGTAGAATAAATGGTTCATATTTGAGGGAATATTCTTATTCAAAAACTCATTCACATTTTGACCTTCGAAAAAGTCTGGATTGAAATGGACAGATTAAAATTGTTTAATCAAACCACCATAACTTTGGATTCTTAAGTCTAATGGCAGTAATATTTTGAGGGTAGACTCTAAACATTGATATATATAACTTTTAAGAAGAAAATTTATCAATATTCAGATTTATTAAGTATAAAATTGTCAAGAAAAGTGGAGGAAAATATTTGGAATACTAACAATCCAACTCCTTGGGTTATAAATACATCCCCCTCCTCTCCTTAAAAAGGGTTGACATTTCAACACTTAAGAAGGAGGTTTGGAATGACTAGATCCTTTCCAAAGTACTAGGAGGACTTGCCTTTATCTTGTTTCAACAAGATATACCTCTCCTCTACTTTTATTTTCATGTTCTTTTCTATTCATTTTCATTTGTAATATTGTAAGTTTTTTATTGTAATTATGTTTCAATATAAATGAAAGTTTCTTAATAATATCTTATTCTCATATACCTTCTATAGTTTAATATTAATTTTCTTAAATAGTTTAAATGAAAAAAAATTCACTTATTTCACTCTCTCATTCAATCTAAAGTGTTATTTTACCTCTCTTCACATTTCATGTGTGTGTTCGGCGCACTACTCTTATCTTATCCTGTTATTTTTATTTTATTTTAAACCAGTCACCATAAGAATTCCAACCAGATTATAAACCACCCAAATGGATGAGTAAATATCTCATTGGGGTGTTTCATAATTTGGGTATGTTAAGTGATTGAGAGTTTTTTCTGATTTAACATTCTCTGAACTAATATTGTGTATGTCAACTAAAATATGTTTTGGATTAATGACATATTTTTGACATGTGGATTCCATGGATTATTGAAACCAAAAATACATATGGGTTCATGAAATATTGAACCTTTCATCAATGAGATTTTATACCAATTAGAACCCTTTTTAAGGCTTGTATTAAATCTAAAACTTGGAATTCTAATTGAAATCATCTTGTGAAGTGGATATTAATTAAATTAAATGTTTTTCAAATCTCAAGGATATCATAAGCTTAAATTCCCAATATTGAAATCACCCCAATATTTAAAATTATTAAATAACATTTCATCAATCAATAATTTTATTTAAGATCTTCAAACCCCCCATTAAAAATACAAATCAATTAAAAACCATTGGATATTAAAAAGTATCATCGTCGAGGATTTTACCCAAGTACTGCTATACACATTAGCAGTTGGATTAAGTGTAATAGTGGAAGCCTTTGTCTTCCCTATTCTCTTCCCTTAAGTTGATGGAATGAGAAGGACTTATCCTTGGTTTTCAAAATGGAATCTTCCAAATATTTGAGAAACTGTAGAAATATACTAAAACCCACCAATATATTTTTCAAGGATGAGAGATGTGCGCAACTTGTCCTGAAGATTATATATAGAGAGTGACAAAAAATCTTTTTGGGGAAGTTGTAGGTTTAAAGAGTAGTTTAACCCCTTCCACCAAGCAATTAAATATAATACCCTCTCATTCTACCACTATTTTCAGTTTGAGAGGTCAAGGACTGTTTTCTTCTATATCATTGAGCTGAATTGAATGAGAAATTATTGACATAGGTCTTACCATCCCGTGATAGACCGAGTTAGTAAACTGGTGTACCATATGAATTCTAGACCTTGTAGTGTTTGTAAAAAGCACCTATGATTCACCAATTCTTATTGTTTAGGGGTTCCCATAATGGGATCACAATGAGACACAAAATGCATAAAATGTTGCTTGGGGTCCCCCAATCCATTGAAAATTGGAAATATAGGGTTCCCAAATTTTGGAGGGGGAGGGGTTGAATCCACCCATTTAAGGTAAGTCTTCCATTACGGTTGTACGGGTGCACATCATTCCTCCATAACTTCCAATCAATATTACAATGACTCAGTGGTATTAATAGGACCTTAAGGAATGTCTAGATGAATAGGATCTTGAATAGGGGTAGAAACAGGTAGGGCTAGTTTTGGTGGCTCTATTTGTGTCAATAGTGTGTAACCTATAGGGGCTAGCCTATGAGGATGCATCTGAACCAGATCAAGTCATGTACCCAATGGAGGGAACTCCAGATCCCTTAATGTTATAGGGTCCAAATATATTGGTTATCAATACCCCACATTGAGAGAGTGTTTTGGCTCCATTTCAGTTATTGGGGAAAACCCTCTTGGTTGAGGTATGTCAGCTGGGAATATGTGGTGAGGATATGCTTGTAAAACATATTTGATGAGGATGTTTCCTCATAGTAATTCTTCATTGATATTTCTCAACTCCTTTATCTATTTCTTTTGTTTAATAGATATTTCCTCAAGTGTGATAATTTCAACCTCTTCATTAGGTGGGTGAGGTATGATCACACCTTTACCTTTTTCTTTGGAAGATTCTCATCGAGGAGGTGGTAGCAAAGCTATTGAGGGAATCACTAAATTCATATCAAGCCTCTAGTTTTGGGTATGAAAACCTTCTTTAATCATTTTGGTGTGGAACGTAATAAAAATAGAAACATCCTCCTCCTATTCCTCTATATTTTCCTCATGTTTTTTATAATATATAGTGGTAGTGTTAATGACGTTTACTGATGTGTAATGCATTGTGGGTATTTCATCAGCCTCCTTGAGAGATTTATTTTGTTTGTTCTCATCGTGGTGCCTCATCCTCTCCTTCACTGGTCCTCTTGGTGTGACATCCCAGACCCATCTACCACATAACCCGTGCCCCAGGCCCGGTTGGACACATGACCCTGGCACATCTCCCCATAAGCTAGGGGATACCGACTAGTAGTGGGGGTTCAATGGTGAAATCAACAGGGAGACTTTACCCCCATGTCAGAGTACGCAGTAGTGTAATATAAATATACAATATCATAATCATAATAAAAATACAGAATAAGTAAATAACATAAGACTGAAGAATAAATACAAGGGCATCATAGGCAGTGTATGATAAAAGTATGAATGCATGGAATGCTAGTACAAAATGGGAAAAAAATCAAGAAACAGACATACATAGTACAGTACTACAAAAGTAAACAAAAGTCAAAAACTTCTCCAAGAATCTCGAGCCTAAGTCCAGTCCTCTTCTCCTAAGCTCCACCTTAGAAAAAGAGTCAACAACCATAATAGTGGTGATTTCCTCTATCTATACATGCAGGAAAACATTATGCTTAGGTACCAAAGGCAGCCCGAATAGGGTGTGAGATAAATCCTCGTAGTCCATCAACAACGATATCTATGTGTAATCCTAGTGGTGTACGTAAGTAAATAGTGTGCAGCTAGTTGTAGTAAAGTAAATAAATACGAAATTAAATAATTACCCTCCCTCTCAAGTTTGAAGGGACGCCTGGCAGGTCTACCTTCTTTAGCTTAGTGCTGAAATTTTTGAACAAATCACTAGGTATATATATATCGAGAGGTTATCACTAGCACGAGGTAATAATACCTCTCATCTATAAACATATATATATATATATATGAAATATCTCCCATGGGGTAGTAATTCCTCCCACCCATAGAAGATATTGTCATGGGATAAGAATGCCTCCCATCCAAATAGAGGTTATAACTAGAATGGGGTAAAAATGCCTCCCGCCCAAGCAGAGATTATAACTGGAACAGGGTAAGAATGCCTCCATTATGTAAATACTATATGGTAGCAATGGGATGGGGTAATAATTCCTCCCACCCATCCATCTATAATGATTCAGGATTGTAATAAAGAAATAATCATTCACAATAAGCTATGCGAGGAAAACCCTCTTGCATCGTTTCATGTTTAACAAACTAAATCATTTAAGCAGGGACTTTATAAAATAAATAAATTCAAGGGAAATCCATGACCTACCTTAAGATCATTCCATTTTTGGACTTTTATTTTATGGGGTTCAATCCATCTCAACCCAACTAACCCATTCTATCAATCACTCCCTTTTTCCAACATAACAAACCAATTACAAAGGTGCAAGCCAAGGAAAAATTCCTTATCAAAAAGTCATAGGGTCAAATTAGAAATTCTATTACTAAGAGGTCCAAATACCCATGGAGTGTCATTAATTGTTCAAAATACACAAGGAACCATGGTAAAAGCAATTTAAAACCAATCTGGGAAATATAAATCATGATTTGACATTTTGGAAAATTAGCCTAAAATGGCCAATTTAGGTGTAACACCCCTTGGGAGTCCATAACAAACAAGTGAAATCTCTAAACACCTAAAAATGAGTCCATTAAACTATTTCATCACACTGTGGTCAATTAGACATGAAAGAATAAATAAAATAAAGGAGCTCGACAAAGGATGGCCCATGGCACAATGAGATTAAATGCGAAATGCCCAAATCTCAAATGGAAAACTACATGACCACCTACCTTAGGGTCATAGACGATGACTCGTAGAGCATCGGCCTTAGATTTGGAGTAGGTTAGAGTATATTTGAGTTTCCTTCCAACATCTTGAAAATAGGGTGAATGAGCCCACACCTAAATAGCAAAACTGACAGTAATATTCAATGAAGAAAGAGGGCAATGTAGGGTTAGCCTTATCTTGGCCTATCCAACGCCACCAACGGAATGAAAATCAGACATCAGGTGGAGGAGAAATAGGATATTTAAGGGAGAAGGGATTTGAGAGCTAAAGGAAGAATTTGGAAGGATGATTTGCACATAAGGGACAAGAAAGAGAAATTAGAACTTAAAAGGAATGAGGGGAAAATTGTCATTTTTTTCTTACAACTGGATCGCACAGTTTCTGCGCAGGGTTTGCCAAACCGTGCGCACCCCACTACATATCTGGGCACATCGCATGTCCTCTAAGCATGTTTTCCTTAACCATTTGCAGACCATGTAGAAGGTTTCTATACACCCTCTGCAACTGGTCGCACATTCATGAGCCTGGGTCGCATGATTGCAGACAAACCGTGTGGCCCATCCTATTTTCTCCTTTTCGAAGCTCCAGACTATGGAAACTCCCCAGGCACTCCTATGACCTCCTTATCTTGATTAGGTGAATTTATTAGGACCATTTAAGACATTAAAAAATAAAAACTAATGATTCTTACCTTGTCCAAAGAGTCGGGTCATTACAACCTCCCCTCCTAAAGCAACTCGTCCCCGAGTTTCCCTTCTGAGGGTAAGGAGGTATTTCTAGAAAAGAGTTCTATCCACTGAGATTTTACATCGGATTCTCATTCCCATGTTCCATTGTGTACCATACCTTTCTTCCATAACACCCTTACAAAAGGAACAAACCCACCTCAGAGTGTCTTCACGTTTCGATCAACAATACAAACTGGATACTCCTCAAAGGAAGCATCCATATCTAGCTCAATCTCATTAGGCTGAAAGACATGGGATGGGTATGGATAATATCGATGAATCTGAGATACATGAAAGACATCATGCATGAACCGGTATCTCTAAGGAAGTTCCAATTGGTAAGCCACTGGTCCAATTTACTTCACAACCTAGAAGGGTCCAACGAATCTCGGTGATAGCTTTCCATGCTTCCAAATACGTCTATTCTTCAACCTAGGTGAGACTTTCAAGGAAACCTGGTCTTCGACCACGAACTCAAGAGGTCACTGGTGCTTCTGGCATAAGACTAATGTCTAGACTAAGATTTCAACATACGCTTCTGAATCATCTGGACCTACTCTGAAGTCTCATGTACGATATGAGGCCTAAGGACAGCTTCTTCCCCTACCTCCAACCAATACATAGGAGAGAGACAAGGCCTACCATACAAGGCTTTATAGGGATCTATCTCAATGGTATCATGAAAGATATTTTTATAAGAAAACTTGGGGAGGATAATGTGTTTCTCCCAGGAACCCCCAATGTCAGGAATGCACACATGGAGAATATCCTCTAGCACCTGAATTGTACTATCTGTCTGCCCATTGGTCTAAGGGTGATAAGCCATGCTCAAAAGTACCTGGGTACCCAAGGCCTTCTCTAACCCCTTCCATAATTGTGATGTAAAATGAGTGTATCTGTCAGAAAAAATATAATAAGGTGCTCTATGAAGACATGCCACCTCCTTAACATACAGTATTCCCAACTCATCAACAGAAAAGGTCTCTCACACAGGTAAGAAATGTGAGACCTTAGTCAAAAGATAAATGAAAAATCACACTATGTCATTGCAATGAGTTGATCTGGGTAGTCTAGTTATAGATTCCATTGAAACATCATTCCATTTCCATTCATTAATGGACAATGGCTGAAGAAGCCCTTCCAGACATTGATGTTTTTCCTTCACCTGTTGATAGGTGGGACATCATGTAATGAAATTGGCTATCTCCCACTTAATGTTAGGCCACCAATATTGATGTCATATATATTGATATGTTTTGATGACACTAAGGTGAACCACCCATGTTGAGGTGTGTAAATCCCTCATCAAGTCCTCTCTGATGTCTATTGTGACCCATACACACCCACGGAATAGAAGAGTATCTTCCCCCATCGACTTTCCAACTAGAAGATGTGTCATCATCCAAGACACTCTCCTGTATGAAAATACCTTCGGGGTCAGATAGTTGTCTCAACCTCACTCATTCCAAAAGATAATATGTCACTACTAAGGATGAGAGGATAGTATGACCATGGTATTCTCGAACCTCAACGTGAATATTTGAGAATAATTCCATAAGATTACATTCATCACTAGACTATTGAACTGCATGTGTCTGAGTCTTTAGGCTCATAGCATCAGCTACTGAATTCCCTTTCCCTGGCGTGTAGGAAAGTTTGAAATCAAAAGATTGCAGGTACTTGACCCACTTACGCTTCCTGATATTTAGATCTTGTTGTGTGAAGATGTATTTAAGGATCTTATGGTATTTAAACACCACAAAGCACTCTCCCAATAAATAGTGTCTCCAACAGCTTAAGGAATTCACAACTACAGTGAGATTGAGGTCATGCATTGAGTAATTTCACTCGTGAGGCCTCAACTGATGAGAACCATACGCAATGACTTTATCGTCCTACATCATATCATATCCAAGCCAGATGCCTGATGTGTCACAATAGACTGTATAAGGCCTAACTAACTCTAGAAGAATTAGTATCAGTGCTGAAGTAAGTCTTCCCTTCGACTCCTAAAATGCTGATTCATAAGATTCTGACCATTCGAATTTCACACCTTTTTTGTCAAACCTGTAAGCAGCGCTTCAAGGTGTGAGAAATCCCAAATAAAGCATATTTATTATCTGTTAAGCCCCAAGAAAATATAGATATCAAATGTGTTCTTGGACCACTCCCAAGAAACCACAGCCCTCTCTTTCTATGGGTCAATAGAAACTCCTGACTCTGAGATGATATGACCCAATAAGTGGACTCTATCGATCCATAAGTGGCATTTACTGAGCTTAGCATAGAGATGATTCTCTCTTAGCATATTCAACACAATATCAATATGGGTTGAATGTTTTTATCTCAAGTGAGAATACACCAAGATATTATCCATGAAGACAACCAAAAATGAATCCATATATGGGTGGAAACCCTGGTTCATAAGATCCATAAAGATAGCAGGTGTGTTCATAAGTCTGAACAGTATAACTAGGTACTCGTAAAGACCATACCTACTTCTGCAAGTTTTAAAGGTATGTATGAAGTCCTGACACACACTTGATGATAGACCGACCTTAGATCTATCTTTTAAAACACATTTTCTCCTCGAAGCTGATCAAAGAGGTCATCTATTCTAGGAAAGGGATATTGATTCTTGATATTTAGTTGATTCAACCAAAGTTAATCCATGCAAAGCATAATGTTACCATCTTCCTTCATGGTAAAGAGGATAGGTTAACCCCAAGGAGAAGTGTTGGGGAATATAAAACATTTTTCCTCTAGATCCTCCAAATGATTTTTTAGTTCCATAAGTTCCTTAGGTTCTATCCTATATGAAGGAATGGTCATAGGTGTTACTCCTGGAAAAAGTTCAATGGTGAACTCTACCTCTCACACTAAAGGTAGAATAGATAATTCTTAAGGAAAACTATCTCTGAAATTCTTCACTATATGAGGAAAAATTGTGGGTTTAAACCCATGTCCATTGAGATAAAGATTGGAAACCAGTTTCGTAACACTAACCAGCCTCTACTGCTCAGGTCCTGCTCGTATCGCACAAACATTCCATTCTCCCATATGCACATGTGTAATTCCCTCTGGTGATGTAAACTTCACCCTATGATGATATCAGTCAATATGGGATTTGTAAGGAACTAACCAGTCCATTCCAAGGATTACATCGAAACCCATCATATCAAGAACATACAGGTTCCATTTGAAAAGGTAACTGGATATCTCAAGGGAATAGTTCTAAAAATGGAGAAAACCCTCTAAATGGATACCTAAGGTTGTATCTATCATCATGACGCCATGATAATACTTAACATTGAGGCTTGTAATTTTAGTGTTGGAATCAAATAAGAACGAGTGAGAAGCGCATGTATCAAACAAAGAAAAAGACTTAAGTATAGGCTACTATAATAGTACCTCATACAGCAGAAGGTCTGGAACTCTACTCCTACGATGTAGGCTGAACTGCATGTAACTGGCCTATATTGGGGCCCTGAGTCACTACCTGACTGCCCTGATGAGGCCCACTCTACTGGTGCTGAGAATCATACGTCTGATTTCCTCTACCTTGACCACCACCTCGGCCTAATCGATCGGTGGTATTCCAGCTACCCGACTGTCATGGTCCTACTGACCCCACTCTTGTTTGAGGAGTAGGTGAAGATCCTTTCTCACTAGGAACTAGAGAGAAATTTTTACAGAACTAGTGGTGATGACCCAACCTACCACAGCCTCTGCACTCCACTGGATTCCGTGTACACTATCTCTTGAAATGTTTTGGCACACCGTACTAGTGAAAGATAGGAGAACCACCATCATAAGGATCCTGAGCACCGATGGTCCCGTGAGACTCTCCAAAACATCTCTTTTTCCAAAAAAAAGATCCACTAGAAGCTTTCAATGTTGAACCTTCCTGGATTACACCCTCAACATCTCTCAGTTTTCGCTCTGTAGATAGGGCCTTGTTGAATATCTTAGAAATAATTGTCATCCTGAAAACATTGACTTATGACCGGACGACGTAACACATCCCATCCTCAAATTTACTAGTATCCATAAGGTCATCATCAGTTATAGAAGGAGAGAAATGCTTCAGGTTAGTGAAATGGTAAGAGTAATCCATGACTGACATGGTCCCCTACTACAGATTTATGAACTCTTTAGATTGGTCATCCCTCAGAGTCTGGGGAAAGAAGTAGTCATAGAACATAGTCTGTAAGTCAGACCAAACCATATCTCCATGTTGTACTACTTGGGTGATGACATCCCACCACCTCTTGGATGAGCCGCATAGCATGTAGGTAGCTAGTGTGACCCTCCACTCTGGAGGTGTCTCTAGGTTCTTGAAGATAGAAAGGATTTCTTCAATCCAAGATTCCATAACAAAAGGTCCACCATACCCCGAGAATGTGGGAGGATGCTACTGATAAAACTCACGAGTCAACTCTACCATGCTCATGGAAGGTCGCACTATGCCTTGTATATTCTACATCATACACAAGAATCCCTCTCAAAACTGGGTATCAACACCAAATTCGGGCATAGAAGGAGGAACCCTAGGTGGATCATCTGGAAGAATGAATGGCATCACAGGTCCTGCCACCTCAAGAACATAGTTTTCACCACCTTCAAGGTGCACGACTAGAGGAATTCGTGGAGGCATAATGATACAATGTCAAATGAACATATTAGAAGAGATTTAACACTTTATAGAAAATCATTTAAGAAACAAGGAAATGAACAAAATCCTTCCTAAAAGAATGAACATGCCTCTATATCTACTTCTAAATACAGGTCTAAACATTAGAACAGACCGTAACAGGCCATAAGAATGAAGAAAAATCCTTACCCACTACTAAGGTTAGGTTTGGGTCAAGTTTCTAAGTTAGGCATGTGTAAAAAGGATGTTCTAAAATTATAAGTCACTTAAATCAGTTGAATCAAATGATATGTCATTTCCCAGACCATAAGGGCCAATACACCTTATGAGTCAAAAGATGATACTCACTTGAATGTCATTTTCATTTTGAATTGTGATTATACCTATGATTATATCATTCCTCAAATGGTTGATCTAGTTAGAATGCCATTTTATGATTCATAAGGGCCCATACACCTTATGAATCAAATAGTGGCACCCACTAGTCACCACATAGAATGATTCAAATACTACATAAAAGCGTCAACACAATTTTATATAAATAACAAGGCATATTAATATGCAATAGGAAATGTTTGCTGGAAATTTCAACGTGTCAAGGGAAGATGCATGGTCTATCCATATTGTGCCTATTATGATGAATTTTCTACACATAACCCTCATCTCATCAGGTCGAACAATGAAATCAAAATTTCAATATCATTAATACTAATAACATCACAACACATGTGAAGCACCCAATGGTGAAATGATATCAATAGTAATAGAAGAATCAATAACAGTAATAAGTAAGGAAACTTGGCCTCTACCCCGTACATAGATTTGCGACGCCCAAGCATGGCTCAAAACTATGTACCTAAGGATTCCAAATATCCATTATATTGTCACCAAATATGAAATCAAGAAAGGAACCTCCCTCTGATACCACTTTGTGACGTCCTATACCCAGCTGTCATGTAACCTGTGCCCCGGGCCTGGTTGGCCACATGACCCCTGGAGCATCTCCCCATAAGCCAGGGGATGCAGACTAGCAGTGGGGGTTCAATAGTGAAATTAGTGGGGAGACTTTACCCCCATGTCATATTACATAGTGGTGTAATAGAAACATACAATAGAGGAAGCATAATAAAAAGATAGAATAAGTAAATAGTAGAAGACTGAAGAATAAATACAAGGGCCTCATAGGCGGTGTCTAATACAAGTATTCATGAATGGAATTCTAGTACAAAATGGGAACAAAATCAGGAAACAGGAATACATAGTATATTAATACAAATTAAACAAAAGTCAAAAACTCCTCCAAGCATCTCAAGCCTAACCCCAGTCCTCTGCTCCTAAGATCCACCTAAGCAAAAGAGTCAACAACTAGAAGAGTGGTGCTTGTCTTTATCTGTACCTGTAGGAAAATAGTTTGCTTAGGTGCCAAAGGCGGCCCGAATAGGGTGTGATATAAACTTAGTAGACCACCACTAATGATGTCTATGTGTAATCTGAGTGTCATTCGTAATTAAACAATGTGTAGCTAGTGGCAGGAAAGTAAAGCAATATATAATTAAACAATTACCCTTCCGCTTAGTTTAAAAGGGATACCTGGTCGGTCTACCAGCTTTATCTCAGTGCTGGAATGTCTGAAAAAATCACTAGGTGTATATATATAGAGAGGTTATCACAGGCATGAGGTAAGAATGCCTCTCATCCATAAACATGCGTGTGTGTGTGTGAAATAGCTGGCGTGGGGTAAGAATACTTCCCACCCATAGAAGATATTGGCATGGGGTAAGAATGTCACCCATCCAAATAGAGAATATAACTGTCATAGGGTAAGAATGCTACCCACCCAAGCAGAGATCATAACTGGCACGGGGTAAGAATGCCTCCCGCCCATAAATACTAAATGGTAGTAATGGAGTGGGGTAAGAATGCCTCTCACCCATCCATCTATAAGGATTCATGAGTGTAATAAAGACATAATCATTTACAATAAACTATGAGAGGAAAACCCTTTTACATCATTTCATGTTTAACAAACTAAACCATTTAACCAATGCCTTTATAAAATAACTAAATTCAATGGAAATACATTCCCTCCCTTAAGATCATTCCATTTGTGGCCTTTCATTTTATGGGGTTCAATCCATCTCAACCCAGCTAACCCATTATATCAACCACTCACTTTTTCCCAACATATAAAACCAATTATAAAGGCACAATCCAAGGAAAGAGTCCTTATAAAAAATTCATGTGGTAAAATTGTAAATTCCATGCCTAAGAGGCCAAAACACCCATGGAGTGTATTAGATTTTTTAAAATACAAAAGAACCCATGGTCAAATAAATTTAAAACATATATGGTAAATATAAATCATGATTTGACATTTTGGAAAATTGGCCTAAAATGGACAATTTTGGTGTAACACCCCTTGGGAGTCCATAAGAAACAAGAGAAATCTATAAACCCCTAAACATGAGTCCATTAACATATTTCATCACACTAGGGTCGATTAAACATGAAGAAATCAATACAATAAAGGATCTCAGAAAATTATGGCCCACAAAACAATGAGATTAAATGAAAAATGGATAAATCTAAAATAGAAAACTACATGACCACCTACCTTAGGGTCTTAGTCGATGAATCGCTGAGTATCGGCCTCAGATTTTGAGTAGGTTGGAGTAGATTTGATTTTTTATCCAATGACCTAAAAATAGGTAGAATGAGACTACACCTAAATAGCACAACTAACAGTAATATTCAACGAAGAAAGAGGGGCACATAGGGTTAGCCTTACCTTAGCATATCCAATGCCACCGATGGAATGATGATCGGACATCAGATAGAGGATAAATAAAATATTGAAGGGAGAAGGGCTTTGAGATCTCAAGGAGGAATGTGGGAGGCTATTTTTTGCATAAGGAAGAAGAAAAAGAAATTATAATTTAAAAGGAATGAGGGGAAAATTATCATTTTTTACAAAACTGGCTCGTATAGTTTCTGCACACGGTTTTCCAAACTGTGTGCACCCCACTGCTTATTTGGGAACATTGCATGGCCTTTCCACATAGTTTTCTTAACCATGCACAGGCTGTGCAGAAGGGTTCTGGATACCCTATGCAATTGGTTTCACAGTCATTCACCTGAGTCACACGGTTTTAGAAAAATCGTGTGTCCCAACCTATTTTCTCCTTTTTGGAGCTTCGAGCTCCGAAAACTCACCAGACACTCCCATGACCTCCTTATCTTGATTAGGTGACTTTATTAGGACCATTTAAGACATTCAAAAAGAAAAAACTAATGATCCATACCTTTTCCAAAGAGTTGGGTCATTACACTTGGGATCATTTGATGAATGGTGATCTAATGGGAATCACGTGACAATTTTTTCATACATGTTCCAAATAAGAAAATGGTTCCACAAAATATGATTAACTAGGAGGATTTGTTCTACAGTTCTCATCCTAACTGAGAAAATACTAAATTCTATTGAGGAGGTTGAGGTAAAAAAATCTCACATACCTATGGGCTGGAGATTCTCCCATTCCCTTTCCATAACCTTTTGAGACTTATTTTTCAACCTCAAAGGTTGTGTTCCCAACCCTGTGGGCTATAGTTTCTCCAGGATTGTCTTGGATTCTACTGCCACTGCTGCTCTCTTGATTTTAAGGAGCTTCATTCGAACATGGGTTGGGTTAATTGTATGATTTTCACTTGATCCACTTTATTCCAATGATATTGGCAATGCCCACTAATTTAATTCCCTTAATCAGGAGGCTTTCTTGATATTTTTGGATTCTTGATGTTGAAGTATTTCTATGGCTCACTCTCTTATGACCTTATGTCTTTGAGATTCATTTAGGGACATTTTTTTCTAAGCATACCATCTGATGTGAATAGATCCCACTTCTCAAAGCCATTCTAAGGATATGACATTATATGATGTCACCCATGGTGATATTTACTGCTTAGGGAGTGGGGTTAAGTACAACACCATATGTTATCCTCATACACTAATATGAACACCGAATGGGGGATAGACGATTAGCCGATGCATCTCTTTTAATGCGTCAAGACATGCACATTGAAGGTATCTTTTTTATTTTCCCAATTTCAAGTGACGTTCATATAAGAGATATTTTAAGTAGATTTGATAGTGTATCCCTTCTATTACCTTGAAATTTATTGGATATTATTAATAATTTAATGCTTTTTTTAAGTGATAAAGAGTTTTCTATATATTTAGGTGCATTTCATGCACACAATCTTCCAAAAAAACCTCTGGAATTTTATATTAGGGAGTGGTTTAAGGCCATAACATGATTTCTATATCATTTTTATTCAACTATATCTTCATTAGAAATATGTATTCTTTGTCTTTGTAAAGAGGTTCCTCTACTTGATCGGACCAAAGTGGACATTTCTCTAGTGATTTATTATAAATAGTAAGATTTTCAAAGATTTCCTTTATCATATTTAAAGGAAAGTGTCCAAGAGTGGTTCATAGAATAACCATTTTCTTGGGTTGTCTTAATCTTGAGAAAGGATTTCACTTGTAAATTAAGAGGCATTAAGTATGACTAGACTAATTTTCCCAATTTACTCATGATAGAATGGATTTATCATAATTAATTAGGCAAAGGGAGGACCTTCTTGATGATGTGAACTGTCACTACAAGGAGGACCTTCATAGTGAATTTTATCATGGGGAGGATTACCATCACATCTTGATGTCTGATTTCAAGGAGAATTCATGTAGCATATACCCTGGGGAGGTCCTTTAGGGTAGATGATAGTAAGGAGATTACCTCCTTATTGTTTGATCTTATGGCTATGCAGAGGGTTGTTGCAGCTCTCATAATGAGATGTTCTCTCATGATCAATCAAATTCTGGACATGAAGTAAGACTTCATGGTAAGATGTTTAGGGAGGACCTTCGAAACAACTGGCAGCAAGGTTTTGTGTAGGACCATCGCAATTATAATAATTACTTTCATAATTTGGTAGCGGATGAGTGGGATCCTTATATTCCATAGATAAATGTATGAGGGATTAAATAACTCTATAATTAAGAAAAGAAGGATTATAGGTTGTCTCTTCATTTTCCAATTAATTTTTGTGAGGATTATTTTTGGATTCTCTCTTGTGGGTGACTAGGGATACTTGTTGTGGATAATGACTTTCATATATACAATACCAATTAATTAGATCTTGTGTTTTTGCGGAAACTTTCTAATAGATTTATGGAAGTTTAGAAGGGATATATTTATGGCCTGGAATGGTCACTGGGGTAGGTCGATGACCTCTAGTTGGAACGAGGGAGAATACCCGATCTGGTTGTCTATTTATCATTGGATTTTGTCTATGACCCTCCTGGATGGGAGCATGGACATGTGTCTGCTTTAGAGTTACCCTCATATTGTGTTGATGAGTCACCCCAATTATAGGGATATATTTGTGCATCCTCCCATCAACCATTATCACTATCATTATTATATCCTAATAAGTTTATAGGATGTGGGTAGAAATTTGCGTCTACCCTTTCACTATTTTCAGAATTTACTGGGTGACTTTAAAATCAGAATGGGGATATATTCTCATTATGTGGTTAGATAAGGGGTGGGATCCTACTATTGTCCTCCATTTACTTTTGGTATATACCAATAGTAATCAGGTATGGGGGAATAGATATGAGTCTTCCCCCTATCTTTTACTGGGATTAGTCAGATGGTCTCTCTAGATGGTGCCAAGATGTATTGGCAGACTTGGTAGATATGGGTAGGTGTGTGCACCAACATGCGGTTTGACATTTTAATTAGTTGGTGGGCTTCTTTGGTTGCTTCCAAACAACATTGGCAGACTTGAGGGGTAACAACATGTATTTGCATCTACCAGTAAGTTTCCACTATTTTTTTCAAACCTCTTTGGCAGAGAAAGGGATGTGATCCTATCCCTGATCATTTAATTTCCACCCTTTATGGGTTTTTCTAGGTGCTTGATCTTGGATGACCTACATTAGAGCCCACGGGGTGGTGTCCTTGTCATGCTAAAGAATTTTTACCATGCGTCATTGACGATGTCAGTTGCTGGTAGAAACCCCTTCATAGGACCCCCTGTATTATCTGGATGAGGCCTTTAGTGACCTATTGATTTATAGTAACCCTGTCCTTTTACATATAACATTACATGATTTTAAGCACAATTATACATCAGAGTACAAGCCAGGGATCATGAAGTCTAGTTTCTTGGAATACTTGGCACATAAAACTGAAACATGGAACTAAATAAAACATTTATTTATTTAGTCTTCATAAAGATCCCCTAACTTCCATTTTGCTCATAAATATTCATAGGATAACCTAGGGATAACATGAATAAAAAGATGATATAAAATCCTAGTAAGGGAATAAGAATAAGAATAAATCCATAGCACACGGGTTAGGAACATGAAATAAAGAAATAAAAAGGCATGTAACATAAGGGATCATAACATATAAACATAGAGTCATATAAAAATGGAATCATATAAATGTGGCATCAACTTAAAACATGATTTTAGTACGAGTTAAGGCTAACCGCCAAAATCATTTCCCATAGTAGCACAAACCAAGGTTAACCGCCAAGACCGTCGCACATAAAATATCATGAGACCTAACTTTACCCAATGCATTGGATCACTATCTAAGTGAACCCATCTTAACATGTTCATGAATATTCTTTCCACATAAATAATCAAACACAATTCGATCATACATAAACATAAGGGAACCCATGGAGATAAATTGGTATCACATTCATGGAATAAGCATAATGAATGGGTGTATCGTAAAAGTTTCCATGAGAGAAAGGAATTAAAAAATACATGGGAATTAATAAGGTAAAATAGTCATATATAATGGTAAGTGATGAAAAATATATGTGATAACATGTAAGGAGAGTATTTAGGAAATTCTTAGCATTAAAACCTTTTAGTGCGCTTTTAAGGAAAACATTAATAAGATTTTAAAATATAAAAGGGAAAAATCTTTAATATTAAACCAAAATGAACAAATAAGGTTTTCATAATAAAAATACTGATTTTATAAAGACAATAGTGGCTTAAAACAGATGATAGAGTGCACTTGAAATTTGGGAAGTTCCCTTAAAACGAGTTTTCTTACTGTGAAGTATCGAGGAGGGAATCACTTAAAAGCATGTATATCCCAGAAAGAGAAAGTGGGATGGATATTGAAACATAAGTTTATAGAATATAAAAATAATTTATAATTTGTACATAAAAATAAAATACAACTTCATTTGGGTAAAAAGAAAGGTAGAACAACCCGAAGGAATAAAGGCAGTTCGGGTAGAATTCCTTACGGATTATCGGCATGATATCGGGTGTACTTAAGAGGGCTTAATGAGAGATAAATGGATTTATCATATTTTATAAATCATGATGAATGTATGGGTGAGGTGCGTAATCATACCCCATCATTAGTAATTACACATAAAAGGGCATAACATAGAGGACAATCTTGAATAAAACTGAAATAGAGAGGATCCTATACCTTAAGTCTGGTGGTGTTCTCCACTTGTTATTAACGAACTGAATAAACAAATTAGGTTTATTAATTAATAATTCCAAAACCTCTTCTATATTTAATTGATTTAGTATAACTTTTTTTAGTTCATTCAAGACCTTTTTGATTGGTTATAAGGTTCAATTTCATTGTTCGGGTCTGTTTGCTTACTTGGTTTTTAATGATCGGTTCATGTTTGGATAAACACATATAATGAAAGTGGTTGTCCAGAATTAAAGTTGTATGTTATTAGTTAACATCAAAGAGATTACATGGTTATAATAATTCATTTGGTTATTAAGAGTGAAGATGAATTATTATATAAAACCTTACTGACAACCGTTTTGGTTAATCGGTGGGTTTTGATTACAACGAACATGTTTTTCTTTATAACCTAATAACATTTTTACAAAAGGATTACTGAACCTTAACTAAGATACATTACATATATAATAATCTTGTTCAATCATAACACAAATGGTTTCATGACCAGAATTAAATATGATAATAGAAATTGATAAATCATTGTCCTTGAATGTGCTAAATTAACACATCTCAAATAGTGTTTTCATTTCTTTCAAATAAAATATGGGGAAAGGATAGAAGATAATGAATTATCCCATTAGAATAATATAATTGTATTACATGTATGTTACTATAGTTATCATACCATTTAGTTTAAGGGAGGTTAGGAAAGAAACAATAAAAGAAAAGAACTTAAAAGAAATAAAAGAATTGGAAA
The DNA here is from genome assembly GCA_963277665.1 of Viscum album. Classification (NCBI taxonomy): domain Eukaryota; kingdom Viridiplantae; phylum Streptophyta; class Magnoliopsida; order Santalales; family Viscaceae; genus Viscum; species Viscum album. Next base: position 189,547,858 of record OY728166.1, read on the forward strand.
GAGGAATTTACCTCTTGAGTTTAACTCCTTTGAGAGCCTCTTAAGAGGATAGGATTTGGTATTTTGAAGAGTCTAGGGGATTTTTTACGTGGGGAAGTGTCTTGGGAGGAGATTTGGTCAGAATATTGGAAAGGCACAAGGCTTGAGAGGAGTGGAGAGGAGAGGGAGTGAGGGAGGGTTATAGTGTAGGAGAGGAGGGTTTTCATAATTTTTTAATCATTAGTTTATTAATTTCCCTCAAGACTAGAAATAGTGATGATTATATGACCAAAAATAGTAATATGTATATGTGAGTTCAAACCAATGGCCATTTACATCATCCATGACTCAATCATGATGCAAAAATTCATATTTTATCATTTATTGTGAATTATCGGATTTTACTATTCATAAAAAATTCAAGTATTTTAGAAAAATCCCAAAACTTCACCCTAAAAATTTCTCAACATGTAGAATCAAAAAATGAAGTCTATTTTTCAAAAATAATTTTATAAATATGATTAATTTAATATTTAATTAAAATCATAATTTACTTGAAAATACAGATTTTAAAAAGTTTATTTCTTATTCCCATATATAGGTATATCATACTTCCACTTGAATCTTATTTATATACTATCATAGGTAATGTTAATATTCATTAGGGTAACATTACTATTCATAAAGGTATGTTACTATTTACCAAAAATTAAGTTGGTCATATTAGACTCTGAATAACTTACTGATCACAATCGTGTATGTCATATTGTTGAAATTCAAATCATAGAAGTTACAAACTTATGTATAGAGGTCACATAGCACTTAGTAGTTCATTATGTTGTGATTTAATGTGATTTTGACATAATTATAAGAAGGAAATTTCCATTGAAAAACATTGGGTCGTTACATTATTCCCCACTTAAGAAATTTCTCCCTAGAAATTTTGTTTTTCATTCTAGGCCATAAACAGGTGTGGGTACTTTTCCTTCATTGCCTACTCAAGTTTCCATGTTGCCTCTTTGTACTTATGGTTCTGCCACCGTACTTTGACCAGGTGAGTAGTCTTGTTACGTATAACTTTATCTCTATGATCCAAGATCTTCATTGGATGCTCCTCATAGGAAATATCATCCTCCAACTGTACCACATCTGAAGAGAGTACATGTGAAGGGTATGGTATGTACTTCCTTAAGAGGGATACATGAAAGAAATCATGTACTTTTTCCATGGTAGGTTGAATTTCTAGTCGATAGGCCACATCCTCGACACGATCAAGAATTTCAAAGAGGTCAATGTTCCTGGGACTTAGCTTCCCTTTCTTCCCAATCCTCGTGACCTTCTTCTATAGAGATATGCGTAGAAATACCATGTCTCCAACTTTGAACTCAAGGTCTCATCGATGATTGTCTTCATAACTCTTCTATTGAATTTGGGCTGCCTTGATATGCTATTGAATGGTTTTCACCATCTCCACTATTTCTTCGACTATTTTAGGTCATAGCAGATTACGCTCACTGACTTCATCCCAACACGTTGGTGTTCTTCACCTTTTCCCATAAAGGGATTCATATGGTGTCATTCGAATGCTCAAGTGGAAATTGTTGTTGTAGGAGAATTCAACCAGTGGAAGATGTTGGTACCATACTCCTTTGAATTCCATATAACATGCTCTCAACATGTCTTCCAGTGTCTGAATAGTCTGCTCAGATTGGCCATCAGTTTGAGGATGATAGGCCATACTGATGTTTAGTTCAGTGCTTAGAGAATGTTAGAGACTTTTCCAGAACTTCAAGGTTAATCTAAGATCATGATCGGATAAAATAGATAGTGGTACTCCATGAAGCCTTAACACTTCTTTGATGTAAATCTATTCAAGTTGATCCAATGAGAATTCCTCTCGAATTGCGATAAATTGAGTTGTCTTTGTAAGAAGGTCCACAATGACCCATATAGCATTGTTTCCTCTTGATGTCCTTGGATGTTCAGTGACAAAGTCCATGGAAATGTTCTCCCGTTTCCATGTTGGTATGGTTAGTGGTTTAATAACCCCCTTAGACTTTTTTCTCTCAGCCTTCACTTGCTGGCATACTAGGCACTTTGATGTATATTTATCAATCTCTCTTTTCATATTGTCCCACCAAAAGTTTTATCAGAGATCTCGATAAATGTTTTTTCTCCTTGGGTGGATAGAGAAGGTCAGTCTATGTGTTTCATTAAAAAGATCATTATTTATCTCTGGATAGGACGGTACACATAATCATGACCCAAATCATACAACTCATTCCTCATCAATCATGAACTCAGAGGATTTCCCACTTCTAGTAGCTTCTGCCCTTTTCAAAAGTTCCACATCTTTTCTTTGAGCATCCTTTATTTTCTCCATGAGGGGTGGTAGAGCAATCATTTAAGAAAGTATTGATGATGTTTCTCCCTTAATGATTCCCATTTCTATCCCCCTAAAAATCTAAGAAGATAGGATCCTTTTCAATTATCATCATTGATAAAGATGCAGGATCCTTTCTACTTAGAGCATCTGCCACCTTATTTTCCTTACTGGGATGGTAGTGGATTGAGCAGTCATAATCCTTGATGAGCTCTATCCATATTCGTTGGCACATATTAATCTCTTTTTTTGTGAATATATATTTGAGACTCTTATGGTTGGTATATATCTCACACTTTTCACCTTAGAGATAATGCTTCCATATTTTCAACATAAAGATCATAGCCTCCAACTCCAGATCATGTGTGGGATAGTTTTGCTCATGTATTTTCAGCTTCCTTGAGGTGTAAGCTATCACTTTATCATTTTTCATCAGCACACATCCTAATCCCTTCTTTGAATCATCTTTGTACACCACAAATATTTTTCCACTTGTTGGGAGTGTGAGTATTGGCGCAGTGATAAGTCTTTTTAAACTCCTTGAAACAATTTTCACACCCTTGATTCTAGAAAAACTTTACTCTCTTTTGTGTCATCTTGGTCATTGGGTTTGACAATCATTAAAAGTTATTCACAAATCTTCAATAATACCCAAATAGACTCATAATGTTGTGGATCTCCATTATAGAAGTTTTCATGGGACACTCTTCAATTGCCTTTGTCTTGGAAGGGTACACAGATATCTCTTTGCTGGTGATAACATGCCCCAAGAATGATACTTCCTCCATCCAGAACTCACATTTACTGTAATTTTCATACATATTCTCCCTTTACAAAGTCTTTAACACAGTATTCAAATGCTCCTCGTATTCTTCCTTTCTCTTGGATTATATCAGAATATCATCAATAAAGACTACCACAAATTTGTTGAGGTAATATCTAAAGACTCTATTCATTAAATCCATGAAAATTGCTAGAGAATTAGTGATATCAAAGGGAATCACTATGAACTCATAGTGCCCATACCTCATTCAAAAGGAAGTCTTGGTAATATCTTCCTTCCTCACCTTTAATTGGTGATATCCCGACCGAAGGTCCACCTTAGATAAATAATTGTCCCTGTGAAGCTGATCAAACAAGTCATCTATCCATGGTAGGGGATACTTTTTCTTTATCATAATTTTATTGATCTCATGATAATCAATGTAGAGGCACATTGATCCATACTTATTATTGATTAAGAGGACTAGAGAACCTCATGGTGAGGCACTCAGGCATATAAAACCCTTCTCCAGATTATCCTGTAACTGCTTCTTCATCTCTTCCAGCTCTACGGTGGCCATTCTGTAAGGTTTCTTTAATATAGGCAGAGATCCAAAAATAAGATCAATTTAGAACTCAACCTCTAAATCAAGATAAAGACTGGGAAACTCTTCAGAGAATACATCAGTGTAATCCCTTGCGATGGGAATGTCTTCAAGCATGATTCTCTCCTTTGTATCAATCATTTGAGCTAGATATGCTTGCTCACAAGGTAGAAATATCCACACTTAAAACGATGATTCTAAAGGAGATTTATCTTCCTACTTATACTTTTAAATAATCTAAGGATGCTTCGGGATGTGAAGAGTGATCTCCCTTTATCGACAGTTGATGTTGTATTTGTATAAAGATAGCCAATTAATGACCAAGATAGTGTCAAACTCCACTAAAGGAAGTATGACGGGCTTTTCTAGGAGTTTCAGTCCACAAGCGTTAATCGGGGAGGAGTTATAAACCATGGATGAAATAATTTCCCCATTCACTATTATCACAGATAACGTGTCCTCCAAATTTTGAGGTGGTGTTTGAATAGTTCTACTAAAATTTCAAGATATGAAAAAATGTGTAGAACCATAATCAAATAGTACATTCTTTATCCTTGAATGAATAACTAGTATACCTATCACCACATCATTTTCCATCTCTACCTCATCAGTAGTGATATCATAAGACCTTCTTTATTTCATTGGAGGTTATTGTTGATTGCCTCTGAAAACCCTCATCTTAGGACAATTTTTCACATAATGCCCATGATCCTTGAAGTTATAACACTGCACAAATGGCTAAGAATTGATCTTAACCTTACTTTCTTCTTCCACATTAGCAGGGTTTTCCATATCCCTTTGGAAGTTCTTGGCCAGATGTCCTAGCTTTCCACATTTGAATCAATTCTTGGTTCCCTTTAGATAGTTTCCAGGATTCTTCTTCCCACAACTTTTACAAGTGGGATATTCGGGCTTCTTTTCATTATGGGATTTTTTTGTTGAACCACCCATGTTGTTCTCTATTTTTCTCTTCTTGTCACGGGGCCCATGAGACCAATGAGATTCTACAATCTCCATTTCAAACTTGATGTCACAACAGACAATCTCCTCATAACTATAGAAGTCTCAAATCTCCAACACCTTCCATAGACTCAGCTTTAGCCCTTTAAAGAAGCGATCCACCTTGCTTTCGGTGTTCATGACAAAGCCAGAGGCATACCTTGAAATCCTTGTGAATTTTGCTTCATATGCCCCGATGGACTCATATTCCTTCTGCTTGAGACCAAGGAACTCTCTTTCCATCTTGAGATGGAGGGTTCGAGGAAAATATTTATTGAAAAAAATACTCTTGAATTCCTCCCAATCCATGGAATCAATTTCCTCCTAGGGCTTTGTATTCTTGATCAGTTTCCACCACTGATCAACTTCCCCATAAAAATGATAAACCGCTAGTGCGGATTTCTATTTTTCCGAGCACTAGGGAACAGATAATATCTTTTCAATGGAGTTAATTCACTATTATGTGAGGAGGGGATCAGAAGATCTGCTAAACATGGGAGGCCTTTTCCTCATGATGGATTATACAGAAACTTGCTCTTTCCTTGGAGGATGAGGGCATTCCACATGATTCAAGTTATTATTCATAACTTGAGCCAACTGAGAAAGTACTGTCATGAAGTTTTGACAACCTGTTCCCATAATATCAGGCATATCATTAGGGCAATGTTCACATTTCCTATCACATTGGCTGTCGGAATGTGTTCTTCTATTTCCCACTATTAACTAAGAAAATTAATATAAAATTAGAGGGCTTGAATACTTAGTTATTGAACATAAAAAGGAAACTTTTTAACATAAAAGGATAAAATTGTAAAGGAGAATTATATCCTAACTTATGATTCCTTAGTTTTAAATATAGGTTATCCTTGATCTATTTCTTATCTTATTTTTTTATGGGATTTTTTTTATTCCCTTAATAATGGTTTGAAAAAGATCATGAATTTACCAAATCATATCCCTTGAGATTGTCAATACTAAGAGTGAATCAAGGACAATTGTCATGTACCAGGATACCCTAGGTCAAGCCCTAAACTCCTTGTTGGAGTTTTCACTCCTAGGTACATTTGTGCCAGAGCTACCTCTACCTATTTGTATCCAGACATGGATGTTTTTTCTTGATAAACCACTTACTCTATACTTACCAAAACTTAGGGGTGTTTTCTTATACTTCATATAATCCTTAAGGTTCTTACTAAAGTGCTCTATTACTAATCTCCAAAAATAACTAGACCATGTTCTGATACCAAAAATAGTGACCATATCCTTTTACATATAACATTACATGATTTTAAGCATAATTATACATTAGAGTACAAGCCAAGGATCATGAAGTCTAGTGTATTGGAAGACTAGGCACATAAACTGAAAACATGGAACTAAATAAAATATTTCTTTATTTATCCTTCATAAAGAGCCCCTAACTTCCATTGTGCTCATACATCTTCATAGGATAACCTGGGGATAACATGAACAAAGGGATGATCTAAAATCCCAATAAGGGAATAAGAATAAGAATAAATCCATAGCACATGGGTTAGGAACATGACATAAAGAAATAAAAAGGCATGTAATATAAGGGATCATAACATATAAACATGGATTCATATAAACATGGAATCATAGAAATGTGGCAGAAACTTAAAACATAAATTTAGTATGAGTCAAGGCTAACCACCAAGATCATTTCACATAGTAGCACAAGCCAAGAATAACCGCTAAGACCGTCGCACATAACATATAATGAGACTTAAATTTACCCAATTCATTAGATAACTATTTGTTTGTACCCATATTAACATGTTCATGAATATTCTTTCCACAAAAATAATCATACACAATTCAATCATACATAAACGTAATGGAACCCATGCAGAGAAATGGGTATCACATTCATGACATAAAGAATAATAAATGGGTGTATCATAAAAGTGTCCATGAGAGAAAGTAATTAAAACATACATGGAAATTAATAAGGTAAAATATTAATATATCATGGTAAGTTATGTAAAATATAATTGACAACATGTAAGAAAAGTATTTAGGAATTTCTTAGCATTAAAACCTTTTAGTGCGGTTTTAAGGAAAACATTAAAGAGATTTTAAAATAGAAAAGGGAAAAAACTTTTGTATAAAACCAGAACTGAACCAAGAAGGTTTTAATAATAAAAATACTGATTTTATAAATACAATGGTGTCTTAAAACATAGGATATAGTGCACTTGAAATTTGGGATGTTCCCTTAAAATGAGTTTTCTTACTGGGAAGTATTGAGGAGAGAATCACTTAAAAGCATGCATATCCCCAAAAGAGAAATAGGTGTGGATATTTAAACATGAGTTTGGATCATAAAAATAGTATTTATAAGTTTTACATAAAAATAAAATACAACTTCATTTGGGTAAAAAGAAAGATATAGTAACCTGAATGAATAAAGGAGGTTCGGGTAGAATTCCTTACGGATTATCGGCATGATATCGGGTGTACTTAAGAGTAATTAATGGGAGAGAAAGGGTTTTATAATATTTTATAAATCATGAGGAAATTATGGGTAAGGTTCTTAATCATACCCAATCACTAGTAATTACACATAAAAGGGCATAACATAGAGGACAGTCTTGAATAAAAGTGAAATGGAGAGGATCCCTTACCTTAAGTTCGGTGGTGTTCTCCACTTGTTATTAATGACCTGAATAAAAAATTTAGGTTTATTAATTAATAATTACATAACCTATTCTATATTTAATTTATTTATTATAACCTTTTTACTTCATTCAAGACCTTTTTAATTGGCTATAAGGTTCAATTTCATTGTTTGGGTCTGTTTGCTTGCTTGGTTTTTAATGATCGGTTCATGTTCAGATAAACACGTATAATGAGAGTGGTTGTCCAGAATTAAAGTTTTATGTTATTAGTGAACATCCATGAGATTAAATGGTTATAATAATTCATTTGATTATTGGGATTGAAGATGAATTGTTATATAAAACCTTAGTGACAACCGTTTTGGTTAATCGGTGGGTTTTGATTACAATGAACATGTCTTGCTTTATAACTTAATACCATTGGTAAAAAAGGATTATAGAACCTTAATGAGGATAAATTACATATATAATAATCTGTTTCAACAATAACACAAATGGTTTCATGACCATAATTAAATATGATAATAGAAATTGATAAATTGTTGTCCTTGAATGTGTTAAATTAACATATCTCAAACAGTGTTTTCATTTCTTTCAAATAAAAGATGAGTAAAGGAGAGAAGATAATGAATTATCCCATTAGAATAATAGAATTCCATTAAATGTATGTTAATGTATTTATCATACCATTTGTTTGAAGGGAGGTGAGTAAATAAACAATAAAAGAAAAGAACTTAAAAAAATAAAAGAATTGTAAAGAGGAATTTACCTCTGGAGTTTAACTCCTTTGAGAGCATCTTAAGAGGAGAGGATTTGGTATTTTCAAGAGACTAGGGGATATTGTACATGGGGAAGGATCTTGGGAGGAGATTTGGGTAGAATATTTACAATTAAAAATACTTTAGAGGAGTGGAGAGAAGAGGGAGTGAGGGGGGTTATAGTGGAGGATAGGAGGGTTTTCCTAATTTTTTAATCATTAGTTTATTAATTTCCTTCAAGACCAAAAATAGTGATTATTACATGACCAAAACAGTAATATATGCATGTGAGTTTGAAAAAATGTCCATTTACATCATCCATGACTCAATTATGATGCATAAATTCAGGTTTTAGCATTTATTGTGAATTGTCGGATTTCACTATTCATCAAAATTTCATGTTTTTTAGAAAAATCCCAAAAATTCATCCTAACCATTTTTAGACATGTAGAATCCAAAAATGAAGTCCATTTTTCAAGAATAATTTTATTAATATGATTAATTTAATATTTAATTAAAATAATAATTTACTTGAAAAATACAAATTTTAAAATGTTTATTTTCTTATTCCCAGATATAGGTATATCGTACTTCCACTTGAATATTATTTATATAATATCATAGTTAAGTTTATTATTCATTCAGGAATATCACTATTCATAAGGTTATTTTAATATTCACCAAAAATTAAGTTGGTCATATTAGACTCTAAATAACTTACAAATCACAACCGTGTATGTTAGATTTTCGAAATTAAAATCACAAAAGTGACAAACTTATGTTTAGAAGTCACATAGAACATATTAGTTAATTATGTTGTGATTTTATGTGATTTTGAAATAATTATAAGAAGGAAATTTTTATTGAAAAACATTGGTTCGTTACATGATTACCCTCCCTAAGAAAAGGGGGGTATTTTTACTGTGTTTTGGGGATAGGCACCCAAAATAGTTTGAGACGAAAACTGGTTCCATCAACTTCTAGGCCACCATTAATCATTGAGTGGGTGGTTAGTGGGCCTCATGAGCTGGGGGGATTTTATAATAGAGCATACGGTTAGGAAAATACCATTTAGGTGGTACTGCCAAACTAGTGCATTTGAGACCTAGCATTGGAGACACTGGGTTGGTGATAGTGTCCTTGTGTTAGATGAGGACCCAACTTGTGCGATAGTCGATATATACATTCGTGATAACTGGAAGGATTCCATTAGATTAAAGGGAGTTCCTTTCAAAAGTGATATAAATACATATGACAAACATAGACAAGAAAACTTATTCAAAGAAGCTTCTTAATAAATGAATGCATGCATGATTGATTGTTTTGGATTCATGTTTGGACCTCTTTCATTTTTTGTGTGAGCTTGAAAATGGATTGACATGTGGATGATAATCATTTTTTCTAAATATTCATGCGAGGTTCACCATTTTTGTTTCGTATTTTAATACCATGTGGATTTCTTATGGCATTTTTGTGGTGTTGGTGGAATGAACCTTCGCATCAGACATATATTTCCACATATTTTCTAGTTGGATTCCAATGGGTTTTATTCATGGAGAAGAAAATACCCAATGGTTCCCATATTCAAGATGTTTCATGAACCTAATTTATAAAGGAAATTGGTCACTTAGAGATGGATCCAATGATGCTTAGGGACTCACATTGGTTATAGGATGGTAGGTTGGGCTAATCGCACCTTTTTAGGGGAATTATTTCTTAATTCAAGACTCTCTTAAAGATTTAAGAAACATTCTTGAATTCTTTATTAAATCCCAAATATGAAATGGTTCACCCTTATATTAATGATCAATTGTTAGCATGTATATACTTTATAATCATATGTATGTATTTGAGGTTCTTCATTGATGGAGATATCAGTATGTATTTGATGTTCTCCATTGATGGTACCCTTTTGTGTGTACAAATTAGAGATTATTTTTTTGTTTATTATCATTATTCTAGTTTTAATCCACACTGTGGGTCACTCTAGAATTTATCACCATCCAAGAATATGAGAGTTGTTTTGATGTCAGGACCAATACCATGATACAATCTTCCTACGCATTCTTGTAAAAGAAATCAGAACCCATGTAGTTTGGTTCCACTTAACGGGATATATCATACCTTTTATGTTCAAGTGATGAGGACCAAACCATGCAGTTTAACATCATGTTTAAAGGAAATCTAGGTGAAAGTTTCCTAGTCAAGGGATGGTGTGGAACTTATGTCAAAGCATCCCAAGGGACCTGGAAGGGATGTATCCTCTCGGGATTGATATAACCCTACTGGGGATTCATCCCAGAGAAGATTAGGGTGAATTTGGGGTGTTGGTTTTGAACCTCATGGATGATTCCTATGTATCCATTTTGGACAATAATCAAATCCCATGTAGTACAGTCGGTTTGGTATTACACCTATAGAGGTGTCCCTTGATTTATTCATTAGTAATGTATCCCTTTGAAGGTTTTTCTCATAGGGGATATGGACCTTTGAGATGGATACATGGATTTGAGTACTTACACTGAATAGGTGTCCCTGATTACTTCATTAGGAATATGGACCTTTGAAGGTTTTTACTCATAGTGGATATGGCCCTTTGATATGGATATATGTATTTGAGGAGTTACACTAAATAGGAATCCCTTAATTGAAGGTAAGAGGAAAATATGGAAAAGTATTCACTGTTGATACATGTATTTGATCATTTATATGTTATGATCCTTGCTAACCTTTAAGCCCACATGAGTCATGATTTGTGTGAGATACAAGAGGAAGTGGAAGATCTAGAAAACCACATGATCTCCTTTGACGCTGGTGCATGAGTTTGGGACTACGGGAGATATAAAGGTCTTTGATTCACCTATATCCTCTATTATTTTCAAGCAGCGGGGTTGGGACTTACACACCTATGTAGATACGGCCTACAAGAAAGACTAGGGGCTTACTCTATGAGGGATTCCCTTTTCCTGGTTTCAGAGAAAATGATAGGATGATAAGGCACTAGCCCTCATCAAAGGTAAAGGAAAGTGGTTCCCATCACTATCTAAAATGGGGGCGGGTCTTGACACTACCTCCATGGTTGGGGTCCTCATTACCATGATAATGTATAACTGAAAACATTCTAAGGATCCCAACTACTAGGTAGGATAATTTTGGTACCTCTTTTTCCATGGGAATGTATAATCGATAGGACACTATAATGTTCCCTATTCTCTAATTATAGATGTCTGGAGACTTTGAGGGAGGCTTTTTCTTGGTCCCCCTTATATGAGGGATCCAAAGAAAGAGGTTACCTACTATTTTTGGTATAAAAGAGGGCTCAAAGGGTGGCTCACGTGGGTGAGGGTTGAGTGAGCTAAAGGTGGCTCTCATAGGTGAGGGTTGGGTGAGATAAAGGTACTTCATAAAGGGTAGACCTAAGTGACCTGGATATTCCTTTTTGAAATGTAAAACATGGGAAACAACACTTTGTAGAGGCCTTTCTCTAGGCTCTAAGGGTCTCCTTAGGTGTCTTTGGATGAATGGTGCTCAAGTCCTGGGCTCGAGAAGGGGACTTCTCCCTAGTGCTCTTGTACTAGGGGATATGGATCGCATAGGTGTTTTGTGTTTGAAACACTAGTTTAACTCTTATTCCACTATACTCTTTAATTTTATCTTATTTAGAGGCTTAAGGTACTACCTGAAGGTTTGGAGGACTTGGGAAAAGAACTAGAGTGAGTATAGCTTTGAGGCTTCGCCGGGTATATCATTATAAATTAAGATCCCTAGTGTAGTTGTCTCATGCAGGGACCTTACACAGGTGTGGTTTCCCCCACTAGGCCATTCAAGTAGGGTTTATGTGAGCCCATTGGCATGTAGGTTGGGTGCGCGTAGGCTGGCTTGGTCGTGTTCCTTAACTCTTATTCTATCCTTTACTACTTAATGTATCTTACATTAAATATTTTCATCCCTATATAAAAAGGGAGTGTTAACAAGTATTTTATACAAACTATAGTTTTGTTTAATATATACTCTAATACTAAAATATTCAAAGATGTTTTGTCATATTCTAATGCATCTCTTTGGAAGGAAGTTATAAATGATAAAATGGACTCTATAATCAAGAACAATACTTAGATATTATTTGGCCTTGCTCAAGGTTCATAACTAATAATTTGTAAGTGGGTATTTATAAGGAAAATAAAGTTCAAAAATATGGTTGAAAAATATAAATATATATTGGTATCCAGGGGGTTTACTCAAAAGGAAGGAATATATTATTTAGATACCAATGTTGTTATAGCTTGGATAACTTCTATTAGAATTATTCTCACTTTATATTCCATATTTAATTTCAAAATTTACCAAATGGATGTCAAAACATCATTCTTAAAGTTGAGTTAGATGATGAAATATATATAGAACACCTGGAAGGATTCATAGTACCAGGAAAAAATGATTATTTGTAAATTGGTATAGTCCCTATATGGTTTAAAATAAGCTTTGAAAAATAGCATGATAAATTTAATTAAGTAATTTTATCAAATGGTTTTTTGGTTAACCAAGGTGATAAATGTGTTTATAGAATATTATATGTTATTCCCATAAGGGATTTTGGTGATAGATACCCTAAGAGTGGTTTAAATTAAGGTATGAAACTTTTCTAATTAAAACACTGTTTTCTTCAAATTCTTAATGCCCTAGTTTATCTTGAACTCATAATTAGTAGGGAAACACTTTATCTCCTATTTTAATGATGATATGATTTTTACCTCTATTTTCCTTATCCCATAACGAGTTTCTTAGATTATGTTTATCCCTCACATACCAATTATGTCATGCATAATGTAGAAAATCAAGAATGCGGGACACTGGGGTTTTTTTGGGGTACACACACACTAGGATAATCCAAGGAGCATGTGATCAGTAATGTGTCAATGAACTATAATCCACTAAGTGCATTGTTTAGTGGTGATTTTATGTTATTCCTAGGATCAATCCCCTTAAATTTCTCAGGGACATCTCATTTCTTCCCAAGGATAACTTCCCTCACATCCTCTCTTTCGATCACTTCTCCTAAAAGTAAATCTACCTTGAAATATAGGATAATAATAAAAACCTCATTATTTTTGTTGCATTTAGTATAGATAAGTTCCTTTGATCTACATGATTCTCCTTCGTAGATTGACTATGGTCACCACTATGACCATCTTCATCATCATTGCATGAGTCATCATGGAAACTCCTTTTTGGAAAGTTCTTTGGGCAGTTCCACATCTATCTTCACTTATTTCCAATATAAACTTAAAATTCATTCTATCTATATTTATTTGACATAAAAATTTATCAAATAATATAAAAAACACTAATATTTTTGTTAGGTCCACTAGGTTAGATACCCTGAGAGGGGGGTGAATTAGGGTATGGCAGATTCAAACAAATTCCCTTATTGATCTTGTTTCGCACTTAAGAAAAACTCTCTTCTCTCTCCTTCCTATAGAAAAGTATAAATAGGAACTAAATAATGAACAAGACACTGTGATTTTTACTTGGTTCACCCTCACTGGGCTACGTCCAAGGATCATACACCGGTAATGTGCCGATGTACCAAATCCACTAAAAGTGCACTGTTGTTTACAATATTCGAAGCGGACTCACTGTCCCTTCTATTTTACAACCATTCACAATATGAAAGATCACTACTCTCTCAACTAAAGTGTGATAACTACTTATTCAGAATATCCACTCACAGTTTATAGACCTGCAGGTCTCTTTATTATTTCTAATGAAATCTGTATCTTTAACTGTTGATAGATGCTTTGTTGACGTCCCACTTTCACCTGCAGATGAATCTCTCTTTGCACCGGGTGTAACGGAAACTTCAAATCTTTCATGCAACCCTTACAATGACTTGTGAAAAAAATTAATTCCTTGCATGCAAGATTACACTTTTTTTGCGAAACACCCTTTGCATGAAACTTTAATCTTTCACACAACTCAAATCTTACATGCAACTTTCTTAGCTTGCATGCAACTCAAAATCTTTCACGCAACTCCCTTTGTGAAAAATTCTTATGTGATCTGGGACTCATATTTTCTCTAAGGGTTAATCTATCTCAACTTAGAGGGGTCACCTTGTATTTATAGGCATTCTTGACCCATGCACGGAAGATTCAACTTTTGTCGCACAAGTTCCTCTTCGAGCGTACAAAACCCCATTTGACGTCGCATTGGGTGTGAAATTTTCTTTTGCACAACCTCCTCTTTCATGATCATTCCCAGATCTTTTGCACACCACATTCCTTTTCCATTTTTCAACATTCTTCTCCCGAAATAAGCCTTGCGTGCAAGATTCCTTCACGCAACTCCATCTTTCGCACACATCTTCAAATATTTCGCGTGCAACATGCCTTTACCATTTTTCAACATTTTGATCCAGAAACATGCCTTGGGCACAAGTTTCTAAACAACCCTAGATCTTACGCAAATTAATTTTCCAAAAACATGTTTCCCTATTTTTCGATTTTGAGGCCTAAAAATTTGGCAAACACTGGAAAACAGCACCACCTTAGATCTGTTCTTTTTGTACCACCTCCAGATCATCCACTCCTTTACCATCATTCATTGTCAACATAGGTTGTCAAAAATATCTATGGAACTTGAAAAATCACCATGTAAACCCCCTTTTTCAACAAAATTAACATCGTGGTCTGCTTTGTCAATAAACACAACATGGAGGTCCGCTTTGTCAACAAACACAATCACCTCAAAAATGATTCAATGATACCTTGAGATATTTTTTCCAAACAATATTATTTATATTCTTCTTCTACTTCTCCTCTTATTATATATTCACACAATAATCACATATGATATATTTTCATATTTTTAATATGGAAATCCTCCTGCAATATCAGTATCAAGACCTCTCTTATTTAAGATTCCATGATTCTCAATCCAACCCATACTATGTTACCACATAATATATTTCTCATATTTTATAATATAGAAACACTAAGAAATTATTATTTAATCCTCCACTTTCTTTTACCATTACTTCCTCACAATATTCCTCAAATATTATGATCTTAAAGTTTCCATAAAATCTAAAGGGGTTTTTCATTTAAATCCAAGTCAATGGTTTCCCATTGAATTCTAGTTATTCCTCCATTATTGAAAATAGGGAAAAATATTTTCATTTAATCTCATAATATTATTTACACTGACTGACTGAAAGTTAGATTTTTATTTTAAAACACTTTTTTTGTAAAAAAATGAGAAATCACCAAGTACTGAACAGAAACATCAAACACTATAGAATATAATAAAATTATTTAAAGAAAACTTGAACCTATTAAACACAATCTCCCTATATAATTTCTAGAAAATATTAGTTACCTTTTAATCTAGTTTATATTTAATAATATCTTTAAATTGATAGAACAATTTTTTCCAAGATTCCATGAACTCCTCTACTGTTATCTTATTATCATTGAATCCTCATGTCATAATTAGATGCTTCTTGTCAATCCAATCACTCTGAACCTTATTTGTGTCCACTTTAATTGGTCTCCCATTAATACTTTCTATATCCTAATTATAATAATTAATAATCAATACCTTCTCCAATATCTATTCCTCAAAGTGAAGAAGAAGATCCCAATATTTTTCATTATCCTCTACATCTGTTGCCCACGATGAGCCAATCGTGTTCTCTAATGATGCATCAATAATAACATCCTCCTTACCTAAAAACTCCTAAGGAACAATAAAGGAATCATTAATAACCACATATCCTCCCTTTATCTAAGGTCTTTCATCCACCATGTCACCCATCTACTCATGAACTTGATCCTTAGAGTCACCACCTTCGACCATTTCACTTCCACTCACCAGATTCAGGATAACCACCTTCTCCTGCTCATTATTAGAGGGATCTCCCTTTATTTTCTTGGTCCTAAATTTTGTATTCTACCTTGTATCTATTGATTTAGGTAGGTATGATTAATCCTTACACCATTTGTATTTCCACCTATTTATCACAATGCAACTACCAGAATCCCTATTTTCTTTTAGTCCCTTGTTTCTCTTTGGTCTGTGAAGACCTCTATTAGATCCTCACTTTACACTATCTTCTAAGAATTATCCATAACTCTCCCCCTAACTCTACCCCTAATTATCACCCTAAATCATTTGGATCCTAGCCATGAGAATTTTTTCTTAAACCTTCAAAACAATTAATAATTTTAATAGATGAAAAGATCATTCTCGTATTTTTTTCTCCCCAAAACATTCACCCAAATTCCTAGCTCATCTGAAAATTCATGGATTTGAATCTTATGTCCCTTGGTGGACACTTCCTCAAGTGAGGAACCATTTCCAAGCCAGGCAGTATCTTTGTAAGAATGATCCTTGTACAAATGGCATCTAGTTGTAGGGGATTATCTACACCAACATCCCCTGACCCTAGTAGAGCCTTTAGAGTCAGATTACAATTAGATAAATCATTTCTCATCCTGTTGAATATTTCCACCACCTTCGAGTTTGAATTATTCTGTATTTCCTACTTCTGATTGATAATAGAACCTAATGCATCCTTACTGATCAAGTGATCCACCGTGAGGACACCCAAGGCTTCCAACCCAAGCAACTATCGAGCAAGCATATCAATCACTCTATGTCGGTTCCTAAGACCCTAACAGAAAGAGTAGAAATAGTGACCCAGGTGATTAAAGACTAAGAAACAATCGGTCCAATATTTGAAAACCACCTCCTATTTACATATAAATTATTTCCCAATAGTGATCCAAATCTACTCCACTGGTGGTCTTGATACATCAAATTCAAAGCATATACTTGGTGAAATTGAGTGAAAAATAGAATCAATCCTACTGTCAAAGAACAAATAGCATCTAACCAGGTTCCCAATCATATGTAAAATAGAGGGGTTTTTTAAGGGAAGTGGAAGTTTTGGAAACCTTACCCACAGCTCCATTATAGGAGTATATCGATTCATATGAAAATAATACGACCATTGAAACAAATAGAAGGGACACCCATTGAAAATTATCAGATCTTTATACCAGTCAAGAATCAAATCATCCTCTGAAGAAAATTGAACCATCATATAATGTTTATCAAGAAGTCCCACCACTGCATGGTCCTAATGACCCCAAGATCTGAATAACCTATCAGAGGAATTGAGCGAGGGTTGATTCTTGCTGAATCAATCCATCAAGGTTATATTAAGGAGACCTAAAGCATCTGTAAACTCTGAAGTCGAGATCAATAGCTATGGAGAGCCATCGTAGAGATCTAGAATCTTCAGACTGAGTGAGATAACTAGGAATGATAAGAGTAAATCTAGGTTAGATAAGGGGAGAAATGGATGTGCCTGAGCAGGGAAAGAGGGTTGATTAAGATCTTTACCCTATCTAAAAAGATGGTGGGAAGGTGGATCTGCGGCCATCCCCCACCTAGGGAATCTCGAAGAGGAATATAATTGAGGGTCATATAGCCAATATTTGTCTTATAATCTTATTTACACAATGCAGCATTCATTCTCCCAAAAAAACTGAAATCATCTTTATTCATACTTGACTGAATTATTAATCATGTATATAAATTAATAATACCCTCATGCATACTTAAACATGGATAGAAGTTTTTTGTTTCATTGTAAACTCAGTTAATAATTGAAACTCCATAATAGTTTCATTTAAAACTACTAGATATATCATAATATAATCCTCCTTTGATCTCAAATCAAACTTTTCCATCATTGAATGATCACTTTTTTCATAATCCAAAACTAGTAGAAATCTCCCAAGAAATAACTCCTTACTTTTTTCAAACTGGGCATTTTAAAATGGAATTATCCTTATGAAATTTTTATTTATCATGAAATGAATCTTAAAAAATTATTTGATGAATTTGTAATGTTCAATATGACTCTTCTAAAATAATAGATAAATATTTTTAATTTTACCTTTTATGCATACTAAAAATTATGAACTTCTAAACTACTCTTTTAAAGTAATATATGACCAATATGAAGTACAAAATGACTCTTCTAAAGTTTTATATTGATCCATAAAAAGTATCAGTTTATCCTAATTAAGTCCCAACTAACTCATTCAAAATCCCATGATTTTATTCTGAAGTCCCAAGTTACTCTTCCAAAGTCTTAAGTTACTCCTCTAAAATCTATGATAACTCTTCTAAAGTCCCAAGTTACTCTTTTGATGTTTTACTTTACTATAAATTTATCCATAAAAACTTTGAATTATCCAAATCCTTCAATTGATAATAAAAATAATATTTCTCCATAATAGTTCTTGGCTTCTAAATATAGCTTCCAGACTTCCATTTTCCTTCAAGACTTCCATTTTTCATAGTTAGTGGCTTCCAATATCCCCAAGAATTTAGCTTCAAAAATACCTTCTGAACTTATAATTAACTTCAGGACCATCCACATAACCTTTTATATTTTCTTTATCATTCTAAGATTCATGATTTTGGAATAAATAAATAACTCTATGTAATTTATTGTAATTCATTTAATCACACTTTAAAAAAATATTCTCAACAAATCAAATGACAAAATATCATGACCTTTATGTATAGTAATACCAAGATGTGTCTCTATGTCACAAACACATTCATTATGATTATTCTAGTTAGAATAATGTTGTCCATACTATATCATCAATAAATACATCATAGTTTAATTACTTTGTAAGTTAATAGAACCACCAATGTGTTGATAATAAATCAAACACTTCAATTTTACCATTAGGATGCCAACAATCTCTCTCTTTGGATTTATTTGAAACACTATCATAAATACAAATAATCTTAATGTTTTCATGATGCTTCCCACTCCCTCTTTAGAGAACAATTAGATATTGTAGATTCATGATGATCCATCACCCCCTTTGACATAAAATAAAAAAATATACCACTTTTTATGAGGAAATACCATTAGTTATCATGCTCCCCCTTTCTTCTAGATATTAAACAACATAAACTCTAAACCTGATTTTATTTAAGAGATTATTTAGAGAAATCACTTGATATAATTTTTGAGGATTCCACAAATCAAGATGTTGAAGGAAATAAATGATACCAATTTTCAATTATTCAAGGAGTTCCCCACTACGTTCAATATCACTATATGCATGAATACATTATCCTCTATTTTTAATGAGCATAGGAGGATCGTGGATATATTCTCCCTTATTGTTAGTATATCCCTTTCACCAAGAGTGACTAGGATCACCCTATTTCAATGCACATCAAGGATCCAGTGATTTCTAGTTCACTATCAACATATTAATCACTTGTATATAATAATTACCACTTTAAAAACACAATTCCATATTTTTCTTTCAAGCTCAAGAAACTCCTCCATATTTTTTGCTTTACTTCCCTATAATATTCCTCAAAATATGATAAATATCTCACTCAATGACAAAGTAAATGATAGATTGAGAATCATGGAATATTAAATGAGGTATATCTCATTACTGAGATTAGATGAGGATTTATATGTTCAAGATATGTAAAGATATCACACGTGGTTATTTTGTGAATCTATAAGAAGAGAATAAGAGGATTAGAAATCAAATATCGGTGTTTTTTATTATTATTTGATAAATATATATGTCAAATAAAGTGATAGAGTGAATTATAGGTTTATACTTGAAAGAAACAAAGATAAATATGGAACTCCCTAAAGAACTTTTCAAAGAAGAAGGATTTTCCAAGATGACTCATGGAAATATAGTGAAGTCATAATGGTGGTGTTCATGGACGATCTATGAAGGAGAAATGTGGATATCAAATGAACCTATATATACTTGATGTAATAAGAAAAATTAGGTTGTTTTTATTGGAAATTGTGCTAAGGTGGTATTTCTTTCAAGATAAACCACAAAAACTTCCACCTTTACTTTTTCATGACAAGATTCATACTTTATGAACTTGTCAACAACTCCATATAAGTCAGTGTAATTTCTTTAATCACACTTTAAAAAATATTTTAAATAAATAAAATGATACACATACCATGTTCTTGGTGTATAGTAATTTCAAGATGTGTCTCTATACCATGAACATGTTCATTATGCTTCTTCAGGTTAGTATCGCATTGGGAATACTCCAATACCAATAAATCCAACTCAACTGAATTACATTGGTAGATAAAAAAAACCATCAATATATTTCCAATCAATCCAACACTTAAACTTTATAATTGTAATTAAAACATTATATAATAATTAAATTATTTTTATTTGTTTATATATTGATGGTATATTAATTTTTAGAACTAATATGGATCAAGTAAATGGGGCTAAGTATAATTTATCTATAAATTTTGACATGAAAGAATTAGGAAAGTAAAATGTTATATTAGGAATTAAAATTTATATGAATAAGAATTATATTTTTCTTTCTCAATCACATTATATTGAAAAGGTATTAAAGTGGTATGAAACATTTGATTGTTCATCATTTTCTACCCATTATTTTTCTAGGAGTAGGATGTTACCAAATCTGTGTAGGGAGATTTCTCAAACTAAAATATTCAAGGGTTTTTAGGTTTTTCATGTATACCATGACTAGAATAAGACTTGATGATGTGGATTTTGTTGGAAAGTTGTGTATTTATACAAAAAATCTAGGTTATGGACCATGGGATGTGGTTAAAAGAGTACTAAAGTATCTAAAAGGTATGATGTATTTCATTATATGTTATAATAGATTCCAAAGAATATTGGAAGGATTTTATGATGTAATCTAGATTACTAATATGGATTATTACACTTCTATGGGTGTTTTTATTTTTACACTTGTAGGTGCAGTGATATATTAGGGATCGAAGAAATAAACTTTTATAATGGAATCCACAATAGATTTTAAGTTTTTTCTTTAGAAGATACTGTAATGAAGTGGAATGGATTAAGTTTATATTATCATATCTACTATTATAGACTATTTTAATGCCTCTGGTAGTTATATATTATGATAGTTAAGTAATATGTTAAGACATATATCAATACTTATAATGGAAAATTGAGACACATTGGTCTCTAACATAACTATATGAGGTGGTTGATATAAGATGGTATCATAATTGTGGATGTTGTTAGATTGGGTCAGAATTTGGTGGATCCACTAAAAAGGTACATTCATGGGATTTTGTGTATAAAACTTCCTTAGGGTAGGGTTTAAAGTCATTGTAAAAATTCACTAATGATGGTACTTCAACTTAACATCTAATAAATTCGAATTTCTAAGTTCAATATAAGAAATACCATCATATCTGTTAATGAAACACTAAAATAATATTACATAATGGAGTTTAGTGCCTATGGGAAAAGGAGGATGAGTTTAAAACTCTTCATAAACTAAGGATATCAAACAAGTGTTGAAACATGGGAATACTTTTTGGTTAACTGATGTGAATGTATGAGTGGGGCCAATCCAAAGAGCTTATGACTTTAGCTCTCAAAAATTCATGAAAGGATAATAGACACATGGACATAATGGTGTCTAGGAGTAGAAAAAAATTAATTAATTAGAATAGACTTGTGAAGAATGAATCCATATGATAACAAGAGTTATATGTCCAAGGTAGTGTCCAACCATTTCACTGTTCATATTTGATTTGTATCTCATATATAAGTTTCAATTCCATAGATACCTTTATTCATGCAATTTTTTTCAAGAGAATATAATTCTTAATTTTCAAAAGGTAATTTTATATATTTTAAAATGGTGGGGATCTTTTGGATTTTAAAAGTTTTAAAATATATAATATTTTGTTTATTTTTTTTTAAATGGGAAGACAATTTAGAGTCCCACATTAAAAAGTGAGATAGAGTGGGTCCCCTTAATTAGGGGGGAATTTTATTATTATTTAAAATGATGAGGTGGGAAAATCATGAGGGTATGTTGCACCACACCGTCCATTCTCATGTTCCTATACACATGTGATCACACAATGATGAATTTTGATGGTGCACTTTTCACTTCCCATGCCACATGTGTGTAAGGTGCTTAAAGTTGCCTTTATTTTTTATGATGGATTAATTGATTATATAAATTCATACCTCAGACCAAATAGGTATGTTTGGTGGGTTTAAATAGTTCACTGAATGGGTGAAATCTGAGCCACTTATTTGATTGAGTGTGATCTGATATACATGATTAAATTTGGAAAATTCATGCCTTTTCAGAATAGGATTATACCTAATACCAAGGGGTATAATATCTTATTTTAATTGGTACTTCCATGACAATAAAATTGACTCTCTATTAGATATAAAAAATGATTCAATCAATTCCAATCACTCTAAATCCCTCTCTTATATTGATATTCCTCTCTATTCTTCTACAATTATCAAAATAACATTGTTTGTGTGCAGAAACAAAGTCCTTTATATTACTCTATTGATTCCAAATCTTCTTCAAATTTTACTCTCCACTAATTAAAAGTGTAGAGTAATGGGAAAACTTTTTATCCTAAAGGTTATTTTCTTGAAATCTATTGTACTTATATTTTGGTGCATGTGAATATACTCTTAAATAAAGTGACAATGTAACGTGCCTTAGTAGGCACCATATACATTCAACTGATCAAGTCCATACTACTATTACCCACTTACATTCATAATAATCTTAAGAGTATATTTTAACAACATGGTTACAAAGACACTCAACAATATGATGAGGGTTAATAATTCGATGGTAATAATTTCAAGAGGTTGAAAAAGAGGATGTACTTATGCCTCACAACTATCAAAGTGGTATTGATCAACTATCTTTAAATTAAGTTCATGCTTTTGATTTAAAGCATAATAATTTAGGGGATATAAAATCCATGGTATAAAAAATGAAATTACTACCTTTCATGAATAAAAATGATCATAAATGTGTGATATGCATGAAAACTAAAATACTTAGGAACCCATTTCCAAATATAGAAAGGAAAAGTAATTTATTAGACTTAATACATAGTGATGTATGTTATTTTCATACTACACCCATCATAGGAAAAAAATTACTTTATAAATTTTATTGATGATTATTATATTTTTTTTTGCTGATATTTTACATTCACTACTACAAAATAGGCCTTTAACAGTACTAAAAAAGTATTTTATCAGCATTAGAGAAGCATTGAATACCAGAGAGAGATTAAATGACCTTGTCTTTTATCAGTTCTAAAAAACACTAATAAAGGGACATATTGTAGTATGTTGTAACAACACACTATAGTACTAGTACAATGTGATTTAACAACACACCGCAGCCCCAAAAACACCACTAAATCATAAAAATAAAGTACGAATACATAATTTAAATGAAATAAAATTTCAAAAAAATATATAAGAAAAAACCACTATATTATATTCATTTCAAACATTGGTTTATACAATTACATAAGTACAAATTATTACATACAATCAATAACAACAGTATTACTTTATCTTTTGATCTTAACCCCTACTGAAGTAAAAAAAGCACCTGCATAAGAAGAAAATTCTTATGTTAGTAATAATATAAAGAAATAAATTAAAAGAAAGTGTTAATTTTAAACTAAACTTTGAGTCATACCAAGAACATTGTGTATCAGATTGAGTTGTGGTTGATTCTTGCATGTCATGCCATTTCTTGTTCGTCTTCAAGCATTATCAATTTTAAAATTAACTAAATAATTATAAGATAAAAATTATAAGGAAATTAATTAAGTAATATTTGGTAGAATGATGAGAAAATAATCTAGGATCTTTTTCTCAATTTTGGCAATGTGATGTGCGTTTTAAACTAAAATGACACTTATATATTGAAAAGACGTACTTGGAGTCATATTAGTTACACCATGCATCAGATTGAGGTGAGGCTAATTCTTAAATGTCTCAAATTAATTATGTATCATTTTCCTAAAGTATCAAAGCAATATGAATTTATTTTATTAGTTTTGAGTGTGTCGCTTGTCTTTTTTACTAAAATGTCATTTTAAACTGGAAACATGCACTTTGACTCATATTGGTCGCATTGTGTATAGGTTTGACATGATGTTGATTCTTATATGTCACAAATGACTTATGAATTATTTTCCTAAATTATCAAGACATTTCAAGTGTGTTTCTTTGGTTTTCAATGAGTGACACTTTTTGAACTAAAATATCAATTTTAAACTGATAACGGACACATTGAGTCATACCGGGCACATCATGTATCGGATTGAGGTGAGGATGATTCCTACACATCACAAATGGCTTATGGGTCATTTTAATAAAGTATAAAAACAATATTAATTATTTTTATTAGTTTTGAGTAGGTCATTTTTTCATTTTACTAAAATTGATGTCAAATTTAAATAAAAAGATACACTTTGAGTCATATTGGTCACATCGTGTGTCGGATTGAGGTGCGGCTAATTCCTACAAATAAAAATTGACTTATGGATCTTTTTACTAAAGTATCAAAAAAAATGTGTCTTCTCAGTTTTGATTAGGTCAGTTTTCCTTTTAACTAAAATTGATGTTAATTTTAAATAAAAGATGCACTTTGATTCATATCATTCACACCATGCGCCGGATTGAGGTGAAGTTAATTCCTACACATACCAAATGTATTATGGATCATTTTCATAAAGTATCAAAACAATATGAATGTGTTTACTCAATTTTGAGTGTGACATTTTCCCTTTTTAATAAAATGTCATTTTAAACTAGAAACACATGATTTGACACATACCAATCACATCATGAATTAGTTTTATGTAAGACCGATTAATAAACATCAAAAATGACTTATGAATTGATTTAATTTTATCAAGAAAATCAGAGTTCATTTTTCTCAGTTTTTAGTGAGTGACATTTCTTGAACTAAACTGCCAATTTTAAACTAATAACAGACACATTGAATCATATCGGGCACATCGTGTATCATATTTAGTTGTGGATGATTCTTCCACATCAAAAATGACTTATGGGTTGTTTTCCTAAAGTATTAAAACAATATTAATGTGTTTTATTAGTTTTGAGTAGTTCAGTTGTCCTTTTTACTAAAATTGATGTCAATTTTAAATAAAAAGAAGCACTTTGAGTCATACTGGTCACACTGTGCGTCAGATTGAGGTTCGGATAATTTCTACATGTCTCAAATGAATTATGGATCATTTTCCTAAAGTATCAAAATGATATTAATGTGTTTCCTCAATTTTGAGTACGTCACTTTTTTTTTATTAAAATTTTGTTTTAAACTGGAAACACATACTTGGACTCATACTGATCATGTAATGTATCATTTTGATGTGAGATTAATTCCTAAACATCAAAAATTAATTCTAAATCGATATCCTAAATTATCAAGAAAATATGAGTGTGTTTTATCTATTTTTAGTGAATGAAATTTTTGAACTAAACTATCGATTTTAAACTGATAACGAACACATTGAGTCATAGCGGTCACACCATGCATCGAATTGAGGTGAGGATGATTTATACACATCCCAAATGACTTATGGATCATTACCCTAAAGTATCAAAACAATTAGAATAGTTTTTCTTAGTTTTGAGTATGTCAGTTTTCTTTTTTATTATAATTAATGTTAATTTTAAATAAAGAGAAGTGCTTGGAGTCATACCGGTCACACCATATTTCATATTGAGATGCGAATAATTCCTACACATCCCAAAGTCTCAAAAAATCCTAAATTCCAATGTTACCACGTTTCCATTGTATTTATATGTTTAACTACCAACACTGCATATTGACTCGATGTTCTTATCCAAAAAACTTTTCTCATTGTTGAAAGTCAGAAGAGTAGAGGAAGCTCATGTGACCATTCTATCATGAGAATTCACCAAAATAGGTACATGATCTTCCTTTACTCTTATGTATTTTAACAATGAAAAATGTTTTTTGGATAACAACATTGAATCAATATGCATTGTTGGAAGTTTAACAAATAAAGGAAATGAAAATGGAAAACATGGTAACATTGGAAGAAAGAATCATTTTATCTCTTTTGTGGCTTGTTGAAGATAGTTGAAAGAAAAATATTACTTCCCAAAAGATCTGTGAAAAAAATTAAATAAGTATTAGATAGAAATGATAAGGAAATTAACTTATAAATAATAGATAAAATAATGAAAAAAATAATTAAATTATTATTATGAACTCACATTTTCATGATGGTTGTATGAATTCTTGATGCATTTCCTTATTTTCATTATTTAGTTTTAGGATCAAATTCTAATCCCTTATGAGCATGAGAAGCTTCGAACAAACCACCCCAACTCAAACAAAATAATCCACATGTACAAGAAAATAATTATTAAATGAGTAATACTAAAAAATTAAACATAAATATGAAATGATACATTAATTCTATGGATAATGATTTTACTATACAAACATTGTTGACCATAAGGATATGACAATGGTAAAG
The DNA here is from genome assembly GCA_963277665.1 of Viscum album. Taxonomy (NCBI): domain Eukaryota; kingdom Viridiplantae; phylum Streptophyta; class Magnoliopsida; order Santalales; family Viscaceae; genus Viscum; species Viscum album. Next base: position 189,574,434 of record OY728166.1, read on the forward strand.
AAATAATGGTGATAAAAAACGCAAATAGATCTCACCAAACAATCAATCAATGAGTGAGGAGGATGAGGAGAAAATAATATACCTTGGATTGAATCTTTGAATCATTCGAGAGAAAGTAAATATATACTATTGGGTTTATAAAATATTCATTTTTTATATTAAATAAATAAATACGCATAAGATATTCATTATCAAAGGTGAAAGTTAAAGATAATTATAATAATGAAAACTCAATATTTGATTGTTTCAAATAATTTTAGTATGATTTTAAGAAAATGGGTAATTGAATTTAAGAAAATAATTACTCCAATGTGTTAGGTTTTATCCTCTTAATTCATCCAAAGGTGAAAGTTATAGACAATTCTCATCCTCATCAGATCATCTTCCAAATAGTTATCATTGCATTTTTTTTGGAACTCATACTACATATCTTGTGGATATGAACCTATGTTTCTTGAAATACAAAAAGTATTATTCATCCATATAATTACTACTTCTCAAAGTATTACAAGAAATATAAAAGAGATAGGGGATGATTCCCAAGCAATAAATTAGATTAATAACTATTCTGGAGATGAAACTTGTGAGGATGATAGTTGTACTCCATTGTGTTCTCTAAAAGGGGTAATGCTTCCCATTTGTGAGAATTACATGGATGGTAATCATAGATTCCTAAGGGTGGAACCAAAAGGAAATTTTAAATAATGATTTTTTTATTGGATTAAAGTGAAGCATACATAGTTTTTATTAGATGTGTGATGAAATAAATAAAGTTATTTTTAAGAAGTATTAATGTGTGGGTTATCATTTCAAAGATGTCTATATTTTTATAAAGGTATAGAAAACTAGTAGAACTATTTTTTGATTTGGATTTGGTAAAAATTTATGGTAATTGTGTTTGAAAGAGGAAATGTATTTGTGGTAGTGAAAATATGATCATATTTGATAATGATACAATTAAATACTTGGTTAAAAGGGTGGGTTGAGATGTTTTTATGATGAAAAGATAAAATTGGTAGATATTTTTTACTAATTATAATGGGGAGATTGTTATTAATTAAAATAATGATGAAACATCAGAGAAAATTAATGTTGAATTGAGTATCATAGGGGGAGCACATAGGGCTGAGGTAGACTCAAAATAAGACATTGATGGTGAAGAAAATTAAGAGGGATTATCAACTACTTGAATGGCCTGAGGCCTTGATTTTTTTATTTATTGGATAATACCTTTTTTTAATAGGGTTTATAGGGAACCCTTACATGACCTATAGGCCCAGTAGAACAATGCTCAGTACATGACCCAAAGGCCTAGTGGTGCAATTCCCAATACATGACCTGAAGGAATAACCAAACCACTAGAAATTACCCTCCCCAACATCTATATCATTGAAGGTGTCTGGTTCCCCACCTCACATTTTTTATTAGCTAACATTTCCCTATGCAGAGTTGTGTGGTTCCTAGTACCAATCACAATTTCCATACTCTCTCATTATTCCAATTTGGTTAGCTCTGCTGGTGGTTGCTACTTTCTCTAATCCTTTTATGGGCCTGCTCTTGTGTGGTATGCCCGAGATGCTTCTTTTTAGTCTTTGTGGCCTGAAGGACCTATGGCATGAAGGCCCTATGGCATGAAGGCCCTATGGCCTGAAGGCCATGTGGTCTGAAGGCCATTAATTGGATCCATGACGGGGTAGTCTCGACTGGTCGGCTGATTATCTTCAGGGTTAAAAGTCTGCTCATCAACTTGGTCCAAGCTCTGGATAACTGGAGAGAGGCTACCTCCTTGCAGTGCTTCACTTTTGGTCTTATCCACTCCCCTCAGGAGAACATTAACCGCCTGGGAAACTGGGTTTGCCAACATCCCCCTTCAGCGGGCTTGAAGCTCAACAGTGATGGGTCCTGTATTTCAAGTTGCATTCGCGGCGGTGGGGTTTTGCGTGATAACAGTGGATCAGTCATTCTGGCCTTCTCAATTAGGCCTGGTCAGGGTTTGTCCCTTCAGGAAGAAGCCATGGCCATGTTCAATGGTCTGAGAATTTGCATGGAGAGAGTTATGGACATCAGGGAAGCGAAAATGAACTCTATACTCCTGCACAATTCCCTTCATGGTGTGGGTAGGATTCCTTGGTCTATTCTTTACATCATTAGAAACTTATGCATCTTTCTAGGGGATAATATCAAGGTATCTCATACCTGGCGGGAGGGGAAAAAGGTGGCGGACTACTTAGCCTTAGTGGATATTCTTGGTCTGGAATGCTAAGTCTTTCATGATCTTAATAGCTTGAAGGTGGAGGGGGTTAATATTATCAGAGGTGATTCCCTCAATCTCCACCATTTTAGACCCCCTTAGTCTCTTCTTTTCTTTAGCCTACTTTTTATAGTGTTGGCTACCTTGTATCTGGTTTTTTCTTTGAATAAAAGTTTACATAATGAGGATGATGTAGTGTTTGTTCTTGTAATGAATTTAAGGGAGAAATTTCAAATTATTGATCCATTTTACTTGGTGAAATGTGAAATTTGTTAGTTTTTTTAATTTTGAAGTTAAATTATTTATCATCCAGTTATATTTTTGAGTCATTATTTCAATTATTTATGTGTAGTTGATTCTTATTTATAAATGTTGTTCTTAAGTTTTGTTTATTTTGATAAATTTTTTATTTGATAAAATTATAAAATGGTCATGATGATATATATTGATTAATGTTTTTGTGAATTAATGATATGTAATATATATATTTTTTTTGACATTGTGATATGTGTTAAATATTGATTAATGTTTTGATGAAACTTTTACGATAAAGTGGTTGAACTTGATCTATTATGATGAGATGCTAGGAGAGGTTATGGATAAATGTACAATTTAATTATATTAGATAACCAAGAATAACTGGATGTTATCCAGCCGATGATTATGAATGTAGATGAATTTATAATAGGAAAAAGATAAAAATAGTGGCAGTTGAATAAATTCACCTAAATCATGTGGTTTGAAGTAGAATTTGTGTTTTTTTATATTTTCTTAATAATGATGATATGAATAGTTGGAATGAAATGTTGAGATGATCTTGTGACTTTATAAATAATATTATGATAATTATTGATGGGTGGTTGATGTGATTTTATATAATTATATGGTAAATTATTTTTTTGACATGGTTATTAAATCATTAATATGATATTATGATTTGGATATAATTTGAAAACATGATCTGATAAATATCACTACATTATATACTACTGATGTAATTATTGCAGTTTATCACATTGATGTTATATTTTGATATTTATGTGGTAGAAGTCATGTAGTATTCCTCATGGGATGTTGTATTCCCTATCGATTATGTTTTCAGAACCAAGAGTTTATAATTTTCTTATAAGTAAGAGTCATGATTAAATTATTGAAACAATATTTCCATATATGAACTAATATATTAGTATTAATTAAATACACATCCTAAAATATGTGGTGTGGAAAACATACATATAGTTACGAAATCATGATTTTCTACTAGTAGATTAGTTTTTATTGTATTCCTAATCATTGTTGATGTTTTCTATTTGGTTACCAATCATTTTTATTGAATTTTTTTTTAATTATATATATATATATTTTTTTTAAATGTTTATATGTTTTCATATATTCACTGATTATATTACAATTTTAGGTATTGAATGGATCTTAATTGGATAAATTTATGAAGAACCACTAGTTAATACAAAAAATAAGTTGATAAATTATTGGGATTTTCTAAACAAAATCTTTAAAACATAGATTTGATTTTGTGTTCATGTGTGAAGTTTTTTAATATGAGAAAGTTAAACTCTGAATGAATCAAGGATCATCTAATTTGATATGGTTTTACCCTTAATTATACATGTTGTATTTGGCATGGTGAAAGAAATGAAAATTAAACATCTAATATTGATGAAAATATTCATAATGATGAAGAGGAACGTATTGAAGAATTAATTCATGATTTAGGTGTTGAAATCATCGATAAAAAGATAATTGTTGAATTATTATATAGAGATTCTAAGAAACCATTATTCCTAGGTTGCAGTAAATATATAGTGTTATCAATATTTTTGATATTATTTAACTCGAAAGAAAGAAATGGGTGGAGTGATAAAATTTTCTCCAACCTACCTGAGCTTTTTAAAGTGCTACTTCCAGAAGGCAACGGGCTTCTAGATTCCAATTATGAGGTGAAGAAAATATTATTCCCAATGGGATTGGGGTATAAAAAGATACATATTTTCCCAATTTATTGTGTTTTGTATAGGAAAGAATGTTAATATTTATCAATTTTTCCTACATGTAGACATTATGCTATAAGATGGATGAAAAAGTAAACTCAGATTCATTCTCAGGTACTGACATCTAACCTCATGAAAAATAAATTTTGTACTTTCTAATGATATCATACAATAATTATTTCATACAATTATTATAATTCAACTATGATTCATTCTTAGGTACCAGAATCAAAGCTCCTGCTAAAGAAATTTGTTACCTTCCAATAATTCCTCATTTGAAGCATCTATTTGCAAATTCAATTAATGCAAAAAGGTTAAGATGGAATTCAGATGAGTGAATCTTTGATGTTAACTTACGTAACTCTACTGATTCACCACAGTGGAATAAATTTTATAAAAAAATTCATGATTTTGGAAGTGAAGTTAGAAATCTCAAAATGGGATTGTTTATTGATGGAATGAATCCATATCGGAACCTAAGTATCCAACATAGGTCATGGCCTATGTTTTTGGTAGTTTACAACTTGTCCCCATATATATATATATGAAGAAAAAATATGTTATGATGTGCTTGATGATTTATGGATCAAAACAATCAGAAAATGATATTGATGTGTATCTTTCACCCACTACCTCAAAAACAGTTTTTCGCAGCGCCTCCCCTTTATCAGTGCTTGTTTAGTAGCGTTGATAAAGGGTCAGATTCAAAAAAAATTAAAAATATATTAATATATTAATATATTAATATATAAATATAGTTATATTGTTATATAAATATAATATATAATTTTTAAATATATTTTAGATAAGTATAAATGTACATTTACACTTATTATACTTAATATATATATATAATATATTTAGTGAAAATGGCTTCTTAAAAAATTAAAAAAAATATTTTTAATTAATAATTTGATAATCATTATGGATTAATAGTCATTTAATAACAATTTGAGGACTAAAAAAATTAAAAAAATTAAAAAAAGATCCAAAATATGTTGAAAACGCAACTCAAACTTCAAACGGCCATAACTTTTGATCCGGGTGTCCATTTGACCTCTACCACATATTAAATCGAAGTCTGCGACGAGCTCTACGTCGTTGTGACCGGGGAGAACCCCGGTCAAGCGTTTTTCGAGGCCAAAAGAGGCCCAGAAGGCCTCCAAAACTGAGTTTTTTGTCGGGGTACCCAAATTTTTTAACATTTTGTGGATTTTCAGCCTCGTTTAAGGGGTATTATTGGCTTTTTTTGGTGGGTACTGAATTTATTCCAAGTTATTACATTCATATTGATATTATGTATTTGAAATTTTATTCTTTTTGATAATGCACTGCTATTTATAATCAAATATATAACTATATGTACAATTTTTTTATATATTCATGCCTAAAAATTTAATTATGAATATAAATAATAAAATATATTTACATATAAAATATATCAGCTTTATCTAAATAATAACTAACATCCATTTTATTTAAAATACAAATATATGAATATTTATATGCCTATATATTAATCTAACTATATATATATATTAATCTAACTATATATATATATATTAATCTAACTATATATATATATATATTAATCTAATAACTATATATATATTAATATAACTACATATATATATATTAGTATTACTATAAGTATATATATTAATATCACTATATATATATTAATATAACTATATATATATATTCATATAACTATATATATGTTAATATAACTATATATATATTAATATAAATATATATTACTATACGAATAAATATAACTATATATATATATATATATAGATATAGATATATATTAATATCACTATATATATATATTAATATTACTATATATATATATTAATATAATTATATATATATATTATAATATAACTATATATATATATTATAATATAACTTTATATATATATTATAATCTAATAACTATATATATATTAATATAAATATATATTACTATACGAATAAATATAACTAAATATATATATATATATAGATATAGATATCATAAATTGGAAGACAAATCAAAATAGAGTAGTGGTAAAGGCTTTGGCGCGTAGGGGGGAGGTCTCGAGTTCAAATCCGGTGGGAGGCAGGGGCGCGCGCGCATCGGGGAATATAGCAGCAAGCGCTGTTAAAGGGTGAAGGGGGTGCGTGGGGTGCGTGGGGTGCTGTACAGGGGTAGAAAAGCACTGTAAAATGGGGGGCTCAAGCGCTATAAAAGCCCACCTGATTCGCAGTATTTTTTAATTTTTTTTAATTTTTTTTTAATTTTTTTTAATTTTGTTAATTTTTTTAACTTTTATCAGCTCTTTTTTAAAAGCGCTGATAAAATGGTCCTTTATCAGTGCTAAAACAAAAGCGCTGATAAAGGAAGCGCTGATATAGGACCCCTTTATCAGCGCTTTTTTTAGCACTGATAAAGGGGTCCTATATCAGTGCTTTTCGGAGCGCTGATAAAGGGGACCCCCCCTTTATCTACGCTGGCTTTATCAGCACTTTTTCTAGCGCTGATAAAGGCCATTTTTAGCGCTGATAAAGGCCGTGTTTGTAGTAGTGACCATTGATTAATGATTTGAAACTGCTATGGGAGACAAGTGTTAATGTTTTTTATGAATATAAGAAATACTATTTTATTTTTTGTGCTATGATAATGTTCTCTATAAATGACTTTCCTATATATGGAAACTTATCTGGATATAGTGTTAAGGGACATAAATCATGTCCAATTTGTGAAGAAGAAACTTCATGTTATCAATTACAGAATGGAAGAAAGATAGTGTATATGGGACATCGAAGATTTTTTGTGAATTGATCATCCTTATCGTAGATTGAAAAAAGAATTTAATGGTTTATAGGAATAAAATATTCCCCCATGACTATTTTCAGTTGAATAATTTAATGACAAGGTGAAAAATAATTATTTGACATTTGGAAATAAAATAATTTCTAGTATTCAAAAAAATATCTGGAAGAATCAGTATATCTTTTTTGAAATACCTTATTAGATATTTTTAAAGATAAAACATAGCATCGATGTTATGCATGTTGATAAAAATATATGTGACGGTTTGATTATAACCTTGTTAGACATAAAATTAAAGAAAAAAAGATGGATTTCATTCTATATTGGACTTGGTATCAATGGTAATATGTTTAGAGTTAGCTCCCACTATAAAAGAAAATATAACATATTTACCTTCATCTTGTCAAAAATTAAGCTAGATTGAGAAGATGAATTTTTTTTAGTGTCTTCTTGGTATTAAAGTACCCAGTTTTTATGCTTAAAATGTGAATAATTTAGTACCATTGAAGGATTTTAAATTAATATATATTAAATCTCATGATTTTTATGTATTTATGAAACAAATTCTACTAGTTGCACTGCATGGTATATTACCGACAACTGTTAAAAAGACTATCATCAGGTTATGGAATTTTTTCAAATCTATTTGTAGTAAATCTGTTGATCCAAATTTGTTAGATGTGTTGGATAATTAAGCTTCTCTTATTCTTTGCCAACTAGAAATGTTTTTTCCACCTTCATTTTTTGATATAATGATTTATCTGGTGATTCATTTGGTGTGTGAGATAAGAATATGTGGGCCTATATATTTATGATGGATATCCTTTTGAAAGATATATGAAAATTTTGAAGGGATATGTTAAAAATATTTATCGAATAGAGGCCTCTATTATTCAAAAATATGTATCGGAAGAGTTGATTGAGTTCTGTACTGATTATTTGTATGAAGTGGATCATATTGGTCTCCCTATATCTCGACATATGATAGTTGATAGTGAAGGTAGGGGGATTCAAGAATTAAAGGTAAAGTTCATTCCACATGATGAAGTGATAAAGATGAATTTATACATTTAGACAACCCAAATTAGGTTCAATAAAATATATATGTCACGACCCGTCCCCTGGGGCCCATGCTGTAACTACCCCAAGCCCGCCTTCCATAGGCCAGGGGCTGGCGACTAGCACCAAATGCGTAATTCCCCAAAACTGGGAAATCATTTCCTTTATAACCTATAAACGCACACAACAGATCACACATCTGGATACAAAATACTAAGTAAACATTATAATAAAAGAATGTTGAATATTAAAAGGGGCCGAAAATACAAGCCCAACTATAAAGTATAAGGAACTATAAGTACAAGTAAAACTAAAAAAAGGAAAAAAAAGGTGTTGGGTTGTCCTCTGGGATTCCTACCTAAAGGGTAGGTACAGATAGCCTCCTCATCACTCCACGTTCTTCAGTCTCCTCCGTGTACCAACTCGTTGTAAGTTCCACCTCCGGGTATCGTCCAGTCTTTGAACTCTCAGCCTCAGTCAGCATTGTCTGTCGTCTGCAACCAATACAACAAGGTGCAGGCATAGCCCGTGTAGGGGTGAGTATAATAATACTCAGTAGGGACCCCGAGACCCTCAAGGTCTCACAAAATCCAACAAGGATAAACCAAAAAGTATGAAATCAATAGATAACCTTACTTAGGTATATTCTCATACATATACCTAAGTTATCAAGTGATCCATCTTAATCATGAGGAAAACACAAAAGTACTGACTCAAATCAACCAGGATTTTATTTACATTAACGAAACCTCATCTACTAGAGAACTCCTCCTCTAACGAGTATTTTGGGCCTAACTCGACACCAATCACGCTTCCCACTAACCTTGGATTGCTGAGGTACTCCTCCTGTCGAGTATCGTGGGTCTTCTGCGTCACACAGAGGTGCTCCCCAACGCGGGTCTGCCGCCACACTCAGGTGCTCCCCCTCGTAGCCTGCTGAGGTACTCCTATCGAGAACCATGGGTCTACCACGTCACACAGATCACACTCCTCCACCGTGGGTCTGCCACCACAACCAGATGTTCCCCACTGGGCTAGTAGAGTCTCTCTGAGTCAAATGGTCAGCAGTCGTCAGGTCTCAGCCAGCAACTAGGTCTCTGCACTCTGCTCGCTCGTCACTGGAAGGATCCGCTCCACGAACTACTGTTAAATACTCCAATTGTCATGAAGTCCCATGAAAAATTATCTCAAAGGTCCGCCACATCATAGGGGTCCCAACGCAATAGACAGCGCGTCAATCGGATGTCCGATCTGTGAGTTATTAGCCTTTTAGTCCTAGGGGCCTGGTTAGATTCGTCCACGATCCAACCTGACTGTATCTCAACTATACCCCAAACTCTAGTGGGGTATAATCAAAAAGACCTTCATGCTCCTAGATTACCAGGGCCGCTGACGATTCGTAAATCGTACGTCTGGTTCCAGTGATATGGCCAAAAGAAAGTAAAGGGTTGTAGTGGGCTCGGGTCCGGTCCAACTCGATCGGACCGAATCGGCCCGACACAGACTGGGCCGACCCGGTTCGGGTCACCTTGGACTGACCCATTGGATCTGTCCAAGCCTATTGGGTGGGCCAGCCCATTACATTCAGCCCAACCCGCTGGGCCCAGCCCAGCAGGCCGTGAGGGGTTGCGGAGGGTTGCGAGGGCACGGATCGGTCGCGAGGGTGCAGACCTGCCATGGGGGCGTGGACCGGCCGTGGTCGGCGTGAGGGTGCCGCATGGGCGACTCGGCCCGAAGTGTGCCACGATGGCATGGTCCAGTTCATCCGGGGCGTCGTGAGGGGTGCGAAAGGCCGACTCGGCTGGGGCGCTGCGAGGGGCGCGGGAGGCCGGCTCGTCCGGGGTGCCATGAGGGGCGCGAGAGGTCAGCTCAGTCGGGGCGCCGTGAGGGGAACGGGAGGATGGCTCGGCTGGGGCGCCGCGAGGGAGCGGGAGGCTGGCTCGGCCGGGGCACCGTGAGGGGCGCGGGTTTAGCCGGGGGCTTGGGAGTCCAGCGGCAGGCACAGTCGGGGTGGCTCGGAAGGGCATCACGGGGCAGAGGTGGCTAAGGCCAGGTCGTCCGGTGGAAGGCACGGCCAGGGTGGCTCGGCCCGACCCGGGGTGGCGCGGCCGGAAGGGTGGAGACCGCGGGGGCGGTTCGGCCGGGGTGCCATGAGGGAGTGTGTCTGGTTCAGTCGGCGGCGGTGTGGAACGCCGCGGGGGCAGCGCGGGTTGCGGAGATCACGGGTGGCACGGTCATTACCTTCATCATCTTCATCGTTGTTGTCGCCTTACTCCATTTCTAAGAACACCACAAAAGAGAACTTCAGAGGGGTCGGGCCATGTTGGTTTTCTCCGCACCCTCCGTGTTTAGGGTGGTAGCATTTGGATCACAAGAACGATGCACAACAAACCATTCTGCAAAGATTAATTCCAAAACCCGCAAAAGGTAAACATATGTGGATCAACTAGTTAGAAGTTGAACCGCGTTCTTTGTTTTAGAAGGAAAGAATCAAGGGAATAATATCATATTCAAATAAAATTCCTACCTTGTTCAAAGATGGTTGTCATTGGTGCAAGAAGGTGGACGTCGATTCATTATAGATGAACACGTCCTACGTCGAAGGATGTTTCGAGAAAGGAAGTCTAAGTTGAGGTCATTCTTCATAGTCGAAGGTGTTCCTCGTCGATGTTCTTCATAGGTGGAGCATTCTTTGTTGGGAGCCTTCTCCTAATATTTCTCCTCTCCCAAGTTCCACCAAAATGAAATAATAGATTAAGTTGTTGGCATAATATTCAAAATGGTTGAATTGATTAAGGGAGAGTTGGCACAATCAATAAGTGAATTGGCAAAATTAATGTGGAGGAATCTCAAGAGGCTCCTCCACATTAATGAGGGAGTTGAGAGGTTTCCCCCCCCCCCCATTAATAGGGGGTTGGGTGGTCCCCGCTCCCAAATTCAAATTGGGAGGTTTTGAGAACTCAGGTGGTCCCCACCACCAAAACCTTTAATGGGAGGTTAAGGTGTGGTGGTCCCCACCTACAAATCCACATGGGTGGTTATAATAGATAAAATAAAATAAAATGTGTGTTTTTTTTATTTTATTATTTCCACGAAAAACCCAAAAACTAACTTTCACCCTCAACCAACTGTCGTCGAGGTGAATATCACTTTAAGCGAATACCAGTGCTACGAGTTCAATGGTGTCCTCAAATTTCAATTTTGAGCACCGGTTCAAAATTTATATAAACCCGCTCATACGTTTACTAAACATACTTGAACAAAAGTTCAAAAATTCATTCCGGGCACTCCGGACCTCGGAATCACGCGTCGTCAATTTTTTCAGACACGTAAAATTATCAGTTATTTTAAAAAAAAATACATGGAAATTATGGGTCTTTATATTCTCCCCACCTCAGGCTTTACTTCCCCATAAGCCATAACTCAAACAAAGGTAACAAGTGGGGGTACTGAGCATGCATCTGAGCCTCCCACTCCCATGTGCTCTCCTGGAGGTTCCTGTGCTGCCAACGAATGTGCACCAGAGGTATCAACTGTTCATGAAGGACCCACTCCTATTGATCCTCAATCTCTACTGGAACCTCTATAAAAGTCACTCCATCATCGACATCCATATCGCCATGGTCGATGATGTGAGAAGGGTCGTGCACGTATCTCCTCAGCTGGGATACGTGGAAGATTTCATGCACCCGGTGAAACTGAGGTGGAAGAGCTAAGCGGTAAGCCACCTCGCCAACTCTGCTGTGGACCTGAAAAGGTCCGATGAATCTCAGAGATAACTTTTCTCCTTGGCCAAATCTCCATAGACCACATCGAGGTGAGACCTGTAGAAAGACGTGGTCACCATCCTCAAATTCCAAAGGTCTCTGCATACGACTTCTGCCTACACTGTGCAATATTCATCTGCTCCTGGGTGATCTGCACCTTCTCTGTGGTAGCCCATACCTTCTATGGTCCCACTAGTGCTGACTCCCTTGGGTCTGTCTAGCACAAAGATGATCTGTAAGGTTGCCAATACAATGCCTCTAAAGGTGTCATCCCAATGGTGTAGTGATAGTTGTTGTTGTATGAAAACTCCACTAAAGGTAAGTGATCCTCCCAGCTACGACCGAAGTTGAGGACACAAGCATGCAATATGTCCTCGAGTGTCTAAATGGTCCACTCAGTCTGAACATCCGTCTGAGGATGGAAGGTGGTGCTCAAACGAAGCTGCGTCCCGAAAGCCTCCTTCAACCCCTTCCATAGTAGGAAGGTAAATCATGCATCACGATCGGAGACAATCGTCGAAGGTACTCCATGTAGCCACACAATCTTCTGCACATAGAGGCATCTCAAGCTCTCTACTAAACCCTGATCTCTGATCAGTAGGAAGTGGGATGACTTGGTGATTCAGTCAACGATCACCCAGATAGAGTCATGTCCCCTAGATGTACATGGAAGACCTGTCACGAAGTCTATGGATATCCCATCCCACTTCCACTCTGAGACCTCTAAAGGATTAACCAAGCATGTTGGTACCTGATACTCCTCCTTCACTTGCTGACAAGTGAAGAACTGAGAGACAAACTCTACAACTATCTTCTTTATTCCCTGCCACCATTGTTTCCATCAGAGATCCTGGTACATCTTCACCACTCCTGGATGTACCTCGATAGGGGATGTGTGGAACTCTCTCAACACTTCCTCTTGAAGTGAAACTGGTACCATAGTACGTCCTTTTAAGAGGATGATGTGCTCCCTACCTTTAGAAAATACATCAGGTGCCTGCCCGGTGGATATCTGAGCACGTCATGTCTCGCAGTCACTGTCCCCATGTTGTGCATCTATGACTCACTGAAGAAGTGGGGGAGTGATTGTAAGAGATTTAAGGAAGGCTGATCCATTTCTATCTACAAAGGATATATGTAAAGCAGCCAGTTGCTCCGTCGCCTCGCCTAGAAGCTGTATACCAGACCTCCTGCTAAGTGCATCTGCAAGAATGTTCCCCTTCCCATGAGTATAGAATATCTCGAATTCATATTCCTGGAGGAACTCAAGACAACTTCATTGTATTAGGTTCAGGTCCTTCTGAGATAATATATAATTGAGACTCTTGTGATCATAGTACATGGTAAAATGATCGCCCATCAGATAGTGTCGCCATATCTTCAAGGTGAAGACCACTACTGCTAACTCCAGGTCATGGGTAGCGTAGTTTTTCTCATGTTTTCTCATCTGTTGTGAACCATATGAGATCACTACTCGATATTGCATCAGGACACATTCGAGCCCGGTCCTTGATGCGTCGCAGTAGACTACGTACCCTACGCCTTCCTCTGGAATCCTCAAGATGGGGGCACTAGTCAACCTCTACCTCAGCTTTTGAAAGCTCTTCTGGAATCTCTCCAACCACACAAAGGGTTTCCCCTTATTCTTCAAGGCTGATAGTGGTGTTGTAACTCTTGAAAATTCTAGTACTAACCTCCTGTAATAACCATCCAAACCCAGGAAACTTCATACCTCCATCACACTCCTGGGTGGCTCCCAAGAAAGTATCGCCTCAATCTTCACTGGATCCACTATAACTCTAGCATCCGATATGACATGTCCCAGGAATTGAACCTCTCGGATCCAAAACTGGAACTTCGAGAGCTTACCATAAAGCTGGTGCTCTCAGAGTGTGTCCAGTACTGTCTGAAAATGATAGGCATGCTCCTCCTCATTAGTTGAGTAGATCAGAATATCGTCGATGAAGACTAAAACAAAGTGATCAAGGTGTGGCTTAAAGAGACTGTTCATGAGCCCCATGATGTAAGAACCCGATTATTATTCTTGAGGTACGAGATTCTTCTTTTCTCTTTTCCTTAAGTGTTTTTGAGAAAATAAGGAAAATGGGAGAAAATCCTAAATTTTTTGAATACACACCATGTCATTTTCCACATGTCGTGTACTTTGGACATGTGGAATGATTACATAGGGCGTGTAGGCATGTCGACGATGATGGGTGTAAAAACCGACTACATGACATGTATAGGGTATTTACACGCCGTGTATTCAGTCGGAAGGTGAATAGTAAGGCGGTGAAGGCAGCCTCCAGCTAAGCGACAGTACACGCCGTGTAGTCAGGTATTACACGCCATGTAATCATGTCGACAGATGAACAGTTCCATGGTGGAAAGAAGCCACCGTAGGAACAGTTAAAAAATGGAAATTACACACCGTGTACTCAATAGTACACGCCGTGTAGTCTGTTTTTTTTTTCACTTAAAATGGGTAGTAGCCTCCTCTGTTCACAGAGAAGGCTTAGAACTAGAGGAGAGCTTGGGAGGATGGTCAGAGCTTTGGAGATCACTTGATCAAGCACCGGGAATCCGATTCCGCCTCCTTCGATCTCGTTGGAATCGTACGAGTAATCCCTCCCCTCTCCTTGAGCCGTTATTACCAATTCTTTCTCAAGTTATTTACATTTTAACGGGAATTATTTTACCTTATATCTACGTTGTTCTTGGATGGTTCGAGGAGAATCGTTCACGTATACCGATCAGGGGCGATCGAGGTAGGTGGTCTGGTGTTTAAATTCCAACTGCTGTGTGTTTTGTGTACCATTGTGCTACGAACCCATGTTCGGGGTGTCATATGGATGAGGCCATGGCTGTTTAAATACCTAAAATTACATAGGTAATTTATTGCAATTGTAAAACTACTGTTTGGGATCACTGCTTGGATCCAGGACCACCTCGGGGGTGTGTTCCTCTGTTTAGCCATTTGGCCAGGATACCTGAGGGTATTCCATTATAATAATGATGATTGAATTGACTTGAGAAAAATTGTATATAAATTTCTTGTTTATATGTTGGGCATGGCCCGGTTACTTGTTTAGCCTGAGGGCGGTGTTGTGATTAGCCTGTGGGAAGTGCTTGTTTAGCCCAAGGGAAACTCTTTCCATGCCTGTGGGCAGTAGATTTTGTGCCTATGGGTGACACTTCTTACACTTGTGGGCAATGTATGTTACGCCTGAGGGAAATCACCTGAGGTTTTATGATTCTCTTTACCTGAGGGTAAGGGTTAGTGTGTCTGAGGACACTGAATGTTTACTTAGAATATTCAATATGGTGATTTCTTATATTGAACTGTTAAATGAATAATAAATAAAATGGAAATATAACTGGTAGTTAATTACTTTTGAGTACGGCTTAGTTTATTACATTTACTGTTGCACACTGTTGTTGCACATTTTCACTGACAGTTGGGCATGGGCCTTTGGTGGTTGCCTATTGGGATTTATTTCTCACACCCTTTTTGGGTCACGTCTTTGGACCAAACAGGCTATATTGTTGCAGGTGTCGATAAGGGAAAGAGTCTCTATACATGTACTTGATTGTTGTTGAGGAGTAGGAGAGCATGGGACCGAGCTTAGGCTTGCGATGTTGCTGATTGTTCTGTTTTGTTCTGCTATACTTGTACCTTGTTCTATTGTATTGTATTGTATTGTAGTGTAACATGTTTTGGCTGTTTTCTTAGACCTAGAAACATGTTTCATATTCATATATATGACTACTGGTTCTCTTTACTTCAGTTTCCCATTTCAGTTATAGATTGATTACTGCTTTCGCTGTTGTATGTTGTTTATCTTTTTCCGTTGCGCTACACTTTGACATATGAGGGCATAGTTTCCCCACTATCAGAACTGGGCCCTCACTACTAGTTGGCAGAATCTGGGGTTTGGGTAAATGCGCTTGAGGTCATGTGACCAACTGGGTTCGGGGCACCTATTGAGTGACACCCGGGTCTGGGATGTTACAAAGTGGTATCAGAGGAGGTTTCTTTTCTTTGACTTACTATTTGGAGCCTTATCTAGGGATAGGATGGGAATGGTAGTTGGTAATAAGCTATGCCCAGGAGTAGCTAACCCTTATACAGGGAAAATCCATTCTACCTCGTATTTTTACAATTATTCTGATTTTCCAAATTTGACAGTTGATTTGATTTTCACCGTTGGGTGACTCACTTGTGATTATGCTGTTTATATGTTATCCATGGGTTCTATTTAGTTTCAACCCGATGAGATGAGGGTATTCCATATCATGCATCATTTAGGCACATGCTAGAAATCACATGCCATGCATAGTTCTATGCCTTGTAGGCGCATTAGAAATTTCATGTTATTGTGATAGCTGCTTTGATAAATACCTGCTATGTGATAGGGTATTTTTGTGTGATCCTGTTGATAGGATGGACACCAAAATTTGGTTTTTGGGGATTATGGGCCCTCAATTACTAGAATTTGGTGGATCATTGACTTGTTTACTTTTGTATAACATGTATAAGATTTCAGACTTTGATTTGTGGGGAGTATGGGCCCTCACGGATCGGAATTTGGAACTTAAGTGTTGTTTCTCAGTATTTACTGGGTTCCGAAGTAGTTTCAGAGGCTTAATTTCTGAAAAACCCAGGATACACGTCATGTAGTTCCTCGGACACACACCGTGTGTTATTCTGTTCGGGAAGAAATGAAAACTTTTTTAGTACACGCCGTGTACCCTCAGTACACGCCGTGTAGTCTCTTCCCGTGTCATAGACCGTGTGGGTGGGAACATGGGGTAGGTAAAGGCTTGGGAAAAACACGCCCTATACCGTATGTACACAGCGTGTAGTGTTGACCCAGAGTCTTCCCGTGTAACTAACAACACGGACGAAGGAGACTATAAGACATACACATCATGTCCACTGTGGAACACGCCGTGTAGTCTGACCCAGGGGACCCGGACGTGTAGCTAACAAACATGGGTCAGTGTTACCTCCTCTTGAACACACCGTGTACTTAAGGGACACGTCGTGTAGTCCTTACCAGTGGGAGACTGTGTGGACTTAGCTGTGTGGGTGGGGAAACGAGGTGGTGTACACGCTGTGTGCGGCTGTAACACACTGTGTGGTGTCAGCCGAGTAGTTGGTCCTATCACGAACAACACGGGCAGTTGGAAATTAAAACGTACACACCGTTTAGGTGTTATACACGCCGTGTAGGTGTTATACATGCCGTGTAGTCTTTTTTAGAAGAGATCTGTGTGGCTAAGCCGTGTAGAAGGACCCGGGTAGGGGAAGAAAAGTCAGGTACATGCCATGTAGTTAATATACACGCCGTGTAGTCTTGTTTTAAAAATCTTGAATTCCTTCTTCCTCATGTTCCCTTTTTGGTCCCCTAGTTTTCAGACTTTGATAAACTTAAATCTAAGGCGTGTTTTTAACCTTGTAGAGTCATGCCGCCGAGACGACCACCGGTTTTTCTCCAAGAGAGCGGCAATGATTATACTCCGGAAATGGTAGGCCATGGGCTACCAGTTGATCCTGTAGCAGTGTCATGTGCGGCACCAGCCATTATACCGGACACAGGCACAAAGGCGCAGTTCCGTGAAGGCTTCATGTGGTTCATGCAGACCTTCCAGGGAGCACTGCAGGCCGCCACATCTATGGCAGAGATGATGCGTATATTCCAGTAGCAACATTCACCTAAGTTTTCAGGGGATGGAGGACCTCAGGCTGTGGAGTCTTGGTTGGGTTCTATGCAGACTATTTTCGAGCATCTTGAGATGCCTCCAGGGCGGAGGGTCAAGCTCACGACTTATATGCTGCGTGATTCCGCCAAGAGGTGGTGGGATGTTACCACTCAGACAGAGCATCACAGAGACATGGTGTGGGAAGATTTTCAGATAGTGTTCTATGACTTCTTCTTCCCAGAGATGTTGAGGGAAGATAGAGCTTGAGAGTTCATTAATCTACAACAGGGAGCTATGTCGGTGATGGATTATTCTGCTCGTTTCACCGAGCTTCAGCATTTTTCACCCATTCTGGTGGGTGATGAGATGTTTAGAGATAGACGCTTTGAGTATGGTCTTCGATATGACATCTGAGCACTGGTAAACATTTTCAGGTTGCCTAAAGTACATGCTATTGTGAACCAGGCACTGATTACCGAGCGGAATCTGCGGGAATCTAGTGGTGCAGGCCATGGTGGTTCGACACTAGTTTTGGGTACTATTTCTACCGGGAAGAGTAAGAGACAGATGGATTTCTCTCACGGTGGAAGTACTAGCCAGAAGAATGTTTCAGGTGGTCAAGTCATGTGCTACCAGTGTGGTAAAGAGGGGCACAAGAGACCACAGTGTCCATGTGACCCAGTGGAGTGCTGAGCATGCGGCAAGATGGGTCATATGTAGCGCTTTTGCAGGGAATTTCCACCAGTGGCTAGTCAGAGGGGTTCTGTGCAGACTATGTGTGTGGGAGAAGGACCGACAGCTTCTTACTAGTCATCAAACTGGAATACGTCAGGGCGTGTAGGCAGAGATGGTGGTCGTGGCCGTGGTAGCCAGACATCGGGATCTCAAAGGTAGCAGGGTGGGAGAGCTCAGGGTAGATAGGTTGTGTCGCAGGGCTGCGGCACTAGGTAGGAATATGCAGTGCAACAGACCCAATAGAAGCAGGATCCCAGACCTTCTACTGTCAGAGGTACTATTCTAGTAGCTTCTATTTTGTCTTCTGCACTTTTTGATATGGGTGTTATACATAGATTTATATATGTGACCATTGTGGAGAGCCTTGGTCTTGGTGTTTCTTCTTCTTCTGATGTTATGACTCTAGACACTCTGTTGGGGACTAGAACGGCTGGTGTACATCAGTGCAGAGAGTGCCCCCTTGAGGTTGTGGGTGTCACTTTCTATGGTACCTCTATGTCCTAGAGATGACGAGCTATGATGTCATTCTCGGGATGGACTGGTTGGTTCCCTTTCAAGCCTTTGTGGATTGCTATCATCGTAGGTTTAGTTTCACGTCACTAGAGGGTGGAGAGTTTCTATACAAGGGTGAGTGGGATGTCCAGGCAATCCGAGATGGACCTGAGCATCGTGGGCGTGGTGGTGTGACAACCCAGATTGCGAGTTTGTATTTGGATTATCAGGGAACTTGTTAGAAGTATTTCCCTCCTGTAGTTTATCATTTCAGGGATGTCTTCCCAGATGACTTTTCGGGTCTACCTCCGAAGCGAGAGGTGGATTTTTCTATTGAGCTTGTGCTAGGAGAAGCACCAGTGTCCATTCCTCCTTATAGGATGGCTACACCAGAGTTTCAGGAGCTCAAAAGACATTTAGAGGAGTTACAGGCAAAGGGTTTCATCTGACCCAGTACTTCTGCTTGGGGTTTTCCTATCCTTTTTACAAAAAAGGCAGATGGTACCCTCAGACTTTGTGTTGATTATCAGAAGCTGAACCAGCTGATGGTTAAGAACTGATATCCATTTCCGAGGATTTATGATCTTTTTGATCAACTTCAAGGATCACGAGTGTTCTCGAAGATTTAATTGAGATCAGGATATCATTAGTTACGCGTTAGACCATCTTATATACCTCTCACAGCCTTCAGGAGTAGGTATGGTCTATATGAGTACTTGGTTATTCCGTTCGGACTCACAAATGCACTAGTAGTTTTCATGGCTCTGGTGAATCATGTGTTCCATCCTTATTTGGATTCTTTTGTGGTAGTATTTTTGGATGATATCTTGGTGTACTCTCACACTCTACACGACCATGATACCCATCTTGAGATCGTTTTGAGTACACTGAGAGAGCATCGGCTATATGCTAAGCTCTCAAACTGCCACTTTTGGATGGACCAGATACACTTCCTAGGTCATATCATCTCAGAGGCAGGGGTTGCGGTAGACCCAGAAAAATTGAGAGCAGTAGTTTTCTGGGAGCATCCTAAGAACGTGTTTGAGATACGGAGTTTCTTGGGGCTGGCTGGTTACTACAGGCGCTTTATACAGGACTTCTCCCGCTTAGCAGCACCATTGATGGGGTTGACTAAGAAGGGTGTGAAGTTCGTTTGGACAGAAGCTTTTGAGATAGCCTTTCAGAAACTGAAGGGAAGGTTGACATCATCACCAATCCTGATACTTCCAGATCAAGGGAAGAGCTATACAATTTACTGTGATGCATCGGGTATTGGGCTGGGAGTTGTGTTGATGCAGGGCGATCAAGTAGTTGCATATGGGTCTCGAAAGTTGAGTCCACATGAGAGTAATTACCCGATGCATGACCTCGAGTTGGCTGTAGTTGTTCATGTGTTATGCTGTTGGAGACATTATCTCTTGGGAGAACATTTTGTGGTTTTCACCGACCACAAAAGTATCAAGTATATCTTTACTCAGCGTGACTTGAATATGAGGCAGCGAAGGTGGGTTGAATACCTTCAGTCCTTTGATTTTGAGCTTGCCTATACACCAGGTAAGGTAAATTTAGTTGTTGATACACTGAGAAGGAAGACTTAGATGCATGCAGTTCATGAGGAAAGTGGTGAATGGAAGCTTATGGCTAAGTTCTCTGAGATGAATTTGGAAGTGCACGACAGTCAGGGGCAAACCTATCTTTCATCTTTAGTTGTGACTTCTACCCTCCTGGATGGAGTGAGGATGAGACAGCTATCTGATTCAAAAGGCCTAGTTCTACGGAAGTCGGTGGCAATTGAGGACCCTCCTCCTGGTTGGATGATAGGAAATGATGATGTACTGCATTTCCATGGACGATTATGGGTTCCAGGGGTTATACGCGAGGAGCTGATGTAGGAGTTTCATGCTTCAGTTTGGGCAGTTCATCTCGGAGTTACCAAAATGTACCGTGACTTGAGACATCAGTATTGGTGGCCGGGTATGAAACGTGAAGTATCTGTTTTTGTTATTAGATGTTCCACCTGTCAGCAGGTGAAGGCGGAGCATCAGAGGCTATCTGAACTGTTACAGTAGTTACCCATTCCGGAGTGGAAATGGGATGATGTCGCGATGGATTTCGTGACTGGGTTGCCGAGGTCACCTCGAGGCGATGATGTTGTATGGGTTGTTGTGGACAGACTTACGAAGGTAGCTCACTTTTTTCTGATCAAGGATACCTTTTGAGTTTATGAGCTCGGGAAGTGGTATATTTGAGAGATCGTACGTCTTCATGGGGTCTCTCATTCTATCGTTTCAGATAGGGATACCCGTTTTACGTCTCGTTTCTGGCAGAGTCTTCAAAGGGCACTGGGTACACAGGTGCTTCTGAGCACAGCTTACCACCCTTAGACCGATGGTCAGTCAGAGTGTATGATACAGGTGCTAGAGGACATGTTGTGTGCATGCGTCCTAGACTTTGGGGGCTCTTGGGAGAATCATATACCCCTAGTCGAGTTTTCCTATAATAATAGTTTTCAGGAAACTATTGAGACGGCACCTTACGAGGCTTTATATGGTAGGCCATGCCGATCACCTTTGTGCTGGATGGAGGTAGGTGAGGCAGTTGTACTGGGACCACATCTTGTGCAGGAGTCTTCTGAGCAGGTCCAGTTGATTCAGAAGCGGATGGATACTACACAGTCTCGTCAGAAATCTTATTTTGATCGCCATAGACGACCCTTGGAGTTTGTGGTCGGGGATCATGTTTTCTTGCGTGTTTCACCGAGGTTGGGACACAGGCGGATTAAGAGACAGGGTAAACTTTCACCGAGGTATGTGGGCCATTTAAGATTCTGGAGAGAGTCGAGCCGGTTTCTTATCTGTTGCAGTTACCACAAAGGTACTGGGCCATGCACGACATCTTCAATGTATCTCAGTTGCGTCGTTATCATTCAGACCCATCTCACGTCTTTTATCCATAGTAGGTTGAGCTACAAGTCGATGCATCCTTTGAGGAGTATCTAATTCGTATCGTGGATAGGAGCAAGAAGGTTCTCCGAGGCCGGTCAGTTCCTCCCGTACGGGTACTATGGCAGCATGGCTGAGTGCGGGACAAAACATGGGAGCTGGAGACCGACGTACGTGCTCAATGGCCAGAGTTGTTCTGAGCTTTATCTTCACCACCCTTGGAAAGGCAATTCGGGGACGAATTTCTTTAAGGGGGGAAGTTTGTAAAAACCCAATTCTTATTCTTGAGGTACGTGTTTCTTCTTTTCTCTTTTCCTTAAGTGTTTTTGAGAAAATAAGGAAAATGGGAGAAAATCCTAAATGTTGTGACTACACATCATGTAATTCTCCACACGCCGTGTACTTTGGCCGTGTGGAATGAGTACACAGGGCGTGTAGGCCAGTCGATGATGATTGGTGTAAAAACAGACTACACGCTGTGTATAGGGTATTTACATGCCGTGTATTCAGTCGGAAGGTGAATAGTAAGGTGGTGAAGGCAGCCGCCAGCTGAGTGATAGTACACGCCGTGTAGTCAGGTATTACACACCGTGTACTCATGTTGACAGATGAATAGTGTTTTGGTGGAAAGAAGTCGTCGTAGGAACAGTTAAAAAATGGAAAGTACACACCGTGTACTCAATAGTACACGCCGTGTAGTCTATTTTTTTCGCTTAAAATGGGAAGTAGCCTCCTCTATTCACATAGAAGGCTTAGAATTGGAGGAGATCTTGGGAGGATGGTCGGAGATTTGGAGATCACCCGATCGAGCACCAGGAATCCAATTCTGCCTCCGTCGATCTTGTTGGAACCGTACGGGTAATCCCTCCCCTCTCCTTGAGCCGTTCTTACCAATTATTTCCCAAGGGGAAGTTATTTACATTTGAACAGGAATTATTTTACCTTAGATCTATGTTGTTCTTGTAAGGTTCGAGGAGCGTCGTTCACGTATACTGATCAGGGGCGATCGAGGTAGGTGGTCTGGTGTTTAAATTCCAACTGCTATGTGTTTTGTGTACTGTTGTGCTATGAACCCATGTTCGGGGTGTCGTATGGCTGAGGCCATGGCTGTTTAAATACCTAAAATTACATAGGTAATTTATTGCAATTGTAAAACTACTGTTTGGGATCACTGCTTGAATCCAGAACCGCCCCGGGGGTGTGTTCCTCTGTTTAGCCGTTTGGCCAGGATACCCGAGGGTATGCCATTGTAATAATGATGATTGAATTTCCTTGAGAGGAATTGTATATAAATTTTTTTTTTATATGTTGGGCATGGCCCGGTTACTTGTTTAGCCTGAGGTAAGTGTTGTGATTAGCATGTGGGCAGTGCTTATTTAGTTCGAGGGAAACTTTTTATGTGCCTGTGGGTAGTAGATTTTGTGCCTATGGGCGACACTTCTTACGCCTGTGGGAAATGTCCATTACACCCGAGGGAAATCACCTGATGGTTTCTGATTCTCTTTACCTGAGGGTAAGGGTTAGCATGTCTGAGGACACTGTTTACTTAGAGTATTCACTGTGGTGATTTCTTATATTGAACTGTTAAATGAATAATAAATAAAATGGTAATATAACTGGTAGTTAATTACTTTTGAGTATAACTTAGTTTATTGCATTTACTGTTGCACATTTTCACTGACAGTTGGGCATGGTCCTTTGGTGGTTGCCTACTGAGATTTATTTCTCACACCCTGTTTGGGTCACGTATTTGTCCCAAACAGACTATATTGTTGCAGGTGTCGATAGGGGATAGAGTCCCTATACAGGTACTTGATTGTTGTTGGGGAGTAGGAGAGCATGGGACCGAGCTTAGGCTTGCGATGCAGCTGACTTTTCTCTTTTGTTCTGATGTACTTGTACCTTGTTGTATTATATTGTATTGCAATGTAACATGTTTTGGTTGTTTTCTTAGACCTAGAAACATGTTTCATCTTCATATATATGAATACTGGTTCTCTTTACTTCAGTTGTCCATTTCAGTTATAGATTGATTATTGCTTCCATTGTTTTATGTTGTTTATCTTTTTATGTTGCGCTACACTTTGACATATGAGGGCATAGTTTCCCCACTATCAGACCTGGGCCCTCGCTTCTAGTCAGCAGCCTCTAGAGTTTGGGGAAATGCGCTTGAGGTCATGTGACCAACCAGGTTCGGGGCACCCATTGAGTGACACCCAGGTTCGGGAAGTTACACATGAAAACTTCTAGAGCATTGGTTACGCCAAATGGCATAACCAAGAACTCGTAGTGGCCATACCGACATCTGAATATAGTCTTCTGCACATCCTTGTCTCAAACTCTGAGCTGGTGATAGCCTGATCTGAGGTCTATCTTCGAGAACCATTGTGCTCCCTTCAGCTGATCAAAGAGGTCGTCAATCCTCAAGAGTGGGTACTTGTTCTTCACGGTCACCTGTTTCAGGCACCGATAGTCAACACAAAGCCTCAAGATCCCATCCACCTTCTTGGTGAACAGAATCGAGGCTGCCTAGGGAGAAACACTGGGCTAGATGAATCTCTTCCCATGCAAGTCCTCTAGTTGTACCCGCAGCTCGCGAAGCTCTGTGGGAGCCATCTGATATTCTGGTGTAGATATCGGTGTCGTCCCGGGGTACAAGTCAATTTAAAAGTCTACCTCTTGGTGAGGGGGTAGACCTGGAACATCATTAGGGAAGACATCCATGTACTGGTCCACCACTACAGGATAGATCAGACTCTCCACATTAACAGCTCTAAGGGTAAGGCTAGCCAACTGATGAGTGATCAGCTACACTCTCCTCTGAGAAAGTCTATCCTATGCTGCAAAGGCTCCTTTCATACCAGTGAAGGTAAACCCGGTCCCATCCGTGTGGACACACCGTACTTTGCACCTAATATAGTCAATATGAGCATGGAATGTAGATAACCAGTCCTTACCCAAGATGATGTTATAAGGCCTCGATGGTGCGATTAGGAGATCCCAGCCGAAGATCTCGACTCCTAGATTAATCTCACACTGTCGACACCAGTGTGTAATCATCGAATATTCTCCCGTAGGAGTCTCTAGCTGTAAGGATTGAGCCAACGGCTCCGTCGGAATCTATGATCTCTGAACGAGGGCAGTGGAAATGAAATAATGACCATCATCTATGTCTATAAGTACTACATCTATAGTGGAATAAACATAGATGGAACCTCATATCATCTCTGGAGCGCCATGATCGTAGGCCTCAGCTTCCTGGAGCTGATCTCTCCCCTATCCACCTGCTCCTTACGATTGGGATGGAGCTCCTGGTGGTGGTGGTGGTAACATCTCGAAACATCGCCCACCACCAGTTGCACGGCTAGCTCCTCTGCCACGTCCTCCTGCTCCATAAATACCGCCTCGATCGAATCTCTGTCTCTTCCTGGGAATTCCTTCAACCGTCTTCTAATCATATGAACGGTGGGTCAGACAGTCACGATCCATGTGACCCTTCCCGCCGCATGAGTAACACTGCCCACTCATGGCATGCCTATCTCCGCTTCGAGTGCCCCGCACAACCGATCCTGAGTCATGCAGTCGTCCACCCGTAGGTCTGGTCCTCTTGGACCTCTATGACATCTATTTGCTTCTAGCTATAGAAGACTCCGCTACATGTC
This sequence comes from Viscum album, assembly GCA_963277665.1. Taxonomy (NCBI): domain Eukaryota; kingdom Viridiplantae; phylum Streptophyta; class Magnoliopsida; order Santalales; family Viscaceae; genus Viscum; species Viscum album. Next base: position 189,599,878 of record OY728166.1, read on the forward strand.
GACTGGTGGTGGATATTTCTACTGGAGACTGCTCCGCAAGGAAACTCTCCACTAGGAGGGCTCTCTCTAATACCCCTACCTGCGTCGGGATACTGAGTGAGATCATCGAAGCTCTGATCTCTCGCCTGAGTCCCTGCTTGAATGTCCTAGCCCTGAAGAATGGGTCTCGCACCATATTGGTGGAGTGGCATGAGAGGTCTGTGAACCTCGCTCAGTACTGAGCTACAGACATGTCACCCTACTGCAGATAAGTAGCTCATGTATGTGCATTTCATGGAGAGTCGCTGGGACAAACTCTGCTTGAAACAAGCTCTCGAAGTCTTTCCAAAGAAGCGTCATCTCATCATGAACCTGGAGCATCAAGCTCCACCATCTTTCTGTTGCTACTTGTAGAAGGCTGGAAGCAAGAATCACCATGAGGTTTGGTGGTGTTCCTACCAGTCGGAAGACTCTCACCATAGCCTCCATCCAATCCTCAGCCACCTTTGTGTCTGTATCTCCCCTGAACCTAGGTCGCCTCTGGCACTGGAACTCATGCAATGCGCTCAAGCAGCGTGCATCATCTGCTGCTGGGACTGGTGGCATCGGTGGCCCAACGGGGAGTGGTACCGCTGGTGCCTCCGCTGGAAAAGGGCCAAGCATCGAGGCCTCGTTGCTCGATGGGTTATCAGTATGTACAACTCTCGTAACTCTAAATGGTTGTCTACATGGAGGCATCCTGAAATAAACAAATGCGGCACGGTAAAAAGATTATACCCGATGAGCTGACCTGGTTGAACTGACTTAAAGAAAACTTTTGAAAACACACACGCAATCAGTGTTTTCATGCACTAAGTCGGGAATCAGAAGTCAGGGTCCTGGTGTATGGATATGTCGGCCGCCGCAACAACACTGCACTCCCTAAACAGAAAACCACACTCACTACACTTAAAACTATTGATTCACAGAAAAGATTAGAGTCCTAAGTTCTATGGTAGAACCGACTCCTCTGATACCAATTTGTCATGACCCATTCCTCAGGGCCCATGTAGTGACTATCCCAAGCCCGCCTTCTATAGTCCAGGGGCTGGCGACTAGCACCAAAGGCGTAATTCCCTAAAACAAGGAAGGCATTGCCTTTATAACCTGTAAACACACACAACAGAGCACACATCTAGATACAAAACACTAAGTAAACAATATAATAAAATAGTGATGAATAGTAAAAGAGGCCGGAAATACAAGCTCAACTGTAAAGTACAAGGAACTGAAAGTACAAGTACAACTGAAAAAAGGAAACAAAATAGTTGATGGGTTGTCCTATGGGATTCATACCTGAAGGGTAGTTACAGATAGCCTCCTCAACACTCCACGTCCATCAGTCTCCTCCATGTACCGACTCATCGTAAGGTCCACCTCCGGGTATCGTCTAGTCCTGGTACTCTCAACCTCAGTCAGTGTTGTCCGTCGTCTGCAACCAACACAACAAGGTGCAGGCATAGCCCGTGTAGGGGTGAATATAACGATACTCGGTAGGGACCCCAAGACCCTCAAGGTCTTACAAAATCCAACAAGGATAAACCAAAAATTATGAAATCAACAGATAACCTTAATTAGGTATATTCCCATACATATACCTAAGTTATCAAGTGATACATCTCAATCATAAGGAAAACACAGAAGTACTAACTCAGCTCAATAAGGATTTTATACACATTAACGAAACCTCAACTGATGGAGATCTCCTCCTCTAATGACTATAGTGGGCCTGCCGCGACACCAAGCACACTTCCCACTAACCTTGGACTGCTGAGGTACTCCTCCTATCAAGTACCGTGGGTCTGCTACGTCACACAGAGGCACTCCCAACCGTGGGTCTACCACCACACCGAGGTGCTCCCCCTTGTAGCCTTCTGAGGTACTCCTCCTATCGAGTACCGTGGGTCTGCCGCATCACATAGATTTCTCTCCTCCACTGTGGGTCTTCCACCACAACCAAGCGCTCCCCACTGGGCTACTAGAGTCTCTCCGAGTCAAACGGTCAGTAGTCGTTAGGTCTCAGCCAGCTACTAGGTCTCTGCACTCTGCTCGCTCATCACAGGAAGGATCCACTCCACGAGCTACTGATCGATACTCCAGCTATCATGAAGTCCCACGAAGAAGTATCTCAAAGGTTTTCCATGTCATAGGGGTCTCAACGCAATAGACGGCGCGTCAATCGGACGCCCGGACTATTAGTTATTAGCCTTTTAGTCCTGGGGGGCCTGTTGGATTCGTGAACGATCCAACCTGACTGTATCTCAAATATACCCCAAACTCCAGTGGGCTATACTCAAAGGGGTCGTCATGCTCCAAGATTACCAGGGCCACTATCGGTTCATTAAATGGACGTCTGATGCCAGTGATATGGCCAAAAGAAAGCAAAGGGTCATAGTGGGCCCGGGTCCGGTCGGACCGACCCGGACTCGGATGACCCAGTTCTGGTTGACCCAGCCTGACTTGTTGGGTCTGGCCTAGCCTGTTGGGTGGATTAGCCCATTATGTTCAGCCCGGCTCGCTGGGCTCAGCCCAACAGGCCGCAAGGGGTCGCGGAGGGCCGCGAGGGTGTGTACCAGTCACGAGGGCGCGGACCGGCTGCGGGGGTGCGGACCGGCCATGGCCAGCTTGAGGACGGTTCGGTCCGAGGGGCACTACATGGGAGACTTGGCCTGGAGGGGACCAAGAGGGCGCGGTCTGGTTTGGCCGGGGCGTGGGAGGCTGGCTCGGCCGGGGCGCCGCGAGGGGCACGGGAGGCCAGCTCAACCGGGGCGCAGCAAGGCATGCAGGAGACCGGCTCAGTCGGGGTGTCGCGAGGGGCACGAAAGGCCGGCTCGGTCGGGGTGCCACGAGGGGTGTGGGAGGTCAGTTCGGACGGGGTTCCGCGAGGGTCACGAGAGGCCGGCTCGGCCAGGGCGCCGCGAGGGGTGCGGGAGGCCGGCTCGGTCGGGGCACCGAGAGGGGCGCAGGAGGTCGGCTCAACCAGGGCGCCGCGAGGGCGCGCGGACAGGGCGCCACGAGGGGCGTGGGAGGCCGGCTCGGTCAGGGCTCCGCGAGGGGCATGGGAGGCCGGCTCGGCTGGGGCGCCACGTGGGTGTGGGTTCGGCTGGGGCTCGAGAGGCTGGCGGTTGGCACGGTCAGGGCGGCTCGAAAGGGCGCCACGGGGTCGGGGTGGTCGGGGCCAGTTCGGCCGACGGACGACGCGGACAGGGAAGCTTGGCCTGACCCAGGGCGGCTCAGCAGGAAGGGCGGAGACTACGAGGGAAGTTTGGCTGGGGCGCCATGAGGGGGCACGACCAGTTTGGCCGGCGGCGGCGCGGGTTGCGGAGGTCGCGGGTGGCGTGGTCATTGCCTTCATCGCTGGTGTCGCCTTTCTCCATTTCGAAGAATACTGTAAAAGAGAACGGCGGAGGGGTCAGGCCATGTTGGTTTGCTTCGCACCCTCCACGTTTAGGGTGGTAGCATTTGGCCCACAAGAACAAAGAACAACAATCCCTTCTGCAAAGATTAATCCCAAAACCCGCAAAAGGTAAATATATGCGGATCAACTAGTTAGAAGTTGATTTGTGTTCTTTGTTTTAGAAGGAAAGAATCAAGGGAATAATATCATATTCAAATAAAATCACTACCTTGTTTGAATATGGTTGGTGTTGGCACAAGAAGGTGGACGTCGATTCGTTGTAGACGAACACGTCCTATGTCGAAGGAAGTTCCGAGAAAGGAAGTCGAAGTCGAGGTCGTTCTTCGTAGTCGAAGGCGTTCCTCATCGGCATTCTTCATTGGTGGAGTGTTCTTAGTTGGGAGCCTTCTCCCAATATTTCTCCCAATATTTCTCCTCTCCCAAGTTCCACCAAAATGAAATAATAGCCTCCAAATAATAGATTAAGTTGTTGGCATAATATTCAAAATGGTTGAATTGATTAAGGGAGAGTTGGAACAATCAATAGGTGCGTTAGAAGAATTAATGTGGAGGAAGCTCAAGAGGCTCCTCTACATTAATGAGGGAGTTCTGAGGTTTTCCTCCCCCCCCCCCCCTCCCCCCCCCCCATTAATAAGGGGTCGGGTGGTCCTCGCTCCCAAATTCAAATTGAGAGGTTTTGAGAACTCGAGTGGCCCCCACCACCATAACCTCTAATGGGAGGTTAAGGTGTGGTGGTCCCCACCTACAACTTTCACATGGGTGGTTATAATATATAAAATAAAATAAAACTTGTGTTTATTTTATTTTATTATTTCCATGAAAAAACCCAAAAACTAACTTTCACCCTCGACCAACTATCGTCGAGGTAAAAGTCTCCTTAAGCGAATACTGGTGCTGCGAGTTCAACAGTGTCCTCAAATTTCAATTCCGAGCACCGGTTCAAAAGTTATAAAAACCCACTCGTACTTTTACTGAATGTACCCGAACAAAAGTTCAAAAATTCATTTCGGGCACTCCGGGCCTCGGAATCACGCGCCGTTAATTTTTGCGGACTCATAAAATTCCGATTTATTTTTAAAAAAATTACATGGAAATGCTGGGTATTTACAATATCATCACATATTTCATAATTAAAGTTATGATATCCAAAAAGAAATGAAAAGTGTCTAATGATTGAGCATAAAAAGACATTTGTTTCATGGTTTAAAGAGAAAGTCAACACATATATATCTGCATCAGAAACATTGAAATGGTTGGAAGGGGTCATCTCTTAATGTGATCATGTGGTCTGGTTTTGATATTAATGGGCATAAATTTTACGTAAAGAAGCTCGATGATAAGAGTACCATTCAAAATAGTGGTGTAATATTCATCGCTGAAGCACTTAATTTTTTGAGTGCAAAAGATAAAAACCCAATTTTTTGCATCAATGTCATATTTTGGAGTTCTTGAAGACATGTGGGAAATTGATTGTATTAAATTTCGAGTCACTGTGTTTAAGTGTAGTTGGGTTGAAAGTAATAGCGGTGTGAAACATGATGATATGGGTTTAAAATGGTTGATTTGAAAAAATTTAGTTTCAATGAGGAACCATTTATCATGTACACACATGTGAAGAAAATATTTTATTTTATTGATCCATCGAATGATTAGTGGTCCATCGTTTTGTAAGGGAAAATAATCTATTTGGATGATGAGGATGATGATGATGTTATTGATTTATATGAGGTTTCTTCATCTATTACATGATTTCTAGATAACAATGACTATAACACATACATAGTGTATGAAATATGAAATAATTGTGCTGAAAGGATATGGGAAAACACTAAATTACTCTCCTAATTAATCTAGTAATTATTTACATTATATTTATTTTTTAAAATTTACATGGGTAAAAACTATATTATTTAATAACTATTGGATATTTAAATATATATATTTGATTATAAATTTGATTTTTCGTGTTACATTTTTATATTCCACAGATATAGTTAAACATTTTTTCATTGAAATTCTTGATGTACATTATTATATTTTGGTTTAATTTATGCCTAGGAGAACACCTTTTCAAACTTTGATATTTAAATTTTTAAATGTTTATATCTTTATAGAAGTAATGTTTATATTTAATAGTTTACCTTGCATATTTTTTTGGTTAAGAATCATAACATTGTTAGTTTTTAAAACTTACACATGCGTGCCACTTTTTTACTTACATATTTATGTTTTCCTATTTTCTAATTATTGACTTGTCTAATTATATTTAGGTATATAAGAATTTAATTATATTTTCCCGTTATAATGACAAATACAGATACAGAGACAGAAGAACTTCTACTGAGGTATTTTTCTTTATTCATAATATTAAATATCTAGTAATATAATTATTTAATGAAGTCAAACTTTTAATTTATAAAAAAAATTACAGGACTACTGATGAGACTACAGTGGGGGAGTCTTCTACTTTTAGTATTTGGGAATATAATTCTTGAGTTGGTAAACATGGCATTACACGTTTACTAAAACTATCACTTTATCTTTGATACGAGTGATTACATATTAGTTTTGATGATAATAATAATTAAAATGGCCCAAATACAATGCATTTTATCAGCTATATCATCATGCAAATCTATTGTAGGATTAGAATTTTATATCTTGATTGGAAGTTTGTCGACAAGGTGGTAATAGATCAGTTTTGGGAGATCGTAAAGGTAAAATATATTAATTGATTTATTTTATCTCATTTTTCAAATATAATATATTTTAAATGACTAATATTTATGTTATGTAATTACAGATGACATTCAATTTTGAAGAAATAAATGCAGTTAAGAAAAGATGACTTACTTTAGCGGTGTTTTGATGGAGGTATTTCAAAGCAAAGTTGACAAATAATTATGTATTTGGAAGGATAAAAAATAAAATCCCATGCCTCAAGTATCCATTTTTAGATGAAGATACATGGAAGAAATATTTTTCCACCTGAAATGATGAAATAGTTCAGGTATTATAATTATATTATATTATATTGTAAAATTTATTATATATTTTCCTAATTACTTATTATTTTACTTCTTATATAATAGGCCTTAAAAATCCCATCAATACATATAATTATATAATATATACCCTCATACTTTATCACGTGGATGGTATCATTTATTGGATTAAAAATGATTGAGGAAAAGTTTAAAGCACTAAGATATCACTTTACTAGGGGTTCTAATGAGGTCTAATTTGGTCCTCCATCTCCACCCACCTAAAATGAGAAATGGAAAAGAGATAGAAGAAGAAAAAATGAAGAGTATCTTAGAGAGAAAGGTAAGGAAGTAGCTGAAATAATTTTAAGTAAATAATAATTAATTTTTATGAATTTTTTTAATTTGTAAATTAACAACACTAATATACCATTTTCATTTTTCATTTTAGGATAAACTTCAGGAGAAATCGACACGAGGCACTTTTATGCCTGAGGGTAGGATGGACATCCTAGCCACTACTTTAGAAAGGCCATAACACCCCAGCCGTATAAGAGGATATGAGGTGGGTGTTAGTATTCAGAAAGTTTTTGGTCATCAAAGTAAACAATCAAGAGACCCAGAAATAGCATCCTTAAAATCTCACCTGAAAGATACGAAATAGTCCATTAGTGATCAAATTCAAGAAGCTGTAAAACAAGTTATGTTAGAATAATTGATGATACAGTCACGGTATGTGAAACCTGCCTAGCCTACCAACTCAGATCCTCCACCTCCTCACTCGGATCCAACCTTATACTATGAGTTGTATGAAGGAGATCCTAATGTACATATTTTAGTGTTCGGAGTCATGCATTTTTTGGGGGATTCTGTATATCACCAGCCTATTCAGGTGGGTCAGGTTAGAGTGTCGGTACATGATATTATTGATCCTACTACTCTACTACCATTCCCTACCATGGAGGTTACCAGAGTTGGAGACTGTATGAGTCATTTTTTACTTTGGCCATCTAGCCTTCTTCATAATATTTTATACAAATATGAATTTTTAAAATATTAATTACATTTGATTGAAAATTTCTTATAATGTTTTCTAACATTTAACTTATATAAGAGTATCTAAAATCCAATGAAATTGCACAAAGGAAACAAAAGGTTCAACAACAAACAATTTTAGATACTTTATATATTTCTGATGGGATAGAAAGATTATCTCAGGTTTCTTATTCCTTGGATAATATCTATGAGTTTTTTATGTCATCCAACATATGTGGAAGAGACTATCCATTGAGAATATTCAGAAAATATATCATGGATCTAATTAATTTTGAAGATTTCAGCATTCCTGTGTTGCAATTATTTTCCATGTAAGTAAATTTACATTTTAGTTTTTTATTTTTTTAAATAAAGATAGTTTAAATTAAATAACTATATTACTTTTTTAATTAGGTATCTACACACGCTTCTTGTTAAAAATGGCACCACAAGTTTTTATGGTTTTATAGATCCAAAATTCATTTCAACAACTGTGCTATATGTGTCGACTGAAAATAGAGAGGCATATATATGTGAGAGGTTATTAATGACGAATATTGGGTGTTGGTTTTTTCCATTTCTTGATGGGTAAGAATAAAAACATAATTATGCACTACTGTTCATTGTAATGTCATTAAATATGAACTTTTTTGTATTTTAGGGGGAATTGGATGTTAGGCCTATTCTACCCAAGTGAAAAAACATTATATTGGTTTTTCTCTTTATTTAGGTGGTGTTCATAGAAAATTTTCTACCATATTAGACAAGTAAGTTTATTTGTTTTTTATAAGATAATTATGTTTAATTATCATTGTTTATACATGTATTATTAGTTGATACATATGAAAATGTTGTTCATGGAAAACATTTAACAAAGATCACTTGTCAATAGTGAATCCAAATGCAATCAACTATGTGAAAGTAAAGGTAATTATTTTTTATATTAGATATTATTTTTATTTTTTGGTATATATATATATTAGTTTTCATTATAAAGTTAATGTTTTATTAACTTCAATGTCATCACTAACAAGGACATATCGAATGTGGTTATTATGTTCTATGATTCATGTTTGAGATAATCACAACTAGGGTAACAACTGATTTTGATCAGGTTAGTCATATTAATTATTTTATATTTTCTATCATAGTATTATATTTTTTAATCATAAATCATTCAATTTTATTGTAGATGTTAAATGATTTTGATTCATACATGAAATATGAACTTGTCCATCTTCGATCTTTGTTTGCGAACTATTTGTTAAGTGTGATTACGATTTAAGGTATGCATATTCTAATGTTTCTTATTAGAATTACATTTTTCAAATAACAAGTGTTCAAAAACGAATTATTTTTTTATAATAAGTGTTTGAACATAATGATAACAAATGAATGCTTCAATAATAACCAACAATGATCATGTTGTAAATTTTAGGCATGTGTTTTTTAATTCTACTTTATAATACAAAGGCATAGATAATTTTTTATTAACTTGTTAAAAGTATGTATGTTTTTATAGATTTTTAGTCACTGATAAATGTTTTTTTGATGGATTTATACTATATTTCTATTATAGAGATTCCAATTTTTATGGGGTGTAATATTTATAATTTTCTAAAAAAAAATTAACTTTTGGCATCAGTTTTCATTAAAACTGACACCGAATCATTTAAAATTTTCAAACAGTTTTTAGAGTCGGATTCTTATAAAAACCGACACCAAAAACCTTATTTTTAATGTCACATTTATAAACGTCGGTTAAAAACCGATGTTAAAATTGAAAAAAAAACGATGTTAAATCGTGTTTTTTCACTAGTGCCTGAAAGCCTTGCGACCCAAAGGGCCTTGGTGGCCCAAAGGCCCTGAGACCCATAGAACCAAACTGGTGGATTAAAGTTCTAAATCAGATGAATAGTTATGGCTATTATAGTACCGCACAGTACTTGATACAGTAACTCATGAATTTACCTCCACCTGGATTTAAACCTGGGTCTTTTGGATGTCAATCGGGAGCCTCCACCACTCGGGTACAGGCTCGTAGGTGAGGGATTATCAACTATAATAAATACAAGAAAGGCTGAAATCAATGAATAAAATTTCATTTCTGATCAGACAGTTTTGGTGAAAAATAAAAGGAATAAGTCTCTACAAAAAACCTCATTTTTTCCCAAGTAGAGCCTAAATAATTTGTAGAGCCTAAAAAGGATTATAATTGGATCAAATCTATGCATGAGGAGCTTGATTTGAATAATAACAATGCAACATGGGAAATTGGTACAAGGATAGAAGATATAAATTTTATCAGAACCATGTGGGTGTTCAGTAATAAACTCATTAACTATAGAAAAGTGGCTCAAAATAAAGAATGGATGGAGTACAAGGGGATCCTAGATTAAAGGAATTTATATTTATTATTACTCCCAAAGTCCAGTTGTAAACTATTTTAATTTTTTTTTTGAATATTTCAATGAAAATTTAGTTAAAATTATACCAAATGGATGTCAAATTTATGTTCCTAAATAGAGTTATTAAGGGGGTATACAATGAGAAACTGAATGGGTTTATTATGGATGAAAATGAGAGAAAGTTGTTCCAGTTAAATAATTATTTATATAAGATAAATAAATTACTGAGGACCTGGTATTTAAGGTTGGATAAATACCTAATAAAGCTTAATTTTTAGCGAGGTAGAGTTGATCATAGCCTCTACATCAAGAAGGAGAATGATCAAAGGATGTTGTCACTCATATATGTCAAAGACATAATATTTGAGGATTGGACAAAGCACAATAAATTTTTTTGTGGATTATATGAGGTATGATATCAAGATGTCTATGATTGGTGAAACATTTTCCTTGGTTTATAGGAGAATCAAGGAAATCATAGCACATTAATTTCTCAATAAAAATATGAAAAATAGGTTCCCAAGTGATTTGTAATGGAATATTCCAAATCAATGATAACATTGACTGTTATATGGATGAATTTTTCAAAAGTTGACGATTCTAAAGATGTGGATTTCATGGAATATAGGTATTGGGAGCCTATTATTCCTCAAAAAAACATGACCCATCATTAGGTTTGATATATTTAAAGTCGCACAATACCAATGTTGTCCAAAGGAGAGCCATATGCTATTGGGGAATATGGTACTTCAATATATCTAAAAAAATGAATTTTTGGTTGGTTTATTATATAATAGTGAAACTATAGTTGTTGGGATACATGGATGTGGGATGATAAAGTTCAGTGGATAACCGAGGGAAATTATAGATATCAAAAAATCTAGATTTCGTTTGAGCCTTGGTTTCATTCGACCCTTGAATCGTTCAAGCCTTGGATTCGAGCCTTGGAATAGTTGGAGCCTTTATTCTATCCTAGATTCGAGCTTGGATTCGAAAACAAGGAGCGTCGACAAAAAGTGGCTTCTATAGAGAGCTTTAGATATACCAAACTAGTTTACGGTGGTTAGGGTTTTTAAAATAGATTGGGACACTTTTATCAGCGCTTCCAAAAAAGTGATGGTAAAGATAACTTTTATCAACTCTAAGTTAATAAGCACTGATAAAATGAATCTTTATCAGTGCTAAAAAAATCACTGATAAATACTTATAATACCTTTTCTAAAATAATATTTTTTTTTAAAAAGTATAATTATTATATATAATTATAATACTTTTAATAATACTTTTTATAAAATAATAATTTTATAATTATTTGAATATATAATTATTTATTTATAATTATATAAATACTTTTTATAAAATAATAATTTTATAATTCTTTGAATATATAATTATTTATTTATAATTATATAAATACTTTTTAAAAAAATAATATTTATATCATTATATATATTTATATAATTATATATATATATATATATATTTAATAAATATATATAAATATAAATATAGTAAATATATTCATTATTTATATAAATTTATTATAATTTTATAATTATTTAAATATATATAATTTTTTATTTATATTTATATAAATACTTTTTAAAAAATATTATTTATTTATTTATAATTATAAATGTGTAAAAATAGTATATATACATTTATAAATATATTTTTTTGTAAATATTTTTTTACAAATATTTTGTTAACACTATTAATGGATATTTAATCTTAAGTGCATGCATGGTAAAAATGAGTAAAAGTGAATGATTAAAAATGAGTACACTTTAAAAATATTGAAAAATTGGATAATTTTAATTAATTAAATATAAATTGTTAAAAATGGATATATATAGAAATAAATATGAATACATATTGAAAATATTAAAACATAGTAAATATATATATATATAATAATAATATAAATTGATTAAATTCCCAAAAAAATGTGTGTGTGTGTGTGTGTGTATAAAAATGCATTAATTACCTATGTGAAATCAATATAATATGTTTGATTTATGTTAAATTGAAAAATCAAATGACATTAAATTATGTCCATTACTCGATGCAATTAGTCAGTATTTTTAATTCATATTAATTTTTAATTATAAACCATTATTCACTAAATATATTACTATTTAATGTAAAGAATAAATATTTTGTATTATATAAATCATATTTATATACATTCATATATATATGTATATATATATATATATATATTTAATATATACTATTTATTAACATTATCAATAATTATTTAATTAATAAAACGTTTAATATTTTTCTCAATTTACTTATTTTTAATTTTTATTTGTTTAATTTTCATTTTACATATATCTATATATTTAATATATACTATTTATAATTTATATATAATATAATTAGTTTATTCATTTTTATCAATAATTATTTAATTGATAAAAGTTTTAATGTGTTTTTAATAAAATCATTTTTATTTTTTATTTATTTAGTTATTTTATTTTATTCGGACTTTTATCAGTGCTAAAAACGTTGATAAATGATTCCTCTATTGTCGCTAAAAATAAAGTGTTGATAAAGGTTACCCTTTATCAGCGTTAAAAATAAAGTGCTGATAAAGGGTACCCTTTATCAGTGCTAAAAGAATGCGTTGATAAAAGGTGTCTTTTATTAGCAACAAAAATGCACTGATAAAGGGTCCTTTTTATTAGTGCTATAAAAAAAGTGTTAATAAAATATATCTTTTATCAATGATTGTTTTAGCACGGATAAAGGTAATCTTTATGATTGCTTTTTTATAGCATTGTTAAAGTCTTGTTTTGTAGTAGTGGTTCCAAAGAAGAAATTATAGATAAATTTAGTATTTATAAAATGAGGTTAAAATCCAATGTGGTATTATAATTAAATACCTTGGATCTGATATGAGAGGAGAACATTATAGTCCTTTATTTTTTAAAATTCCAATAGATTATACTTGAAGTGATGAATCCCTATATACCTCAACAGAATGGTGTGGCTGAGAGAAAGAATAGAACAATCACTACCACAAAACGGGGCAAGGGAAGTACCTTCTTTTATTAGTGCTAAGTAGAAAACACTAATAAAGGGGGGGATTTTATCAGCGCTAGCTAAAAGTGTTGATACATGTATCCTTTATCAGCGCTAAGAAAAGCACTGATAAATGGTACACTTTTATCAGTGTTTTACTTAGCACTGATAAATGATACATTTATCAGCACTATATTTAGCGCTGATAAAAGTTTTTAATAATAATTTGTATAAAATTATTATATTTATATTCAAAAATAATGTTTATCTGTATACATTAACTAAAAAACACGTGTTTATAATTAATATATTTTTTTAATAATTCAAAAATATATATATATAATGTTTTAAAAAAAGTATTTCTAATATTATAATTATATATATATATATATATATTTAAATAATTATAAGATTATAATAAATTCATTAAATAACAAATATATTTATTACATTTATTAGATTTATTAGATTTATTAGATTTATTAGATTTATTATATTTATTAGATTTATTAGATTTATTAGATTTATTGGATTAATTATAGATTTATTATATTTATATTTATTATATTAATTAGATTAATTAATTAGATTTATTAGATTTATTAGATTGTTAGATTTATTAGATTATTATATTTATTATATTTATTATATTTGTTTTATTTGTTTTATTTAATATATTTAATATATTTATTTTATTTATAATTAATATATATATAAATAACTTTTTAAATATATCTATATATATATATATATTAATTATTAAATATATATGTGTGTTTCTAATGAATTTGGTTAATAAATATATTGATCATGCATGCATATGTTATGTATCATAATATTCATTAATACATTACACCCTTTCTTATTATTCATGTTGTCTATTGATGACTCGTTTTTTATTATGTATATTTACTAGGTATATGATTAATTCATGTTACTGACGCACGCTTATCGTAGGGCATGGAAAAAGCAATAAATTTTCCTAGTGCAGCACAAAGACTGACCAGGGTCATCTCACTTGAGGAGCTTTCTTAGTTGTTTACTCATTTAATCAAATTCAACTAAACTAATTCTTTTTGGTTGTTTTTATTTAAGCTAGGTGTAACTCCTCGACCTCAGTTACCTAGAGTTGGTGTATTATTACATAACATTAGCATGATCACAAGGGATCAAATCCTGAAAGACCGATCAGTTTAGTATCCTTGGAAGTACTAGATACATTCATAAGTTTTACAATACATTATAAAATGAAAAACAAAAACAAAATTGTCTCCATTGACCACATTCATATCCCTTAGACTATCCCTTAGACTATCCCTATAGGTCAGTCATAATATACTTCTTCTCATCCTGGGAAAAATAAAACATAGAAAGGGGTGAGCTCAGATGCTTAGTAAGGATAACAATATAGCAGAAACTTTCATAAATAAGCATAAACATTTAAGGCAATGTATAAGACTAAATAATAAGCCTTTTAAACATAAAATTCTGCATAATATGGCCAATATAAATCAAATAATTCCATTTACTTATTCACATGGATATTCTACTAGTCTAATAATCACATGCAATATAAATAGCCAATTTCATAATGATGGAATGTATAATGCTAGAATTCATAACCACATATTCAAGGCCTTGTGCCAAGACTAAAAATAAGATTTTGTCAAGTCCTTGTTCCAAGACACTAGTTTGTCTCATGAGAACTACCGATGCATCGAGGAGCTATATCAGGCTCCACCCGTCACTTACTAAGTCCAATACATTCCTCATATGAAAAGGTTTAAACATAACATAAACATTAGTATTAAAACTAGCATAAAAATTTTCAATACATTATTCATAAACCATGAATAGTGTAAAAATAACACATCCATAGTAAAACATATCACAAGACCTTCAATACAATATGAAAGTTTTGTATCATAATAAATCAACTTCAAACAAGTTTAAAATCCATCAAAGGATGTTGACATAGATGAAATAAAAACTTTTTTAGAGAAATATCTTTTTCTATTTTGAAATCATTTAAATGTCATATAATTATAAAAAACATTTATTTTGATAAATATTCTTATAATATTTTATGCAAAGCTTTGACGATGTTATAACGGCAGAAAATAGCCGCACCCGTCGTATAAGTTAAAAAAAGACATTCTTACCTTAATTTTGTCGAAAAGGTCATAAAGTACATTGTTTGGAAAATGATGGAAAGATTTATTTCAAAAGATATATGTTCAAATAATAGTATAAATTACTTTAATCCATAGTATATTAAATAGTAAAAAAAATTGAATTACATTTTTAAGAAAACACGGATGTGGATGATAAAGAGGTCCCATTAGATACTTATGTATTAACAACCTCTGATAAGTAAAGAGATTGTAGAATTAACCCTTAATTTGTAATTGTCCTTAGTCGATGGTGTGTTAACCTCATTTATAATAGTTAAAACATTGTTATTAAATTATACAAGAACTATATACATAAATATGATATCATATACGATCCTCTAATGTTGCTTTGTTAATAATATTTCAGTAGTATCATTGTTTCGGGTGTTAACTGATTCATTTTACTTTATATTCTTGGTTAAGTAAGCCATGTTTGTTATGGATAGGATGTATTTTATTCATATACAGAATGATATTATGTTCATAAACATTATTTTTAATCATAAAATGAAAATTATTCTTGAATGATTACGATGGGGAATGAATCTCATCGCGTTCGTGGAGACGGTAATCCGTACGTACGCACGAGTGACAATATCATTATATTAATGGTTAAATTGTTTTTAATTGGATGTTATATCATATATAAAGAATCATTAACATATTATATTTATTATTTACATCAGTTATACTCATTATTATACCCATCCAAAATAATGAAGTGTTTGAATAACAAACTACACCACGACGTGGAGACGGTAAGCCGTATGTACGCACGTATAGTGACTTTGTCATTTATAGGATGGATAGAATAAAGAATATGGTTTTACCATATTTATAATAGAATCACAGTATTTATAAGGTACTGGAGTTATTATTTTGGTATGGAATCAAATAAAGAGTAAGTGGAAGAAGAAAAAAACTTGAAAGAGGGTGGTGAAATTATTACCTCTTCTTCGGGTGTTTCCTTTTGAGTTGATCAAAAAGGATCCTTAGGTTGGATTTATAATCCAAGGACTCTAGGTTGATGTGAGGAAAGTTGGGAGGATATTTGGGTAGGGTTTGGACGATCCAAATGGCTTTGGAGGTGTGAAATTAAGAGAAGGGGAAGTACCCTTTTATAAGAGAGGTGAGGGTCACTTAAGGAAAAACATGAAATATTATTTTATAATAAAATCATTTTCGGTTTCTAATGGCTCAAAAATAATTTATTTAGAGGATAAGGTGTTTATGGGTTTAAAAACTCTCAACCAATAGGTTTTAGATAGGTTTAGGTCACCATATTAACCTTATCTTTTAGATTTAACTCTTAGTTAAATAGTTTGACATTTACCATGTTTCTTTGTATTTTTATATTATATGGTTAATAAACTTACTATAAACTGACAAGAGAACCCCAAGTAGTTAATTATTAATATATATAACCTTATCTAATTCATTTTTCCAAGCCTTAGATTTTTAGGAATATTATATCAATTAATAATATAGTATTTTTTTTAAAAACTCAATTATGTCAATTTTGACACTATTTAATATTTGATTTTTTTGAAAGCCATAAAAACTTTATCACTTTTAATAAAATTTATTTAATCAATCCTAAAGTTTTATATTAACCTATAAAATTATTGTAATTCATCAGAAGTCTCAATTTACATTTATTTGGATATTTATAATATCAATTATTTTAATATTTCATTAATAAGGTAATTACTGCATCATCATTGTGTTATAAATAAATTAAATTATTTAATGTCTAAAAATTATAAATAAAATACCATTATGTAGGAAATATTTTTATCTTTCTAATTAATATTTATAGTAGAATTTATCTTATATATAACCCTATATTAAAAATGGTTTAGTTATTAAACTTTGAATTTAACACTTTTAACTCTTCTTTAAATAAAATAATAATAAATGTCCTAATCTAATCCAAGTGGACCAAAAGGATCATATTTTATTACTAAAGTTTTTTTGGTCTAATTACACTTATCCAATAGAATTAGGACATGTGTTAGGGTAATTATAATATCATTTTACCCTTAATTACCCTATTTACTTTTAACCGTGGTAAATAAAAGTCAAAAGTTACTATTCAACAAAATTATTTTCATCTTATTGAACCACATTTTACTTAGTGATGTCAACCGTGTCTCTCATATTTTTGAAATTCAACTCACAGAAGTGGTAAAATTAAGTTTTATGCAAATTTGTAAATGCTCCTAGAAGGTGGGTAAAAGATGATAAAAAGTTCAATAAAATTTTATATATCTAAACTTATTATAAAATGACTCCAATGAATTAAATTGAAAATATATAGGTATTATGTATCTATTTTTACCTAAAATAAATTAAAATAAAATAACTAATTATTTAAATAAAAAGTCGGTTTTAAACAATAACGCAGTGTTTTTCACTATTCATCAAAAATTGAAAGTTCTCAGAAAAATACAAAAAAATTCTCCCTAAGCTAATTTTGATATTCCGAATCCAAAAATAAAGTCCATTTTGAAAATTAAAATTTCAAAAAGTGGATATTACTATTCATACCGGCTAGTTTCATTGGTCGTGGTGTGTTAAAACTCCAAGTTGTGTACAACACAAGCTACTACATTATTCAAAGGGAAATGTATCGTGGAAGCTTGGGGTGTTACACTAGGAATGGAATGAAATTTAATTCAAATAAAATATAAAACTAACATGCAATGACAAAATGAAATTAATGAATAAAGAACTTGGCCTTTATGGGTTGGTTTGTGGGTTCCATCATTTTCCTTGTTGGTCTTTAAATTAAGTTTGATAATTCAATTCTGAGATCTCATTCATGAATTACTATTATTTTATTTTGCTTTGTGAAATATTGAATGAAATCTCAATTCCACCTCCTCCTATAATCAAGGTTTATGGCACACCTCGATCGCGCGTATGACATCTCCCAGGACCTGGCTCCATCGTATGCCATTTCATCTACTGAATGGATCAACTCCATCATATAAAGAGCTTGTATCCAGCATAAGGGAGGGAAAAGATTTAATAAAATAATAGAAATAAGTTTGAGCTTAGTGTCGTGGTGGAAGATCACCACACCCATGCACATCACTCTTTCTCATCACAAACATAATAAGACATAATTATTTAAGTGCATAATAAATGGAAGCTCCACATACCTCCACCGGGCCAAGTCTCGGGTTATCCCCTCATTTTTAAGGGTAAGAGGTCATGGTGGATAGAAGAATGAATGAAAATATGATATTTATATTAGGGTTGGAAGAGAAAGAGGGATGTAAGAATATGTATACACTTAAATAAAAAAATATGCAAAAGTGTTACATGATAAAAGAAAACTAAACTAAAAAGAAAAGAAAAGAAAATTCCTAAGTTAGCAGCACATTCCTAGGCCTCCCCTCCAAATGGTGGTGTCAAACTCCTCCTTCGGCATGGGTGAACACCTCCTTATATAGTCCAAGGGTTTCCATCCTTCGGCCTTCAAATTTAAGATATTTAAAATATCTCTTTAATATTTCTTGCAGATTCTGTCCACCGAATGTCACGACCCGTCCCCCGGGGCCCATGTCATGACTAACCCTAAGCCCGCCTTCCATAGGCCAGGGGCTGGTGACTAGCACCAAAGGTGTATTCCCTAAAACTGGGAAGGCATTGCCTTTATAACCTGTAAACACACGTGACCAGTCACACAACAAGATATGAATGCAAGTCAACTGTATATCAAAAAGAGTGTTGAATGTAAAAAGGGTTCGGAATACAAGCCCAACAGTAATAGTACCAGTACAACTGAAATACAAGTAAGATGATAGGTGAAAAGCATCTCCTGAATTGTTCACCATGAATCCTACCTGAAGGGTAGGTACAACTCACGAACGGTCGTCTCTGTGGTTCGCCTCGTCTAACGTCCACCTCCGAGCCACCTCCAGTCCTGGTACTCTCGTCCTCAGTCAGTGTTGTCCGTCGTCTGCACCAAACACAATGAGGTGCGGGCATAGCCCGTGCAGGGGTGAGTATAACGATACTTAGTAGGGACCCCGAGACCCTCAAGGTCTCACAAAATCTACAAAGGATAAACCACAGAGCATGTAAACAACTGTCAACCCTACTTAGGTATATACCCATACATATACCGAAGTTATCAAGTATACCCATCTCAAACATGAGGAAACCCAGAGTCCAACTCAAAAGCCCAAAGCTCAACTATTCCACAGAGGAAAGAATACCACAAAGGAAAATACCACACAGGTATGCCACATAGAAGAATACCACAAAGGTATTACCACGAAACAAAAAGTACCACACAGGTACTAACTCAGCTCACACTAGGTATAACTTAAGTACGGTAGTAGAGATGATTTGTTATAACTACAGAATCATCTTACTTCATTAAGAGGTTATACTAAAAACCTATAAAGAATCTCTAGGAGCTGACCCACATAGGATCGCTAGGAGCTGACCCACACAAGATCACTAGGAGCTGACCCACACAGGATTGCAAGGAGCTGACCCACACAGGATCGCTAGGATCTCTTCTCATCACAGCCAGCTACTGGGTTCCTGCACTAGGCTTTCCCATCTCCGGGAGAGTCTGCTCCCCAATCCACTGGTCGATACTCCAACTGCCACATAGTCCCACGAAGAAGTATCTCAAAGGAATGCCACATCATAGGGGTATCAACGCAAAAAACAGTGTGTCAATTGGACGCTCGATCTGTAAGTTATTAGCATTTTAGTCCCAGGGGCCTGGTTGGATTCATGCTTGATCCAACCTGATCATACCCCATCTTAATCCAAAACTCTAGGGGGTATACTCAAAGGGACCGGCTCGCCCAAGATTTCCATCGCCGCTGGCAGTTCGTCAATCAGACGCCTGGTGCCAAAGTTATGGCCAAAAGAGTGTAAATGGGTCGTAGTGGGTCCGAGTCCGGTCTGACCCAGTCGAACAGACCCGGCCCAACCCGGCCTGGGCCGACCTGGTTCTGGTCGACCCGGCCCAGCCCACGAGGGATGTGAGGGGTCGTGGGGGTCGCGAAGGCCGCGGAGCGCCGTAGGGGCCGCGAAGGCGGTGCGAGGCCGCGAGGGCCGCGGAGCGGTGGCACAGAGGTTGTGGGGTTGTGAGAGTGACGCGTTGTCGTGGGGGCCACGAGGCCGCGGGGGTTTCGCGAGGGCGCGGGGTGGCTCGAGGCCACGGGCGGCGCGGCTAGGCTGCGGTGTGGCACGACTAGGCCGCAGGGCGGCGCGGAAAGGTCGTGGGGCGACTGGGTCAGCTCAACCCGACCCGCTAGGACCGGCCCAGCCCATGAGGGCCGCAAGGGGCCGCGGGGGTCACGGAGGCCATAGAAGGCTACGAAGGTCTATGGGGGCCACGAAGGCAGTGCAAGGCCGCGGAGCGGCGGCGCGGAGGCCGTGTGGCCGCGAGGGCGGCGCGTTGTCGTGGGGACCGCGGGGGTGCCATGAGGGCGCGGGGCGGCTCGCGGCCTCGGGGCAGCTCGGAGGTCCACGGGCGGTGCGGCTAGGCTGCGGGGCAGCTTAGAGGGCCGCGGATGGTGCAGCGAGGCTCCAGGGCGGCGCGGCGAGGCCCCTGGGCTGTGCGGCGAGGCTGCGGGGTGGCGTGATGAGGCCTCGGGGCGGCACGGTGAGGCCGCGGGGCGGGGCGGGGGGGCACAGTGAGGTCGCGGGGCGGCATGGCGGGTAGCGGAGCCGCGGGCGGCGGTGTCCGCGGGGCGACACCGATGCCTTGGTCACCTTTGTCTCCTTCTTCGCGGTTGATAGTCGTCCTACTCCATCACGAAGAACACAAGAATTATCCCAAGAAATTCAAAGAGGACGGGCCATGCTTGTTTGGCTCACACTCTCCGCATTAGTGTGGTAGCAAGCAGTTAATACTTGAATCACAAGAATATCAAGAAAGGGTAAGGGGAATAATTCAAACACCCTCCCTACCTCATTTGATTCGTCTACGGAGGTCGCAAGAAAGGAGACGACGTTGTTGGGGACGTCGACGTTTCCTTGATCATCGGTTCGTTGAAATTGAAGATGTTCCTCGTTAATGATTGTTCCGAGGAAGAAGTCGAAGTCAGTGTTCTTTGTTGGCGTTCTTTGTTGGAGATCTTTCTCCCAATTCTCTAAGTTTCTCCCTTTTTCCAAGAGTTTCCCCCATTTCCACCAAAATGAGGAATAGCCAACTTAATAGATTATATTGGCATAATTTCAAATTGGTTTAATTAATTAATTGATGGGTTGGATTAATTAATTAAAGGAGAGAGTTGGAATAATTGAGTGGGGCAGCTCAAGAGTTTTCTCCCCACTTAATAGGGATTTTAAGAGGTTTCACGCCTCGGGTGATCCCCACCACCATAACCTCTCATGAGAGGTTAAGCTCGGTGGTCCCCACTTCCATAACCTCTCATGAGAGGTTTTAGTTTAGGTGGTCCCTACTTGTGAAATATCCACATGGGAGATCCTAAAGAAAAAAATAAAATAAAAAAGTTTCACAACCTTTATTTTATTTTATTCTTTCATGAAAAACCCAAAAATTATCTTTCACTCTCGACCAACTGCTATCGAGGTGAAAGTCTCCTTAAGTGAAAACCGGCGCTGCGAGTTCAACAGTGCCCTTGGATTTCAATTCCAATCACCGTTTCAAATGTTAGAAAAACCCACTCACATGTTTACTGAACGTACCTGGAAAAAAGTTCAGAAATTCATTTCGGGCACTTCGGGCCTCGGAATCACGCGCCTTTAATTTTCGCGGACTCATAAAATTCCCATTTATTTAAAAAAAACATGGAAATTACAGGTCTTTACATTATCCCCACATCAGAGCTTTACATCCCTGTAAGCCACAACTCAAACTAAAGAAACAAGTGGGGGTACTGAGCATGCATCTGAGCCTCCCGCTCCCATGTGCTCTCCTGGAGGTTCTCGTGCTTCCAGAAAATGCGCACTGGAGGTATCGACTGCCCACAAAGGACCCACTCCTATCGATCCTCAATCTCAACTGGAACCTCCGTAAAAGTCACCCCGTCATCGATGTCTAGCTCACTATGGTCGATGATGTGGGAAGGGTCATGCATGTATCTCCTCAGTCGGGATACGTGGAAGACATCATACACCCGGTGCAACTGAGGTGGAAGTTCTTGGAGGTAATCCACCTCGCCAACTCTACTAAGGACCTGGAAAGGTTTTATGAATCTTGGAGATAACTTGCCACCTCGGACAAATCTCCGTAAACCTCGTCAAGGTGAGACACATAGAAATACGTGGTCTCCATCCTCGAACTCCATAGGTCTCCGTCTCCTGTCAGCATATGAATTATGCCTACTTTGTGCAGTCTTCATCTGCTCCTGGGTGATCTACACCTTCTCTGTGGCAGCCCGTACCATCTCTGGTCCCACGAGTGTTGACTCCCCTGGGTCAGTCCAGCACAAAGGTGATCTGCAAGTTCACCTGTACAACGCATCAAAAGGTGTCATCCCAATGGTAGAGTGATAGATGTTGTTGTATGCAAACTCCAAAAATGGAAAGTGATCCTCCCAACTACGATTGAAGTCAAGGATGCATGTACGTAGCATGTCCTCAAGGGTCTAAATGGTCTGCTCAGTATGGCCATCCATCTGAGGATGGAAGGCGGTGCTCAACCGAAGTTGCATTCTGAAAGCTTCCTGCAACCCCTTCCATAGGCAGGAAGTAAAACGTTCATCACGATTGGATAAAATCATCAAGGTTACTCCATGTAACCACACAATCTCCTGTACATAGAGGCGTCCCAAGCTCTCTATTGAACCCTGCTCTCTAATCAGTAGGAAGTGGTCCGACTTGGTGAGTTGGTCAACAATCACCCAAATCGAGTCATGACCCCTAGATGTACATGGAAGTCTTGTCACGAAGTCCATGGATATCCCATCACACTTCCACTCTGGGACCTCTAAAGGCTGAACCAAGCCTGCTGGTACCTGATGCTCTGCCTTCACTTGCTGACAAGTGAGGCACCGAGAGACAAACTCTGCTACTTCTTTCTTCATTCCTAGCCACCAGTGATGTCGTTGGAGATCCTATTACATATTTGCTACTCCTAGATGTATCGCAAGAGGGGATGTGTGTAACTCCCTCAAAACTTCCTCCTGAAGTGACACTGGTACCATGATACATCCTATGAAGATGATGATGTACTCCCCACCTTAAAAAAATCCATCAGGTGTTTGTCCTGTGGATATCTGAGCACGTTGAGTCTCACAGTCAGCATCCCCACACTGTGCCTCCCTGACTCGCTGAAGAAGTGGGGGAGTGACTATAAGAGACTGAAGAAAATTTTCTCTATCCTAGTCCACAAAGGATATCTGCAAGGCGGACAACTGCTCTGTTTCCTCACCAAGCAGTTGTATACCAGATCTCTTACTGATTGTATCTACTACAATGTTCTCCTTCCCAGGAGTATATACTATCTCAAAGTCATAGTCCTGGAGGAACTCAAGCAAACGTCATTGTCTCAGGTTCAAGTCCTTCTAAGAGAATATATACCTGAGACTCTTGTGATAAAAGTAGACTATAAAACACTTGCCCATAAAGTAATGTCACCACATCTTCAAGTCAAAGACCACTACTTCTAACTCCATGTCATGGGTAGCATAGTTCTTCTCATGTTGTCTTAGCTGTTGAGAACCATAAGCGATCACTGCTCGCTCCTACATCAAGACACATTAGAGCTCAGTCCCTGATACGTCGCAGTAGACTACGTACCCTACGCCCTACTCTGGAAGCCTCGAGATGGAAGCACTAGTCAGCCTCTACCTCAGATCCTGAAAACTCCGATGGAATCTCTCCGACCACACGAAGGGTTTCCCCTTCTTCATCAATGCTGAAAGTGGTGATGCAACTCTGTAGAAATCTGGAACAAATCTCCAGTAGTAACCGGCCAAACCCAGAAAACTCCATATCTCCATCACACTCCTGGGTGGATCCTAAGCAAGTACCACCTCAATCTTCACTGGATCAACTGAAACTCCAGACTCCGATATGACATTTCCCAAAAGGTGAACCTCTCGAATCCAGAACTGGAACTTCGAGAGCTTACTATAAATCTGGTGCTCTCAGAGTGTGTCCATTACTACCTGTAAATGATAGGCATGCTCCTCCTCAGTAGTTGAGTAGATCATAATGTCGTCGATGAAGACTACTACAAAGCAATCAAGGTGTGGCTGAAATATCATGTTCATGAGTCCCATGAACACTTCCAGAGCATTTGTTACACCGAATGGCATAAACAAGAACTCATAATGGTTGTACCGACATCTAAAAGTTGTCTTCTTCACATCCTCATCTTGTACTCCGAGCTTATTATATCTTGATTTGAGGTCTATCTTCGAGAACCACCGTGCTCCCTTCAGCTGATCAAAGAGGTCGTCAATCCTCGGGAGTGAGTACTTGTTCTTCATAGTCACCTGGTTCAGGTGCCGATAGTCAACACAAAGCCTCAAGCTCCAATATGCCCTCTTGGAGAACAAAATCGGGGCTTCCCAAGGAGAAACACTGGGCCAGATAAACCCTTTCCCCTGTAAGTCCTCCAGCTGTACCCATAGCTCATGAAGCTCTACGAGATCCATCCGATATGCTGGTGTAGATATCGGTTTCATCCCGGGGTACAAGTCAATGTAAAAGTCCACCTCTCTGTGAGGAGGTAGACCCAAAACATTATCAGGGAAGACATATGCGTACTAGTCTACCACTACAGGATAACTTGGACTCTCCACATCAACTACTTTCAGGGTAAGGCTATCCAACTGATGAGTAATCAGCTTCACCCTCCTCTGGGTAAGTTCATCCTACGCTGCATAGGCTCCCTTCTCACTGTTGAAGGTAAACCTGGTCCCATTCGTGTGGACACACCGCACTTTGTGCCTAATACGGTCAATCTGAGCATGGACTGTAGATAACCAGTCCATACCCAAGATGACGTCGTAAGGCCTCGACACTGCTACTAAGAGATCCCAGCCGAAGCTCTCGCCTCCTATAGTAAGCTCACACTGTCGGTACCAGTGTGTAATCATCGAATCTGCTCCCATAGGAGTCTCTAGCCGTAAGGATCGAGCCAACGGCTCTGTCGGAATCTTCGAGATCCGAACGAGGGTAGTGGAAATAAAATAATGACTAACACCTGTGTCTATAAGTACTACAGCTAAGGTGGAGTAGACACAGATCATACCTCGTATCATCTTCAGAGCATCGTGATCATAGGCATCAGCTTCCTAGAGCTGAGTTCTCCCCTATCCACCTACTCCATGCGGTTGGGGTGGACCTCCTGGTGGGGGTGGCGGTAATATCTCAAATCGTCTCCCACTGCCAGCTGCACAGTCAGCTCCTCTTCCACGTCTGTCTGCTCCCTGCGGACCTCCTCGGTCAAACCTCTATCTTTACCTGGGCGGTCTTTTGACCATATACTGATCATTTGTACGGTGGGTCAGATATCCACGATCCATATGACCCTACCCGCCGCATGTGTAACACTGCTCGCTCCTAGTATGACTGGATTCACCTCGGTTGACCTACACAACTGATCCTGAATCATGCGGTTGTCCACCTGTAGGTCTGGTCCTCTTGGACCTCTGCGAAATCTATCTGCTGCCAGCTATAGAAGACTCTGCTATGTGACGACTGGTGGTGAGTCTCGCTGCTGGTGACTGCTCAGCAAGGAAACTCTCCACTAAGAGGGATCACTCTAACACCCCCACCTATGTCAGAATGCTGAGTGAAATCATCGAAGCCCTGATCTCCCTCCTGAGCCCCTACTCGAAGGTCTGGTACTTGAAGAATGGGTCCTACACCATATCAGTAGAGTAGCATGAGAGGTCGGTGAACCTCGTTGAGTACTGATCTATAGTCATGCTGCCCTGCTGCAGATGAAGAAGATCCTGTATGCGCACTGCGCGAAGAGTCGCTGGGAAAAGTTATGCCCAAAATAGGTTCTTGAAGTCTGCCCAGAGAAGCGTCACCTCATCATAAACCTGGAGCATCAAGCTCCACCATCTGTCTGTTGCTTCCTGTAGAAGGATGGTGTCAAGGATCACCATGAGATCGGCTGGTGTCCCTACTAGTAGGAAGACTCTCACTACAGCCTCCAACCAATCCTCAGCTACCTGTGGGTCCGTCTCTCCCCTGAACCTAGGTGGCCTCTGGTGCTAGAACTCGTGCAATGCACTCAAGCGGTGTGAACCCTTTGTTGTTGGGGATAGTGGAATCGGTGGTCCAACGGGTAATGGTACCACTGGTGCCTTCGCTGGATGAGGGCTCTACACCGAGGCCTCATCGCTTGGTGGGCTATCAATGCGTACATCTCTCGGAACCCTAGCTGGTTGTCTTCGTGGAGTCATCCTAAAAATAAATAGGTGCGCCACGGTCAATAAGTTATACCTGGTGAGCTGACTCAAGAGATCACAAAGAAAACTCTTGGAAACACATGCGCAATCGGTGTTTTTGTGCACTGAGTCAGAAATCAGAAGTCAGGGTCCTGGTGTATGGATACGTCAGTTGCCATACCAACACTAGATTACCCGAACTAAAAACCACACTCACTACACTTAACACTATTGTCGTTAAAAGATCATATTCCTATGTTCTACGGTAGAACCGACTCCTCTGATACCAATTTGTCACGACCTGTCCCCCAGGGCCCGTGTCGTGACTAACCCCAAGCCCGCCTTCCATAGGCTAGGGGCTGGCGACTAGCACTAAAGGTGTATTCCCTAAAACTGGGAAGGCATTGCCTTTATAACCTATAAATACACACAACCAATCACACAATAAGATATGAACGCAATCCAACTATATAGAAAAAAGAGTGCTGAAAGTAAAAAAGGGGCCAGAATACAAGCCCAATAGTAATAGTACAGGTACAACTGAAATACAAGTAAACTAATAGGTAAAAAGAAGCTCTTAGATCATCCACCATGAATCCTACCTGAAGGGTAGGTATAGATCATGAACGGCCATCTCTGTGGTTCGCCTTGTCTAACGTCCACCTCTGAGCCACCTCCAGTCCTGGTACTCTCGTCCTCATTTAGTGTTGTCCATCGTCTGCACCAAACACAATGAGTTGCAGGCATAGCACATGCAGGGGTGAGTATAACGATACTTAGTAGGGACCCCAAGACCCTCAAGGTCTCACAAAATCCACAAAGGATAAACCACACAACATGCAAACAACTGTCAACCCTACTTAGGTATATGCCCATACATATACCTAAGTTATCAAGTATACCCATCTCAAACATGAGGAAACCCAGATTCCAACTCAAAATCCCAAAGCTCAACTCTTCTACAAAGGAAGGAATACTACAAAGGCAAGTACTACACAGGTACGCCACACCGAATAATACCACCAAGGTATTACCATGAAGTAAAAGTACCACGCAGGTACTGACTCAGCTCACACCATGTATAACTTAAGTACGGTAGTAGAGATGATTAGTTATAACTACTGAATCATCTTACTCCGTTAAGAGGTTCTGCTGCTAACCAATATAGAACCTCTAGGAGCTGACCCACATAGGATCACTAGGATCTGACTCACATAGGATCGCTAGGAGCTAACCCACACAGGATCTCTAGGAGCTGACTCACACAGTATCTATATTCACTCTTCTCGTCACAACCAGCTATTGGGTTCCCGCACTAGGCTTGCTCGTCTCCAGGAGAGTCCGCTCCCCAAGACACTGGTCAATAATCCAACTGACACATAGTCCCATGAAGAAGTATCTCAAAGGACTTCCACGTCATAGTGGTCTCAACGAAACAGACAGTGCGTCAATCGGACGCCCGGTCTATAAGTTATTAGCCTTTTAGTCCCAGGGGCCTAGTTGGATTCGTGCTCGATCCAACCTGACCGTACCCCATATTAATCCAAACTTCAGTGGTGTATACTCAAAGGTACCATCTCTCCCAATATTTCCATCGCCACTGGCGGTTCGTCAATCAGACATCTGGTGCCAAAGTTATGGCCAAAAGAGTGTAAATGGGTCATAGTGGGTCCGGGTCCGGTTCGACCCGGTCGGACCGACCCGACCCGCGAGGGTCGTGAGGTGCTGCGGGGGTCGGGGAGGGCCGTGGGGGGCCAAGAAGGTGGTGCGAGGCCTCAGGGGCCATAGAGCGGCGGCGCGGAGGTTGTGGGCCCGTGAGGGCGGCGCGTTGCCGCGGGGGCTGCGAGGCCGCAGGGTGGCTCGACCATGGGGCGGCTCGGCCACGGACGGATCGAGGCCACGGGGCGGCTCGGAGGGTTGTAGGGTGGCGCTGCTAGGCCACGTGGCGGCACGACAAGGACCCAGGCGGCGGAGCGCCGCGGGGCGCGGAGGCAGCAGGCGGCGGTGCAGGCCACGGACGGGGGAGCCACGGGCGGCGGTGGCCACAGGGTGGCACCGTTTCCTTTGTCACCTTCGTCGCGCTTGATAGCCATCCTCCTCCATCATGAAGAACACAAGAATTATCCCAAGAAATTCAAAGAGGACAGTCCATGTTTGTTTGGTCCGCACTCTCCGCATTAGTTTGGTAGCAAGTATCTAATACTTGAATCACAATAATATCAAGAACGGGTAAGGGGAATAATTCAAACACCCTTCCTACCTTGTTTGATTCATCGACGGAGGTCGCGAGGAAGGAGATGATATTTTCGGGGACGTTGGTATTTCCTCGATCGTCAGTTCGTTGATGTTGAAGACATTCCTCGTCAACGATTGTCCCGAGGAAGAAGTCAAAGTCGAATTCGGCGTTCTTCGTTGGCATTCTTTGTTGGAGAGATTTCTCCCAATTCTCCAAGTTTCTCCCTTTTTCCAATATTTTCCCCCAATTCCACCAAAATGATGAATAGCCAACTTAATAGATTATGTTGGCATAATTTCAAATTGTTTTAATTAATTAATTGATGGGTTGTCTTAATTAATTAAAGTGGAGAGTTGGTATAATTAAGTGGGGGAGCTCAAGAGATTTCTCCCCACTTAATAGGGAGTTTAAGAGGTTTCAAGAATTAGGTGGTCCCCACCATCATAACCTCTCATGGGAGGTTAAGCTCGTTAGTCCCCACCTCCATAACCTCTCATGGGAGGTTTTAGTTTAGGTGGTCCCAACCTGTGAAATATCCACATGGTAGATCCTAAAAAAATAAAATAAAAAGTTTCATAACCTTTATTTTATTTTATTCTTTCACGAAAAACCCAAAAATTATCTTTCACTCTCAACCAACTACCATCAAGGTGAAAGTCTCCTTAAGCGAAAACTGGCATTGCGAGTTCAACGGTGCCCTCATATTTCAATTTCGAGCACCGGTTAAAAAGTTAGAAAAACCTGCTCTCACGTTTACTGAACGTACCCGAAAAAAAGTTCAGAAATTCATTCTGGGCACTCCGGGCCTCGGAATCACGCACCGTCAATTTTCACAGACTTGTAAAATTCTCATTTATTTAAAAAAATACATGGAAATTATGGGTCTTCATACCAAATTTTGACCATTGTAGTCCAATTAAATGGACTAATTTTGGAATAGTTTCTTCTTTAAAGGTCTTCCAAAATATCTTTTACATTTCATCACAAAATTTCATATTGATCCTTTCTATGTAGCATGAGATATGTCCAATTAAATATGAGATTTTATATTGGATGAATGTTTCCTTTTTTTGGCCCCAAAGTTTTAGCATCCATGCGCCACCTTAATGAAGTGAAATCTTCATAATCCTCAACAGATGAACTCCCCATTTAATTCCCTTTTCATTACAATTGGAATCACCCAAATTTGATTTTTGTTGACCGATTTATGACCAATTCATTGAGGTGGGGTCCATATGGTCTTCCAGAATAAGTTTCCAACTTGATTGAATTTTTCAGACCCTTGGATGGCCGAATTAAATCCTGGTCCATAATAAAAATATGAATAAAATAAATATATTAATCCAATAAAAAAGTAATCACATAAATTGGATTTATATTTTAAAAGATATTCATTAATTACCAAAGTGAATAAAATTTGTCAATATTTCCAAATTAAGTAGTTTTCATATTTAAGCTCTAAACACCCTATAAATGAAAAATTGATGAAAATAACTCAACATGTTCAATTTTTAGGGATTAAATCATTGAGTTACATATAAAAATGATGAAAATATTGGATCTATCAATTCCCCCACACTTAAACTAGGATTTTCCTAAAGCATAAAATCTCAACATGGAATTCAAAGGGCACCAGTGTAACCAATATTCAAATTTAAAAGCAATAAAATCAAAAGATTATAAATGTCCAATAAAATTTTAAAGTTCCACAAAAAAATCAATTTAATTCCCCATTTTTCAAAGAAATAATAAATTCATGCATTTTACTTTTCCCTTTTGAAAAAGGATGGAGATTCTCCTTTCATTCATTCAAGCTTCTCAATTTATTATTATTAAACATTCCAAATCATGATCTAACTCTCTTTTGATTCTTTTATCTCATCACTCATGATATAATTAATATGGATTTATGCTCATATCATGAGAAAATTCTCCTTATCCATAGGCTTGTAAAGGAACTACTTTCTCCACTTTGTAAAGACAAAAAGCACATAAAATCCTGAGGACTTGCAATAAAGGTTCAAATGACTCAGTGGATTAGGGTTGGTGGGTAAATGATTGAAATAATTTAAGTCCAGAAGTACGAGGTTTGACTCTTAAGTATAATTCATGATTAATTAAGTGAAAATATAGGATGAACCTCACTCAAATCCCCTTGATAATGTGAAACACAACACCACCCCCTTTTTATGACATGGGACATGAGTCAATAAATGATTACAAAGAATTATATCATCCAAGTTCTCCCCCTTTTTATATTTTTTTGTAAATATCCAGAAAGGTACGGATTAATTTATTTATTTTTTTTTTATTTTTTTTGTAAATCTCTAGTAAGGCACAACTTTATTTTCAATTTTTTTCTATTTTTTTAAGGAGAACTGGATGAAATGAAAGAAGCATAATGAAATGATGACTCATGTCCAATTTTCTAATAATATATTGCCCAAAATGATGATGCACACCTCATACCACCCACAAATGATACACATCCCAATGAACACACACTAAAGGCCCTTCCCCCACTCTCAAACTTGAAATATCCATGCAAAAATACTAAAAGTGCAGGTAGATAAGAAAATATCATCTTGTAATGTGGCTTAAACCTATAAGGAAATTCATGAATTCTATGGGCTAACGAAGGATAAATTTAAGGGTGGGTATCAGGTAAATATGTTTCTAGACAAAGTAGTGCCTCAATCATTTTAAATGTGTTTTTTCATAGTCATAGCTTTAACAAGTTTCAATACAAGTTCTGGCAGGTGGCATGTCCCAAGATCACTCAAGAAATATGATCAAAATAAAATAGGAAATATTTGGTCTAGAAATCCTCTCGGGAATGAGAAATATAACATTGGAAAATCACTCATGGAATGATTAATAATAAAAAATTAATTCACATGAATTTTATAAATTCAAAACATGAAAAATGGTGGGGAAATTTCATTTACATGAATCAATTAATTCCCTCAAATCATGAGACCTCATTTCAATATCCATGCTTCACTTAATCATCAAATTATCCATTTTACTCATTCAATCTCATTAACATTGAAATCTAAAACATGGAATCATTGGATTCCTAATAAACTCATGTCTTCTAGATATGTCAAGTATAACATAAAGTGTACGAATTCAATTCCTGTTTAAAGCAAAAAAAACAAAAAATGTAAGGAGTTTCAAAGTTAAGCATTAAAAGTGAACTCTATTTTGAAATGAAGCTTGGTTTTTTTTCATTTTAGGGTTCTCTTCTTCCATAATGAACCTACAAAAGATAATTACTCAATTAATTCAAAGGATCATGTCATTAAAGCTCAAAAATATAAAAGGGAGTTGGCCACATGCGATGCTACTTCTATGAAAAGAAACTAGAATCTAAATTACTAGGAAGAAAGTAAAGATAAGTCTTGGTATGATCCCCCAAGTGGGCCCTAGATTATTTTACTGCCACCAGAGGGAAGTACCTGATATTATCCATAATCTGATGGTGGGTGGATCTTCTTATACATGAACCACCACATGTTGTTCTTCCCAGCCCGTAGTTCTTTGTTCTTGCTGAGGAGAATTACATTTATAGAGTACACCAGATCCACCCCCTTTGTAATGTGGTATAGATTTCATGGAGTGGGTAGGATGAAGTATGGAACCTCCTCCTCTTCAGTTGCTACTTGTGCAACCATCTTATCTTCCAATGCTGGCTTTAGGGGGGGCTTCTGCCTCTTGTTCAATTTCCTCAGGATCAGCAACTTGGATCTCTTCATGATTGGGCTCCACCAGTAGATATTCAATGACTTTAGGGATCTCTAGGAGTTCCTCAACAGGTGAACTATTTTTCACATCATCCTCCAAGGCATAATATGAGTTTTTTGAATCTGAAAATTCAATAGAATTATGAGAGATACTAAAATTAGATTCAACAAAATTTAAAGAATTTGAGTTCAAGAATATATCATCTCCATGAGTTGGTTCGACATTAATATCCTCTTCAATTGAAAGTGACACTTGGAGTTGATCTTCACTAGATGGAGGTAGTTAGTTGGGATCCTCCACCTCGAGTTTGGCTTCAACTTCATGGATGTCTTTAGTGAAATCTGAGAAGACCAGTGGCACTTTCTTCTTGGACTTGAATCTTTTTAAGTCAACTTGGATTTCATCGACCATGGACATCAAATATTCCGGTGAGATCCATGTTGCTATGCCTCTTTCCATTTTCTTGACCATTATCATCAGCGCATCAGCTATTCATTGGAGGGACTCCTCAGTGTAGTCTATTTCTTCCTTCTGCACCTATGAGTAATTATTCCATGCAGAATAATAGAAGTTTGGATTCATCATGGAAAGATAATTTTTTTAAAATAATGAAAACTATCTAAAATTTGAAAATAGAAAAAGTAAAGTAAACAAACAATTATCTCCTCAGAAACGGCACCAGTTTTGATGCACGCCTTTCATAGGGCGTGGAAAAAACAATAAATTTTCCTAGTGCAGTACAGAGGCTGACCAGGGTCATCTCACTTGAGGAGATTTCTCAGTTGTTTACCCACTTAATAAAATTCAATTAAAATACTTCTTTTTTGTTGTTTTTATTTAAGCTTGGAATGGAATGAAATTTAATTTAAATAAAAGATAAAACTAACATGTAATAAAAAAATGAAATTAATGAAGAAAGAACTTGGCCTTTATGGGTTGGTTTGTGGGTTCCATCATTTTTTGTGTTAAAATTAAGTTTGATAATTCAATTATAAGATCCCATTCATGAATTACTATTCTTTTATTTAGTTTTGTGAAATATTGAATGAAATCTCAATTCCACCTCCTCCAATAATCAAGGTTGATGGCACACCTTGATCGAGCATGTGACATCTCCTAGGACTTGGCTCTATCGTATTCCATTTCATCTACCGAATGGATCAACTCCATCATATGAAGAGCTTGTATCCAACAGAAGGGAGGGAAAAGATTTAATAAAATAATAGAAATAAGTTCAAGTTTATTGTTGTGGTGGACGATCGCCACACCCATGAACATAACTCTTTATCATCACAAACATAATAAAACTTCAGAGTTGAAGCGCATAATAAATGGAATCTCTATATACCTCCCCCGGGCCAAGTCTCGGGTTAGCCCCTTATTTTTAAGGGTAAGAGGTCACAGTGGATATAAGAATGAATGAAAATAGGATAATTAGATTAGGTTTGGAAGAGAAAGAGGGATGGAAGAATATGGATACACTTAAATAAAAAAATATGCAAAATTGTTACATGATAAAAGAAAACTAAAAAGAAAAGAAAAGAAAAGAAAATTACTAAGTTAGTAGCACATCCCTAGGCCTCCTCTCCAAATGGTGGTGTAGAACTTCTCCTTCAGCATGGGTGAACGCCTCCTTATATAGGACAAGGGTTTTCATCCTTCGGTTTTCAAATTTATGATCTTCAAAATCTCTCTTTAATATTTCTTGCAGATTCTTTCCACCGAATGTTTGACCATTTTAGGCCAATTAAATGGCCGAATTTTGGAATAGTTTCTTCTTGAAATATATTTTACATTTCATCCCAAAATTTCATATTGATCCTCCCTGTATATCATGAGATATGGCCAATTGAATATGATATTTTATTCTGGATGAATGTTTCCTTTTTTCTGCCCCAAAATGTTAGCATCCATGGGCCACCTTAGTGAAGGGAAATCTTCATAATCTTCAATAGAGGAATGCCCCCATTTAATTATCTTTCCATTCCAATTGTAATCACCCAAATTGTATGTGTTTTGACCGATTTATGACCAATTCATTAAGGTGGGGTCCACGCGGTCGTCCATAATAAGTTTCCAACTTGATTGAATTTTTCAAACCCTTGGATGGTCGAATTAAATCCTAGTCCAGAAGACAAATATTAAGATAATAAATATATGAATCCAATAAAAAAGGAATCACATCAATTGGATTTATATTGTAAAAGATATGAGTTAATTATCAAAGTGAATAAAATCTGTCAATATTTCTAAATTAAACAAATTTCATATTTAAGCTCAAAACACCCTATAAATGAAAAATTGATGAAAATAACTCAACATGTTTAATTTTTAGGGATTAAATCATTGAATTACATATAAAAAAAGATGAAAATATTGGCTCTATCAGTTACCCATATATATTATTATGTTCTCAAAAATACTTATAAAATTGCATTAAATATATTTAAATAATAAATAGACTTATTATATTTATAATTATTATATTTAATTATATATAAATACTTTTTAAATATATTTATTTTTAATTATAATCACAACTATATATATATATATATAATTATAAAATTACAATAAATACATATATTATAATTTTATAAATATATATATATATATAATTATATACAAATATTTATAAATATATTTTTTTATAGTTATAATTACAACTATAAATAACTATATATATATGTAAATAATTATAAAATTATAATAAATAAATTTATTATACTACTTATAAAGTTATAATATAATTAAATAAATAGATTTAAAAATATATACAAATATTTATGAATAAATAAAAATATTTATAATTATAATTCCTAAATAAATATAGATATATTTAAATAATTAAAAAGTTATAATAAATATATTAATTATATATATTTATATACAAATATTTATAAATAAATAAAAATAGTTATAAATATAATTCTAAATAAATGTAGATATATTTAAATAATTAAAAAATTATAATAATATATTTATATATATTTATAAAATTATAAATATATTTTTTATAATTTTATAATTATTTAAATATATATATATAATTACAACTATAAATAAATATTTATTTATTATAATTTTTAATTACAAATAAATATATATTTATTTATTAGTATAAATATAAATAATTATTTATTTATTCAAATAATTATTAAATTATAAAAAATATATTTATTGTTTTCATATATAATGTTATATATAATTAAATAAAAATATTTATAAATATATAGAAATATTGATAAATAAATACAATTATTTATATTTATAGTTATAAATAAATACAGATATATTTTAATAATTATAAAATTATAATAAATATATTTAATATATATTAATAAAATTATAAAAATTAGAAATATTAATTTGTTATAATTTTATAATTATTTAAATATATATATATATATTCATTTATAATTATAATTATAATTATATATATATTCATATAAATAATTATAAAATTAGAAGAAATATAGTTATATATATCTATAATATTATAAATATATCTAATTAATATATTTATTATATATATTCTAAGATTATAAATATAATAAGAATATTTCTTATAATTTTATAATTATTTAAATTATAGTTTTATAAATATAAATATAGATATATTTATTTATAGTTATAATTATATATATATATATATATATATCGTATATGCAATTTTATAAATATATATATTAATATAAATAAATTATTAACATAATATCTTTATCAGTGCTTTCTTAGCACTGATAAAGATACCTTTTATCAGCGCTTTTTATTTTAGTGCTGATAAAACATACTTTTATCAGCACTTTTTAGCTAGCGTTGATAAAAGATTCACTGAGTTTTATAAAAAAACCCTAACAGTCTCCTTCATTCTCGCACCCCTCAAGCTCTCACGGAAGTTGACCCCTGCGTCGCTGACCTCTGCTCTGCTCTGACCCCAGCTCTGCAAACGTCGACCCCTCCTCTACCACCACCTCTTCCGCCGCCGCGAACTCCTCCTCCACTGTGAACCCACCTCTATCATGAACCCTTGTCTACAGCTCCTCCACCACGAACCCTCCTCCGCCACTCCTCCATCGCTCCTCTTCCACGAACCCACCTCCGCCTCGAACCCTCGTCTTCCACTCCTCTGTCGCGAACCCCACCTCTGCTGTGAAGCCCTCCGCTATCATTATCGCTGCTGCCTACCCCAACTCTACTGTCATCGAACCCTACTACTGCCACCAGAAGGGTATGTTATCACTATATTAAAAAAAAGTTTCATTATAATTTTATCAAATTAACTAGGAAAGTCTTGGGTTAGTGTTTTCTATAGACTATTTCCCTTTTATGGGATGTGTATTGATTGCTATTATTTGATGCTTGTATGATGTGTATTGATTGTTATTATTTGGTGGTATTGATTTCTTGTTTTGTGGAAATATAATAAGGTAAGTGATTCTAGGATGAAAGTTCATTGATTCATGGAAAAATCATTCTATTAGAGTAAATAGTGGTATTTTCATGCCTTGTTGGAGAATACATGTTGGGTGAGTGTTTATCTTATAGTTACATGTGGGGTAAATTAAAATAGTGGTTGAAGGGTTTTGAGAAGATGATTGAGGTTGTTTCTGGTTCTATCAATGAACTCAGATGAAGTACTGATGGTAGGTCACTAATGTTTTTAGTTCAAGCTAACCCCTGTTATTAGCAACTGGCATATTTGGCCTGAATATCACATGGATTAGATGGTATGAGGATTTTGTGAGTAGAGATGTATCAGTGGCAGGAGATTAAATTGATAATGAATCGAGGTACCATTGTGAAGTCAACCGATGGATTTCATTGGTGGTGATTTCTTGACTCATTTGAGTAGCTTGGTTGAGGGTACAAGACCCATTTATGTTGGTATTCATAACCCACACCAATGCTATTAAAAGATGTTATATGCATAAATAAAGGATCCTTGAATTCAGTGTAGTAATTTTTGAGAAATCCAAGCATGTGTAGTGCTAGGATCATAGCTTTACAGTCGGTAATGAATGTAAATTCACATAAATTCTTTGCATTCAATGATGGAATAGTTAAGGACTATGTAAACTGATGTTAGTGTCATGTCATGTCAATAAGGATACACCTATGGTGGGGAGAATAGACCTAGTCATGTGTTAAATGACATATCTTGTAGTTAGGGTCATGGTCTTTCTTAAGTATGTATGATGAATGATCATTTTTACTCTAATAGGATGATTATCAGTAGACCTAAGAGTATCTAATTCCATGTTAAATGTTTGATGCTTGATTCAGATGTAGCTTAGGATGAAACCAAATGTGGGCTTCAAACTCAAGAATAAATTGGTGTGCATTGAGAGGGAGTGGAATCATTATTGTGTTGGAACATGGTTGAGATCCATGTGGTTAGTGCAAGAGGTTAGTGAACTAGATAGGTAAATTCATTTGACATTTATTTGTCCATCGGTTAGGATATTAGATCAATTTAATGATTCCTATGAGGCTTAAGGCATCAAGATCGGTGGTTTCATGGAGAATCACTCATTAAAGTCATGCAACATTTTATCAAATGGTGAATCCATGTGAAAATAAATTTGGTGGGTTGGAACCTCATCAAGATCATTTTATTAGTTATGGAGAATTACTCATTAAAGACATGAAACATTTATTTAAAGGGTGTTGTAGTTGAGATGAGTTTTATTGCTTATGTTTTATTATCAATTTATAAATTGATCATGTTAAAAAAAATCTTAGATATGATTTTACTATGCCATAGAAACCCAAGGTAACTATTTTACTAATATTTTGTATGTCATAGCGACTGAACATGATTCCCTAATTTATTTTCCCATATAGTTATTAAAGTAATTACTATGTTACTTCACCTATAGTGTTAGGTATGTGGTATCCTTATCTATTTTTTGATGGTGTTGGTATAGATGGTAACCCTTGGGTTTTTGATTCTACTGGTATATGTCTAATATTTTCGCATCCTAGGATCTAGTGAGATTCCAATGATGATTTTTTATTTGATGATATTAGCTTTGATATCCCCACAACACACATTTTTTCATCACTTTTTACATTTCATGGACATGTTATAGCAATTTAATTTTGTTTTCTATTATTAATGATAGTGCCATCACTTCTCTAATAATCACGAGAGCATCACAATAGAAACTTGTTGGATAAAACAACCGCTTATTTTTCTTAGATGTTAAGAGTGGTGATAACCCTAAATCCAACTGACCTGGCTTATGTGAGATAACAAACACTAGATATAAAATTATCCATCATTTGTCATCAATGGGAATTTAAGAATATTTTGGAAGTTATCCTTTCAAAATGAACCTTCTAATTCCATCAATTTCATGCCAAATCCCTTTATTTCTATAATGACAGATTTGGAACTAGGATATGCGTATACCTAGTGGGTGGAGACTTGAATTTTTCCTAGGATTACCTTTTAATGTTTTCAATAGGGTGAGTACCATGTCTCTTTCCTTTTCGAGTTTGAGTTCATGCAAGCTGGACTAATGAAACTGATGTTTATGATCAAACAACTTTGACCAAAATGAGGCTTGTATTTAATATCATACAAATTTTATAAAAATTATGTGGTGATCTACAAAATAATGTATTTTAGGTAAAATTTCATGATTGGAGAACCCAATACTAGTGTAGAAATCATTTAAGAGAGGTTCACATAGTTTATGGTTATAGTTCTTGTTCTTGAAAAGGTGAGGTAGTTTATTTAATGGTAAGTGCAAGGTGATAAATTGGCATGAATGAGTAGTGGACTATATTAGTATAAACAACCTCTATAATGGGTTTATGGAGTTTATAGACATAGTTCACAAAAAATTATGAAGGGTGTGATGTTACTACCAAAATGGGCCTCAAGATCTAGGAGCGCTCTAACACCTTCGAACAAGGAATGAGAACAATGTAAATCATAACTCAAGTTATTTGAATTGGAATGTAGTTTTAATTAAATATATTTTATCCATGTTTAGTGTCTAATATTTCAATACCATATATGGATGAGTTTACTATATTATGAGAGACATATACATTATTCTTAGGGGGGAAACCAATTGATTTGGTGTGATCCAAGGATCATTGGGATAATGTAGTGTTTGTAGTAAACTCAAACAGGAGTGTTTCATGGTTGCGAGTGTGGTCACTGAATATGGAACATATCTGTTGGGACTACGGTGTTGTGGTGAAGGATAATTGATATAACTAGAAAATGGAAGCATGGATAAGGGATATCCAATAGGGGGGAGAAAAATATCAAATGCTTTTGGAAATTATTTTTATAACACCTACCTTTGGAATAATGTGATGGAATCATACAACACTGATCGATTTGGGATGAATCAAGGTGTTTTCTATGTATCTTTTATAAAGTATCTCTATTGGGATCTATGTCTTTTTGAAAATGCCTAAGTGGATCTTTTAAAATGATTCAAGTGTTTTAAAATGTTTCTTAGAGGGATGTCTTTCAT
Organism: Viscum album; assembly: GCA_963277665.1. Classification (NCBI taxonomy): domain Eukaryota; kingdom Viridiplantae; phylum Streptophyta; class Magnoliopsida; order Santalales; family Viscaceae; genus Viscum; species Viscum album. The sequence goes on from OY728166.1 coordinate 189,639,787, forward strand.
TTTAAATGATTAATATTGTTGGGTCATAAAGTTGTGTTGAATGCTTTAAAAAAAGGAATTGCAGTTTTGTGAAAGAGTGTTTGGAATTGATTGATTTATTTTAAAAAGAGTTTTCTATTTTAAAGAGTAATTTGTGCAAATGGTTGGTTTTTTAATGATATTTCAAGTGTGATTTTTTAAATAGTTTTGAAAGGACATTTGAACTGTAGTTTTTTCATAATCTTTAAAGTTTAGATTTTTATAGAATTTGGAAAACCATTACATTATATCAATATTTTTTGTATTTATTTTGTTAAATATTAATATCATCGAATCAAATAGGATGGATATGAATAAATATTGTATGGATTCCAATCGTTTGACAAGAGAGTATGAAGATGGAGTGAAAGAGATCATCAAGTTTGTGAAAGATCATGCATATAACCCTTCTCAAATCCTTTGTTTATGTTTACGTTGTTTTTATTCAAGACAAGTTAGTCTAGAGGATTTATAATAACACTTGATCTACCATGGAATAGATCAAAGTTATAAATGTTGGAATAAACAAAGGGGAAAAGAGAATGTAGCTAGTGGATAGGATAATAGTGCATTTTATAGATCATCTGATATGATTATAAGTGTAGAAAATGAAGAAGACCATATCGAGGGTGTGATTAAAAATGTAAATAATAATGAAGATCATATTGAGGAAATGATAGGGACAGTTGAAGATAAACTTCATGATTGCCCAAAATTGTTTTAGCAGTTAAAGAGTTGTGCAAAGAAGCCTTTGTATGGTGGTTTCACTAAATATAAAGCATTATCATCCATAAATAAGCTATATAATTTGAAAGCAAGAAATGGATGAAATGATTCCAATTTTACAGAATTACTTTCTCTCTTGAATGACATGCTCCAAGAAGATAATGAGCTCCTGATCCGAACATACGATGCCAAACGAATGCTACATTCGATGGGTATGATCTCTGAACAAATACATGCCTACCCAAAAGACTGTATATTGTTTCACAAGGACCACAAATCACTTAGAGAATGCCAAAAGTGTGGTGCTTCTCAATATAAGAAAGTTGAATCCAGTCCTATGAAAGTTGTATGGTACTTTCCAATCATTCTAAGTTTTAGGCGCCTATATGGTAGTGAGGAGACTGCATTGAAATTGATGTGTCATGCAAAAAGAAGAAATAAATATGGGAAACTACGTCACCCGGTATACTCTCCTTAGTGGAAGATAATTGACCATGAGTATCTTGATTTTGGAAATGAGCTTAGAAACCTTCATCTTGTGTTATCTACAGATGGAGTGAATCCTTTTGGTTTTCAAAGTAGCACTCATAGTACATGGCCGATTATGTTGGTAAATTATAACTTTCCACTGTGGTTATGCATGAAATGAAAACACATCATGCTATTTATGCTCATATCAGAACCGAAACAACCAGGTGATGATATTGATGTTTATTTGGCTCCATTGATCGAGGATTTGAAATTATTGTGGGATTCAGGTGTCATATTGTATGATGCTTATAGAAATGAAGACTTCATGTTGAGATCCATGTTGTATGGGATGATAAATGACTTTCCTGCTTATGGGAATTTGTCAGGATATATAATTAAAGGAAGTTATGGGTGTCCCATCTGTGAACAAGGTATACAGTCAATTAGCTTGAAACATTCATCAAAACCATGTTTTTGGGACACCATAGATTTCTACCCTGATGAAATAAGTACCGATATTGGATGAAATCATTCGATGAAAGTTCAGAAGAATGTACAACACCATCTTCACTAATTGGTGATCAACTGTTTGATAAAGTAAAAGATGTGGACACTACTTTTGGTAAACCATTTTCAAAAAACCTTACAAAAATCAGTTGGAAGAAGAGATCAGTTTTTTATTGAATTACCATACCGGAATTGTCTGTACGTCAGAAACTTTCTTGATGTTATGCATGTTGAAAAAAAATTATGTGACAATGTCATCAGCACGTTGCTAAATGCACTCATAAAAACAAAGGATAGAATTAAGGATAGGTTGGACATGGTTAACATGGGAATAAGAAAATATTTGGTTCCAGTGAAGGGTGAAAATGAGATTTTCTTCCTCTAGCTTATCACACTCTTTCTAGGTGGGAGAGATATCAGTTTTGAAACTTCTTGAATGACGTAAAGGTTCTAGAGGGGTATTCATCGAATATCAATAACATCGTGTTAATGGCCGATTTAAAGTTAAAGGGTCTGAAATCACATGACTGCCACATTTTGATGCAAGATCTAATTCCTATATATTTATATTGCATTTTTCCTAAGAATGTATATTATACGTTAATGAAGCTCTATTTATTAGTCAAAGCTATATGTAGCAAAGTTATAGACCCGAAAAAATTATTGAGTATGGAAAGATAAATTTCCATCATATTATGTGAATTGGAAATTTTCTTCCCATCAACATTATTTGATATTATGGTTCATTTGATGGTTCACTTGGTGAGAGAGATTTGACTATGTGGTCCTGTACACTATAGATGGATGTACCCCATTGAACAGTATGTGAAGATTTTGAAAGGGTATGTCAAAAATCAAAGTCGGGTTGATGGTTGTATTGCAGAGTGATATATTGTTGAGGAAGCCATTGAATTATATATTGAATACTTGTTCATTGTGGAAAGAATTGGTCTATTAAAATCTCATCACACTGGATGGATTGCGGGTGAAGGAATTTCTAGAAGAGAGGTTGTCACAATCAATTTTACAAATTGGGAGCAGGCCCACCTTTACATTTTACATAACAGTTTGGAGGTTGACCCATATGCCGAAACCCACAAAGAAATTCTTAGGAATTTTAATCCATCAAGAGCTGAAAATGGATATCAAATACACATAATTGACAGTTTATAGGATGGTTTCAGGACCATATATTTATGGAGTCATATGAAAATTCAAACTCAATTTCAAAATGACTTTGATGGCTAGCTATAGGACCAAGGGTGTTTGTATTATCTTATAATGATTTTGCAATTAATGGTTATACATTCTATACTAATGAACATGATGAAGATAGTACCATGCAGAATAGTGGAGTTACACTTGTGGCTAAAGTGATGCATGTTTTCAAGGCTAAGGACAGAAATCCAATTTATTCGAATATTTCATACTTGACATCATCAAACAAATATGGGAGTTAGATTATACAAACTTTCAAGTGCCAATTTTTCAATAAAAGTGGGTTGATAATAGGATTGTTGTTAAAATAGATGAGTTGGGATTTGTGAAAGTTGATTTTAGTAAGGGTACAAAAACAAACCGTTTATAATGGCATCACATGCAGTACAAGTATTTTATGTTCAAAATCCTACAAACCGAAACTGGTTAATTATTCTGTTATCCACCAAAACCACTAAAGGGGCAGATGAAAATTCAACAGATGATGACCCTTTCATTGGGAAGTTACAATCATTTTGCAATGGTCCCAATATAGACGGCGTTTTTTATGTCATAGGAGACCACAATGAAGGGATTTGGATAGTCGATAGAGGGTTCAAATCCCTTCAGCCTTAAAAAAATAGAGAGTTCAATAATCAGGTTGTATTTTTTTGTAATATACATCATGTTACCTTATGTTATTACCTATTAGTTATTGCTTTTATGTAATCTAAATTAAATGTTAAACTACTTCTGCAGATAATGACTTTTGCACGTGATGGTGCTCCCAATCCCGAGGCACAACAGGTCTCTCAACCTGTTGCTACTCAAAGTGCAGAGGACCAACAAGTTTCTCAACCTATTGATACTACTTCTCTCAGTACATAGGTACAACCACTATCTGTACATGTTGATGCTAGTGCTCCGGAGGAACATATTGATGATGTTGAAACTGAGGAAATGGTAGGCAACAAAACACTAGCGATGTAGAAAAACATGAGCGTTGTAGTTTGATGGTGTTAGCAAAGATCCTTAAGGAAAAAAGAGAAAGGCGTCTAATACAAGGTCAGATAGAATAAGAGGGGCCAACATGTTAACCCCAACAAGGACATTTCATTAGTTACATTGGAATCATCACTCGACAACACATGCCGATTGATGTACAGTCATGGAACCATGTTTTCACCGAGATTAAGATAATGATGTGGGAAGATATTGTGGTAACATTATGACATAATTTCTTTAATTTAATAAAAAATAAAATAATGAAACATTGACTTAATCTTCATCATCCCTTGTAGAGTGCATTTATATTGGATGACTCACATAGGGACTATGTATTAAGGGTTACTGGAAGGATTCACAGAGGCTTTCACACAATTTTAACGAAATGTTATCTTAAAGATCCTGAAGGGAAAATAAACCTGCACCCACCTCCTATTTATGCACACCTGATAACCTAAGGAGTTTGGGATGCATTTACTAGTCATCGTGCGAAGCAGTCTTTTCAGGTACAATGCGTTTGGTAATACGTTGTTTGATGATATGTGTATTAATCACTTTGATTGAAAGTTTTTTATTTATGAAATAGAAAATGAGTGCTGAAAATAAGGAATGAGTAGTAAAACCAGTGTACCCCTACCGTAAATCTAGAATGGGGTACGCTTCACTTGAAAAAAATCAGTACTTATTTTAAATCTACCATAATACTTTTATGTGACATAAAACAACACTGTAACTATTTTCCTCTATTTATATGCATATTGATGAATCCAAATCCAGTGTCACTTCCATCCCACACCATGTGCTATGGAAGGTGGTGCGTGTAAATAAAGATGGGATACTAATATATGAAAACACACAAAAAGTGTGGGAAACATGTATAAAAGTATGACATAATAAATATATTTTTTGAATTAAATCAATATTACATAATAATGATTACTTATTTTCCTATATTTTCTATCTAACATAGTCCCAGGAATCAGAAACACCCAAACCAGATGCAGACATACTTTCGGTGGCCTTAAAGAAGCTAGAAAAGTATGGTCACGTCAAAGGTGCGGGTTTTGGGGTGACACCCTGAACATTTTTTGTGAAAAAACAAGAGGATGATCAAAGTGAAGAAAAAAAAATGATGAGATAAAGAATAGCTATCCTTGAAGAACATATGAACTTATAGAGAGAGTTCACGGAAAATATGATGGTGGGGTGAAAAGAGAAGAAACAACTCAAGAACAACCAACACGTGAAGATCTCACCCCACCCCCACTAGATTTGAGGCAAGACATTCCCCTCAAAAACCAGTCTTAGCTGAGGTAATAGATGTTCTAATAATTGTTTCTATGAATTTTGAATCAGATAGACACTGATACCTTTCCTATACTAATCTTGTACAGGGTGAAAATGACTATGATTTATATCTATCATCACCCACCCATCGCCTTGTAGCAAGGGCTACGATGTTCAATATCTAGAACGCCATGCTATAAAACAGACCACTTCCAACGGTTCATTTCAAAGTGTTGATTAATGTAGCCCATGATACAAGCGCCAAGCTACCTATTCCAATTGATGATGAAGATATTCATAAGGTCGAACAAGTTCTTGGAACATTCATCGCATGGTTGTCACAACTTGTAAAAAAACATGTCGATAAGGAGGTATTAGTTTCCAATTTATTTTTCAAGATAAACCTTTAACATTTAATGAAAAAAATGTATGAACTGATAAATGTTATTACAGACGGACATAGGGAAAGGGGTGAAAAGAAATAACGTCTCAAAACTATCTCAAGGATCAACCAACCAATCAAAACGATCTACCAAAAGCACCTTAAACCCTCTCGTTCTATATCTGCATTCATTATCATTGTTGGCTCATGTGAATATGAAGTTGAAAGATAGTGGGGTTCACACAATTCTTTTTTATGAAAATATGTAAAATGGGGAAGATCTATATTTCATTAGTGTTGACAATGTAAGTGAAATACTAGAGCATGATTGGCTAGGAAACTCAATTATAAATGTATACATGAGGTATGTTTTCATGATTTGATTTTCCAAAAGCTGATATACTATAATAATTATGACTAAATACAATTCATATTTTTTGCAGGCGTATATATGAAAAATAATTTAAGGTATTTCCCCGTGAACAAAAATTTGGACTCATTAGTTCTCACGTCACCTCTACAGAAAAAACAGATATAGAATCTAAGAAAGAGGGTGAAATAGTGGAAGACCTTCTCAAATCATTTAACAACAAAAATACAGATTATAGACTCTTTTTAATACCAACAATGTAGGGGTAAAACTATACAATTTAATCATATCAAAAATATTTTAATTTATTTCATTAATTATTCATTTTTTTGTTTTTAGGCAGCATTGGATGCTCATTGCGGTCAATTTGGATACTCCAAAAATTTATTTCTTGGATTCAATGCATGGATATCCAACAAACTGACCACAAATTATGGCGTTTTTCAATTTTTAATACACTATATCCAACATTTTAGTACTAAACATCTAGTTATATAATTTATACTATCTTTTAATGAGGATTCTGTTATGATAGGGTGATGCGTGAATATCATCTACATCATGGAATGAGGTCAGGGGAAAAGGATAAGAAACGTCATAAGTACTATGACTAGATACAAATCAGGGTATATATAATAATATTTCACTATCCAAACACATATAAAAAAATTACTTATTTTTCTCAATGTTTCTACAGTGTCCAAAACAAACAAACGATAGATAATGTGGTTATTATGTTTGTAAATTTATGAAATAGATCATATTCCATGAACAAACCAACATCCTTGAAGAGGTATTTTCGAAGATAATTACTATTTCATTTAAAATATTTATTAATCCTTTGTGAATTCATATTTTTTCAGTACTAACATGATTTTTGAAAAGAATATTATTCAAAAGATGAGATATATGTTTTAGAAACAAATGGGCAACATACCTGATGAAAGAATGTATAGAAATAGCATTAAAATGTGACCAGTATGACTCGAAGTGTCTATTTTTATTCAAAATTGTCAGTATTTTTAGTAAAAAACACAACTGGCATACTAAAAACTAAGAAAATACATTTGGATTGTTTTGATACTTTATTAAAATTATCCATAAGTCATTTTTGATGTGTGGGAATCAACCACACCTCAATCCGACACACGGTGCGACCGGTATGACTCAAATTGTCTCTTTTTAAAATAAATTAACAATAAATTTAGAAGAAAAAAACAAGTGATATACTGAAAACCGAGAAAACACATTCGTATTATTTTGATACTCTAGTAAAGTGATCCATTAGTTATTTGTGATGTGTAGGAATCAACCACACCTCAATCTGACGAATGGTGTGACTGATATTACTAAAAGTGTCTGTTATCAATTTAAAATTAACATTTTAGCTCAAAATGTGTCACTTACTTAAAACCAAGAAAACTCGCTCTGATTTTCTTCATAATTTAGGACAATGATTCATAAGTTCTTTGTGACGTGTATAAAGTAGTATCATATCAAAATGATGCATGATGCAACTGGTATGACTCAAAATGCATGTTTCCAGTTTGAAATGATAGTTTAGTAAAAAAACACAACTGGGATACTAAAAACTGAGAAAAATTTTTTGGATTGTTTTGATACTTTAGTAAAATGATCCATAAGTCATTTGTGACGTGTAAGAATCAACCAAACCTTAATCCAATGCATGGTGCGACCCGTATGACTTTAAGTGTCTCTTTTTATAATAAATTAACAATAAATTTAGCAAAAAGAACAAGTGACATACTAAAAACTGATCAAACGCATTCAGATTATTTTGATACTTTATTAAAAATATCCATTAGTCATTTATGACATGTAGAAATCAACCACACCTCAATCTGATGAATGGTGTGACCGATATGACTAAAAGAGTATATTATCAGTTTAAAATTGACATTTTAGCTCAAAACACGTCACTCACTGAAAACCAATAAAACTCGATCTGATTGTCTTAATAATTTAGTAAAATGATTCATAAGTTCTTTGTGACGTATATGAAACTGTCTCATATCAAACTGACGCACGATGCGACCGGTATGACTCAAAATGCGTGTTTTCCGGCTTGAGATGATATTTTAGTAAAAAAACACAACTATCATACTAAAAACAAAGAAAACACATTCATATTATTTTTATACTTTAGTAAAACAATACATAAGTCATTTTTGATGTGTAGGAATCAACCGCACCTCAATCTGACGCATGGTGCGACTGGTATGACTCAAAGTGTCTCTTTTTATAATAAATTAATAATAAATTTAGCAAAAAGAACAAGTGACATACTGAAAATCGAGCAAACACATTTGGATTGTTTTGATAATTTAGGAAAACGAACCATCAGTAATTTGTGATAAGTAGGAATTAACCACACCTCAATCTGAATAATGGTGTGACCGATATGACTAAAAGTGTTCGTTATCAGTTTAAAATTGATATTTTAGCTCAAAACGCATCACTCACTGAAAACCAAGAAAACTCACTCTGATCATCTTCATAATTTAGGAAAATGATTCATAAGTTCTTTATGATGTGTATGAAGCAGTCTCATGTCAAACCAATGCATGATGCGGCTGATATAACTCAAAATGCGTGTTTTCAGTTTGAGATGATATTTTAGTAAAAAACACAACTCACATACTAAAAACTGAGAAAACACATTCGGATTATTTTGATACGTTATTAAAATGATCCATAAGTCATTTATGATGTGTAAGAATCAACCACACCTCAATATGATGCATGGTGTGACCGGTATGACTCAAAGTGTCTCTTTTTATTTAAAATTGACATTAATTTTAATAAAAAAACACAACTGGCATACTAAAAACTGAGAAAACACATTCAGATTGTTTTGATAATTTAGAAAAATGATCCATAAGTCATTTTTAACATTTAGAAATCAACCCCACCTCAATACAACATACGATGTGAGCCGGTATAAATCCAAATGTGTCTTTTTATTTAAAATTGATATTAATTTAAGTAAAAAAGAACAACTGACATAATGAAAACCAAGAAAACACATTTGGATTATTTTGATACATTAGGAAAATGATACAAGAGTCATTTTTGACATGTAGGAATCAACTGCACCTCAATCCGACACACGATGTGACTGATATGACTAAAATTGTCTGTTATCAGTTTAAAATTTACATTTTAGCTCAAAATGTGTCACTCACTAAAAACAAAAAAAACACTTTCCAATTTTATTAATAATTTAGGATAGTGATTTTGAAGTTCTTTATGACATTTATGAAGTAGTCTCACATCAAATCAATGCACGATGTGACCGGTATGACTCAAAAAGCGTGCCTCTGGTTTGAAATGATATTTTAGTAAAAAAAAACACAACTGACATATTGAAAACTGAGCAAACGCATTTGGATTATTTTTATACCTTATAAAAACGATCCATGAGTCATTTTTGATGTGTAGGAATCAACCACACCTCAATATGATGAACTATGTGACTGGTATAAATAAAAATGTGTTTTCATTTAAAATTGACATTAATTTAAGTAAAAAGAACAAGTGACATACTGAAAGCTGAGAAAACTCATTCGGATTGTTTTGATACTTTAATAAAATAATCCATGAGTCATTTTTGATGTGTAAGAATCAAATGAACCTCAATCCAACACACAGTGTGACCAGTATGACTAAAAAATTTTGTAATCAGTTTAAAATTGACATTCTATCTCAAAATGTTTCACTCACTAAAAACCAATAAAACGCCCTCTGATTGTCTTCATAATTTAGTAGAGTGATTCGTAAGTCCTTTGTGATGTGTATGAAGCAGTATCACCTCAAACCGATGCATGATGCGACTAGTATGACTCAAAATGGGTGTTTCCGGTTTGAAATGATATTTTAGTAAAAAAACACAATTGTCATACTGAAAACTCAGCAAACCCATTCAGATTGTTTTGATACTTTAGAACAATGATCCATGAGTCATTTCTGACGTGTATGAATAAAACACACCTCAATCCAACAAACTATGTAACCGATATAAATCCAAATATGTCATTTAAATTTGATTATCATTTTAGTAAAAAAACAAGGGACGTACTCAAAACCAAGCAAACTCATTCGGATTGTTTTTATATTTTAGGTTAATGATCCATAACTCATTTATGACGTGTAGGAATCAACACCACCTCAATATGATGCACAGTGTGACCTGTATAACTCAAACTGTGTATTTTTTATTAAAAATTAACATTTTATTAATGTATTCTTTCATATTAATGTTTTATTTATTTCTTTATAGCATTACTAACATAATATTTGTTTTCATATATAGGTGGAACCTTTTTCTTGAGTTGGGAAGATTTGTTAGACAAATATTATCATGGGCGGACAATTTTGAGAGGGGATCACGGTTGTCAAAGGATGAAACACTAATGTTTTTAACTTTTCGTTAGATAATTGTAAATGTAATTATATAAAATATTGTTTGAAATGTATATAGCATTGTTTGTCAAACCATTCTGTATACTGCTTTGTTCTTGTGTGCATTGTGTAGGTGTTGTTTTGTGTAAGTGGTGTGTCTGTGTTGTGCAGATGCAGGTGCTGCTGGTGGGTGTGTTGTTATATAAATAGCACATCATAGGTAGTTAGGCCTTTATCAGTGCTATTTCGAGCGCTGATAACGACATCATTTATCAGCACTCAAAATTGCACTGATAAAAGGATCCTTTATCAGTGCTAAATTAGCGTAGATAAAAGGGGGCCTTTATCAACGTTGTTAAATGGGACCCCCTTATCTTCGCTGAGATTAAAAGCGCTTTTCAAGCGTTGTTAAAAGCATTCTCTAGCGCTGATAAAAACACTATCTATAGTAGTGAATAATGAAAATGGTTAATTTCATGATGTCTATCTCGGGGCTCTCAAGAAATTTTTTAGAAAAAGCGTTATTAACTGTGTGTCACGTCCTAAAAAGGGTCCTCATAAAAGGTAATACTACGACTCTATATGAATTATGGAAACATATGAAACCAAACATCAATTATTTAATGGTTTGGGGTTGTCACACAATTGTAAGAGTACATTAACCTAAATGGAAAAGTTAGGTAAAAGAGGTGTTGATTGCATATTTCTAGGAAATATGAAAAATTATAAATATTATAGATTTATGATTATAGAATCTAATAATTTTTTAGTTATTAATATAGTTATTGAATCAATAGGTGATATTTTTTATACATCAATATTTTTATCTTTACCTAAGGAATTTTAAATTAAGGAATCTGGCTCGAATAAAATATTGTCTCAAGAAGATATGGTTGAGGAGGTTTGTACAAGTAAATGAACTTAGATAACAAATAAATATAGATCTAATTTTTATATGTACTTGTCAGAAGTAACTAATTATATACTTGTTACAAAAACTCTGATTTTGTTTAATATAGAGTCTGATCAAAAAAATCAAAGAAGTTATGTCATCTTCTGATGCATCTCTTTGGAATGAAGCTATAAATGATGAAATTGACTCTATAATCAAGAAATGTAGTTGGATATTTGTTGACCTTACTCAAGTTTCATAACTGATAAGTTCCAAGTGGGTATTTAAAAGGAAAATAAAAGTCGATGGTATTGTTGAAAAATATAAAGCAAGATTGGTAGTTAAGGGTTTTACTCAAAAGTAAGGGATCAATTATTTTGATACCTATGCTCATGTGGCTAGGATTACTTCTATTAAAATCATTCATACTTTAGCTTACATATATAATTTGGAAATTCGCCAAATACATTTTAAAATTGCATTCTTAAATGATGAGTTAGATGAAGAAATATATATGGGACAATCAAAAGGATTCAAAGTATCTAGAAAAAAAGGTTTTTAAATTACTATAATCCCCATATGGTTAAAATAAGATCCAAAACAATGGCATGGGAAATTTAATAATGTACTTTTATTAAATAGATTTTTAGTTAACCAAACTGATAAATCAGTTTGTAGTAGATTCCAAAATAATAATGGTGTTGTTATTTGTTTATATATTGATGAAATGTTAATTTTTAGAACTGATAGGAATCAAGTAAATGAGGCTAAGTCTATTTTATCTAAAAATTTTCATATGAAACACTTAGGTGAATAAAATGTTATATTAGGAATTAAAAGTGTTAGGAATAATAATTCTACTTTTCCTTCTCAGTCTAATGATATTGAAGAGGACTTAACAAGGTTTAAACAATTTGATTGTTTACTGGTTTATACCATACATGCTTCTGGTGGTAGGATACTACCAAATCCTAGTTGGGTAGTTTCTCAAACTGGAATATACAAGGGTTTTTAGATGTCTCGTGTAATGCCCCGCCCCTACCTCATTGGCTTGAGGAGGCGGTGAGGGTTACTTGGCCTTAAGCGACGTTCCCAAGGTGCCAAAGGCTGGAAATAAATTCCGAGGGCTCCGAGAACAATTGGGGAACGATTTTCCCTTGAGACAAAACCAACCAAACAACCACAACTATATGATGCATGTCAACAAACCCAAACTCATACATTACCAAGACAACCAGATAATCCATAATCATCCATGCCAACACAACCCAATACAACATCAGAGTATAATGCGGAAGACTTAACAAGAAACACCACGAGCCATGACACCACCATAGCTCCACACCAAGATCCAAGCTCCAAGTTCCACCAAGACATCACAACGCACCACTAAAGGAGGTTGATGCCTTACCTTTTCCCACATCACGGTACACAACATCTGCAAAGACACCAACATGCCAAAGCATGGGGTGAGTACTAAAACTCAGTAAGATTTCCCCAAATTACTTCCCTCCACACGCTACTAGGATAAAACCGTTAGCACATTTATATAAAACAATTTATATAAAATAATCACAAGTGAAACCATTACCATAAGCCAACCACACCCTTACCAAGACATTCCACCCAAACCAAACCACCAAGGGAAAGCCAAAAAAAACATGCCATAAGCCATTCTATTACTCACATATTAGCACAACAATTCCATCTTGCAAAACCATGCACAAAAACAACCAAAACAACCTAACGGTGGCGCTTCTGTCCAACCCGTTCACCCATTCACAATTAGTGGCACTTCCCGTCCACTTATACTTTGATGGTGGCCCTTCCGTCCACTATCCATCCCCTTCATTATAGGGGTACTTCCCACCCACTTCCACACAATATTTTAACCAATCACAACCAATCATATAATCCATCACGGTCACAACAACATCATGTAATCAACCAATTCCATTACATGTCAATTCACTTCAATAAATCATCCATTTATTGAAAACCATTTTCCATGCCAACCCTATTTCAATAAAACAACCTTTTTATTGAAAACCATTTCTATCAATCATTTTCACAAATCAACCATATCATCCCATTTTAAAATCTCCATTTTAAAATGCACAATAAAAACATTTCAACATGAAACCCCATTTTACCCCAAAAAACCCCAAATGGATTTCCAACCAAAATCACACATCATCGCACAATTAATTTCCATCACAATGAACTTAATTTTAACATGTAACTATTATTTAAAACCAAGTGAAGTTGAGAGAGAAGCCACCTACCTTTAGGGTTCCCAAGAAATCTACCCACGAACAATCGCGCCTCAAATCCGGCGAACGCACCACCGGCACCTCTCTAGATCACCTTCCCTAACTATCACAAGCCTTAAAATTAACTTCCAAGGCAACCCCAACCCTAGATCTACACACAACCAGTGTAGATCTAGAAAACCAAGAATGAGAGGGATGTAGATCTAGAGGAAAACACAAGAGGAACAAGAGGAGAGACTTACCCGGGAGAAACCACCTTCAAACCGCCTTGAAACCCCTTCGAAAACCTTCCAAACCGAGTGGGAGAGCACCCTAAAACCCTGAGAACCCAAAAACCCGCATAAGTATCGAGTGGGAGGAAGAGAGGAGTGAAATGAGGCAATCCCTAGTGAGCCCAAGTTTTATAACCCTAATTTTAAGTGGTCGCACGGTTAGCCCGCACGGTTTGGAAAACTGTGCGCACGCCACTGCCTCGAGAGCTAGGGTCCACACAGTTTCCTTGCATGGTTTGGAAAACCGTGCATAGGCCGTGCAAGGCCTACAGTCTCAAGAACAAGGGTCCGCACGGTTTCCTGGGGAACCCGCACGGTTTCCACTAATCGTGCTCAAACCGTGCACCCCTTTAAAAGCCTCCAAACTCATCCAAAACCATTCCAAACTCTCTCAACCTCTTCCCAAATTATTCTATGAACTTTAAATACATAAAAATGCATAAACAAAGGCCACATACCTCAAACCAGGGGTGCTACATTCTCCCCACCATTGGACTTTCCGTCCTTGGAAAGTAGTGAACCCACCCTTTGTAGAAAGAGCTCGGACCACTGATCGACCATCTCTTTCTCCCGCTCCCAAGTCTCCTCTTGAATCTGACCATGTTGCCACAAAACACGAACTAAACCGATGCTTTTACCACGCAAGACTTTCTCTTGCCTATCCACAACCCGCACTGGCACGTGCACCAACGAAGCATCCGGTTCTAGCTCAACATGATCCCATCGAATCACGTGGTCACGATCTGGCTGATACTTTTTCAACTGTGACACATGGAACACATTGTGCACCGCACTAAACCATGGTGGAAAATACAAACAATAAGACACATCACCAACCCGCTCAAGAACCTTAAAACGTTCAATATACCTCAGAGATAGCTTTCCCTGCTTCCCAAACTGACGATGTCCCAACCTAGGAGAGATCCTCAAGAACACATGATCACTCACCTGGAATGACAATGGTCGTCGACGATGATCCGCATACGATTTATGATGACTCTGAGCTGTCTCCATTATATTCCTGATCAACTTGATCTTCTCCGTAGTCTCCTGGACAAGACTCGGACCAACCATCGAGGACTCACCCGTTTCCACCCAACATAGTGGAGAACGACAGGGCCACCCGTACAATGCTTCAAACAGAGCCATCTGTATGGATGCCTGATAACTGTTATTGTATGAGAACTCAACCAACGACAAGTGATCCTCCCATGAGACACCAAAATCCATGACACAAGCCCACGACATATCCTCCAAAGTTTGTATCATCCTCTTGAATTGACCATCCGTCTGAGCGTGATACACTGTACTTATCGTCAACTGCGTTTCAAGGGATTGCTGTAAGGATTTCTAGATTCGAGATGTAAACCTCAGATCTCTATCTGATACAATCGAAACTGAAACACCATGCCTCTTTACCACCTCCCAGATATAGATTTTGGACAGATCCTCCACCGTATGAGATTCACAAATCGGGATGAAATGGGCTGACTTTGTTAGCTGATCCACTATCAACCAAATGGTATCATGCTTCTTGACCGTTCTTGGGAGACCTGTGACAAAATCCATTGCTATCTGCTCCCACTTCCAAACAGGGATTGGTAAAGACTACAACATTCCTGCTGGCCTCTGATGCTCTGCCTTGACCTACTGACAAATCAAGCATCTCGAAACAAACTCAAACACACTTCTCTTCATACCAGCCCACCAGAGCTGCGCTTTCAACGCTTTATACATTTTCTGAATTCCAAGATGAACAACCCACCTGGAACGATGATACGCCCTGAGAAGATCCTCCTGACAAGCAACTGGTACAATCATCTGATTCCAAAAACACAAAACTGAATCTTCATTTAGTTGTCAACCCTCAATGGTCTCCCCACCATTAAGTCTCAACCCCACGGTCAAACACTCAGCATCGGATATTTGTGCCTCTCTAACCAGGCCAACCAAGTCAGGAATCAACGAAACCAGAAAGAAGACCACTTTATTGCCCTGGTCCTCACATTACAACCGCATATCAGCTATAACCAACATCAATTGCCACTGGTCTGATGCATGTTTCACCACCTGAGCATATGATTTTCTACTTAATGCATTCGCCGCCGAATTTCCCTTACCCGGTGTGTACATCAAGTCGAAATCAAACATCTGGATATATTCCATCCATCTCCTTTGCCTCAAGTTCAAATCCCTTTGTGATAAAATGTGTTTCAAGCTCTTATAATCTGTATATACCATGAATTTCTCACCAAAGAGATAATGATGCCACACTTTCAAAGCATGGACCACTGCTGCCAACTCCAAATCATGAGTTGGGTAGTTCTTCTCATGAACTCTCAACTGCCATGAGCCATATGCAACCACATGATTCCCTTGCATGAGAACGCACCCCAACCCTGATCCCGATGCATCACAATACACCACGTACCCTCTTCCTGGTTCTGGAAAAACCAAGATTGGTGCTGATGTAAGGCGACCCTTTAGATCTTAGAAACACTGCTGACACTGTTCATTCCACTGGAATGGAGCATTATTTCTTGTCAAATCTGTCATTGGCGAGGCCAAACATGAAAAATCACGAACAAAACACCGATAATACCCAGCTAGACCAAGAAAACTGCGTATCTCAAACACATTCTTTGGCAGTTGCCACGAGATAACAGCCTCTATCTTTTTTGGGTCCACTGAAACACCCCTTTCTGAAATCACATGGCCAAGAAAACGAACTTCCTGTATCCAAAAGTCACACTTTGACAATTTTTCATGCAACCGATGATCCCTCAAGATCCCCAGCACTGTTGCCAAGTGCTGCTCATGCTCCACCCTTGTCTTTGAATACACTAGAATATCGTCGACAAACACCACCAAAAATGAATCCAGATATCTCTGAAATATCTGATTCATCAATGCCATAAACACTGTTGGTGCATTCGTTAGACCAAAGGGCATAACCACATATTCATAATGGCCATATCTACTTCTGAAAGCTGTTTTAGAAATATCCTCCTTCCTCACCCGCAATTGATGATATCCCGATCTCAGGTCGATCTTGGAGAACCACTAGGCTCCCCTCAACTGGTCGAACAAATCATCAATTCGTGGAAGTGGATATCTATTCTTCATCGTAACTTGGTTAAGTCTACGATAATCAACACACAGCCTCAAGGTTCCATCTGCCTTTTCACAAACAACACTGGCGCTGCCCACAGAGACGTGTTAGGCCGGATAAACCCTTTGCTTTCTAACTCTTCCAATTGGATTTTAATTCCTGCAATTCAGTTGGTTCCATCCGATAAGACAGAAGTGAGATAGGACTGGTCCCTGGAAGGAGATCAATCGTAAACTTCACTTCTCTTACGGGAGGTAACCCAGAGAATTCATCAGGAAAAACATCCATGAACTAATCCACCACTGCCGGACGAAAACTCTGCTCAACACCCTCTACTGATTCCAACAACAACATCGCCAACTGATATGATAACTTACCCACTGCTGGTGCCAACAAACCCGTTGCACCTTGCCTTTCATGCTTCTCTCCTCTAAAGAGATGTCTAACGCCATCGTGTGTCATAAAAGCCATTGTCCACGCATCACAGTCGATGTGGACCTTAAAATACACCATCCAATCCATTCCCAGGATTACATCATAACCATTCATCTCAAGCATTGAGAAGTTTCACACTATCTCAACCTCGCCCACAATGATACAACATTCTCTACACAAGAAAGCTCGACACTCTCTTCGACCCAGAGGAGTTTGAAGTTTCAAAACCAAGGGAATCATTTCTACCCTTAAACCCAGCAAATCAACCACACGTGCAACAATAAAAGAGTGTGAAGCACCCGTATCAAACAACACTTGCATCAAGGTAGAATTTAAAAGAATAGTACCTCGCACTGTGGATGGTCCCGAGTGATCATCCACCACAACCTGTTCAGCTCCAAACACGTGGTTGCTTGTCACACTCTGCTCTTTATTGCTCTGTTGAGGCGTCATGGTATTCTGAGAATCACCATGACCCACTTTACTTTATAGACGAGGGGTGTGCTGCTGCCCCCGTCCCATCGAAGCATACGACGTCTGCGATCCCTAAGGAGTGTCACGCGCACCCGACCTTGGAGCATTCTGACAATAACGCTGCAGATGGCCCATCTGCTTACAATTATGACATGCTCGAGGTTGTGTCGTACAATCCCGCTTGATGTGGCCTGTAGAACCACACTGAAAGCATCCCATCTTGCTCTGGGGATTCGGAGGAAGATTCACTGATCCTGTCGTTGGATTATATGCTATATTCCCACCCTGGGAATAAGTGTCCCTCTTTCGCTTGAACCCATCGTTAGAGTTCCCACTATTCGCCATGGGTACCACCATGCTTCCCTCGCCCGGAGCGCCCAACAAATCCCGCTCAGTCACCGAGGCTCTATTCACCATCTCTGTGTAATCATCTATACACAACACCACTATCTTTGAATGGATTTATTGCCTCAACCCCGCTTCAAAGATCCTGGCCTTCAACGATGTGTTACCCGCCACCTCGGGTGCATACCGCACTAAGTTCATAAACTTAGCTGCATACTCTGTCACCGACATCAGCTCTTGCTTAAAACTGAAGAAATCAGTCATACACTGAATTCTAAACGTATGTGGGTAGAATTTTTTGTTAAAAAATTCCTCAAAGCCTTCCCACGTCATACCCTGGTCCATCCCAGCTTGGACTACCAACTCCCACCACTAAAGGGCAAGATCTTCCAACATATACGTGACCAAATTCACTTTTAACTCTACCGGTGTTCCCAAGAACTCGAAGATCTTGTTTATTCTATTCAACCATACTTCTGCCATCTTTGGATCTGAATCACCCCTGAAGATGGGTGGATTCTACTTTTGGAACTGAACTGCATGATCCACATGCCTTGGTTCATCTGCTTTATTTCTCCTTCCCACAGCTTGGAAAGCTTGCACTATACTTTGCACTAGCTGCTGGTTCACCTGAGGCTCAGGTGCAACCACATTCTCAGCAGCCTCCTCCGGTTGGTCTCTACGACGCCTACCCGGTGCCATTTCTTTAAACAGAAAACAAACAACCATGAGTCTCACTTCCGTAGACATCACAAAATCCCATTTCAAATCACATTACACAACACTATCACAATAAGGCTTTCCACCAGTTCACATTTTTTTCCACATGTGCCGTGTTTCACCATTTGAAAACCAAACCATTTTCAAAATACCAATTTATTCACATTACAATTTCGCATTACATCATAAATTATTATACCCCAATGAAATATGCATCCTAGAGGGAAGTCATTTCTACCATGCATGTCATGCTCATCTCATTGGCTACACCCACGACAATGAGATATCCAATGCCTATAAGTGTCTTCAAAACACTTATGTACTCAACTCCCTGGTAACTTGAATTTCAACATAAAAGGGTTAGCTACGTACTTTTATGCTATACATTCCAAGTTCCGACAATCCTACGCCTTGCTACCATCTCGACTCAAGGAGTATACCTCAACGAATGTCAGCACCAAATCCGAGAATCAACTCCAAAGGACCGAACAAACTGATACCACTTGTAACACCCCGCCCCTACCTCATTGGCTTGAGGAGGCTGTGAGGGTTACTCGGCCTTAAGCGACATTCCCAAGGCGCCAAAGGCTGGCAATAAATGCCGAGGGCTCTGAGAACAATTGGGGAACGATTTTCCCTTGAGACAAAACCAAGCAAACAACCAAAACTATATGATGCATGTCAACAAAGCCAAACTCATACATTACCAAGACAACCAGATAATCCATAGTCATCCATGCCAACACAACCCAATACAACATCAGAGTACAATGCGGAAGACTCAACAAGAAACACCACGAGCCATGACACCACCATAGCTCCACACCAAGCTCCAAGCTCCAAGTTCCACCAAGACATCACAACGCACCACTAAAGGAGGTTGATGTCTTACCTTTGCCCACGTCACGGTACACAACATCTGCAAAGACACCAACATGCCAAAGCAGAGGGTGAGTACTAAAACTCAGTAGGATTTCCCCAAATGACTTCCTTACACATGCCACTAGGATAAAACCGTTATCACATTTATATAAAATAATTTATATAAAATAATCACAAGTGCAACCATTACCATAAGCCAACCACACCCTTACCAAGCCATTCCACCCAAACCAAACCACCAAGGGAAAGCCAAACAAACATGCCATAAGCCATTCTATTACTCACATATTAGCACAACAATTCCATCTTGCAAAAACATGCACAAAAACAACCAAAACAACCAAACGGTGGCGCTTCCGTCCAACCCGTTCACTCATTCACAATTAGTGGCACTTCCCGTCCACTTATACTTTGATGGTGGCCCTTCCGTCCACTATCCATCCCCTTCATTATAGTGGTATTTCCCGCCCACTTACACACAACATTTCAACCAATCACGACCAAACATATAATCCACCACGGTCACAACAACATCATGTAATCAACCAATTCCATTACATGTCAATTCACTTCAACAAATCACCCATTTATTGAAAACCATTTTCCATGCCAACCCTATTTCAATAAAACAACTTTTTTATTGAAAACCATTTCTATCAATCATTTTCACAAATCAACCATAGCATCCCATTTTAAAAATCTCCATTTTAAAATGCACAATAAAAACATTTCACCATGAAACCCCCTTTTTCTCCAAAAACCCCCAAATGGATTTCCAACCAAAATCACACATCATCTTACAATTAATTTCCATCACAACGAACTTAATTGTAACATGTAACTACTAGTTAAACCCAAGTGGAGTCAGGAGAGAAGCCACCTACCTTTAGGGTTCCTGAGAAATCGACCCACGAACAACCGCGCCTCAAATCCGGCGAACGCACCACCGACACCTCTCTAGATCACCTTCCCTAACCATCACAAGCCTTAAAATTAACATCCAAGGCAACGCCAACCCTAGATCTACACACGACCAGTGTAGATCTAGAAAACCAAGAAGGAGAGGATGTAGATCTTGAGGAAAGCACAAGAGGAACAAGAGGAGGGACTTACCTGAGATAAACCACCTTGAAACCCCTTCGAAAACCTTCCAAACCGAGTGGGAGAGCACCCTAAACCACTGAGAACCCAAAAACCCGCCTAAGGCTCGAGTGGGAGGAAGAGAGGAGTGAAATGAGGCAATCCCGAGTGAGCCCGAGTTTTATAACCCTAATTTTAAGTGGCCGCACGGTTAGCCCGCACGGTTTGGCAAACCGTGCGCTAACCGTGCACACGCCACTGCCTCGAGAGCCAGGGTCCGCACGGTTTCCTCGCACAGTTTGACAAACCATGCGCAGGCCGAGCGAGCCCCACTGTCCGCACGGTTTCCCGGGGAACCCGCATGGTTTCCACTAACCGTGCTCAAAACGTGCACCCCTTTAAAAGCCTCCAAACTCATCCAAAACCATTCCAAACTCTCTCAACCTCTTCACAACTTATTCCATGCACTTTAAATACATAAAAATGCATAAACAAAGGCCACATACCTCAAACCGGGGGGTGCTACATCTCGTGTATTCAATGACTAACACAATACTTGATATTGTATATGTTGTTGGAAAGTTGAGCAAGTATACAAGTAATCTAGGTTATGCATAATGGGATGTGGATGAATCTACAACATCATAGTGTGCCTCAACAAACTTCATTTACTTTCATTCGAGCAAGTCCATACTACCATTATCCACATATATCTCCAACATATAATATTTTCTCCACATAATTATAGTTGTGAAACGACCATTAAAATAACACAATTGCATTTGCCCACTAACTTCACATCTTGAAATCTTAGATGACTTTGTTCACAACATTTTTTTGGCAGATTATCAAACTCAATTGATCGTATCTTTCTTGGAGATTTTTCATGAGACTATAAGATCATTTATCGTAAAATATATGTTCTTCAAATATTTGTGGAGATGAGGGCGAAAGAATATCAAATCTTTGTCATGGTCTTGTACAAAGACATTATTACTTATTTTAATCGTTTCATTGAGAATATTTGTATCCAATACATTTCACCATCCAAGATCCATGATAAACAATTCTTTGATATTCATCTGAGAAAATAAAGGTTACCTAATAAAACAAACCTCTTTAGGTAAGTATAATAAAAGTAAAATGGAGATATAAGAGGAAAATAAAACAGTGTCCAATGTAATTTTTTCATTGCCATGCCAAATGCATAAATATATGATCAAGTGTTCATATCTATTATTATCCACCAAGTAAGATCTAATTACTATCATTATGAATGAAGAACAACGGAGAATTGAGGCTGGTAAATGGTACATAGGAATCAACACTATGGAATTTTGTGGCATCCGTAATATTATTTATATATAATAAAAATGTTTTATAAATTAATTATAAAATATTTCGAAGTGACCCTGTCGACTGACAGAGAGAGGTGGAGAGGATCACAGCAGAAGCAGATCAATGAATGAATTGCCATGGACGATTCGTTAAGCTCGGTTCAGACACAGACCCTGTAATTGCTGTTCGTCTTATCAACCATTACGCTGCTTCCCGGAGTCCGAAGTCTATCTCTTATGCTCGCAGGCTTTTCGATCGAGTCCCCCTCAAAGACACGGTGCTATGGAGCTCAATCATATCAGCCTTCACAAAGAATGCCCAACCTCACGCTGCTTTACACCTCTTCGCTCACATGCTTCGCCAATGCCAGCCGCCCAACCATTTCGTTTACGCTTCAGTCGCCACCGCCTGCGCCTCTTCCGCTGGTGCTCGGCTCCATCTGGGCAGAACGGTTCATGGCCGCGTAATAAAATTAGGGTTCACTCCCCATTACGTGGTACTCGAGACTGCCTTCTTGGATATGTATTCCAAATGCAGCAGCGTAGATTGCGCCCGGAAGCTGTTCGACGAAATGTCTCAGAGAAATTTGGTGACCTGGAATGCGATGATTGCAGGGTATGTTCTCAATAACACAGATATCGATGGGCTGTGGCTGTTTTATCGGATGAAGTGCCTTGAATTTTTGGTCCCCGACGAGTTCACTGCTGCTGCTGTACTGGGAGGGTGTGCCAAGGTTGAAGACGTTAAGTTGGGTTCCCAGGTCCATGGCTTCCTTATTGCTGCTGGGTATGAGTCGAACTGTGTGAATTTTCTCTGCAACATGTACTTCCACTGTGCTGAAGTTGCCTCTGCTGAGCAAGCAACGAATAGAGCAGAGGATGACCCCATCTTGAAACTTATAATGATCAGAGGCTATGCCTTCAATCAGATGCATCATGCTCTGTTGAAATGCATCACAGTTGAAAAGCATCCCGCCAGTCTCCTCATGGCAAATTGTGCCACATTTGTTCCAATTTTAGCTGCCTGCACCAGGCTTTCTTTGCTCAGAGTCGGAAGGCAACTCCATGGCCTCCTCACAACTTTCGATAACTTCGGTCCACTGGTGGAGGACGGTGCCATCATTGGGAGTGCCTTGATTGACCTGTACTGCAAGTGCAATAGCATGGACGAAGCTCAGAAGGTTTTCCATAAATGGCTCCCATCTCTTCACATCTTCCACTGGAACTCACTGATTGGTGGTTGCATGCACAATGGGTTGGTGGAGCAGGCCAGAGCTCTCTGGAAGGCAATGCCCAAGGAGAGGAATGTCGCGTCATGGACCTGCATGATCTCTGGATACGTACACAATGGCATGCCAAGAGAAGGGCTGCTCTTACTTTCTCAAATGCATGCCTCTATGGACAGGCTTAGAGTAGAAGGCAACTCCCTGACCTTTGTATCTGGTCTCCAAGCATGTAGCCACTTGGCAAATCTGGAAAGGGGAAAGCAAATCCATGCGAGGATCATCCGCACATTGCCACTTACTGAGATTACCAACCCGATCGTTGGGACGGCTTTGGTGGACACGTATTCCAAATCCGGGAGTCTGGATTATGCACGGGCTGTGTTTGATCGGATGCTCCACAAACATGCGGCTGCATGGTCAACCCTTGTCATGGGCTATGCGATCCATGGGGCAGGACCTGTGGCTGTGGAAGCCTTCCAGGCAATGATCGAGAAGGGATTTGAGCCTAATGAGGTGACATTTGTGTCGATCCTAACTGCCTGCAGCCATTGTGGGCTCGTTGAGGAAGGGTTGCATTGCTTTGAGCTGATGAAGAAGAGGTACCGGCCTGCCCTTCGGGCTGACCACTTGGTCTGTGTGGTGGACATGCTGGGTCGGGCTGGGCAGGTTGAGGAGGCTTGGGCTTTTGTGGAAGGAGTGGGGGAGGGTGGTGGGGTGGATGGTGAAGGTTGGAGTAAGGTGTTTGGTGCAGTGCTGGGGGCATGCCATTTGCATGGGAATGTGGAGGTTGGGAAGAGGGTTGCCCAAAAGATGCTTGCGAGGAAGGAGACTGTCCCATCGACATACATTTCTCTCTCAAATGTTTATGCAGCAGCGGGAATGTGGGACGAGGCGTATATGGTGAGAGAGGATTGGAGGAGAGAAACCGATGTGAACGAGGGGCCGGGGTGTAGCCGGGTGTGCACAACCTGTGAGTGTGCGTGATTGGTGTGAATTTTTGAATTCATTATTACGTTGTAAAATAAAATGTTATTTTTTAAAATTTTCTATGCAAATATATATTGGGCTTTTTTCTTTTGGCTCACATTGCACTGCTATCCACGTGCTCAGCCTGGTTATTATCCTAGCTGTTGATCTCTGATGATCCTACGACTGCCTTGCTGATTTTTGTGGTCCTCACTTGCGTTTGTTGCTCAAGAGGATTTCCCTGGATCCGCCGCTTGAGTGGCTGCCCTATCCCTCAGGGCTGTGTGTCCCGCTTGGGTCTTGCTTGGCTGGATTCTCGTTTCTTCGGTTTCATCCTGGGCATCCACATGTGTGGTGGGATTTGGCCTGCTGTAACCGAATCATCAACCTTGAATCGCCCCTGCGGCTCCTTGGCTTTGGGTGGACGGTTCATTCTCCATTGGGGGCGGCTACTGCTTGTTCAATGGAGAGGTAAACCAGTGATTCTTGCTGGTTTGGTGATCCCAATGGAGATCGGAGGGAGTTTCAGAGAGGTTGAGTGAAGAGGAGGCGCTCTGATTCGAGCTGGTGTGGTGCTGGCTTGTGTGAGCTTGATCCTGGAACATTGAAGGTGCCTGGAGCGGATCTGGTTTGACTTGCGGCTTGTGAACCTGCACATCAATGGACATCTACTTTAGCTATTGTGCGATCATGAAGGCTTGGATCTTCGACAGACTCGTTTGAGGTGTATCCGAGTTCTTGGTAATAAGAACTCAGCTCTATAAGCGTTTCTGTTATTTTTCTTTCAATTTGTTATCCTCCTGTATAGATCGGTTTAGGGCCCTTGCTTGGTTCTTTGTCTACTCGAGTGCGCACATGTAATCTGCTTTTACTTGCATAATGAAACCCCGACAACCCTACCCCGTGCACATATGCCAATTGATCGAACCATGTAAAAATCGTTGTGTCCTTTTACCGCTTTCGTTGCTGCTTTTGCAAACTGCATGTTGAAAATCGCTTATGGTACTTGTTCTGATTTGCGGTTGTTTTTTCCATATGTCTGGACTGACTTATGTTAAATTTGTACATTGAATTGACTGTTGCTTTGTTGATTTTTGACAATTATCTTGTGATACTGTTTTTTTTAACCTGCTGTGGTGCTGTTCACTTTGGTATAACATTCTGGAATCCGTCCTCTGTTCAAGCTGCTGTCATTTCTGTTCATTTTCTTACTTCTAGTTGGACTGATAATCGAATTTTGTTTCTGTTATTGTCCTTAAATAATAGTACCTTTTGAACTTTTTGAGTTTTGAGTTTTTCTCGAACCAACTCCAAATCCATAAGCCCTTTCGGTCGTTGAATGTGGATTGCCTTACAGCGTAGCCCATAACAATTCGTATCATAGCCTAATTGATATTAGTGTTGACATCGTCAAAATTCGAAATTGAGACATTCGATGGTGAAAATGATTTTAGTTTATGGCAAATTAAAATGTGTGCCTTATTAGTTCATTATGGTTTGATTGACGCCTTAGGTGGTCCCAAAAAGAAGGTGACCACGTTGCCCGTCGATGGATAGTCTTCTATTTCCTTTGAAGATGATCCCTCTGATGTGTTGGTTAAAGCCTATAGTATTCTTTTATTGTTTTTGGGTGATAATGTGTTGTGTGAGATAACTTACGAGACCACTGCAGCTGTTATATGGATTTAGCTTGAAAACTTTTACATGACTAAATCTCTTGTTGGTAGGCTCTATAAAAAAGTGAGACTTTTTAAATTTAAAATGCAACCTGGGACTTCCCTCTGGGCTCACATAGCCGAGTTTAATAAAATTGTCTAAGGCCTAGCTAACATGGATATTAAGGTTGGAGATGAGGATCTAACCATCATCCTTTTGACTTCATTAGACAGTTCTTATCAGAAAATGTGTGATGCCATGATGTATAGTAAGGAATCTCCGACGTTAGAAGAAGTTAAGCCTGCTCTTCTTTCAAAAGAATTATATACTAAAAATGGGATGAAACCAGAGGGAGAGGGGCTTGGTGTTATGGGTAGAACAGAACGCAGGGGTCAATGGAAGAATAGTGGTAAGGATAATAAGAGGGGTAAGAGTCAATCTAAGATTCTGAAGTGACATCATTGTGGTAAACCGGGTTGTTTTAAGAAAATTTTCTTGAGAAAAATGGTTCAAAGGGCAATGGAGTTCAATCTAATCTTGTTCAGCCTGGTTTTGATGATGTTGATGTTCTATAGTCTATCTAGTGTACTGCAGGAGGCAGAGTTGAGGGTTCAACTCTGGGTGTTGTTCCGCCATTGTGTCCTAGGAGGGATGGTAATCTCGGAAGATAATTAGGCGTGAGAAGAGTGTTTACTTGAGCAGTGGTTAGAGAAGCGGGTTCATGGGTAGATGCTTGGTTGGCCACCATGCTTCATGATGGGTGTTGTTGGTATCTCTTTAACGACATTGGATAGTTAGCTGGGAATTGGGTACCTGATGTCGTTGGTTAACTGGATTTAAGAGGATTTTTCTTAGGTTGGTAGTT
Source organism: Viscum album (assembly GCA_963277665.1). NCBI lineage: Eukaryota > Viridiplantae > Streptophyta > Magnoliopsida > Santalales > Viscaceae > Viscum > Viscum album. The sequence continues at coordinate 189,666,707 of OY728166.1, forward strand.
GGGTGTCCTTGCTTGCTAGTTTAGTTTTCTCTTGGTTAGGAGATGGTTTTTAGGACTGGGGCTGTATGGGTTTACAGTGGTACCAGTTAGAATGTGGGACCCCCTATTTTACTCTTATAGTTGGTGCCTTCACTTTAGGTGGAGAGTTTTTTGGGTCTTTGTTATATTCAGGTGGAGTGAGTGGTTTGATCGCTCAAAACCTTGTAGATTAGGCTGTGTTTGTTTTCCTTGCATTGTTTTAATACTGTTTTTTTCTTTGCTACTGTTGTTTGCATATGAACTGTGAGTTTGTTTTCATATCTTTATGCTGCTGTTTTTCCATGGTTTTATTTGAGGATGGACACTGCTTGATTTATTGGTGTTCTGCAGGCACTGGAGTTGTTTTGAGAATCTCTGGTTGACATGTGATCAGCAGGGAGTTGAGGTTTGTGGAGTTGGAAACTCATGTATGTGAAGGTGGGTTCATTTCATGCCTTTTGTTTAGAATGTTTTTAATTCTGAGCATGTTTAGTGGTAGGCTTTGATGGAATTGATGAGGGAAGGTGTGTATCACGCTTATACACATTTTGGACATAAAAAACGCATAGTTTGACTAGCATTGTTTGATGTCAGTTTTTTGATTTTCTTAGGTTGTTTAGCTTGATTGTCCAATTCAGTTGATAGTTTAGTTGGTGTAGGGACATCAGGTGTTTAGGTTTATGATTTTATTTTACATGGTGGAGATTACTGACTTTTTAATTCATTATTACATTGTAAAATAAAATGTTTTATTTTTTATGCAAATATATATTGGGCTTTTTTCTTTTGGCCTGTGTTGCACTGCTATTCGCGTGCTCAGCCTGGTTATTATCCTAGTCGTTGATCCCTTTTGATCCTACGACTGCCTTGCTATTTTTTTGTGCTCCTCACTTGTGTTTGCTGCTTGAGAGGATTTACCTGGGTCCACCGCTTCAGCGGCTGCCCTACCCCCCATGGCCGTGTGTCCTGTCTTGTTTGGCTAGCTCCTCGTTTCTTCGGTTTCATCTTGTACATCCATGTGTGCGGAGGGATTTGGCGTGCTGCAACTGAATCTTCATCCTTGATCCACCCCTACAGCTCCTCAACTTTGGGTGGATGGTTCATTCTCCACCGGGGGTGGCTACTGCTTGTTCAGCAGAGGGGGAAACCAACGATTCTTTCTGGTTCAGTGATCCCAGAGGAAATCAAATGGAGTTTCAGAATGGTTGAGCGAAGAGGAGCCGCTGTGATTTGAGCTGGTGTGGTGCTGGCTCGTGTGAGCTTGATCCCGAAGCCTTGAAGGCGCCTGGAGGGGATATGGTTTGGCTTGCGGCTTGTGAACCTGCACATCAACAGACATCTGCTTTTGCTACCGTGCAATCTTGGAGGCTTGGATCTTTAACAGACTCGTTTGAGGCGTATCCAAGTCCTTGGTAATAAGAACTTGCCTCTGTAAGCGCTTCTTTTATTTTTCTTTCAATTTGTTAGCCTCGTGTATAGATCAGTTTAGTGTTGTTGCTTCCTTCTTTGTCTGCTCGAGTCCGTACTTGTAATATGCTCTTACTTTCTTGCATAATGAAACCCGACACCCCTTGTGCACGTAGGCCAATTGGCTAAAGCATGTAAAAATCGTTACGTTCTTTTACCGCTTTCTTTGTAGCTTTTGCGAGCTACTTGCTGTAAATCGCTTTCGGTTCCTGTTCTGATTTGCGATTTTTTTCCTTATGTCTGGACTGGCTCGTGTTAAACTTGTACATTGAGTTAACTATTGCTCTGTTGATTCTTGAGGGTTATCTTGTGATATATTTTTTAACATGTTGTAGTGTTATTCAATTTGGTATCAAATTCTTGAATCTGTCCTCTATTCATGCTGCCGCCATTTCTGTTTTTTCATTTCCTTGCTCCTAGTTGGACTGATAATCTAATATTGTTTTTGTTACTCACCTTAAATAATAGCACCTTTTGAACTTTTTGAATTTTGAGTTTTTCCCGAACTATCTTTAAATCAATTACCCCTTTCGGCCGTTGAATGCGGACTACCTCAATGACCACTCTTATAAGTGATTGATCATTGAAATCTTTACAGATTTTTTTTTTTGAGACTTCTTTTACTCATTTTTATTGTTAGTACAATTGATTGTTTCATTACTTCTTTGTTGTAAGACTATTTCATACGAATGAAATATTTTATTTTAAAAAAATCAAATGTAATTTTCTAATATTACTAAGCTAAAATAATTAAAATAATTATCAATATTCACATTCATCGCTGTTTATTAATGATAATAAGAATTATTTGGAGGGGAATAGAGTTTGATGGGCTTATTCACCGAGATTCATTTGGAAATGGAAGGGGAGGATGAAAGAATACTTTTGGCCATTGCATAGGTCACCTCCTCAATAGATGATCAGATTCACCTCAGGCATGTAGTAGACCTGTCAGTGGATTAGGGAAATATTAAATGGTAGAGAGACCTCAAGTGATTTGTCTCAGTCTCCTGATGGTATCCTCTATTTTTGGAAGGGATTAATAGTTCATTTGGATTTGAGATAGGAAGAGACGAGTGGTGGGCATAATTCTAGTTGGGAAGTCCATCCAGGGCTACCAACATGTTATATGATTTGAAACGCTGATATTGGTGTCTCGAGATAAAGCAAGCAATCACAAACTTTGTATCACATTGCCTCATTTGTGAGAGAATCAAAGCTAAACACCAGAAACTAGCTAGGTTTTGGAAGCCTCTTTCCATTCCGATATGTAAATGGGATAAGATTGTCATGGACTTCATTATTAGATTTCCTTGATCTCCTAGTGGGAAGAATGAAATATGGGTGATTATAGATCGATTAATGAAATCATCCCATTTTATTCCCATCAAGGAGTTGAGTAAAGTGAAAGAGCTTGTATGCCTTTACGTTAAAGAGGTTATTTGGCTTCATGGTGCGCCTTTAGCGATTGTTTTAGATTGAGAACCATGCTTCACATCCCATTTCTGGAAGGGTCTTCTGAAGGATTTTGGTTCTTAGTTAAAGATGTGCATGACCTAACACCCATAAACAGACGACCATACAGATCGGGCTATCCAGATTCTTGAAGATATGCTTTGGGTCTGGGTTCATGACTTTAGTAGCTTGTGGGAGAAGCATCTATCTTTGGACGAGTTCTTATATAATAATATCTATCAAGCCTTGATAAAGATGGATCCCTTTGAAGCCTTGAGTGAACAATCATGTCGCTCTCCTTTGTGTTGGTTTGAGATGGGAGACCATTTATTGTTGGGACCGAATATCGTTTAGGAGACGAAGAGCAAGGTTTGGTTGATTCAGAAATGGATGGTGACAACTTAGAGTCTCTAGAAATCTCATGCTGATCATCGTTATCATCTACTGGAATTTGGGGCTAGTGATTGGGTGTTTCATAGAGTTTCTCCTGGTTGGGGCACCATCGGATTGGAAAACCGAGTAAGTTAACGTCGCGCTATGTCAGACCATTTGAGGTTTTAGAGTGTCTCAGAAAGGTGGAATACTGGTTAGCCTTTCTAGCCTAGATGAAATCTATCCATGATGTGTTCCACATCTCCCACCTAAAGAAATACCATCAAGACTCATCTCACATGGTTAAGTGGGAAGGTTTTTGACTTAGAGCCTGACACCTCTATGGTTGAGCAGTCTATTCACATTCTAAGTTGTTAGGTTAAAGTGATGTGAGGTAATTGATTCCATTTTCCCATGTGATGTGGAAGCATGGTTAGGATAGAAACGAGATGTGGGAGAAAGAGGCCTTTGTGAGAGAGCAATGACCTCATATTTTCTCTAGAACTAAGTGTTGAGGACTTTATAGGGATATAAAGTGGCATGGTGGTGAGAATTGTGACACCCACTCCAGTGTCATTTTCAGGTATGGAATTTTCCCATCTATTTTATTATATTTCATTTCTTCCTTATTTTATGGGTTTAGGGGAAGTTGGAGAACTGTAGCCTTGGGCTGTAGATTGGTTTACACTTTGACCAGGGAGGTCACATCGTGAACCAACCTAGTTAGGACTGCAGTCTTGAACTGTGGATGGTTCATGATGTAAATAGGGAGGTTCCCACCATGAACCAAACTGGGTAGTCAGGAAGGGGTTTTGGAAAGGGCGATCACACCACAAACTTCCATGTCCAAGCCATTAAAAATACACTTTTACCATTTCCCCCTCGCTCGATTTTTCCCTTAAACCCCCTTTTCCCTCCCATTTCAAACCCAGGTCCTCTCCTCATCAAATTCTACAGCCCTCTACTATTTGAGTTGATTTTGGTGATATTTCACCTTATAACTTTAAGAGAACACCCGGTAAGTGTCTCCTTCCTTATATGTTCGATTTTCATCTCTCTTATATTGGTTCTTTCTTGTTCACTAAGGCTATGATAGCCTAGGGTTTTTGTTTCCTGAATTTTTAGTGTGCGTGTGTGTGGGTGGGGGGGGGGTTGTAATGTAGAGTTTCTTCTTTCCATTTTGGGATCCCTCCTATTTTGGATGGCTATTCTCCGATTTCCAAGAGGTTTTTATGCATTAAGGTGGGTGTCACCACATATATGAAATTTTACTTTGGAACACCTTGGTTCTTCAGTTTTTCTTTTGATTTTATGGATATATTATGCTTCAGTGGATTTATTAAGGGTTGTTATTCATGTGTTTATCATTATGCATGGCTTACATTGGAAAAATGATGATTTTTTCATGGGGTTCCTTTGAAAATCACTTTTATGTCTACAAAGCGTTTGTTAAAATGTTTCAAGGAAATCTTGCTTCTATATGAGATTTCAAAGAGATTTTAAAAAGGGATTTTTTTATATCAGTATTTCTTGATCACGATCTTTCATTGATTGTTGTGGTAAAGTGATTGTGATGATTGAAATTGTTTATGGGGTACAAATGGGAGAACATGGGTGTGTGGTACTTGGACGAGTGATACTCTGGATTAGTGTGTGGACTAGTTAGTGGTTGTTTCCAATAAAACAATGAGAGCTACCAGGTGGATTATTTTATTAGGATCGCATAGGTCGGCCAGTGTTCCATGAGCGAATCTTAGTTACCTTTGGAACATGTAGGTTAGAGATCCCCCATGTTACACATACTTTGAGCATGTTATGACATGGAATTATTCTATTCCCATGTATTGGTTGATTATTATTATATATGTTTTCTCTTGTTGCCCTCAATCATGTTTTGTGATTGTGGTTTCCATGTTATTCATAGTACATGTCTTTTCATTCAAAAACCAAAGGATTTATGAAATGTTTTCAAAGAAATAATTTTCAAAACATTGTTTTCAAACTTGTACTATTGGTTTTCATTGAAAAAAGTGATATGTAGATTCATGGTGGTATCCCATCGGGCTTTGTGTCACACCAAACATATGCCATTGACAATATGAAGACTTGGGTTTTCAAGATACATGTAAAAGGAAGAGTTCCATACAGTATGTTGGCTCCTTCTAATGCTCATTGTTCCTCCTGAGTATGTTTCCAGTGGTGTCTGATTATCATGAGGAGGTTGGGCTCATGTGGAGCAATTGGGATCCTCAATGATTTTGGGTTATGTTGTATCATCCACTCTGACCTTGACCTCTTTTGGTGGTGTTGTATATATTTATATGATGTTGGTTATTATTTGTTTATGTTGACAATGTGATATTTATGAGTTATAGTTCATTGTTTATGCTGCTTATACTCTGTTTATTCATATATTTTGAAACTATTTATTTGATGGTGTGGGTGTCCAACTTACGGAAGGTTCATACCATGATTCTGAGAGGAATCCATGTGGTATTTATTTGAATTTTGAGGATGAAACCATTCCCAAATGGCTGTATTTTGTTACCATAGCGCTTGTCACATGCCTGTGGAGATCGAGAATGCGCTTCAGGACTTGTGGTAGGCCAAGTCGAGTGACGTGGTAGGTTGATCCAGGTTGGTTCGTTACATTAATGATTTTGTAATACTTAAGTTAAATTGATATTAAATATAACATTAAAGTTGTTAGAGTATTTAGATATTTAGATATTTATAATATGAGTCAATGGTCAAAAATTTTATTTGGTCAATGGTGTGAATTTTCATGGTTGATTGTGTTACATTTAAAACTAAATATTTCTTGTCATGAATTTATTTCTTACCATGCATAATTGTTCTTTTATTTTATATGTTTATTATTTTTCTACTAGGTTGTTTAGTTTTTTTGGCTAGACATTTCATACGGGCCTTGAGTTTGGGCTGTATCTCATGGTATGTCTCATTTATGCCTTATCTTAGTGGGGTTAATTAGAGTTATTCATTACCTATGATTGTGTGGCTTTAAGGCTTTCTGTATTTGTTTCCTTCAATGATCGACCCTCAACCTTAGCCACATAGCCAATGAGATCAATGTGTGTGTCTCACACTATTTCCCCTTGGATGAGGTGTGCATTGGCTTCACTCGATCTCAGTCATCCACCTATTTTGAGTTGTTCATAGTTTGTTATGTTCACACCTCAAGTCTTGCATTGCCATCATTATGTCAGGGCAATTATTTTCTTAATTCTTCGATCATTCAGTGATTCTACTCATTTTAAAACCAAAGGAAAAATAAGAGAGAAGAGAGGGATGCTTGCCATCGCTTCTCTTCGACCTTGGTGCATCATCATCTTGTTGCCTCTCCATTAGTGTACTGAGCCAACACTAAAGTTGGTTCCCAGTGGGGATTAATTGCTTGTGCCTTGTGAGTAGGAGTTCCAATTTGTTTCACAAGAAATGTTCAAGAGATCCTTGAAGGCTAGACAAAACCTTGATGAAGCTTCTTTGAGCAAGATCCCAGTCAGTAGTATGGTTGACCGATAATAAGTTTCCTTTCATATTTTACTTTGTGTTCTTTAGCTATTTTCATTTCAAGTGTTTTCATTATTTTTATCCTTGTCTGTAAGATCTCTATTATTGCTTATATTAAAATGATTCTCTATTTGTTTGAGCATTAATAAAATAGTTTATGAGTGGTGTTCTTGTCATGCATGCAAGACCAAACTGATCTGAAGCACATTAAATCTTTGTATTCTTCTTTACTACTTTTTTTACTTCTCGAATCACCAATAGTTGTTTTGCTACTGTATTTTCTATCTTTGAATCCAAATTCATTAATGTAGTGGAAACCTTTTCACATTTACATATTTTCGATAATTGAATGTTGTTGTTTGCATTATGATATCCACAACGATTGGTATCATAGCCAACTGAATACAACAATGACATTTACTAAGTATGAAATTGATAAATTTGATGGTGAAAATGGCTTTAATCCATGGAGAATCAAGATATGAATCTTAATATCCCAACAAGGATTGTCAGATTCCCCATGTGGACCTTAAAAGAATGTCTATGGTTTTCCCATCGAAGGAAATACTATCACTGCTGAAGTGGATGTCCCTGCCGATGCATTACAATTTTCTCATAGTTCTCTTTTTCTTTCTTTTGGGTAATAGTCTTGCGAGAAGTAGCATATGAGTCTTTGCTAGTATATGGTGTAAATCAAAAACTCAATATATTATAGTTTCCCTTGTTGGTCATATGCATAAAAAGCATAAAATGTATACCTTTAGGATGTATGCTGAGACCTTTATTTGAGCACACCTAGGCGGATTTAACAAGATTATTTTGGATCTATCAAATATTAATGTCATAATTGGTGATGAGGGACAATCAATAATTCTATTGATCTCACTTAAAAATTTATTTAACACCCTTAAAGTGACCATGATATATGGGAGAGATTCATTGACCTTAAAAAAGTGAAATCTACCCTACTTTCCCTTGATTTATACACTAAAACTAATGTTAAAGTGGAGGCAGGGGGATTTCATGTGAGAGGAAGGTTTCAATTCTAAGGGGATAAGAAAGATAATGATAAGGATAATGGAAGGAACAAAAATCAGCCTAGCCACAATCACTCTAAATCCAAGTCCAAAGTGGTTAAATGTTTCCACTGGAGGAAGCCTGGATATTTTAGACCTAACTGACCCAAATTAAATTCTAGTGAAAACTCAAAAGACTCTGGTGATCACTCCCTATTTGCTGATGATGGTTATGATATTGTTAAAGTGTTTCATGTGTCCAATCATATTATAAATGATGATTTGGTCTTGGACTCTAGTTATTCCTTTCATATGTGCCCTGATAGAAATACCTTTTCTATTTTGACCGATGGAGAAGAAGGTGAGGTTGTGTTAGACAATAATAAGTGGTGTATGATCATGGGTTGAGGTTCCGTTTAGTTAAAGCTACATCATTTTTCTTTTTTTCACTATTCATAATGTGAGATAGGTCTTTGGAATACATATAAATCTCATTTCTTTAGCAGTTCTATATCATAAGGGATTCGCCTTCAAGTCTAAATCATGTTGCCTTGAAATCTCCAAGGTTTATCACATGGTTATTAAAGGATCTTTAATGAATGGGTTGTATGTGTTAGATGGGAAAACCCACTCTAGGAAACTGCGAAACACTTATGTCACTAAAAGTGACAATACTATAATTTGGTATAGGAGGTCAGGGCACATTAGTTTCAAGGATCTTGAGGGGTTGATCAAGTAGGGGCTTCTAAGTTAAGTCACAACAAGTGACTAACCCTTCTGTAAAGACCGTGCCCTCATAAAATCCAAGAGAGCTAGTTTTAATAGATCAAGCTCTAAAGCATGTCATCCCTTAAAGTATATACATTAAGATCTATGGGGACCTTCTTAGACTACCTCCCATGGTGGTGTCTTACACTTTTTGACCTTTATAGATGAATTTTCTAAGATATTATGGATCTACATTATTAGAAAAAAAAATATAATTTCATCGAGGTGTTTAAAACTTAGAAGTCCTCTATAGAGAACCAAACTAGATGAAAGTTGAAAGTAATGAGAACTATAAATGGTATTTAATACCTATCAAATAATTTTATTTAGTTCTGTGAGGCTGAGGGTATCACTAGGCACCACATTGTCAAAGAAATTCCCTAGAAAAATGGGCTAGTAGGGTGCGTGGACCATACCATTTTGGAGCCGGTTCGAAGTATGATTGCACGATCTAGTCCACCAAAATCCTTTGTGGCTAAGGCTAGAAACATGACAATCTACTTGATAAATAAATTCCCATGCACTACTATTTAGTTTAAAACCTCATAAGAATACTAGAGAAACTGGTCTCCATCCTATGGATATTTAAGGGTATTTGGATGCACTATCTATGCCTATATTAAAACTAACAAGATTAAACATAGAGTTGTTAAGTGTATATTCACGGGTTATCCTAAAGGGGTGAAAGGTTATAAACCTTGGGTTTAATGGATATGTTCACTAAAAAACCGACCAAGGCATCGTGGTTTAGACCACGTCATGGTCTAGCCTTAAGTGCACCATGATTTAGTGTAAGGCACTATACCATAGTGGTGATACATTAGGATTATTGTACTATATGATAATCCATGGTTCAACCTCCAATATCCACTTCCAACTATCATTCTCAATAGAATAATCATGTGATGATGATAAGAGGAGTTTAAATATCCAAGGAAAATCATTTTAATGTTAAACGATTATCATAAAGTATAAACTGTGCATTATAAGAGTTGTAAAATTTGGAAAATCTTGTTAAATACTCCATCTATATGATCGAACATTTCATATACAAGGAGGGTCCTTGGATGAATATATTAACTAGTTTGATCCTTGTTTGTGTTTTTATATTATTCTATCATGTTGTCACACTATGAAACTCCTTGAATAAATTTGTTATTAGCGCTTGTTTCCATCCATCCTTTAAAGGTTTTAATATATTGTGCCTTGAGAGAGATTCTTCCCGAGTGTTAAGAGATTTTCATGATCCTTGGATACCTTTGTGGGAAGGAGTCTTTCAGTTTATTCCCAATTATCTTGATCAAACTCTCATGGAAAGATTATATAGGACAGATCAATTGGTTTAAGGTACATCATTCTTGTTATTTTTTATATCCATTCCAAATATATAGAGAGATTTTGGGATTAATGATGTTTTAGAGTTTATCTTCCATTGAGTTTCGAATTTTAAACATCCATCCAAAACCTTACAGTGGTATCAAACCCGATATATCAATGTTTGGTTTGATCTTTGGTTGAATAAAGAAAAATGAATTTTTTTCCAAGTTCCATGGTATAACCGAAGCCAAAATACATATTTCTATTCTTGAGAATTCATGACCATGACATGTTCCTTATGAAAATGGGTGTTTCAATTCTTATTGTTGATAGTCATCGTGAAACTATCATTTTTGGTTTTGATGAAATGTTGTAAAAAATAGAGTGTCATAGAAATATGCTCTACACTATGGTCTAGAGGTTTCTTTTTTTAGTCAAAATTTACCACCAGGACCCCCACAATATAGTTCAAGTCATTCCATGGTTCGAAAATAGAATAAAAATTTCTTGGAGTATTAAAGTTCCCAAGAAAATATGAACCACTAAGAAGGGGGTTGAATCATAGTGATCTTTTATAATTTCCTTTAACCTGAAATAAACCTCTACAAATTGTTAGAGTTTTCATCCTCACAACATTATTTTTCACCCTTACTCATATTTATTATAAATGAAAGTAAATACAAGTAATATAGGATTTACAAGGTTTGGTCCCAATGTGGGTTCCTACTCCTTATTGTGTTCAATTATTATCTTGAGACACATATATTCACTATATGACACAAGTGAATACAAATGATTTATATCCCAAAAAAACTCTTATTGTGTCTTGATAGGTTCCTTATACTGGTTCCCACCAGTTACAATGTTTCCTCCAACCCAAGTGAGAAAGATCACTCTTGCCTCTGGTTACTTATGTAACAAATCTGATCCTCCTCTGATCCTTCTAAATCAAAATATCAGCTTCATCTCATGAACTCAAATCTCCAGAATTTAAACATCTAGAACTTTCATCTTCTAGTTATTTAACTTTTGGAATTCTCAACTCAACAACCTCTTTATTCATCCGAACTTATCTTATAGAATTTGATGGTATGGATCCCTATAATCACTTCTCTAAAATTCACAGCAACAACAATTATAGCTCTGGATAAACTTACCCCATTTATATACTCATCCTTACTATGATAAAATCAACCTTTATGATCTGTATATCCCAACTTATTCAGATCTTAGTCAACCTCCTTTTAATGCCTCCAAATATATTAGAGAAAGTCTTCATTAAAATCCTCCACAAATCTTAGAATCAATAATCTCCAATGCTTCCAAAAATCTTGATAGAATCATGATCTTTCCATTGTAAATTTTGTATCTTTAACATCCAGATCAATATCATCACAATTGATATCTTATAGTGCTTTTACTTTCATGAGTTTCACCTTGCTTCATCCTCTAGACTTATATTCTTCCTCAATATCACTCAATCAACCATAGTCTTTGGAATTTTAAACCCACTCTACAAAGATTCCGAGCATCCAATGTTCTCCTTCCACTACTCCAAAAAACTATTCAAACTCCATCTTATGGAAACTCAGTATCTCAGATTCTGATCAGTTTCACATTTGATAAACTTTATCCCTACCTGGGTATAATTCCCACATGCTTCAGCCTCATAATTTCCACCATTCTTAACCTAGGTGAATTTATCATCATCAAACACCTTTTATATTTTTCTCAAGAGCCACTATTCATGACTCAACACATACTGACATAACTTATGATGGTCAATATCAGCCTATTCATGTACCATTGCATGAGATTTTAGCTATATCTTCCAGAAACACTTAGGATTGGTCGTCTGAGTCTCATTACTTTAGTTAAAATCATTAAATCTACTTGAATAAAAAACTATTCTCAAATAATCATGATGTGTGTTTCGTTTAATGATCAACACAAAATCATCTGACATAAATTTCCAAACTATCCTGATAGTTAGTTCATCAGACTTCTCATAGTTTCCTTACCTTCCAATTACATTTCAACCCACTAGTTGCATCCAATCTTCATATAGAATAACATCCAAACTCATCAACTCCTTAGTTTTGGAAAACTGGAAAATATCACATAAGAAATAAAAAATCTCACATAACACTTTTTTGAGCTTCGAACATCTTCATACATATCAATTTACTTTTCCATTTTTGTGATTCCCTACTTCAGTTAACTCTATAGTAACCAGATTGGAGTTCCATGAGACCTCAGGTGAGCCTCCCCATATACCAGAGGCTATCAACTAGTAGTAAGGGTCTAAGGTGTTATCATAGAGAGACTATACCCTTATATCAAAGTGATAAATAATAGTGTAAATAACCAAGAATCATCCATAATAACAATTGGAGAAAGAAGGAATAAATAAACAGAACATGCTATAATAAAATTAAATGATTCATAGAGACATAAGGTCATACATCATGACTGATCACCCACTTGATCAATCACTTATATAAATAAACAAAGAAATAAAATGTATAAGAGGCTCTCCTTCCATCCTCGAGTCGTACCTCAATCCTACCCTCCAAGTCCCTATCAAGTAGGTCCAACCCGATTGTGTTACACTAGGCATCTTCCCTATCCACTTCATGTCTGGTGCTTGACCTAAAAGTAGACATAATGTTTTCACACACACCAAGGTGGTCATATAGGGGGTGAGAAATAAATTATCAGCATGCCACCCCAAAAGTGTCCCTAACATAAACTTCCATAAAAAAGCTCATGAACACGTGTTATATCCAATATATCTAAATAACAACTAGAATGGATAATAAATAATTCACCATCGATACTCAAGTTCTAACGTGTCACCCGAGATTGACCATACCTGCTTCGGCTAGTGCTTGATGTCTCTGAGCACAGAGAATAACAACAGGTTAAAAAAACCTACCTTGGAATCAAATATAACATCATATTGGGGGTAGAGCATCCCTCCCTTCTATCTCATATATCATATTAGAGGACAGAATATCCCACCCATCCATTATATATATCATATCATGGGTAGAGCATCCCTCATGTCCATCACATATAACATATTTGGGGGGGGGGGTAAAATCGTCCCTACCGTCCATCACATATATCATATCAAGGGGAAAATTTTCCCTCTCATCCATCATATATATCATATCATGGGTATAAAATCCCACCATTTTATCTCAGATATCATATCGGGGGGTCGGGGGGGGGGGGGGGGGGTAGAGTGCCCCACCTGCAATGTCCCATATCATAAGGAGACACCCAAAATAGATGGTAACTTATTGTTTATTCTACCCCTCTCCAGGGTTATCATAAGACCATGGAACCCACTATGGTTCCCCTATATCATATCATAGTCCATAAATCCTATATGTGTTTTTTTATATCTCATTCTCAACTCTAGTCCTCATTCATTTAACTCCAAGTACATAACATCACATAACATCATTGTGATTATATTATAGCCTCATTGGACTCATAGGAAAATCCAAATCAATGTTACCCTAAAGAGATAAAAAATGCCCATCTCACTCCCCAGGTCACCCTAGGGCAGTCCAACATCCATCTCATCTTTTAGTATCCATAACTTGGGAATTATCATACCATAAAAACAGAGGACCATGGCCCATCCCACAAGAAAAAAGACTCATTACTAGAGTGATAGTCCCTTAGCACCTAGTCCTACATCTCAAAACATGCCTCGAAATCCATTTATCCCCTTAGGCTAATCTCTTCAAGACTACCCTAGTTGCACAATCACATCACGTTGACCCATCAAAATTCTCTTCTCACTTGCACAAAATCCTCTAGGGTCCTCTAGACCCACATCAATCTATGCTCATTGACATCAATTCATACCCAACACCCACAATTTTCTCACATTCCATAGCTTGATTAACTGAAGCCTCAGGAGGCTAGTCCAAAACCATCATCTGATCTCACATCATAACCTAGTTCCACTTATTGAGGATCATCCAAACTATCACATACTAAGAACCTTGTAAATTTTATTCCAAGTCATCCAGTCATCCTCATGACCCTCACTTGGGTATCATATCATCTCTCCCTTAGGAGATCTCTCAATCAATCACTCCTAGGGGAGTCCTCTCTATCATATCTCATCCGCTCTGAATCATCTCACAACGAAATTTAATAGAGGTAAGGGTTTCACCATCACATTCTATGTGAAAAAAATACTTGTAATGGACTTATCACATTTCCAATTATAGATCCAAGGTATGAAAACATAAACACCACTTTAAGAGGAAAGTACACAATGTCCACCTTAGAGTACATGGTGTGTACTCTCAATAACCTACTCTAGGCATGTGTCTCAGCCATCCTGGCATGTGAATCCCAAGTACAGAGTTTAATAATCATACACAGCTTGCAACCTACAAGAGGTATTTGGTCGGGTACTTCACATGGGATCTGGCTATGTTTCTTACATGAAACATAGTCATGAACCACACATGGGGTATGACAAAGTATCCCACATGGCATACACCCTCACACGAGGTGTCTCGATGAGTAATCGACCACACCCCAGGTCCTATACTAAAGGCACTATACATAGAGTATCCATGTATATTACACATCATGTAGTCACCATCTCCAACCTTTCATTACACATAAGAACACATCATATGTGTTCTTGAACTATACATCATGTGATCAAGTTTTCCAAATGAAACTCCCTATCCATCACCCCCCATTTCACCCCAAATGAAGCCTCTACAGGCCATAAAACATTCCCAACAGTCCATATGATACAATAAGACTTAAAACCAAGAATCAAATGGGGAAATAATGAAAAATCAAAATATTTTCCTTCCTTACAGTGTAATCATCGAAGCTTCAAGATCAAATCCGCACTCTATAACCATTGCTTCTTGATCCAATCCCAACCAGTTCCACGAATGAAGCTAGTGCCTCCCTCTCACCCTTCTCCTCCTGAATCGTTGGGTAGTGTATGGGGGAATCCTCACATCCCCCTCATGTGAGTGGGGGAGAGAGTGGGGTTGAGAAAATAAAAATTTAATTTAATTTAATTTAATTTAAATACCCATTTAAAGGCTCATCTCATGACCCATAACCCGAAGAAGAATTAAACCTCACTCAGGTGAACACCCAATTTTGGGATTAATGAAATGATCAGAAAAATATTCCAAGGTCATCTATAGGAGGAAATTATCATTTTACTTTCATAAGAACCTGAGACCAAAAAATTCAAATTTCCCTTGATTTTCACAACCCATAAAAATGTGGGTCTTTACATCCTCCCCATAATTACAATTCTCATCATTGAGAAGTCTTAGTGGAACTCTAGACATCAATCTCAACCTATCTCAGTTGTCAATTCATAACTAACTCATCATGGTCTCCCCCGAAATGATGAACAGTCTTCTGTTGTGCATCTCCAAAAACCAAGGAACACTATTCATTGAAATCTAAGCCTCCTACTCATCACCATCACCAAATCAATGAGACGACACTCAACTATGCTCGT
Organism: Viscum album; assembly: GCA_963277665.1. Lineage (NCBI taxonomy): Eukaryota > Viridiplantae > Streptophyta > Magnoliopsida > Santalales > Viscaceae > Viscum > Viscum album. The sequence goes on from OY728166.1 coordinate 189,682,187, forward strand.
CTATCCCAAGACACCCAAGTGTCATCAACCAATTTTTCCATGAGATTATGGTTCTCCCCACTATAAAACTCTGCTAATAAAGCCTAATTCCAATCCATGGTGATCCCCACCATAGAAATCACCTAATAAAAATGAAATTCAGTAGTATACCAACATACTTAGTGAAGGTTACACCTCACCACACACAATCATATTCAAGAACACTGGTCATTCCTCCTCTGGCTGACCATTCTAAAAAATTCTTGGCTACACCCATTGATGCACCATCACATCACTTGATCTTGATGCCTTAACCTTCAGGGGTATCCTGAGATCATATAAACACTCACACTGAAGTTTGAACCTAAAACTCTATGTAATTCCATGGTTGATTCCTCGACCAAAAAAATATGCTATCATACTCCACCCATGAGGATCAGACTCTATCCAACACCACATCTAAATTTCAAATCTAGTATTCCCTATGGAATTAGATAAAATCCGATCTTTCTCACACATTAGCATCCAAATGTCACATCGAACAACCTCCTCACATCTAAGACCCTTCCAACATTAGGGTCTCCCATCTATGACTAATATGACGCTCTCCACCATAGGGGTGTTCTTATCATCACTTTACTGAATCAAAAATTGATCTCAATAGTCCATGCTCTATCCGTTACCTCATATAATGACTATATGTGGCCATCCTACTCATACCCAAGCACCGACATGAAATACTGATCATCATCCATTCCCAACTCATTGAGAATTCCATCCTTAGAATCTTCCAAAATTCAGCCATAACATGGGTCTCACCCTCCAACAACCAATATTGTACTCCCCACCATATGGATTCACTTACACCACTCTTTGACCACAACCTCAACAAATTCCAATTTCACATGTGTTTCAATCCTCTCGATCCATGATCACCCATCATGTAAACCATTAACATCATCCAACCATTTTTCCACCATACACCATAGAGAAACACCTCTCATGCCCGTCAAAATTGAAAAAAACCATTCTCATATGAATTTTATCTTATCTATTAGTCCTCAGCCCACACACGACCATTCACTTATTCACAACCAGCATGAACTATGCATAACCCACACACTCTACCTCAAACTCATCTGAATGTAATGGGTGTTCACTTATATACCACATGATCACAGAACTAGACTCACACTCCCATGAGTCTCAAGTCATCAACCTAGGCTCACGCACCTAATTAATTTGCTGATTATGCCTCCCAACATGTCAACCTCATCAATTCAAAGGTATCCTAGATGATCTTTTCCAATAATCTTGGCATTTCACTCATGTTGAAGCAAACCACATGACCACTCACCACTTCGGGAATTATTCCATAAATCACAAGAATCTACCCATGCATTATCCATTCTAAACCAACCATCTAAGATATCAATACACTATCTCATTGTGAACCACACCCTAAATCAAAAAAGCTAGACACCTCACCGATCCTTCCCTCTAAAATGAATCCTTGATACCAAAATCACTATGAGTTCTTTACATCACAAAGACCAAGGTATCTCGCATACTTGTACCACATATTTAATAGCACCTCCCATGCATCAATCTCAAACAAAATAAACTACTCCTACTTTCCATCTCAAAGGAATTCACAAGCCTAGGATAACCCCTCTCTTGAATTATCCTCGCATATCACAACTCATCTCAACAATAACAAGACAAAATTCGACTAATCAATCCTATCTCTCAGCTCACCAGTATCTTGAGTCATATCTCAAGGTACTAAACTCTCCAACATATCTCATAAAACATGTCTCACAAAGGTCATAGCTCACTGTCAACACCTTTGTTTCCATCTCAAATATCATATGGTAACCCACTTGCCAAAATCTACTCCAGGGCTCTCAAATACATATACCAGGAATCACATGCTATGTCATCATCCCACACCAGGGCACCAATCCTCACGGGGCATCCATATACAAGACTACCGCCCTCGAGGACCCCAATCTCATCCATGCACATATAATGATATTTCCCTATAATGATTCACATCGATTAAACCATAAGCATATGGTTTGTTCAAGTAGAATGAAACCAATGAACTATATATGTTTGTCACTATGCATCCCTTATACAGAGGGACCACATAGTCATAATCAAGGGGCATCCATCCATAAGATCCACATGAACTATAATTAGAGAAAATATACCATGGTAAAACTAAGTAAAATGCCACAAAAAAGTTATATAGGAAAAAACCATATAAGTTGTTGTTGACACTTTAAATAGTTGGACCCTCATCATTAGTGATATCAATCACATGAAAATACACAAATCTCATGTGAATCCAATGTGCCAAATATGATGCATGTACAATCGCCTCTCACTACTATGAGACAAGATTCAAAACCATAATAACAATATCAGATACATACACAATATCGAATAAATATCTCAACTGTAACATCAAAAACCAAGAACATCAATCTTATACCCTATCAACTTAGACTTCAAATAAAAAAGGTGTTCGTGACGCACCAATCTGAGGTCGATCACAAGATCTGACACATCCCTAATCCCTGTCTACCATACCCACAAATAGTAAGACAAAATAAAGGATACTTTGATGACACTTTGTGATGCCCCGCCCTGGTCCACTCTATAGTAATCAAATTAGATTGCCATGAGACCTTAGGTGCGCCTCCCCATACGTTAAAGGGTATTGACTTGCAGTGAGGGTCTAAGCTGTTACCATGTGGAGACTACAACCTCATATTAGAGTTAGGAATAACAACAAAAATAACTAAACATAATGCATAATAACAATCAATGTATGTAGGAATAAATAAACAGAACATGCTATAACAAAATGAGATGCTGCATATAGATCACTGCAGGGAAATCTGATATTTGCAAGGTAATTGGATCCCATTACAAATAATAAAAATATCAAGTTATTTGCGATGAGACACCTATCCCGTTGCAAATAACTATATATTTGGTGTTATTTGTAACGAGATTCGATATCCATCACAAATACTTTTGGCGCCACAGTGCACCATATCGTCAGAATGCTTTATTTGAGACGAAATAAGGATTTCTGTCGCAAATAAACTTATTTGCGATAAGATCATTGTCCGTTGCAAGTACTTGTATATAAAAATTAGATACTCTTCTTTCGAAAATAATATTATTTGTGACGGAAATCCTCAATCCGTCACAACTACTCTATCGACAAAGTAAATAAATTCCACCGCCATAAGTATTTATAGTGGGAACTATTTGTGGCAGAACCCATCGTAAATACTATCATTTGTGACTAAAATTTCGTCGTAAATAGTTCGTCACAACTAATATAACCTATATAAGGCTCTTAGTATCATTCTCCCATCAAAATTTTTGATCTCCTCTTATAGTTTCTATCTGATTTCACCCTACATCAATTTTAATATTTACAGGGAATTTTTATAGGGACGTTTTCAAGATCGCATCACTATTTTTATTCCAGTAAAGCATCACTTTTAGGGTATTTATTTTAAACGTTTTTAATTGTTAATTTATTTACTTTATTCTATATTTGGTATATTTAGGAATAATTAATATTAATTAGAAGTAATTAGCATTCATTAGTAGTAATTGATATTAATTATAGATAATTAGTACCAATTATTAATAAATAGTAAATAATTATGATTAATTAATAATAATTACCAATATTTAGTAATAATTAATAATAATTAGTAGATAATTAGTTTATAATTTTTAAATAATAATTAATAATTAATAATAATTATCAATAATTAGTAAATAATTAATTATAATTAAAAATAATTAGTAATAATCAGTAAAAATTACCAATAATTAGTAATAATTACCAATAATTAGTAATAATTAGTAATAATTCATCATAATTAGAAATAATCACCAATAATCACTATTAATTAGTAATAATTAGTAATAATAAGTAATAATAAGTAATAAAAAGTAATAATTAGTAATAATTAGTAGTAATTACCAATAATTTGTAATAATTAATAATAATTAGTAATAATTACCAATAATTAGTAATAATTACCAATAACTTGTAATAATTACCAATAATTAGTAACAATTACCAATAATTAGCAATAAATACCAATAATTAGTAATACTTACCAATAGTTAGTAATAATTACCAATAATTAGTAATAATTATCAATAATTAGTAATAATTACCAATAATTAGAAATAATTACCAATAATTACAAATAATTACCAATAATTACCATTAATTAGAAATAATTACTAATAATTAGCAATAATCACTAACAATTATTAATAATTACCAATAATTAGTAATAATTAATAATAATTAGTAATTGTTGGACTCACCTATTTTGATAATCTCAATTATGATTAATTATGTTTTGATAATATCAATTATGATAAATTATGCTTTGATAATCCCAAATGATGTTTATTAATTAAACTTTTCATTACTTTAGTTACTGTTTAAAGTGATTAATTTCAAAATATAAATACTATTGAATATGTTCAAATGATATATTTATCATTCAAGAACATTCAGTTAATCAAATGTTTATTTACTTTGTAATGTTTTATCCTAACTTAATCTGTGGATAGTTTGCATAAACAGACAATAAGCTACTGATACAGAAAGGTCACCGGTATGCAGATAAGCTACCAATACAGAAAGGTCACCGATATGCAGATAAGCTACCGATACAGAAAGATCACTGGTATGCAGATAGTTATTATTACACCTGAGCTACCGATAGAGTAAGTCTACCGGTATGCACAAGTCGACCGATATAGAGCGAAAGCTACTGTTATGAAGTCTACCGTTACAAACTCACCGGTATGGGTCACTGGTACATAAGTATACCGCTACCGAGAGCTACCGCTAAAGGATTTCACCACTACATATAGTTACTGGTACTTGGAGCTACCACTAGAAGGAGCTACCGCTACATACATCTACCGTTACAGAGACCACCAGACACCCGACACTGTGTCACTTCTTTAACTTTGTTTATTATAAGCAATGATCATATTTGACTAACTTAATGCATCTGCTATTAATTAATGATAGTTGTTGGCATGTCAAGAACCGTAACTCGTACAAATCATTCCTATTGTCAGAGCTCAAGGAATATAAAAAGAGAACCTCGACCCACTGGAGAAGAAGTCTTTGAACGCACATACGAAATAAGTTTATGGATATACACAAGGACTTATATAGATATAAGAAGAAGGAAGAACACATGATGAACCTGTAGAACCTGAACATTCAATGAGTGAAGAGATTCAACGACTACACCTACACTCAAGCTGATCAAGCTGATCAAGCTGGACCTGGAAGCCAAAGACAACAAAAGACACCTTTTTGACAAAAACTAGAGAAGGATTCAGAGCAAATTCTGATCAAACCAAGGAGTCCAGAGTTTCACTGAAAACACATAGAGCATTCTAAACTCATATATATTTGTTTAGATCCATTGTGTTTCATTTATTTACATTTTTGAGCAGTGTGTGTGCTCTGTACTTTAAGCACCCATTATCTCCTGTGCTGAACTGGAGGATTTCTAAATCCTCACTCAATCTTTCCCTTACACTCTTATATCCCATTGTGGATAGTGGTAGAGGTCAAGTGGGACCTGAACAGCCTGTTTTCTATTGTTTATCTTTCCCATGTAGAAATGTGGTAGAGGTCTGAGGACCTGGACAATCTGTGCATTGTTGTAAAACCCTGATCCAGGGTGTGGATCATAGTTTATATAAAACTGTTTGAGAGGACTAAGTCTCTGCTTGAGACTGAACCTCTTGTTTAAAGCTGTTGTGAATTGTTATTTTAGTTAAAACTATTTTGAATATTCCGATGCTAAGTACTTTAAATATAAATCTATTGTAAAGTTACTCTGATAGTTAAACTAGTAAGTGTTTTTATTTATTGTAAACCAGTAGGTTAGTTTCAAAAGCTAATATAATCTTCAGATTAGATTAACTGAGAACTAATCAATCTTTTGAGAACCTAACTGAACCTTTACTGTATTACAAATTCACTACAGTTTATATTGTTATTTAAATTGGGGTATTTTAATAGAAATCTTTTAAATCAGAAATTTTTAATAGGAACTAAATTCAACCCCCTATTGAGTATTCCTCTCCAACCAACATTTGGTATTAGAGGTTTAGATAAAATCTTTTCAAAACACTCTGTTTTTTTAACTGTGATTCTATTTGCATCTTAAAGATCTTAAAATTTCTGTTATTTATAAATTTTTATCTCTTTAAATACATTTTCTAAAATCTAATTATGGATAATAGATTATAAGGTGCAGCTACCAATAGTCTACCTTTCTTTAATGGTGTTAATTATTCCCAATGGAAAATAAAAATGAAAATTCATTTAGAAAGTATGGGATTTGACATCTGGACTGCTATAGAGACTCAGTATAAGATTCCAGAAACTGTTATAACTACTTGGGATGAACCTACTAAAGCTGCTTACAATAATAATCATAAAGAAATAGATTCCCTATATTGTGCTTTAGAAGATGAAGAATTTAATCGAATATCTTATTGTAAGATGACTTATGAAATATGGGATACTCTGGCTATTTCCCATGAGGGAACAATCAATGTTAAAGAAATGAGACTAAACACATACACTATTAAGTATGATAATTTTAAAATGAAAATTGATGAATCTATTTATGATATGTATCTCAGGTTTAATGAGATAGTCAATACAACGATCTCACTGGGAAAAGTTGTTCCAGCAAAAGAGAAAATCATGAGAATACTCAGATGTCTTCCAGAAAGATGGAGAGGCACATAAGTTTCGATAAGAGAATCATGTGACATAAGTTCACTACCTATTAAAGAGTTGATTGGTAAGTTGATGATGTATGAAGAAGAGTTTAAGGTAAAAAAAGAAGAATATGATGAACCAAGAAAGAAATTAGTAGCCTTTAAGACCTCTGCTTCAAAAATCAAGGACAAAGAGAAAATTCAAGATGCAAGTGATAGATCAAGTAGTGAAGAGAGTGCATCTGACAGTGATGTTGAAATGGACCAGATAGCCAGACGATTTAAGAAGTTTTATAGGAAAAATAAGTTTTTCAAAAAATCTAATTACAAGGGAAAGTATGACAATAAAGGCCATTGAAAGAAGGATCAGAAAAGGACTGATAAAAGTGATGACATAGTCTGCTATGAATGCAAGAGGAAAGGACATGTGAAAGATGAATGTATGAAGTTAAAGTAAAAGAAGAAATATGAGTACAAAGACAAAAAATATAAGAAAGCTATGAAAGAAACCTGGAGTGCTTCAGAAGACAGTTCAAGTGATCCTAATTCCACTCAGAATGAAAAATTTCAAAACGCTAATATGTGTTTCATGACAAACACATCTGAGATAACATTGGATACTCCTGCTTTAAACTCTTATTATTTTGGAGATGATTCTGATTCTGATTCTAAAAATATGTCTAGTAAAGAATTATTTGAATACTGTAACATGCTAGAGGATACCTGTAATGAGCTAAAATACAAGTATAAATCCTTAAAGAAATAGTATTCTTTAACTAGCACTTCCAAATTTGCACTAGAAGTAGAAAAGGAAAAGAATGCTCAACTGTTAAAGGAGAATACTGAACTCAAATTTTCTAATGAGAAACTTAGAAAATACTTAGAGAAGTTCACAAATGAAAATAATACTCTAACTCAAATTCTTGGAAAATAAGTAGCTCCAAAGTATACTACTAGTTTAGGTTATCATCCTAGATAGAGACAGATTACAAAGAATAGATTTATTCCTAAATCTAGATAGTATGCTGCTAGTTCTAGTTGTGGGAATTCTTATGTCTCAACTAGCTACTCACATAGTTATAGATCAAACAAAGTTTATCTTTCAAAATCTTTTGAATCTATTGATTATATGAAACCCATTAGACAAATCTAGATACCAAAAGTTCTGCTTGCTAACTTGTCTGAACCCAAGAAAATCTGGGTACCAAAATCATTTTCTATCTAAAATTGTGCTATAGGAAACCTGCTTAAAAAGTTCCTATAGGAAGACATGGTACTTGGACAGTGGATGTTCAAGACATATAACAGGAGACTTTTCATGTTTTAAAAGCTTAGTCAAAATTTATGGAGGATATGCCACCTTTGGGGATAACTCAAAAGGAAAGATCATTGGCTTAGGCCAGATTGGTAACACTGATTCAATTTTAATTTATAAAGTTTTATTTTTTGATGGACTAAAGTATAATTTGTTAAGAATTTCTCAGTTGTGTGACGATGGATTTAATGTTAAGTTTGAAAATGATTCATGTAATGTTTTGACTCTAAAAATGCTTTGGTATTTACTGCATTAAGAAATGAAAATGTTTATGATGTAGATTTGAATTCTTTAGCTAAGAAAAATATTACATGTCTAAATGATTTTCATAAAAAATCTTGGTTTTGGCACAGAAGATTAGAACAATGCAATATACACTCACTTAGAAAACTGACTATGAAGAACTTAGTTAGAGACCTACCTAAAATTAAATTTCCAGTTGTTAAAGTTTTTAATACCAGTCAAAAGGGAAAGCAACATAAAGTTTCTTTTAAATCAAAGAAAGAAGTCTCAACTTATCAACCTCTTGAGTTGGTTCACATGGATTTTTTTGGACCATACAAAGTTTCTAGTTTAAATGGGAAGCACTATGTCTATGTCCTTTTAGATGACTTTTCTAGATATACTTGGGTATATTTTTCTAGCTCGCAAAAGTGAAGCTTGGTCTTACTTTATTAAATACTCCAAGTCTATAGAAAACCTTAGTGGACTTAAGATTAAAACCTTAAGAAGTGATCATGGTCGTGAGTTTCAAAATCATGAATTTGAATCATACTGCTCACACAATGGATACAATCATAACTTCTATGCCCCTAGGACACCTCAACAGAATGGTGTAGTAGAATGAAGAAATAGAACTCTTCAGGAAATTGCACGAACTATGATTAATGAATATGATTTACCTGTTTATTTTTGGGCTGAAGCTGTAAATACATCTTATTACATTATAAATAGAGTTTTGATTAGACTAGTACTTAAGAAGACCCCTTATGAATTATGGAATAATAGAAAACCTAAAGTTAGTTATTTTAAAGTTTTTGGTTGTAAATTTTTTATTCTGAATAATAAAGATAATCTGGATAAATTTTCATCTAAAAGTGATGAATTAATTTTTCTTGGTTATTCTTTAACTAGAAAATCCTATAGAGTTTTTAATAAAAGAACCAAATGCGTGGAAGAATCTGTTCACATCAAATTTGATGAAACTGACCCACATGAATCTAAACCTTCTCTTGAAAATCTTAAAGAAGATTTGTCTATTCTGAACCTTAATGATAAAATCAGTGAACTTATTGTAAAGACAACCAATTCTGGAAATATTTCAGAATCTGCTGCTGGTGAACCCGAACCTAGAGAAGAACCTAAAATTTCTAGTCCTACCTTTACTAGATCAACTAGTATTCTAAAGAATCATCCTTTAGATGCTATTGTAGGTAATCTTGATAGAGGGACACAGACTAGAGATTCTCTAAGAAACCAGGTTGAACATCAAGACTTTCTTTCAAAGTCAGAACCTAAAAATATCAATGATGCTATCAATGATGAATTTTGGGTAATGGATATGCAAGAAGAGTTAAATAAATTTGAAAGAAACAAAGTATGGAAATTAGTAGAAAGACCTAAGGACACTTTGACCATAGGCACAAAATGGGTGTTTAGAAATAAGGTTGATGAATCTGGAAACATCATTAGAAAAAAATCTAGGTTAGTTGCACAAGGTTACACTCAAGAAGAAGGAATTGATTATGAAGAAACCTTTGCATCGGTAGCTAGATTAGAAGCCATTAGGATCTTACTTGCTTATGCAGCTCATCTGAATTTCAAGTTATATCAAATGGATGTTAAAAGTTCTTTTTTAAATGGTTATATAATTGAAGATGTTTTTGTTGAACAACCACCTAGATTTACAAATCCCCATTTTCAAAATAATGTTTTTAAACTTTCTAAAGCTTTATATGGTTTAAAACAAGCTCCAAGAGCTTGGTATGATAGACTTACTAATTCTCTTATTTCAAAAGGTTTTACTAAAGGAATTTCCAATCCCACCCTTTTTATAAAAAAGATTTCCAAATATGTTTTGATTGTACAAATATATGTTGATGATATTATTTTTGGATCTTCTAAAAATTCTTTATGTACTGATTTTTCAAAGATTATGCAAAATGAATTTGAAATGAGCTTAATGGGAGAACTCAAATATTTTCTTGGATTTCAAATTTTTCAAAATAGGGATGATATTATTCTAAATCAAAGTAAATACACAAAGGATTTATTAAAACGTTTTGGGTTGGATAGTAATAAGGAAAGTGATACACCTATGAGTACCACTTTTAAGTTGGATATCGACGAGTCTGGGAAACCAGTAGATCAAACCAATTACAAAGGTATGATTGGAAGCTTACTTTACCTTACTGCTAGTCGACCAGATATTATGTTTACTGTATGTATGTGTGCATGATTTCAAGCTAATCCAAAATAATCACACTTACTTTCTGTAAAAAGGATTTTCAAATACCTTAAACATACTACTAATTTAGGTTTATATTACCCAAAAAGTCAATCTTTTGATTTAATAAGTTATTCAGATGCTGACTTTTCTAGTTGCAAGTTAGATAGAAAAAGCACATCTAGAACATGTCATTTATTGGGAAAATCCTTAGTATCTTGGTGTAGTAAGAAACATAATTCAGTTGCATTTTATACTACTGAAGCAGAATATATAGCTGCTGATAGTTGCTGTGCACAGATTCTATGGATCAAACACACTTTTTGGACTATGGATATGATTTTAGACATGTTTCTATTAATTTTAATAACACTAGTGCAATAAATATCTCTAAGAACCCTGTATCTCACTCTAGAACTAAGCACATTGATGTAAGACACCACTTTCTAATAGATCACTATCAAAAGGGTGATATAACTCTTGAATTTAAAGGCACTGAACATCAACTAAATGATATATTTACAAATACTTTAAGTTCAGATAGATTAAGTTACATTAGACATGAATTAAGAATGACCAACTACCCACAAACCTCACCATTAGACAAACCTCACCGATAGACACACCTCACCATTAGACACACCTCACCGATAGACACACCTCACCGTTAGACACACCTCACCTTTAGACACACCTCACCGTTAGACACACCTCACCTTTAGACACACCTCACCATTAGAAACACCTCACCGATAGACAAACCTCACCGTTAGACACCTCACTGTTAGGATACCTCACTGGTAGTGATTACCATTATAATCCTCACCGGTAGAATGGTTACCGATATATCACGCTGTTTTAAATTTTTGTGTTTTAAGCCGAGACACTTTATCATTTTAATGTATATTTTTTTATTATGTTTAAATTCCTAAATGATATAAGTTGAGTCTAAATCACATTCAATCCACTGTGAACTCCACCCTTCCAAGTCCTCACCTACCCAAGCCTCTGAAATCTTGCAAACCCTAAGTTTCTTGATTTAGAAATGGACTGAGTTAAGTGACCGATAATTGATGAAGGTAATGAGCCAAGTGCAAAGTGACAAAAAGTCAGTTCTGGAGCCACTGGAAGTAGTAGTGGTACTAGTAAAGAGAAGAGAAAGTCTGAGAATCCGCATTTATTGAAGAGGGAAATAGTGATTGAGAAGGAGATTTGTGCTGAGTGGTTAATGTCAAGAAAGTCTCTGATTTTAAGGATTTTAGAAGAGCAAGGATGGCTAGATTGTTTTTTAAACAACAATGGGCCTTTTTACCCAAAACTGGTTAAGGAATTTTATGAGTTTGTTAGATTTGAAATGAATGAAGATGAGAACAGGATGGTTTCTGTGGTAAATGATAAGGAGATATCATTTTCATCTACTGAAAGGGATGAAAGTCGGAAAGTACCTCATGAAGGAGATTATGGTTTTTAATCTAAATCAGTACCTGCGGCTAGTGACCATTTTGAGTATGAGGCTTCTTTTCTTGAGTTAACTAGGAATGGATCACCTAGAAAAGTGATTGCTGTTGAAATGGAAGGAGAAAACAGATTGCTGTTTAAGTTCACTCAACATGTGATTATTCCCAGGAGAGGAGATTTTGCAACCCTGAAGTTTCAGGATATATATTTGATGTACCTGTTTAGGCATGGAGTGAAGGTCAATCTATGCAGATTATTGATGATTCAGATAAAAGATATGACCAGACCTAAATCAAAGACAAATACTTTGTTCTTTGCTAAGCTGATTTCCATTATGATAAAAGTCAAAGGTATTTCTGAATCTGGGGATGAAATTATTGTTGTTAAAGACAATTTATGCATTACTAAGACTATCTGCAAGTATATGAAAGTAGGCTGGAACCCTTGGAAGAAACAATGGGTGAATGATGATGGTAAATTGTATGATAAATTTAATCCTGTGGACCATCCTTCTAGGCCTAAGGATGAGAGGGATTCAGGTCTAGGACCCGATGAAGATGAACCTGCTTATAGTGATGATGAGGATGAAGAGACTTCAGTGGAAGAAGGAGGAGACCCTGACCTGCCTCCTAGCCCTTCACCTCAGAGTATTTATTATGGAGAGGCTAGTCCTCTATCTACTTTACCCAGAATAGAATCTGATTTTGATAGCTCAGATGAGGGTACTTTGAGTTTGAGTCCAATAATTGGGAGTTCTGCTATGCCTATAGAGGTTGTTTTGGTTGAGATGACACAGAACCTACACCTACCCCTGATGAGCCTCCTGTTGTTGAAATGGAGATGGTTGTGGATGATTCTTCTGAGGAAGACCTGCCTACTGAGGCTTCTATTGATGTACATGTACAGGAGAATGCACAAATTGAGGGGGAGCATCTCACTAGACATGGTACTATATCAATAGCTCATGAGATTGAAGACTGGGTTGAAGACCCAGGTTTTGTAGTTTTTGGGTTGGTCTATCCTGATTCTGAAGATGAGACACCCATCAGAAGACCACATGTGAGTTATAATATCCTTTCTGAGACTTTATCTGAGGATTTAGTAAGAAAAGATGACCTAGACCAGTTGAAGTCTGATCTCAAGACCTATTTTTTAGAATAAATGAGAAGAATGAAAACTTATTTAATATCATCCATTCAATTTGTTATGACTGAATCAGTATCTAGTATTTTGGATGAAGTCAAGACCTGCAAGAGTCAAGTTTCAAGCTTGGCAGAGGATGTAGAATCTCTAAAGAAATCAGTTGTCTCTATGGAGTCTTATATGAATTCTAAATCTCAAGAAGACAAGGATTTAACTTTTTTGAAAAGTGTAGTTGGCCAAATGGTATCAGTTTTGGAGGAATTTAAGAATTCCATGAAGTATCATGTCATTACCTAGGACCTTGTTGTGAAAAATCTCATTAGTGGGATGAATAAATCTTTTAAGGAAATAGTAGCTTTTACTGTTGTACCTCTGAGTGCTCCTAGGCCTTCTTTAGATGTTGATCAGATTAGAGATGTGATAAGAGAAGAGCTTGGACAGTCTTCCACCAGTGGCTCTATAGACTCTACTGTCTTAACCCAAGTGGTGACTACCACTAGGGATATAGGAAAAATTGTTCAGGATTTTATGAGGGGGGCCACTGCTTCTCAGAAAGAAGTAAAGGACAAGGTGTATTACTATTTCCAAAGGGTCTACACTAAACATCAGTTGAAAAATCAGTTCAAACTCTTGTTAGAAAATTTGAAATTACCTCCCATGAATCAAGCTTTCAGAGAGAAAGTGAGTAAGCTCAGGGAGCTAAATCTAGCTTTGGAAAAATTGCTGGATAACAAGGATGACTTCATTTCTGCTATGGAGAGAGGAGGAGGTATTATCATGGATTTTAGAAATCTCTTGCTACCCTTTTTGAATGTTGATGCTCAACTAGTGATTGTACCACCAGCTTTACCTGCATCTGGCTCTACTACTTCTACTTTTCAGATGACCCTGGCTCAAGCTATCAGAAGCCTGACACCAATGATTACTCAGAGGAGTACCCACTACAGGCTAGGAACGGTTTTAGTTACTCAACCTCCAGTGGTCATTTCTGGATTTCCCAAGCCTTCAACCGAAGCTAACCAGTCTGATTCTACCTCAGATCCCAAAGGAAAATCCAAAGTGGACATTCAGTAAGGGGATTGAGTGGGTCAATATGAATTTTATAGGGATCATTTGTAACTTGTATACTGTTTTTGTAATCCTTATGTACTTTTTAATCCTTAATATATACCTCTTTTTCAATCTCTTTGTCTCAGTTTTTACCTATGCTGCCTACTTACTTTATTTCTCCTTTTAAAATTTTGTTTTTACCTATAGTCCATACTTGTATTGTAAATTTCCCTTTGATAAAAAACTTTATCTCTTATCTTTTACCTATGATTTCCCATCGTTTCTGGTCCCTGATACATTCCTTACATACATTCTTTTTTCTAATCCCAAAGGGGGAGAAATATTTCGGAGAAATGATAAAGGGGGAGGATTATTTATTAAAAGTGGGACATATGTCAGACATGGATATTAATATTTTATTTCTCTTATAACTCAATTTTCTTTGATACATTTGAACTTGAGAATTTCTATTTATCTATGAAACATATTTTACCTATGTTGGAACACAATGAGAAATAAGAACAATTGTATTTTAGTCTGATACATTTGGATTACCTACCATAATTTGTGATTATCAAAAAGGGGGAGATTTTTGGACTCACCTGTTTTGATAATCTCAATTATGATTAATTATGTTTTGATAATCTCAATTATGATAAATTATGATTTGATAATCCCAAATTATGTTTATTAATTAAACTTTTCATTACTTTAGTTACTATTTAAAGTTCTTAATTTCAAAATATAAATACTATTGAATATGTTCAAATGATATATCTATCATTCAAGAACATTTGGTTAATCAAATGTTCATTTACTTTGTAATGTTTTATCCTAACTTAACCTGTGGATAATTTTCATAAACAGACAATAAGCTACCGATACAGAAAGGTCACTGATATGCAGATAAGCTACCGATATAGAAAGGTCATCAGTATGCAGATAAGATACTGATATAGAAAGATCACCGGTATATAGACAGTTACCATTACACCTGAGCTACCGATAGAGTAAGTATACTGGTATGCACAAGTCGACCGATATAGAGTGACAACTACTATTATGAAGTCTACCATTACAAGCTCACCGGTATGGGTCACTGGTACATAAGTCTACCACTACCGAGGGCTACCGCTAAAGGATGTCACCACTACATATAGTCACCGGTACTTGGAGCTACTGCTAGAAGGAGCTACCACTAGAAGGAGCTACCGCTACATACAACTACCGTTACAGAGACCATCAGACACCTTACACTGTGTCACTTCTTTAACTTTTTTTATTATAAGAAACGATCATATTTGACTAACTTAATGCATCTACTATTAATTAATGATAGTTTTTGGAATGTCAGGAACCGTACCTCATACAAATCATTCCTATTGTCGAAGATCAAGGAATATAAAAAGAGAACCTCGACCTACTGGAGAAGAAGTATTTGAACGCACATATGAAATAAGTTTCTGGATATACACAAGGACTTACATACATAGAAGAAGAAGGAAGAACACATACTAATCCTGTAGAACCTGAACATTCAACGAGTGAAGAGATTCAACGATTAAACCTACACTCAATCTGATCAAGATGATCAAGCTGGACTTGGAAGTCAAAGACAACAAATGACACCTTTTTGACAAAAACCAGAGAAGGAATCAGAGCAAATTATGATCAAACCAAGGAGTCCAATGTTTCACTGAAAACACATCGAGAATTCTAAACTCATCTCTATTTGTTTAGATCTATTGTGTTTCATTTATTTACATTTTTGAGCAGTGTGTGTGCTCTGTACTTTAAGCACCCACTGTCTCCTGTGCTGAACTGGAGGATTTCTAAATCCTCACTCAATCTTTACCTTACACTCTTGTATCCCACTGTGGATAGTGGTAGAGGTCAAGTGATACATGAACAGCCTGTGTGTTGTTGTTTAGCTTTCCCACGTAGAACTGTGGTAGAGGTCTGAGGACCTGGAAAGTCTGTGCACTATTGTAAAACCCCGATCCAGGGTGTGGATCAAAGTTTATATAAAACTGTTTGAGAGGACTAAGTCTCTACATGAGACTGAACCTCTTGTTTAAATCTTTTGTTCATTGTTATTTTAGTTAAAACTATTTTGAATATTCCGCTGCTAAGTAATTTAAATATATATCTATTGTAAAGTTACTCTGATAGTTAAATTAGAAAGTGTTTGTATTTATTGTAAACCATTAGGTTAGTTTCAAAATCTAATCTAATCTTCAGATTAGATTAACTGAGAACCAATCAATCTCTTAAGAACCTAACTGAACCTTTACTGTATTAAAAATTCACTACAGTTTAGCTTGTTATTTAAATTGGGGGATTTTAATAGAAATCTTTTAAATCAGAAATTTTTAATAGAAACTCAATTCACCCCCCTCTTGAGTATTCCTCTCTGACCAACAGTAATAATTACTAATAATTTTCAATAATTAGATATAATTAGTAATAATTTAAAATAATTATAAATAATTACCAATAATTAGTAATACTCATAAAGCGTAGGGAAAAGCCCTATTTATTAAAAGAAAAGAAAGGTTCCCTTTTTAATTGTGAAAGGGTAACCCATTACATGCACGAGGACCAGAGCCAAACACCCATAAAGATTCAAAAGACAAAAGTCCAAAAACAAACAGCTCAACAAAACAATTCCAAATGGCCATGGCCCAACAAAAAACAAACACCATAGTGAAACCCTAGCCGCCACGACCATACCAAGGACCACCATGAGCCGTTGTTTCCATCACAGTCACCACTGAGCCAATAGCTGTAGAATCCATCACTGATGAAGACCAAAAAAGAATCAATAATGAACCATGCTGCTGATGCCACTGTACACCAAAGGAAAATCTCCCTTGTCGCGTCGTGACACCAATCGGCCAGCCAACACCTCCACCACTAGGACCAACCACAATCGTCCATAGCTTGGGATGTGCAACGCTGCCGCCAGACTGTTCCACGCAGCCGCCGCTGCCGTCGAGACCACCGGGAAACCCGCCATCGTCCAGCTCGCGACGGGACTGATTCCGACCAGATCGGATTGTCTGAACCAGATCTGGCGCTAAGGAGGCATGTCGTCGCACCACCAACGCCGAGGCCGTTGTACCGCCAATGCAACCATCACCGGCCATTCGAGCACTTGCCGTTGCCGAACCAAAAACTGAGACACCGAAGGCAAGAGATCGAGGAATGGGGAAGACCTGGTCATTTCTCAAGAACAATTGCTACTTGGATCTGGAACCTACATGCTGATGCTCACAATTTTGATAGCCGTACTAGTTATTTGGAGGAGATCTCTCGAAAAGTATTTAGTGCCCATTTTGGTCAACTCTCCATCATCTTTTTTTGGCTGAGTGGCATGTATTTTCACGATGCTCGTTTTTCCAATTATGAAACATGGCTAAGCGACCCTACTCACATTGGACCCAATGCTCAGGTGGTTTGGCCAATAGTGGGTCAAGAAATATTGAATGGAGATGTGGGCGGGGGGTTTCAGGGAATATAAATAACCTCTGTTTTTTTTTCAGATTTGGTGAGTCTCTAGAATCACTAGTGAATTACAACTCTATTATACCACAATTAGTGCATTAATCTTTGCGGCGTTAATGCTTTTTGCTGGTTGGTTCCATTATCACAAAGCTGCTCCAAAATTGGCTTGGTTCCAAGATGTATCATCTACATAATTAACAATAATTAGTAATAATTAATAATAATTACTAATAATTAACAATAGTTAGTAATAATTAGAAATAATTAATAATAATTAGAAATAATTAATAATAATTAGAAATAATTAAAAATAATTAGTAATAATTAGAAATAATTAGCAATAATTAGCAACAATTATCAATAATTAACCATAATTAGAAATAATTAATAATAATTAGGAATAATTAATAATAATTAGTAATAATTAGTGATAAATAGAAATAATTACCAATAATTAGAAATAATTATAAATAATTATCAATTATTATCAACAATTAGAAATAACTATTGATAATTAGAAATAATTACTGATAATTAGTAATAATTAGTGGAAATTAGTAATAACTACCCATGATAGTAATAATTACTGATAATTATTCATAACTGTTGATAATTAGTCATAAGTTCTGATAATTAGTAATAAGTGCCAATAATTATCAATAATTACCAATAATTAGAAAATATTTTCCAATAATTATCTATTATTTGTAAATAATTGCCAGTAATTATCAATAATTAGTAAACAAATACAGATAATTATTATTAATTACAGATAAATAATGATAATCAATAATATTTTGTAATTAGTATACAACCTTTCTATCACTATTATTTTTTAGTTAGTAATATTTTATGATATTTAGTTGTAATCACCAGTAATTATCGATAATTTCTAATAATTACAAGCAATTAATAATTTTCTAATTTTTTGATTTTTTCTCAAATCATCCCCCTATCAGATTGAACATAAGAAATATTTATATTTTTTATTTTTTAGAAAACCATAAAATAAGGAAGAAGGAAAAAAAACTTATTATGAGATCATGATTAGATAAATCATCACTGAAATACAAATGATTCTAGTATAAATACTATATATACTAAGGGTGTAAAAACTTTTTTATAATTTGCATCATCAAAACCATAATTTGTTTCAAAAGGGACAATTAAGTGTCCATTTAAGAAATGTAAACTAAGGAGATTTGAAACATTTGATTGTATTGGGGTTCATCTATTACATTTTGGTTTTTGGAAATATTATGTTTTTTGGTATCAACATGGTAAAAAAAATTAGGATAATATGAAAATAATATGATTCTAGATCTCTCGTGGTTTCAAAATTTAGTACATGAGGTTGCTGGCCTGTGTTTTCAACAAATAAAAACTCAGAATGATAATTCAACTCACGAGTTAGAACTATCAAAATTTTATGAGTTGCTGATGTCTGTTGAGGATGCCTTATATCATGGTTTCAAGATAATAAAATTTGAAGCTATTAATAAATTTATGTCTATTAAATTAGATAATGGAATGTCAAATAGTTTTTTTGATCAAATATTTTCTTTGGTTAAATCAGTGTTACCTGAGAGAAATTTATTACCTACAAATTTCTATGAAATCAAGAGGTTGGTCCATAATTTGGGTCTTGGTTATCAGAAGATCCACGCATGTTCGAATGATTTAATCCTATATTATAGTGAATATGATTCATTAGTTGATTTTAATACATGTGTAAAACCAAAGTACAAAGGGGAACAACAATGAAAGTACATATTTTTTCTCGTTAAAAATTTGAGGTATTTCCCTCTTACAACTAGATTACAACATTTATTTATTTCTCACAACACAACATCATTGATGAAATGACACAAATATAATATTTATATTGGTAAATCTTAAATTATCCTTATGATGGTGATTTATGGAAACACTCTAATTAGGTGCATCCATCTTTTGCTTCATAAGATCGTAACATGCGATTGAGTCTTTTTACTAATGGTTTTTATACATTTGGTTCTTATGGTAGTCAATATTCTTATTGGAATTTCTTTATAAATCCATATAAATTACCACCTTATATGTTGATGAATGAACCATATATCTTTTTAACATTACTAATTCCAAGACATGAAAAAAGAATATTGATGTTTATTTGAAGCCATTAATTGATGAGTTAATTTTTTTGTGGAGTAATGGTATCAATACATATGATGTAGTTGAAAAAAAATTCATAATGAAAGCTACATTAATATAGAAAATTAATGAATTCCCAGTGTATGAAATTTCATATGGATGGAGTACACATGGTCTAAAATCATGTCCATATTGTACGAGTGACAACATAGAGTTTATGATTGTCAATAGAAGAAAACATTTTTTTTGATTTTCATAGAATATTTCTTCCTACAGGCTATCCTTTATAAAGGAATAGAAATAATTTCACAAAATGTACAACTGAATGAGATATATCTCTATGAATGATCTTAGGTATTAATTTAAAATCTATTGTCTCTTCATTACCTCCTATCACATTTTGATTGACTATAAATCAATAAAAAATTATGGATTTAAGAAAGATCATAATTGGATAACATGGAATATTTTTTGGGATTTTCCATATTGGTCTGATTTGTTGGTCCATAATATATTATTCATCATGAATATTGAGAATAACTATTTTGATAACATATTTTATACAGTTTTGGACACACCTGGTAAGACTAAAGATAATGAAAAGCATGATTAGTTCTTGAACAAATTTACAGGCATCCAAAACTTAAGTTATTTAAAAATGATAGATCATATAATTTAATGATTACAATAATTATTTATACATTTTAAGAAGAAAATTATTTATTTTTATGTTAGCGGATTGTAGATTTGAGGCTACTAGATGTTTTTTTTCTAATGTTTCTTGATGTGTCAGAAATAGTCATATCAGTGGATTAAAAAGTCATGAATGTCATATTATAATAGAAAGAATACTACCAATTAGATTAATAGGTTTGTTAAATTATTTAATTTGGGATGTACTGAAAGAAATATCATACATTTTTAAGACATTTATGTAGTGAAAATAGACTATGATGCACCGAATAGGATAAAAAAAGATATTATTATAATTTTATGTCGATTGGAAAAAAATCCACTAAGTTTCTTTGATTCAATGAAACATTTAATATTACATTTTCCACATGAAGAAAATTTTGGAGGAACAATATAGTTATGATAGATATACCCATATGAGAGATTCGTGTGAAAATTGAAGAAAAATGTACTTAATAAAGTATCGTTTAAGTGACAATTGCAGAATCATATTTTCAAGAGGAAATTTTAATTTTTATGCTCTCATTATTTTCAACCTAAATATCCTTCAAAATATAATCAAATGGGTCATAATGAGAAAAATGTTGATAATGAAATGAACCATATATTATTAGTTTTTAATCAGCTTAAATTTGGCTTTGGTGGAGTTCATGAATGATGGATTTCAGATGACTAATAACACAATGCTCATCTATATGTTCTGATAAATTGTGAAGAAATGAAACAATTTTTATAGTGATCACTACTTACACATATTATTTATATTTTTTTAAAGTAAATTATTCTTAATTCATTTATAGATTATTTGATGATCATATCAAGAAATAGTTCAAACAAATTACACCAGATGCTCTTAAAAATACCGACAATGTAATTTTTCCTACTGGTTTCAAAGGCTAGTAAAGTAAATTGTTTATGGTTAAATATATGAAATAAATTTATTATTTTTTATATTTATATTTTTTCAATTTTCTAGGTATTGTAACATGGAGATAAAATTGATAATCGATTATGTGTATTGAGTAACCCACCAACCAAATTGGTTAAATATTATAATGCATATGTGGTTAATGTATTTTTATTTCATACACGTGTATATAGTGAATCAAAAATAAAAATAAAAATAAAAATAAATAATGGTGTTTTCTTGAAATAATATTATCATAAAGAAATTGAATCTTAATATTATGACATACTAGATGAAATAATTGAGTTATGTTATCTATAATAAAATCATGTAACAATATTTAAATGTCATCGGTTTGATATAGATACAGGGTTTCATGTTCATACATGTCATGGAACAATTGACATTAAATATAAAGGAATTATGATAGTAAATGAACCATTTATGATAGATCATAAATCATATAAAATTTAGTATACAAATTATTATGCTTCTTTAAGAGATTTAATTGACTGATGGAGCATAATGAAAATTAAATCTCATGAAAATAAGTTTATGTAAAGTGAAAGTGGTTCTATTGAAGTGAATGAAATTGAAAATTCTCAAGAGAAAAAACCAAATAAATCTTTTACTTGAAGAGATAAAAATATTGACGATGAAACCTCACAGTTACAGGATGATGATGTTGATAATGTTGATGATGTAAAAAATGAATTTTAAATAGAAAGGGATAGTGAAGTTGAATATCCTATAGAAATTGATGATGATGAGGAAGAAGATGAAGTTACTGACACCATCTAATAAGAAGATGAGGTTGAAGATGAATAATGAAACAATTACATATTGGTTATAGTCATAATTATTATGTAATAAACATTATTAATTATTTAAGTCAACATTATTTCCATATTTCATATAGTTGGAAATGATATTGATGAGATGTTCTATACCCTCAGATGCTATGCTTCCTAGTAATCAGCCTAATGACTCATCATCTGACCCATAGGTAGCTTCCACTACGTCGTCAACTTGGAGGGGTCATGGTCAAACTAGATTGATGATTCCTAACCATATTCTAGAGTGATGTCAACCTATTGATTTTGATCCATGCATGTAGAGGTATTTTTAGTTTTTTATTTTAGCTATTTTTCATTAATTATCATTAATTTTATTTATTTAATTAATTTAATAATTATTTTATTATTTGTTCCCTTTTTCAATAGTTTTTCACATATAGCTGTTGGATAGGGGGTTTGATTCTATAGGATTATTTTTTTGGACCATGTGTAACGTGGCATCAGATTCCCACTATTGTATATGATTTCAAGTTTGATCATTGGATGGTACGTAAATAGTGATATTTATTTTGAAATTTATTTAATTATTAAATTGTTATTATTAATTATTTGTAGGGTTTATAATATCTGTTGATTCCTACAAAATGAGCATCAGTAAATCTAGAATATAAGAAATACCCATAACTTGGGTATTATGTTCTCCACAAAACAAAGGAAGGGAAGGCAACCTAATTACAAAGATCACGTAACCTTTATAAGGACCAGTGATCGCATGACCTTCGGAAGGTCATGTGAACGAATCATGTGTAGCATATGATCTAATTATGATCACATGAAACCCCTTTGACAATCCCTCATGTTATTATGAAGGAAACTTGAAAAATCATTGATAATCATGTGGAGGCTTCCAGACGAGTTCCTCTAAATCATGCGACTTATTAACCGACAAACACTTGACAATCTTTTAAAAACCCTTATAAAATAAAGGCAGAGAAATTTTCAAGCCACATTTGATGGAGAGTATATTGATATTCATGTGATTCACTTATGTGACTTTTAAGACATCATAAATCCCCTAGAAATATGTTGACCTTGTCACGTGAGAGCGTGTTGGCATTCCACCCCAATTATATGAAGGAGCTCAACATGTCTATTTGATTATGTATTTCCCATTCAGCAACATAGGAAAAAAAGGGTTTTCCATGATAATTCCCACACAGTATCATGATTCCCAACATCAATCATGCAATGTACCATATACGAGGAGAGTGATTTTCCCTGAAAATGCTCATACAACGTCATGATATCTCTTATCCTTGTAAAATAAGGAAGGAAATAAAAAGGGGAAAGGTGGAAGCTTCTCACGAAGGGAAGGTATGATGATCTTTATGAAAAAGGGGTTATATGACTTGGGTGTTCACTATTGATCATGTGAATACCCCTCGACATTTCAAACTAATCCTGTGGAGGCCCCCTTGAAAAGCTACCTTAGTATCCTGAAGAACCCTAGAAAATTCATCTTCGATCACATGAAATCATTCCCTTGGGCATCCCGATCTCACGAAGTCTCCTAGACATGTTAACCAAAAATTGTGAAATATCTTGGAAATGTCAACATGGTTAGTAAAATTCCATTTTATCAGATGAGGTCCAATAAACATGGCAACGGATGAACATTATCATGGTCGCTGTCATCATGCGGTGCTGTGGATAACTCATTGAAGGATCATGCAAAGCGTGTGATAAAAAAAATCCATCCATCTAATCTAGATCATATTTTTTAGATAAACAATACATAAGGTGGAATATATCTAGGGTGTAAAGGTCTATAAATCCCCCCCCTCAATAAAAAAACACACACACAATGAATATTGCTACACGAGAGTGCAGGAGCAGACTTCTCGGAGCGACGGGTCAAGTGATCGCAAAGTTCTTCTTCCAGGTAAAATTTAGGGAATGAACTAAGGGATCATGTGACATGAATATGTTCTTCTCATGATCACTATATAGATCACATGAAGGTATTTCAGCATATCATCCAGATTATGTGAAGGAGGCCCCACATGTCGACTGGGTCACATGAAACCTAAAATAAGCTAGCACTTGAAAAAACTTGAGGGCCATATATTATAAAGGCTAGAAGAATAATAAAAAAGAGAGAAGGATTATGTGAATATAGATAATCTAATCTTCATTCACTTTACATAACTTACCCAGATCATGTGACAACACTAGGGCATGTCGCCCAAGTCACGCGATACCCCCAAAACATGCCATTTAGATCATGCAATGTCTCTTGGATATGTAAATCAAGTTGTGTGATTCCCACTAGGAATTTTGAACAAATATTGTGATTTCCTCTAGAAAATTCATCCAAATCATGTAATTCCCTCCATACATGTCTCCCAAGTCTTGCGATGCCCACCAGACATGTCAAACAGGTCATATGAAACCTTCCATACATGTTAAACTTGATCATGTGATGTAATATAGACATGTTTCCCAAGTCTTGTAACACCCTCCATACATGTCAACTAGGTCATGTGACACCTTTCAGACATGTTAGTATCGATCATGCAACAACCTCCCATATGTTCTATACAGATCATGTGATGTACTTCGGTAAAGTCAATTGGATAATGTGATTTTATTTGTAAATTTCCTCTAGGAAACTAGGACATGTCTATACATCCTCAAACATGTCATAAAGACACCCCAAACTTGTTAGGAAGACAATTAGGACATGTCAGGAAGACATCCCAGGATATGATAACCATGTCCAGTGGACATATTCGAGCATAAACCCAACTAAACAATGATAACTATGATTCTTTCTATAATTAATATACAAATGAAACCTTTTTAAGGTCTGAGCTCAAATGGGAATCAACCTCAGTTTAATCCTCTCCATGTATCCGACACTCTACCCCATGGGATCCAAAAATCCCCCCTATGGGTACACCAATCTTCCTCATCCATCAGTGGATTGAGAAACCAACTGAACTATGATGAATTTGATTCTTTATATAAAAATGATATGTAGGATTCATTCCTAAGGCATGAGATCCACATAAAACACCCCATAAGGGCCACAACAGTGTGTATTTCTTGAATCCATATGCAATGATACTGATCACTTTCTATCCCTTATTTATCACACCGAGCATGGATCATGTGGTATTAGAGACTAGTAATGATCATATCATTGAAATCTTGAATCTATACCATCTAGGGAAACCTCAATGCATGACCCCCTCTCAATGTAATGATATGAATACCCCCATACAAGGGAATCCACCTCAGGGTAAGTCTCAAGGGTGCGATTGAACATCGATGACTCTGATTCCTGCTATAAACATGATACATATAACACCTTCCTAATGATTGTTCTTCATACCTAGTGCCTAAGTTACCTCTTATATGTCCTTTACATATGATGTTAAATGACATGGTTTCAATGAACTATGTGGGTTTTGATTCCTATTATATACATGATATGTAAGATGCCTCATAAAGGTTCAATACCATCATTGAGATGTTAATCACATCCTTGGATGGAATTAAACTCTAGAGTGGCTAGTTATATAGATTCAGAATATAAGTATCTACCCATTAATGGGAAATAGGTGAAGAACCTCAAATACATATAGATGGACTCATTAATAGGCCCCCTTTACATATGTAAGGATTTAACACTTGATCATTTTTTTAGGTTAAGTGATCCTATATCAGGATTAGGAAGAGATTATTGAACATATCTTAAATTAATGAGAGATTTTTGGAGTATGATATAATCCCACACAAAAGGGTGTGATGTGACCAACCTCCCATACTCTAAACCAATGTGAGTTCCTAAGCACTATTGGGTCCAAAACACCAATCAATTCCCTACCTTTGAAAAATATGTCTGTACTCATTTATGGATCTGGGAACTATTGGGAGTTTACATTAAGGGAAAAAGTGGTGAACCTGATGTAAATGATTTTATATACATTAAATCTCCCATAATCAACTATTGGGAAACAAAGAACATTTTTTTCATCAGAAAAAAATGATGAACCCAACGTGAATATCTCAAATAATAAAAATGATTGGTTGAACATGTATTAGACCATTTCATTTTTCACCTACTATGAAAACAAAAATTGAATGCCTGATGTGAAATCCTATTTAATTGAGGTTCTTATGAAATATTCTATTATTACTGTAAAAATTCCATGCGAGAAAAATGGGAAAACTGATAATAAGAAAGGAAAATTGTGTTACTTGTGTATATTTGATTGAGAAAATCCCTGTGATGATGCACCAATCAATAAAATTGTTCCTTATTGTCTTCATGACTATAGATACTTCTCACAAAAACAACACATTTACCCAATATCACATCTTCACCAAGTGACTATTCTAGAAAACCAGCTATGGCTGTAACCCCTACGAGTCATATAAAAACCTCATCTACCCAAAAACTTCAACATAAAGTGAAAAAATGTAATGTTTTGGGAATAACATCAACATGGTAAGATCCGAAACCTTTTGTATACATGAATGGGTCTCTAGATTCTAAAACTGATGAGTTTTCATTGTCCAATGAAAGATGTAGTGAAACCAGTGGTGCTCATTTCCCCCGCCAATCACTTGATAATCTTATCCCTAGAGTGTGATAATGACCACCTTCAGTATATGATAAAGTTGGATCAATGATTCAACTATGGATCCAATCCAATTTAGGAGGCATTGAGGAGGGCTTCTATTAACCACCATTACCAGAACCATCCCATCGATGCCCCTCAATCACCTACTAAGGGAACCAACTGACACATTTCCACCTCTAATGCTCACACAAAGGCACTAAGGAAGTCACATCAGACATGAAAAGCTTTGGATAAATGGGAGTGGGATCATATCCTTGATTCCACTAAATAATCCCATCAGTATATTTCAGCGGTATCCAACAAATAAATTTATATTCCTACTCACCCAGAGAAATTTTGCGGGCATATTCCTACAATTAGAATAGGGGAGGTGCATATCCCTACACCCATGAATGAATCCCATTAGCATAACATGATGGTACAAGGAGTATAGGAGTGGGATTATATCCTCACTTTAATTGAATATATCTTCTAGTACATATTGGATACAGAAAATTTTTAGGACTAAATTCATCTGAAATTTTTTATAAAATGTCACTACATTATAGAAATAGTTGAACTCTGCCGACATATTCTGGAACTATTACAAATAGAGGGACAAGAACATATTATTATCCTGATAGACAGGTCATCACAACACTCTGATCATCATGAACAAGTGGTTTCTTTGGAGAAAGTTTACATTCTTTCTCCCATCTAGGAGGATCATACGCATATTCCAGTAAAGTAAAAGACACTAGAATGATCTCATATTCCCGCTCAAACTAAGGCTCACCAAGTGAGAGCACAAAATTCCTCGAGACAAGAGCACATCCCCATAGAAAAAGACCTGCGAGATACTCCAAAGTCACCAAACTGGGATCATATTCCTATTCTAACTAGGGTTCACCAATTGAGAGTGACACATGACTCGGGGTAGACTCATATCCTTTTTGAAAAAGACTGATGGCATACTCCAAAGCCATAGGATCAGGCTCATATCCCTACTCCAATCAAGGTTCACTAGGTGAGAGCATCACACATCTTGGGATTGGCTCATATTCCTATTAGTGATGCTACTTGGCATATTCTAGCATCTCATAGAAGCCAGACTCATATCCCTACTTTCATCGACGAATGACTGCACCAACATCCTTTAGAGGCTATAAAAAAGGAGGATCATATACCTTCTCCCATTTCAGAGGTTTGTTAGTATATTATGATGGGGAATACATATTTTAATCGAGTTTATATCCCCACTTCATCCAGGTTTAACCGGTATATTTTGGTAATCACCCATATGCAGGCTCATATTCCTGCCGACAATGAAGAATTTCACCAACATAATCCAAAAAATTCTCAACGATGGGATTGTATTCCTACAACACTATAAAGTTATCAATATATTCCAAAATCCATCATATAATAGGCTCCTATCCCTACACAACCCCAAAAGGTAGGTCGACATATTTTGGCCACGATGTAGAATGAGGATCATATCCCTGGCCTGCTCAATGCCAGTGTCCTTGAGGCTATTCAACACATATCTAAAAAACCTTAAGGGAATTTTGACTCTTCAAATAAAGTAGAAGGATATCATTACCATGATATTCCTCCTTTTGGTAGTATGGAGATGGATTATAGGGACTTTACTCCTGACATCCATTGTGGTCAACCTCCCCATGGTGATATCTCCCTCAAATAAGGAAATCCTCCCCTTCCCTAGACACCTCCATATAGAGAGGTGTTAAAAACTCATATGAATTCATATAGATAGGTGATTAAAACAATGGGATCAACCATATATAGTTCCTTGTCAACTTCCAGCAACCCTACACCACAGTCAGCAGGTGAGCTAGAGAAGCGACCTCTGTGGTCTAACTAGGTGGAGGCATGTAAGTCTGATGAAGAGGAAGATAACATTGATATATAGAGAGATTTATCTGAAAAAAAACTCCCAACCATGTTCTGGATCCTCCCCACTTATGAAAATAATAGCCTAGATGAGCTAAATAAGGAGTTCATGCCTTACTTACACTAAAATATGTGAGAAACTCATCAGTGATTGAAGTCTAGACACCTCCCTTATCTTGGGTACAAGGGTCACCTTCAAACCATAAACATAATCCGTTTGAATCTAGACCTAGCTACTATATCCATGGTTCAAGACCCGAATCCAGAAAAGCATAGAACAAATCAACAATATGCTTGTCTCCATTACATCACAACTCTTCAAAAACTGATCGCCAAAGCCTCATCATGTATATGTATCCAAGGATGGAGAATGTATGGTGCGTTTCACTACACCACACCCCTAGAATAGTAGATCCACCAAAATATGGAATCTTTTAATATTATAGCCTCCAGAGAGATCAGGGTACCAGGTAATGTGTGAGCCAGTTGGTCACAACAACAGAACCCCCCTTCTTTAAGGATTACAAGACATCATGAATGAAGGGAGAGGGCCGTCAAAAAATCTTTGAACTAGGCCTCTCAAAATAATGGGAACACATTTAAAACACAAAAGCTGAAGTTGTGGACCAACCCAACAATTTTCCATAAAAAATGACTCCCATCATGGGCTTCCATTGCACCCAACTCAAACATATTCACAATTGAACAGAATCAAATAGGTCATAATAATAGCTACCATAATAGCTATCCAGAAGTGAAACCAACCCACTACGTTGGGGAAATATTTATTACTACCTTCTCCCCTAGGATCATCAGTCCTTGAGATGATTTAGTACATATTAGTAATAGCTTCAAATCAACCCCTTCCCACCGAGATGGGGGAATTTTTATCTCAATCACCATAACAAGGTTCAACATATCCCAATAGGGTTCTGGAGAAATTAGTGGTGATTTCATATCAACCCCAACCCATAGATATTAGAGCATTTATATCTTAATTCTCATCGTATGAGTCATTGATTCCTCAACTAGAATCACTAGATCCTAGAAAAAAGTATCAAAAAATGAAAATTGTAGCCCAAATATTCCCTAGCCCACAAGGTTGGGGGAATTTTCATCATTATCATTACCATGGAGGGATTTAGTCTTCTCTTAGTTGGGAGGTAAATATAGACGGTTGGAATCCCATCCATTACTCCCACTATAAGACAAAACTTTTCTATTTGGATCCTATTCGTTAAACATGATCAGAAAACTCCCTCAAGGTCATTACTCACAGGACAAGATGTGAGGAACATATGATGAAGGGAATCAAACACCTAGAGGATGTAATCCAAAAAGTTTCAATATGTACAAGGGTCATAGAAACCACCTTGATGCAAATTGTAAAAAATCTCCCTATTATGTTGAGACTAATGGGACAACTACCATTTACCGACATACCCTTATGAATTTAATCACCATCAAAACAAAATATAATGTGTATCAAGATTAAAATATAGAGGGATGAAATATAGAAAACATACCTCTAGGAGAGGGTGATTTGGATACACCAACTAAGGCTACACGCATGCAGAACTAGAGGAGAATACAAAACTTGGAACCTTCAAATATTGAGTTGCCACCTCTATAGTGGAACAATTCCAATGATAAATGGAAAGAATTGGTTATATCCCACTCATCACCTAGAAGATCCAAAATTACTTCCACAGAGGATTAGTTGGCATAATATGAGGATGAGATCCAAAATCTCATACAACTCAATGAGGAGCTACTCTGGGGAAACATTCCAACTGGGTATCATCTTCAGGATGAGATAAATATCTCTCCTCCAATATGTAAGATCTCAGACTTCATGGAGGTACATTCTTATTT
The DNA here is from genome assembly GCA_963277665.1 of Viscum album. Lineage (NCBI taxonomy): Eukaryota > Viridiplantae > Streptophyta > Magnoliopsida > Santalales > Viscaceae > Viscum > Viscum album. The sequence continues at coordinate 189,712,854 of OY728166.1, forward strand.
ATATTTTGGTTTTAATCCATTAAAGTTGGATAATTAAATGTTCATTGGGTGTATGAGGAAGATCAGGGTGTTCCATGGGTTTGGGACATGAAAGAAAGGGGAAAATGACCATCCAGTGCATGTTGCATGATTGGCGCATGATTAGAGTAAACCATGCAAGGGGGAAATACAAAATGTGTAACCTTGGACAGAGGAATTTCTCATGGTTTACACATGGTTTTTCAAACTGTATGGTATTCCTAGGTAACCATGTGACTTGGAACCCTCTTAGACAGAGGCTGGTGCATGATTGGTGCATGTTTTTGAAAAACAAGCAGTCGAACCGTGCGACCCATTAAAAAGTGAGAATTTACCATCCCCCCCTTAGGATTTTAAGTATCTCACCTGATTTTCTTCCTAATTCTTCCTCCTATAACCCTAGTGACCAACTAAACTCCCTCAAGCTCCCCAAGGGTCAATCTCCTTCGATTATAGGATGTTTTGAGTGCCATTAGTTGCGCATCGAAGATCCAGGTGAATCTAATCCTTCTCTTTATTCTATTTTATGTTTTAGGGATTGTGGTTTCATTTTTCTTCTTCCAAATACCTAAAAACCTATTTTTATGGATGATCTTAGGTTTGGGATTCAAATAGTGCTTGAATCTAGATCTAAGTCTAAGGTTAAGGCTGTATTCATCTTTGGATTTGAGGCAGGTGGTATAAAAGTTATATCCATTAGTCTAAAATTTTATTTGTGAATGTATGGTGGAATTAATGGTTCTCTCTTATTGTGTATTTAGAATATTTAAATGTATTTGGTAAAATGATTGGGTAAATTATGAATTTAACCCATCATGATCCCTATGGGATGAATTGAGGTTTTATAGACCTATTTAGGGCCACCCATGGGGCATGACAACATTCCTGAACATGAAAATGGTAATGTTAAGTATAGAATTGACTTGTGATAAACTAGATCCAATGATGAACATGTTGATATGTTAGTTGAGTTGAAAAGGGAATATTTATAGTGGTATCTAGACTTTGATAATGTAATAAGGGATTGTTTGGATTAATATGAAATGGGTTGGGTGAAATAAATTGATTGTGCTAAATGAAAGGCTTGATGTTAACTCACATGTTGAATAATTATGAGATGAAAATGGTATGTGTATTGTTTTGTGTATGGTTTTTTATATGGTATATGTGGAAAATGGATACAGAATCATGTACACATGGCTTGGTAGTTGTGGGGTATTGGACTTGAGGATCTATGCCCACAGGTTGGGTTAAACTGTGGCTCTAAACTACACCACTATAATGCCTGGGTTAGGGAAGGGGACTGAATCTCTATACCCCCAATAGATCCATTTGATGAGACTACTTGGACTGAGGCTCCTAGGTAAGTGTTATGTATTTGTTTATGAAATGATTATCACTAGTGAGATAGGGAACTTAAATTTTTTACCTTATGCATGATAATTGACTGACTAAGTTCATTGTGTAAATTATGTAAATGCCTAACCCATGAAACATGTGATGAAAATGAATTTATTAATGAATACGGTATAAGTGTTGAAAATGGAAATAATAGTGGAAATGTTTAAAGTGAATATTGTTAACTAATGGAACTTGAGTTGTATTTTGTTTACCTTATCATTTATTTAGAAATTTCATGCACTATCTATTTATATTGGATATTTTGTATACACCATTGGTGGTAGTCTATTGAGTTGTACTCACACCCTACTTGAGAAGACATTGGGTACCCAAGCATATTTCATAGTTTCAGGTAAAGATAGGTGGAAAGGCCCTATACTAGGGAGTTGAGTTAGGATTGGGATGTGAAGGATTGATGATCTGGACTTAGATTTAGGAACCTTTTTGGGGATTAAACTATTATCTTTATTTTTTTGGGTTTTATTCACTCTTGTAACCATTAGCATGACATGGAATATTTATAGTTTGGTTGTGGTTTTGTACTCTATTTTGTAAATGGTCAGTAATGTATGTTTCTAGTTTATTGATATTGTTTCTTTTATTTCATATGTTACTCTAGTAAAGAGGGTATAGTATCCCCATGTGATCTATTAAACCCTCACTTCTATTTGGTAACCTATAGCGTATGGGGATGCATGCTTGTGGTCATGTGGCGACCTATATTGAGGTACCCATTTAGTGGTTCCCGGGTCAGGGATGTTATAGAGTGGTATAAGAGTAGTTATTTTCTATGGTCTTGTTTTTTTGGGGATTCTAGATAGGATATTAGGATGATTTGGGTCTTGTAAATGAGATCATTCATGGGAGTATCTAACTCTTGAATGGGAAAAAACCCAATAATCCATGGTTGTAATTATTGTTCTTGATGTGTGTTGTTATAGCTGAATGATATTTCACTATTGGATGATGCACTTATTGTTTGATGTGATTTTTTTATGATATTTTTCTCATGGACCGAATGGCACAAGATTGTGCATTCATGCATCATTATAGGAACCTAAGGATATAGGTGGCATGCATCATGATAGGCACAAACGGGATAGGTGTGTGGGACATGAAGGGAGGAATGCATTTCACTTTCTTGAAAATTTTAAGAAAATAGTGTCTAATAAGAAAAATTATGAAAATGGGTAAAAGGAAATAATATTAATGAATGGTCAAAGAATTGTTCTTAATAAAGGGTTATAAATGAGTTAAATTGTTGGTTGTAACAAGTTGTGTAATGGGAAATGTTTCTAATAGGAAAGATCTATGTTGTGAGTGTGGAAATGATTTAAAAAAAGGGTGTCTAATGAAAGAATTGTGACTATATAAGCTGTTTTACCCCTTATTATCCATGAACCACGGTAGGGATGGTTAAGGGTAGTGTTCTAGGTGAGACGGTATCAGTTGGGATGGTGTATGTGAAATGGGTTGTTTATGGATAATGAAGATCCTTATTTTATGTAAATTGTGGAAGCCTTGTGTCATGTGTTCTAAGACTCGTGTTTAACATTGTAAAGGAATTCCACCACAATGATGTGTGCCAGTTGGGAGATAAGATGATATCACTAAGAATGCTCCACCAGTAGCAGAGTAAAAAAATCGATTAGACCAAGATAATCAAGGATAAGATCAGTTCCATGAGAAATTCACTCATTTCATCCATATGATGGAAAGGGACCCAGGGTGGGTTGTTCCTAGTATGTTTGATTTGATCAAAGTGTTTTAGTTAGATCACCCTCCAATGTTTGTTGGAGAGGGTTAACTTGAGGCTTTAGAGTTCTGGGTAGAGTCTATCCAGACAATTTTACATCACTTAGAGACTCTTATAGATAATAAAGTTAAGTTGGAAGTATACATGTTGTGGGGACCAAAAAATAATTGGTGGGATATTTTGGTATATACTTAGCAAGCTACTGGTATGTTATGGTAGGACTTTTAGGAAATGTTTCTGGAGTATTTATACCCAAATACCTTAATATATGAGCGGGCTACAAAGTTTATGAGGTTGACCCAGGGGACTACGTAAGTGATGGATTATGCGGGCTATTTCACAGACTTTCAATGATTTGTCCCAATGTTGGTAGGGGATGAGCTTGCTACTACAAGATGTTTCCAAGATAGACTTAGACATAAGATTAAATCTCATGTGAACATATTCAGTTTAAAAAGGTTTTTAAAAGTGGTGGATCAGGACCTTATTTTAGAAGGGAACTTAAAGGAGGCTTTAGGTTGTGGGTTTTTGGTTTCAGTTGGGTGGACCAGTGGTGTGACTTATGAGGGAATGAAGTGTCATTTTGGGAATATTAATCAAGGTGAAAGTGTGAAGAGTATTTAGAAAAGAGGATAAGCCTAACAGGGTGGCGACTAGGTGTTTTTTTATCAGTGTGGAAGACTGGGACACATGTGTGGTCAGTGACCCTAACCACCAGTTGAGTGATGAGAACGTGAAAAAATAGAGCATGTGAAGAGGTTCTGTAAGAACCCTCGATAGCTGGTCATGGATGGAGGATTGGGACCAATGTTGAGTGCAAGAAGGGGGTCGATTACCCCATATCAGACAGGAATTTGGATTTATATTGGTTATACCGATAGATGTGGTAGACGTGGTACTCTAGGGAAAGATTTTCCATATTAGCATGGTAGTGTAGCACTAAAACTTAGAACAAGACTTAGGGGAGTGGGGTAGGTCAGCTTCATATAGTTCAGTCTACACTTGGAGGTGGCGAGGCTAGACTATTGATGATTTGAGGTACGATTCTTGTATATTACACACTTTCTAGTGATTTTTTTGATATATGTGCCTTGAATTCTATTATATCTCAATTTGTGGTTATGTTGGGATTATTAGTGGAACATGTGTGTGGGGTTATGTTAATCAATACACCGTTAGAGGTGAGAGTGGAGAATATTAGGAAATGTAAGGGGTGTTCCCTTGAAGTTGGTGGGTATTGATTTTTATGATACTTGTTTGTGCTTGAGATGTTGAGTTTTGATCTAATTTTGGGTGTGGACTAGCCAGTGTTATACCAAGCCCATATTTATTGTTATCATCATAGGGTGATGTTCATGTCTCCTGAGGGAGACACTTATATCTATCATGGGGAATGGGATATCTGAGCTGGCCATGAAGGGCCAGTTTGTCAGTAGTTGGGTGAACTCAAAAACCTAAGTGGATTGTCTAATGATTGAAGATGGGGGAGTAAAGAATCTTGTCTTTACTCCTATAGTGGACTGGTTCCAAGATATGTTTCATCAAGAATTCTCAGGGATGCCACCTAAGATAGATGTTGAGTTTACGATAGAGTTGCTGCTAGGAGAAGAACCAGTTTCCATTCCACCATACATAATGGAACCATTAGAACTCTAGGAACTTAAAACTCAGTTAGAGGAGATAGACAACAAGGGGTTCATTCATCCTAGTACATCACCTTGGGGATCTTCAGTGCTATTTTCCAAGAATGCTGAAGGATCATTGTGGTTATGTGTTGATTATAGGAAGATTAATCATATGAGGGTTAAGAACTGATACCCTCTTCCTCAAATTGATGATATTTTTGACCACGTAATGGGATCTTCAGTGTTCTATAAAATTGATTTAAGGTTCGGGTATCACTATATGAGGGCGAGGCCTTTTGGTGTACCATATACTGCCTTTAGGAGTAAAGACAATTTGTATGAGTTTGCTGTTATTTCATTCAGCCAATGCACCGGTAGTGTTTATGGACCTAATGAGCCAAATCTTTCACCCATACCTAGACCAGTTTGTAGTTGTCTTTGTGGATGAAATCTTAGTGTACTCCAAAAGTCATTATGATCATGAAAAAAATCTTGACATCATTTTGAGTGCACTGAGAGATCATAGGATATACACCAAGATATCCAAGTTTAATTTTTGGATCAATAGGGGGAATTTCTTGGGTCACATCATCTTTGAGGAAGGTGTATCAGTGGACCCAGAGAAAGTGTAGACAATTGTGTTTTGGGAGGAGCCCAATAATTTTTTTGATGTCTGAAGTTTTCTAGGTTTGGAATGCTATTACCAAAGGTTCATCAAATACTTTTCCCATTTGGAAGCACCAATTTGAAGATTTACCAAGAAAGGTATCAAGTTTTAATGGTCTAGGGAATGTGATAATTCTTTCCAAGAGTTAAAGAATTGGTTTTAAAACCGCACTGATTATGATCTTACCTGAGCTAGGTAAGGGGTATATATTGTTTTATGATGCGTTTGGTGTTGGGATTAGGGTGGTGTTGATGTAGTTTGATAGGGGTTTCACGCATGGGTCACGAAAGTTGAGGCCTCATGGAAGAAATTACCCTACACATGATCTTGAATTGGCTGTAATAGTTTATGCCTTGAAATTTTGGCGACACTACTTGTTGGGAGAATAGTTTACGATGTTTACGATCATAAAATCTTGAATTACATCTCCTCTCAGCATGATTTGAATCTTAGTTGGTGAATATGGGTTGAATACATGCAATCCTTCGACTTTCAGCTGGTTTACACAACTAGAAAGGGAAATAGTGTTGCATATGCTTTGAGTCGGAAGACTCAAAATCAAGCAGTTTTGGAATCAAGTTCGGAGTGGAAGATGATGGCGTTGTTTGTTGAGATGCATATTGAGGTGTATGATGGAAAAGGGAAGATGAACCTTGCTTCCTTTGAAGTTGATTCCACACTCCTGAGATGGATTAAGGAAAGGAATTATGAGGATCTAGAATGTTTGGATTTTAGGGAAGGTTTTAAAGGTGGGGAGTCACCTTCTAGTTGGACTATTGGAGATGATGGGATTGTTTATTTTTTGGTCATGTGGTTGTGAAAACATGTATGTGATAAGAGTTGATGCATGATTTTAATGTATAGAAGTGGTAAGTGCATCATGGTTTGACCAAAATGTATCATGATATTCATAGGAAGTATTGGTGGCTAGGGATGAAGAAAGAGTTTGTAGGTTTCATGGCGCGATGCCTTACCTATCAGTAGGTGAAGGTTGAGCATCATTGATTGGGTGATTTGTTGCATCAATTTCCTATTCAGTAATAGAAATGGTATGATGTGATGATGGATTTTTTGATAGATCTCCCAAGGATACCTCATAAGAATGATAGGATCTGTGAATTTGTGGATCAGTTGACTAAGTTGGATCATTTATTGATAATTTTAGAGACTTCCACCATAGATCATTTGGGTGAGTTATACATTTGAGAGGTAGTGCGGTTTCATGGGGTACCACAGACTATAAATTTGGATCATGATCAGCATATCATGTTGCACTTCTGGTATGAATTACAGAGGGGATTTGGTACCCAGGTGATTTTGAGTATAACCTTTCACCCATAGGCAGATGGGAAATCAGAGCATACTATTTAGGTACTTGAGGGCATGTTGAGGGCCTGTTTCCTAGACTTATGTGGATTGTGAGAAAAGAATAAAGAACCAGTTAAGTTTTACTACAATAATGGTTACCAGGATATGATTCAAATGGAACCATTTGAGAAACTCTATGGTATACCATGTAGATCTTCATTATATTGGATGGAAGCTAGGGAATCATAATTGTTGGGACTAATTCTCATGAAGGAGACATCAAAAAAAGTTCAGCTGATTCAAAAACATATGGAAATGGATCAGAGTATGAATAATTCATATGAATATTATTGTTATAGATCTATTGAGTTTATGGTGGGTGATTGTGTATTTCTTTAGGTGTCACCAAGGTTGGGTTACCATCAGATTCAGAAATAGGGTAAGTTAGTGACTAGGTAAATGGGGCCATTTAAGATTGTGGAGAGGATCGGAATGGTGGCATACAAATTGGATCTTCTAGAGTGGTATAGTGGTATACAAGATATATTTCATGTGTCATGTCTTTAGTAGTACCACCCTAACTTATATCATATAATTAATGTTGAGGATGTTGATCTTGAGGCTGATGCGTCCTTTGAGGAGCATCCAGTCCGTATTGTGGATCATAGTGAGAAAGTATTACATGGCAAGAATGCTCCCTTAGTTTGAATCTTATAGAAGGATGATATTGTTTAGGAAATAAATTGTGAGAGGGAGATGGATATGTGGGCTCAGTGGCTCGATCTTTTTACCTTGGAAGCTCAGTGATGCTTGGGAAGAGCTGCTTGAGGATGATCTGTTATAAGATGGAGAGTTTTTAATATCCTAGAATTTTTGTAAGTATGTTCTTGTTTAAATTTTGGTTTGAATGAATTAAAGTTTTCTAATTTAATTTTTATTGGGTGTATTTAGAATCTTGAGGGTGTTATGGGGGTTTAGGGCATGAAATAAAGAAGAAAATGGCTATCCAGTGCATGTTTCAGAGTTGGCGCATGGTTTGAGTAAACCATGAAAGGGGGAAAGACCAACTGTATGACCTTAGACAAAGGAATTTCACAAAGTTTTCACACAGTTTTTCAAACTGTGTGGGATTCCCAGGTAACCATGTGACTTGGACCCCTCTTAGAGAGAGGTTGGCACATGGGTGGTGCATAGTTTGGAAAACTGTGTGGCCAAACCGTGTGACCCATTAAAAAGTGATAATTTACCACCCCCCTCGGGATTTTAAGTATCTCACCTGATTTTATTCCTCATTCTTCCTCCTACTTCCCTAGTAACAAACCAAACTTCCCCAAGATTCCCAAGGGTCTATATCCTTCGATTCTAGGTTGTTTGGAGTGTTTTTGGTTGTAGATCGAATCTCTGGGTATTTCTAATCCTTCTCTTACTTATCTTTTATGGATTAGGGCTTGTGGTTTCATTCTTATTCTTCTGAATCCCTAAAAACTTCTTTTTTTTTCAATGGAACTTAGGTTGGGGATTAAAATGGTTCTTGAATCTGGATATAAGGCCAGGGTTAAGGGTACATTCATCTTTGGATTTGAGGTAGGTGGTCTACAAGTTATATCCCTTGGTCTTGAAGTTTATTTGTGCATGTATAGTTTCATTAATGGTTCTATCTTATTGTGAATTTGGTGTATTTAAATGTATTTTATAAAATAGTTGGTAAATAATTAATTGGACCCCTCATGATCCCTGTGGGATACATTGAGGTTTTATAGACCGATTTAGGGCCACCCATGGGGTGTGCAAACATTCCCTAACATGGAAATGATAATGTTAAGTATAGAATTGACTTGTGATAAAGTATTTCCCATGATGAACATGTTTATATGTTATTCAAGTTGAAAATGGTATATTGATAGTTGTGTCTAGACTTTTAAAATGGTATAAGGGATTGTTTGGCTTAATATGAAATGGGTTGGGTGAAATAAATTGATTCTTATAAATGACTTATGAATTGTACTTGAAATTCATAAGTGTCTTAATGAATGTGAAAATTATGAACATGTTAAATGGGTAAAAACTTGTGAATTGTTATTTTTTGAAGTGGGTTAATGTATGGGAAATTGATGAACATGTTAAATGGGCCAAAGCAAGTAAATTTTGATTATGTTAATGGGTTAAGGTATGAGAAAGGGAAATGGTTTAAATGAGATATGCAATGTAATTGGTAAATGTTCTAAGGGTTAAGGCTTGATGTTAACTCCCATGTTGAATAATTATGAGATGAAAATGGTATGTGTATTGTTTTGTGTATGGTTTGTGATATGGTATATGTGGTAAATGGATAAAGAAGCATGTTCACATGGCTTGGTAGTTGTGGGGTATTGGAATTGGGGATCTATACCCATGGGTTAGGTTAGACCAAGGATTTATACCCCACCCATATAATGCACAAGTTAGGTAATGTGACTAAGGCTCTATACCCCTAACATATGCATTTGATGAGACTACCTAGACCAAGGATCCTAGATAAGTGTGATGTATTTGTTTGTGAAATGTTTATCCCTAGTGAGATAGGAAACTTGAATTATTCCCTTATTCATGATAATTGACTGGATTAGGTCATTATGAAAATGATGTAAATGACTAACCCTTGGAACATGTGATGAAAATGAATTTAGTAATAACGATGGTATAATTGATGAAAATGGAAATAATGGTGGAAATTGTTAAAGTGAATAGTGTTAACGAATGGGACCTGAGTTGTCCTATGTTTACATTTTTATTTATTTATAAATTGCATGAACTATCTATTTAGATTGGATATTTTATAGACACAGTTGGTGGTGGCCTACTGAGTTGTACTCAGACCTTACTCAGGATTCCATTGGGCACCCGAGAAGATTTCATGGTTTCACGTAAGGGTAAGGGAAAAGGCCCTATTATAGGGAGTTGAGTTAGGATTGGGATGTGCACGGTTGAGGATCTGGACTTGGTGTCAGGAACCATTTTAGGGATTTGGATATTGTCTTTATTTTTTTGGGTTTTATTCACTCTTGGAAATGTTAGCATGACATGTCATATTTATAATTTGGTTGTAGTTTGTACCTTGTTTGGGAAATGGTCAGTAATGCATGTTTTTGGTTTATTGTTATTTTTTTCTTTATTTCATATGTTATTTTATGTGGATTACTCTAGTAAATAGGGTATATTATTCCCATATGATCCATTAAATCCTTTTTACTAGTCAGCAACCTCTAGAATATGGGGAGGCATGCTATAGGTCATGTGGAGACCTGACTCATGGAATCAGTTTAGTGGATCCTGGGTTGGGGACGTTACAACATACATCAGGAAGGAGTCGATCCACCTAAAAGAGTAGAATATGAGTGTAAAATTGTCTCTAGATCTAGGCAGTTATTTTACATAAATGTGGAATTCGAATATGATCATGAATTCCCTTCATTACATATATAGCCTCTCCCTATCCAGGGTGATCATTCAGTCTTAGCATGGATCAAGAATCTGTTGGAGATTAAAAGGGGCCACCACATCAAGCCCCTTCTAGTCTCTATAGGTAGGCGACGACTTAGACAATAATACCTTCAGAACTGCTCAATGCCATTGAGTCCTCATATGATTGAATAGAAGCCATGGAAGGGTGGTGCACACTAATACCACTCTAGAAGAATCCATATCCTAAATGGATGGATGAAACTTTACCCCCAACCAATTTCAGCAATCATAACTTATCCATATTTGATGGAATGAGAGACCCAGAATAGCATCTCATGCACTTTATGTCTAGATGTGGTTTGATGATGGGATCTCGAGATTAGTAGGATGTGACCAAGATGAGGTGTTTTGTACAGACACTTATAGGGACAAACTTTTTTGGTATAAAAGCCTTCCAGTAGGATCCTTTACAGGATGGGAAGACCTTCATCATCAATTCCTTTACCAGTTCAGCTCTACGCCATGGAAAAAAACAATTTTTGACCAAAAAAACTACAAGCCATGGAAAAATGAGAGGGTTTATGACTTCATAGCCAGATGGAAAGGTTTAACCTATTCACTCAACAAACCTCTCTCACAGGAAAAATTATTGAAAATATGTGCTGAAAATATCTAGGATGAGCTTCATACACCCCTAATCCAGATGAAATATCCAGGAAGATTCCTTGAATTTTATAAAATAGAACAATGTTTAGAAGATTCCATTCAGCAAACCCAATCTAAATATTGTCCTATACCCTCAGCATTGGGGAAAAGTCTTGGTAAGGTTGAGACTACCTCTATTACCCTCAAACTAGTAGTAATTCCCATTCAAGAACCTAGGAAGGTCATGAACTTCCCAACATATCATATCAAGTAGTAGTAACAAAAAAATTTCCCTTATCTAGAATCAAAAAGAGATCAGGTTAACCTGAGATTTTAGGAATGGATGAATAAAGAATACTCCTTCCAAAATGATAAAGTCCCCTGTTATTTCCTTGTATTAATGGAAAATAACCTACTCAAGCTACCACAGCTCAGGAAACCCAATGTGGCCAACCTCACTGATCGTCCTGACTACTTCCCATTCAATAGAAGGATGAGTCACACCATCTAGGATTGTTTCATCTTCAAAGAAGTCTTTCAAAGCATGGTCAATTCCAGATAGGTAATTTTGGAGAAATACTAGGAAAAAGTAACTCATGTAACCATCACCTAATCAGAAAAAGAGGGTGATTGGTAAAAAGTTCCAGCCAGGTGTGGGTAGTATTTTTACAATTGGATGACTTGAATGATAGTCAACTGAGCTCATGAAATCTTGATATAATAGCTTAAAAAACCCATAATGGTTCTATCATCTAGGTAGGTGACATCAGATATTCCTCTTGGTGGTGTAAATATCCACCAGAAACAAGAAGAGATAGAAGAGGAAGAGTCATATTTTGCTCTTATGCAAGATTTGACTCCTACAAATTTCTTTCCCGTAACATATGAAGTACAAGAACCACCCCACCAAATGGAACCCTCATCAGATAAAGATTTAATATTTGGTTTTTTAACATAATACACTTGTTAGACCCCTTATTTGATGATGAATATTACTATATGTATGAGTTACTTATACCAGACTGGGGAGCTAGAGGCCATAGGTGCAGGAGCCGAGGATACAGGGGATAGCACAGGCATGGTTGAATCCAACATCTTAGTCACATCCCCAAAGAGGACATATATGCAACTATAACCCATGGGAAAGTACTCTAGTGTGCCCAAAAAAATCATGGAGGTTTCTCCGATCCCTCTAGTGGTTTCCCTAGCCCAGTCATCTTACATTACTGACTGGTAGGGATGCAATTGCATGATCATACCAAATAAAGGGGAAGGAAAATGTAACCTATGACACTTAAAGAAGATTCTCCCTCAAACTCTACTCAAGAACTAGACCCATCAGATCCAAATAAATTAGCTCCTGAACCACATAATAAGGAGCAACCCCACCTTGGGAAGAACTGACCTCTGGCTAAAAAATACAACATTCTAAAATAGTTGATAGTTTTCCTATCCAATCTCTTAATCCTGGATGTGATCCATATTTCAAAATAACTTAGATATGAACTCTTTAAAGACATCCAGAGTCCATAGGATTTTGAGACAGAAGTCTATGTAGTTGAGGTTTCTTGAGTGGATACTACACTATCAGAATGTCATGTCTCCATCTCGTTCATAGAGAAGGATTAGAAAGAGGCCATTTAGGGACACATCAGACCCCTATATGTTTCAAGAAGACTAAAAAATGTCTACATCTAAAGGGATCTGATTGAAAATGGGTTTGGGATCAACCTCATCCTGATTTGGACCTATCGAAGTTTGGGATATAATGAAGGGGATTTATCTCCCACAAAGGTAACCATTGAAGGGTATGATAAGAGTGAGAAAAGACCTAACAAGAATATCAAGATCAAGGACTAGTTTAGGTATCTCACATCTAATGTTTAGTTCAGGGTTATCCAAAAATACACTTCATACAATGTCCTACTCGGAAGGCCTTGGATTTATATCCATGTGGTAGTGCATTAAATTTTTTATCAATGATTGAAATACCACATCGATGGGAAAGTCATCATACTACATGGTGAAAGAACTCCCTTTGAGTATTGTGAAGCCACATATGTTGAGGCAGGTTTCTACTAAAGGAATTAAAACAACCAATGGTGGATGAAAATATACAGGTTATAACCCCCAATTTCTTAGTGACTTCCCCTGTGAATCCCTATAGTATTCTTGATGGTGATTAGGTGCTTCCCATAAACTTGATTGAGGTAGTAGACTTAATCCAAGATGTCCAATCTCCTTCTATCCCCAACAAAAATGTAAAATAAAATTAGCTCTAAAATCAATCTAGAATGGATCTGGAAGTAGGGGATGAAAATGTATTTTCCTATGAACTCTCTTATCCCTAAAGTGATATATATGACCTCATATTACCTACCATACCTGAAAATTAATCCATATACTCATAGGTGGATGAAGAAGAAGATAACCTCAAGAACACCCCTCCCGCATTTGAGGAAGGAATCTCCACCACCATCGATGATATCAGGAAGGTAAATATGGGAATATAAGAAGACCCATGACCTACATTGATTAGTTCCACCATTCATATCAATGAGAATGAGATGTATATTTCATTTCTAAAGTAACATTGATACATGTTCCCTTGGAATTATATAGAAATGCTTGGGATGAATCAAAATGTGGCTACACATCATCTCAAATTACCCAATGAACAATGGGGTTTCAAGTAGGCATCTAGGAGGATTCACCCCTCTCATTCTACTAATGTAGATTTGGAAGTTGGAAAATTGATCCAAGCCATTTTTGTCCGAGAGGTGAAATACCCAAGATGGCTTACCAATATATTCCTTTTAAAGAAAAAGAATGGGTAAATTATGTTATCTATTTATTTCAGAGACCTTAATCAACATTTCCTAAAGGAAAAATTTCCATTGCTGATCACAAAAATCTTGATCAATGAAACTGCTGGATTCTAAGCCATTTCCTTCATGGATGGGTATTTAGGGAACAATCAGATAAAGACCCCCCTTGAATATGAGGAATCCACCGCCTTTAAAGTACCATAGGGGATCTTTTTATACCAGTTAATTCCCTTTAGATTAAATAAAATTGGAACTACTTATCAATAATCCATGAATCATATCTTTAATCCATTATGGGGATTAATGAAATAATTTTATATCGATGATCTGGTGGTCAATTCTTGACAGCGATGTGATCACCTCATGGATCTTCAAAAAATCTTTGAAAAGTTATGACAACATAGTCTGAAGATAAATCCAATGAAATGAACTTTTGGGGTAACATCCAAGAAACTTTTTGAATTTGTGGTATGCCACCATGAAATTGATATTTAACCTGAATAGAATAGTGAAATTATAGAAATGTCACCCCATTGAAATATCAAATAACTAAGGGGGATCCAAGGGATCTTCTCTTACATTCGGTGTTTTATAGATAAACTGACTAGAAAATATCTCCCCTTCACCAAGTTAATGAATAAGGGAGTTGCCTAATAAGGGGATGAGGATTTCAAAGAATCCTTTGGGAGTATCACAAAGTACATGATTCACCCAATGATCTTGATGCCACTGGTGTAAGGAAAGCCACTCATATTATATGTGGACACCATGTAATGATCACTTGGTGCTCTCCTTGCACAAAAAAATAATGTGAGGAATGAGAACAGTCTCTTCTACCTCATATAAATGATGTTAGAAACTTAGATATGATATTCTGATGTTGATAAGAACTACCTTTCACTCATTTTTCAGTGAAAAAACCCAAGGCATTACTTGCAGCACCACGAAGTACACTTGGTCTCTCGTATCTACCCGCTCAAGTACATCCTTGTTCATCCAATGATGAATGGGAACCTAGCCCGATGAGTGGTTATTATGAAATAGTATGAATTCCTATTCGTGTCATAAAAGTCAGTAAAAGGGTAGGCACTGAATGATTTCCTTATAGCACATCCCTCCATATAAAGAACACAAGTGGACACCAAACTTATAGATGAGGAGATTTTCTATGCACATGGCACTCCTTGAACATGGTAGATGTATTTTGATGGTGCCTCCCAAAGTCCTATCAACAACAGACTGGAAAACCTGAAGCTCAATTGGGTTGTCTTAGGGATTGTATTTATTTCTCTGAAAAAAGAAAATTTTCCCTACTCTTTCTCACTATACCAAGGTTACAAGAATAATGATTCCAAATAACAAGACCTTATTACTATCTTGGAACTATCCTATAACTAAAAATATCCTACCTAAACATCAAAGGGGATTTAGAGCTAGTGATAAAGCAGATCAATCGTAAATATTCCATAAAAAAAATAATTTGCCCCTCAAATTGGATATTCCATAGGACTAATGGAAGATTTATCATTTAAACCCATGTTGAATCATGTCCCATGATTAAAAACTTATTATTATGATTCACTAGCTAATGTATCCATAGTTCAGGATGACCCTAGTCCTGACAAGGTGGTCTTCCACATCACGTACCAAAGGATGGCCTCATCAGTCTTTATCTATGATATGGAAGAAATAAATTAGGCCAACATCATCCTAGAGAGTGATGAACCAATATCCACCCCTAGATGGATATAAAACATAATTGATCATCTCCAAAATGGGACTCTCTCAATCGACTGATCCAGAAGGGAATAAACTTGGCATAGAGAAAAAAACTCTACCCTCCAGGATAGTTCAAATGAGAAAAATTCCTATACAAGCGAGGATTCGATGAAATCATACTCATATGAATAGTATAAAGAGAGATTCCTTCTATAATGGATGAAGTTAATACAGGATCATACAACTCTCATCAGTCCGGAACTAGGCTCTCCCACCAAATCAAGAGGCTAGGTTACAATTAGAAAATAATGATATAGGAATATGTCGAATTGACTAGGAAATTTCATTCATGAAGGATTCATGAAAAATTTATTCATCATCCCTCAAAATTGATATATACAGCTAAATATTCCTGGACATTTACCATGTGGGGAATAGATGTTGTGGGACCATATACCCCATCCATAACTAAGCAGTTTAAGTACATCCTTATTGCTACTGACTTCTTTTCCAAATGGGATGAGTCAATCCCTATCAAGGAATTCAGGATGAATAATATCATTAAATTCATGAAGTCTAATATCATCACCATATTTAGAGTACCTCATATGAAATTGACGGACAATGAAACCAACTTATGTTCTACTGAGTTGAATAGATCATACAAGGAGTACATCATTGAGTCCAACCATTCATCCCACTATCACGTAGTAGAAAAAATATATACCTTTAATAAAACTATAGAAAATGTACTCTAGAATATGGAAAATAAGGATAAGGATTCATGGATGGAAAATATCCTCCATGATTTATGGTACTACCATACCACCACACATGCTACTACACAAGAAAATCTATATTCATTAGTGTACGAGACTGAGGTAGTGTTTCCAATAGAAATATAGTTTCCCTAACTATGGATAGATATCTATGGGAAACTCTTAGACTATGAGTAGTTGAAAAATTGGTAGGATGAATTAGAGCAGATTGATGAGAAAAGTTTACACACACTGTACAACCTCGAAGTCCATCAAAGTCATATTTCATGAGACTTTAATAAAAAGGTTTTCCTACACTCATTCCTTTAATGAGAACTGATATTGAATTTAAGAACTCCAATGATACCAGGAAAGAAACCTCTAAATATAGAACCCAAATGGGAAGGGAATTACATTATACATAATTTCTATTCTAAAGAAGCTTAATTATTGGATACAATGGATAGGGAACGCACCACACCCCCACAAGTTAGAGGTTTCTAAAGAAATATACTATGAAACCACCTTCAAAGACTCCCAAGTACTAACCACATGAAGTTAAACTTTACGGAAGGCATCCTGACCATATGACATAAAACTGTATGGAAGACATCTTGAACACATAATGTTAAGCTGTACAGAAGAAATCTTGACCATAAGAAATTAAACTGCATGGAAGATGTCCTGATCGCATGATGTTAAAATGTATGAAATAAGTCATAGTAGAAAGACTTTAAACTACATAATGTCTCTCATCCTGGTCACATGAAATTAAAATGAATGACATTTCCTTATCGCATGCTGTTAAAATTCAAGGAGAATCTCCTCACCATATGAACATAAATTTCATGGGAAGCATCATCTCACCGATGATTCATTATGCAAAATCTAGATCTGCACAAAATATAAATGAAGTTCCACATCCCTATGTGTGAGTTAGATCCATATAGGGAATTCCCCATCCAAGAACTACATGTGGATTGATTCCTTCCATCATAGGATATGTAGTGACACTCGGATCCCAAATACTAGGTCCAACAACAATATATTCATCCTGTTCATAAGACATCAGACTACGTGATAACTTTCAAGCCATATTTTTCATGCTGGGTGACCTTCATCCTCACCAAATGATGTTAAACTACATGGTTGAAATCCATACCACATGATATCAAACTTTATGGTTTTTCAAGAACTACATATGGATTGATTCCTACCATTACATGATATGTAGTGATTCCTAGATCTCTGTTCTAGGGTACAACCATGATATTTCTTCACATCGAGTCAACTTAATACTTAACACATTACCTTAAACTGCATGGATCATGTCTTTTCCGCATGACACTAAACTGTACAATTTTTTAGAACTATGTACAACTTGATTCTCACTTCAATGAGATACATAGGGATTCCTAGATCCTATATCTTGGTATAGTCACCACATGATACAAAATTCCCATGTCATTTCTTTTATTTGACTCCATATGGTGAGATAATACCTTTTCTATTTCTTGTTTCTCACACCAAGCATAAATAATGTGGACTTTGGAATTTGGTAAAGGCTTCCCTATATGGTCAAGATATTTCAATTCATGACAAGGTTAGCATGGTCATGGATGTAAGACCTTAAAAGGTACATCATAATTCCTTTCTGTATGACATTAAACTACATGGTTTATGTGTCTTTCATGACATAAAACTACGCATTACCATGGAACTCACCCGAGATGACCATTATCCTTTGTGTTTGTCTCCCAACACACATCCATTCAAGAAATACACGTGTCTTGATTTCTACCATTACATGATACGTAGTGACACCCAAATCTCTAGTCTTGGGTCTAGCTGCAATATTTCCTTTTCATGTAAGGAACTTGCATCCTTGCCGCATGATGTTAAACTATATATTTTTTCTAGAACTGTGTGTGAATTGATTTCTAACATCATAGGATACATAGTGATGCATGGATCTCCAATCCTGGGTCCAACTACAACAATCAACATGAAAAATTCCCACCTTTATATATGGGTCATACCTGCATAGATATATTCCCATACAAGAACTATGTTTGGATTGATTCCTTCCATTTTAGGAAAGTTGTGACACCCAAATATCTATTATTGGATCCAACCACAATATTTCCTTTTCATTTAGGGAACCTATATCCTTTTTGCATGACATTAAATTTCATGGTTTCTCAATAAATACGTGTTTCTTTATTTCATTCATCATAGGATACATCGTGATGCTCGGATCTCCAACTGGGTCCAGCCACAACAATCAATAAGAACAGTCCCCCCTCTGCATATGGGTCAGACCTGCATGGGGAGTTTCCCATCCATGAACTACATGAGTTTTGATTCCTTCCATTACAAGATTCATAATGACACCCATAAATATATTATTGGGTCCAACTGCAATATTTTATTTTCATGTTGGGTAACCTACATCTCTGACACATGAAATTAAATTACATGGTTTCTTAGGAACTATGTGTGGCTTGATTCCTATCATCATAAGATATATAGTGATGCCCGGATCTCCAATCCTAGGTTTAGTTGCAACATTCAACGGAAAAAATGCCCACCTCCGTGTATGGTTCAAACCTATATAGAGAGTTTCCCATTCAATAACTATATGTTGATTGATTAATATTACCATGGGATATGTAGTGACACATGGATATTTGATTCTTAGGTCTAGTCATGATAAAAAATTTCCCCCTCCCCATACATGGGTCTAACCTGAACAGGAAAATTACATGATAAAACAACATATGGATTGATTTCTATCATCACATGATATGTAGTGATGCCTAGATCTCAAATAACAGGTTTATCCACAACATATAAAAAGATAAAAATTCACCCATAACTATATATGGGATAGAACTATGCAGTGAGATTTCATAGACCCACTCTTGTGTGGCTCAGTTTATTTCCTAGTTACCCCTTTTTTCTTACACCAAGAATAGATAATGTGAGCTTAGAGAACTTGGAAAGTCACTCTAGCTGATGCGACCAAGATATATCTTAGTTTAGGTATCATATCTTAGTAGCAAGACTTTAAACTATATATCATATTTATGAACTTACCATATGATGTTAAACTACAAGGAAAGGAAAACATCCTTGTCACCTGAAATTAAACTGTATGATAGATACGTCCCCACTAAATGATGTTAAAATTTGAAGGCCATCATCCATAATAATTCATTATCAAAGTATCTTAAGAACCTTACCCTAGTTAACTAGACAATGGGGTGCTTCTATCATATGTCTAAGCACATCAACCCATAAATTACACTTCATTTATTGAGCACCTCAGTTTGTCGCAACCCTCTCATGAACCATGGAAAGGAAAAGATATCTCTCTATTTAACCATGCTATCAATGCATAAAGGGATTTGACTAACTAACCAGGCACATCTTGGCCCTACAGGAAGGGTTTTTTTGATCCTTGTAATCTTGACATCACCATGGAAGAATTAAACACCTTAGGGTATTCAAGGTCATCCCTAACATAATCATATAATATCATTACTCATGTACTGAGAACCTAGATCCATGATTTACAACATTTTCATCTATCACTCAAAAGGACATTGGAGTACTCTTTACTCTGTGTATCTTAGTTAAGATATTGTTTAATATTCTCATCATACCAGGACCATGTGTGTCAAACCTTAAACTGTATTCACTTTAGTCAAAGCTGTGCGACCTTAAACTTTAACCTTTGATGGACCAAATAAAAAACCATAAAATTCTATAGAAAGAGACAAAAAAATTGTCATGTTAAAACCTAAAAAAAGATGATTTAGCAAAATTCAAGTATCCACTCTCTAAACTCTTCATCTACAGAGTTTAAGAAAATAAATAGAGCATAAAAAAACAAGACATAAAGCTCATAGGGCCCAAATTTTGGCCCTAGTAAAAGTGGATCCATGATTGATGGACCTCCTAGTCCAAGAAGAATTTAGAATAATGATTTGTCACATATCCTCATCATGATAACGTGTTCAGTAGGCGGTGACACAAATTTTAGGGTGCTCGAACCCTTATTGAATATTACATTTTCCATAAATCACACTTTATGATTTGAGAACCTCAGGTCACTACAAACCTTCCATGGACCTTGTAAAAGGATACTCAGCTTCAAGAGACCCTTTTTTGACTATGAATATATGCCTATGGATCCTGTATATGTGCTCCCGACCATCAACCAAATGCATCATTACCATGAAAAAGGGATTTCCGATCCTTATGATCCCTAACATAACCATGGAGGAACGAATCACCTTAGGGTGTTTTGGGTCATCCTAGAAAGGATTTTACCATACCATTCTCATGACTTGAGAACTCTGGACCATGATTTACAATCCCCATAACCATAATATTCAAGAGGATTCTACATCCTTGATGTTACCTTACCATGTTTTGTACCCTTTATCAAAGAGTGAATACAACCATACATTTCGAAACCTTTTAATGACCCAAACCTCATGAATAAAAACCACATGGTATATGGATCGAGCTTCCCAACTAAGAGATAAACTAACCTAGGGTGCCATAACCCTTCCTAGATAGTTTTTTCTCCACTTCCTACTTCATCTTCCAGAAATTTGAGTCTTTAAAAAGCATTTATGGACCTCAGAAAAGAGTGGGGATCCCATTTATTTGTTCATGCATGTAATCCATATGGGATCATGCATAAGGTATTTGACCTACTAACTAGAGACATCCCCTCCTTACAGAAAAGGAACTCTGATCCTTGTGAGATTAGGTTGCCCTGTGAAATAACTCAACGCCTTAGGGTGTTTTGGGTCATCCCCGGTATGTCTTCCCCATTCCACATTCATTGACCCGAACTTTTGGACTATGAATTTCTCAACCCATATTCCAACTATACAGGTGGAATCAACTTCCCTATTATTTTTCATGCACCAATTCCATATCCAAAATCTTTCATGGGCCTTGGAAAAGAGTGGGGACACCTCTGTTTGAACATGATAGAAACACATAAGGGATTTAACTTACCAACCAAAGTCATATCCTCCTTGTAGTAAAGGAAATCCAATCCTCATGAACCCTGACAACACTGTAGTAGAACTCAACACTGTAGGGTGTTTTGGGTCATCCCTGACATATATTCCCCACATTCTATATTCATCCATAATTTTCTAATAACAAGACTTTAAAATGTATAGCATATTTAAATCCTTACCACATGATGTTAAACTGAGTGGAAGATGTCATAACAGAAAAACCTAAAATTCCTAGAATATTTACATCCTTACCCATGATGTTAAACTACATCGAAGATGTCCTAAAAACAAGACCTTAAACTACATAGCATATTTATATCCTTAACATATGATGTTAAACTACATGGAAGATATCTTAGAAGAAATGATTTAAACCGAATAGCATATTTACATCCTTATCACATGATGTTAAACTACATGGCAGAAGTCCTTACCACAGAATGTTAAACTGCACAGATGATGTCCTTACCACATGACACTAAAATGTATAGAGAATATTAATTCATGAATGGTATATTATATAAATAGAAGGTCTGATCTGAAAAACCCTAAACTACAACAATGGTCTAGTTTTCAAGACCTTAGAAAAGACAACTGAAAGAGACACAATGGTCTCTAGGTTGAAAACCTATAAAGGGAATCTTGGAAAAAAGTTAAGTCTTTGCTCGCTGGACATGCACTTTTCATGATCTAGTAAATATTGAGAACTCATAAATGGAAAAAGCACAAAAGCTATCAGGATGAAGACTACTGTGAGGGAATCCTGAGCAAAATCTAAGTCCATTCCCTCTAAGCCTTCCCCTATATAAAAGCTCAGGTAAAAATTAGGGTAATATAAAATAAAAAGATATAAATATTATATGGATCATCATTTTCACTAGAAAAAATAATCTATGATTTGTAATTCCACTAAATTCATCAAAAGATATAGAATTATCCCTTTAGGAAACATATTTTACCCAAATTATCATTTTGAATTAGGAAATCTCAAGAAAATTGGAGCAGGTACATCAGTGGGCATTCATAATAATTTTATAAAAAAAAATCTACTGTGATTTAAGAATTCAAATCTAGGCATCGAGGTTTACTTGATATTATACAAAGGATGGGTATCATTGATGATCTACACAACATCAGATCAATGAAATGTCTTGCACATCATGAATGAAGGAAATATGGACAATAACATGAAAAGTTAAAATAATTTGTTCATTGATAACATGAAAAATGAGAAATATCCACATTTTAGAGCCTCTCTACGGGTTTAGTCAAAATAAAGACATTAGCGATCAGACTATAGTAAGATTCAACCAGTTTAATTTTATAGATTAGCTAGATTCTGGAGAGAAATGTTAATGGAATACTGAAGTGCCACTCACTTTTCCTTCTTCACCATCACCGTTGGATGAAGAGTCTCGATAAAAGAAGATAAACCTTCAGATCCTTTTTTAATAGTCTCTAATAAATATGATGATGTAAAAATATGGGATCTGGTGGTATCTTTTCACACTTCATACTCTTCTATTTCCATAGTTAAGAGGTCCATTTGAATGTGTAATTCAGAGGCTATGTGATGTGTCTACTCAAGTGCCTTTGATGCTTACCTCAATGATTGGGATAGAGAACCTTCATCATTAAAACTACACAATAACTTTTCACTATTAAATAGTTGTTTTCAAGTTAGTATGATTTGTAGCATGATATCATATAATGGCCAGCAATCAAATCCACTCACCCCCAAATCATGAAAGAGTTGGTGAAGGATTTCCTCTTGGTCAAAAAATGTTTCTAGGGGAGAATTAGTGATTTAGGTGTGAATTTTATACCAGTTTAGACTATATCAATTTTGGTCCTCTATAAATTATAGGGTAGGTTCATCAAAAAGGGGAATGATTCGATGAGATAATGAAGAATTAAGAGAGGAAGTCCCATGTTCTATTCTCTCAAATGATGCATCATTCGTCACTCGTATTAAAGGGATAACTTAATAAAATTTCCCCCACTAATGGGATGGTTTTTGCTCAGATGAGGATTATTCCTCAAAGGATTTCCAAATCTTGAATCAACACCATTGTTGTTATAGAAACGGGGTTCGGTGAAGCACACTTATTTTCCACCTGATGGACCAATCTATTCATCACACCACCTGGATAGGCTTCCACCCAATCTTGGGCATAATCATAAGATAGGAAGACAAGGGAAACAATCGGTAGAAGGATAATCTTAGAATTTTTTTCCTCAAAAAAAATATAATACAAAATTGGTGGATAATATCAATATGTCGTTCTCCCCACATTCTAGCTGAGGGGATGGGAGAAACCCTTTAAATGAAACAGAATTTTTGGGAAAACGATAACGGGTATATGGTTAAAAAATAATCAACTTTTCCACATGGGTTGTGAGAAACCAATCTTGAAGAGAGATCTTTTATGACCATTCATCAAGAGAGCCACCATCATTATCAACAATTGGATAGGTCAGTGTGGGATAAGGAATAAAGTTGAAATGATCAGACTGGCTCTGCATTACAATAACCTCATCAGGACCTAGTGGAATTACCTCAACTCTAAAAATATTAAAAAATTTGGGGGTGAAATAAGGCATCATGGATCTCAATTTTGTTATGGTATTTTTAGTAGTATAAATTCTCCCCTATCTAGCCAAATAAAAACTATAAGGGGGAACCAATCCTATAAGGACCATTTCCTTATTGGATATAGACCTACAATTGGTATAGGCGAGTAAAAATCAGTATGAATAAATTAAGGGGTCGCCCCTCTGCCAATCGAGATGTCATAATAAGCGTGCTCACTCGAATTCCAAGGTGATCATCCCAGGCTTGAAAAATCCATCCATTCAAAAACATGTCTAAGAAACCCACCAACCTAAGGCTTAGGGATATCTACAGTCTCACCCAATTTCCCCATGTGGTATAATACCCACCCTCAAGGATTTCCCAATATGATCCTGTGCTGTCATGGACCTTCCAGGAAGGGAACTGGTGAGGGTATATAGAAGTCATCCAAGCTCTGAAATGGTAGAGAAATATGTTGATCCAATCCTTAAAGGGAACAAGAGCCTTAGCCCAGTTGGCGATAACTCACTAGGTGCATCGAAGAGACCCGAGATCAAATCTGGGTGGAGGCATATTTCCGGTACTGTAGCAGTACTGTAGAAGTACTATAGAAGGTAGTGTAGCAGTACTATAGCAGGCACTATTCGGTACTGTAGCAGCTGGAACTATTCATCCACCTGGGCCTTCGGGCCACCGGTTTGGTCCTTGGGTCCTGCAAGGCTTTCGGGACACCCAAGGCCTTCGGGCCAGTTGATTCTCAAGGACTTCGGGCCACCTTAAGGCCTTAGGGCCACCCCAAGGCCTTCGATCCACATGAATTCAGGCCCCAAACACACTACAAAAAAAAGGAGCAGCCCTAGAAGAGGATTCAGAGTAGGTGCACTCACCAGAGTAGAGCCAAATGGATTGTCAGAATGAGAGGGTATGACTATGCCATCAGTACCAGCCTGTACTTGCACGGGAAGCCTAGCCAGACGGTCATGCAAAGGTGGAGAGCTACTATCATGATGCAGATGCTGGGGAGGGGCAGTTCCTTGTATATAGTATGGTTGAATTCCCTAAGACCTTCGGGTCATGTAATCTCTTAAGCCTACGAGCCATATATTCTCTGAGACTACGGGCCTTGTAAGGGTTCCCCCTTATCCCTTGAAAGGGGGGGGGGGGTTATGAAAAATCAATAAAAAATGAAGGCCTTCGGGCCATTCAGGCTCCTTAAAGGAAATGAGTGAGTGCATATTCATCTCTTTCCTTAACTTATATTTCACAATATTATGCATGTCCCTTTCCAAGACTGGAGTTTGTGTGGGGTCATCCCAGACATACACAGTGGGAAGGAACTCATCATACATCTCTCCATGTAGAGATATCCCTCTCAGCTGATAAATTCCCCAAAGATAGATCCCTAACCCATCATGGTATAGATTAAAGGAATTAGTTCTAGGGAACCAATGACTACTTAGTTCTTTAAGAAGATCCGATTGATGGTAGACGATGAACTAATAAATCCATATTGCCTCATAAAGGTGAATATTGTGCAGCTAATTGGAAAATTCTAAGCAGCTATGTATAACCCAGAACAACCATACCCATTCATTAGAGAAATTTATACTAGGTCACATGTTCCATTTGAATCCCCAATTACTTCATGGATTATTCAGGTAGGAGAAAAATATACTCAAATAACTTTGAGAAATGGGTTGGTGGGAAAAATTACAACCTTTTGGACCCTGTGGGGAGTTCTCCAATATATAGGACAACCCTTGGGAATGTATCATGGACAATTGAATTCCTTTGAAAATCATTATTTGAACATAATATAGGGGAGATGGAGGCTAGTAAGATGGAAGATTATAACCGGGTGAGGGAATTACAACATCATCTAGCAGTCTAAATATGTATAAAGGAAGCTAGTATAGAAAGGGGTATCACTAAAGTTTATAAAAGATAATCCTATTCAAAAACTAATTGTCGTAGTGCATATGATACCAAGGGCCAACATTATGATTCCAAATAATCATGACCCTCCGGATAGTTGTAGTGGACGATGTATGGGAAATGGAATCAATTTGTATAAAAACAAGAAGTATATATTAGAAAAGGTAAAAAATACCATCAAAATATATGCACGACTCTGACATGATCATAGAAATTTTATGAATTATAAAGATATTCACAACCGCATGACTGGATACAGGTCTCACAAACTGCATGACCCATGAAGATTTCACAGATTTCATGAACCACATGGCATCTATACACCACATGACCAGTCATAAGACCCATGATCGTGTGATCCTAAGATGGTTATGTGAACCACATAATGATCGAGTGATTGCTCGACCAAGCTAGCAGATCCTGTGAAGTATGCAAGACAACTATGAGGTTAAGGACCTGGGTCAAGGTTCAAGAAATTACTAAGAATTGATTCATGGTTATTCTAAGAAAGTGCTGAGACAAAGCATAAAACATGATCAAATCTTGTGAATAAACCCCAAAAAACAGTCTTGAGAGCAGTTCTTGTGAATAGATCTTGTAATCAGTTCTCACAGAGAGGTCTTGCGAATGGAATATTATGATGAGTTCTTTTGAAGTGATCACGTGATGGAAGAAATCGAAAGAGATCTGAAGATTCTATGTCACCAATGAAATGAGCCACCCTTCACATCTCTATTTATAGAAAACTCCACAGAATACCAAAGGTCACCTGAGACACCAATTTTCAGAAGTCCCAAAGACTTAGGAAGGCATTTACTTTCCTCATAACTAAGAACTTTTACCTACTGACATCACTCTTGAGGGGGTGGAGCATTTGATTATTACCACCATATGTGAATAAGAAAACTATAAGGGAAGAAATACCCAAATCCTGGGTATTATTTTCTTTGAAAAACAAAGGGATGGTGGAAAAATTATGTGGACCACATAACCTTTATAAGGAAACACAATCACATTACCTTCTAAAGATCATGAGAAAAAATCATGCACAACACATGATATGTTTATGATCACAAAATTCCATTTTGAAAAGATCTCCTATTATTGTGAAGGAATCCTAAAAAAGTGATAATGATCATGTAGAGTCTTCAAAATGAGTTCCTCTAAATCATGAAACTTTTCAACTAACGAATAAATAAAAATCATCCAAAACCCCTTATAAAATAAAGGTGGAGAAATGTGGAAGACTTATGTGATGGAGAGTATGTTTATATTCATGCAATGTGATTATGTGACCCTAAATACCTCATGAATCCCCTAGTGATATGTTGACCTTATCATGTGAGAGTGTGTTGGCATGACACCCCCATCATGTGAAGGACCTTAAAATGTCCATTCAATTATACGATACCCCTTCGACGCCATAGGAAAATGGAAGGGTTGTCTGTGAAAATTCTCACATATCATCATGAGGCCTATCATAGATCACACAATGCACCACATACAAATAGAGTTATTATCCCTGAAAATGCTTACATAATGTCGTGATATCTCCTGTCCTTGTTAAATAAAGATGGAAATAAAAAGGGAAAATGTGGAAGATTATCATGAAGGGAAGGTACACTAATATTCACATGAAAGGGGTTATATTCCCAAGGTTATTTCTATTGATCATGTGAAGACCCATTGATGTGTCAGCCTAATCCCATGGATTCCCCCTTGATAAGCCACCTTAGTCTCATGAAGAACCCCATACAAGTCATATTCAATCACACTAAAGCCTTCCCATGGGCATCTTGATCCCGTGAAGACTCCTAGGCATGTTAAACTAACCTTGTGAAATCTCTTTGACATGTTAACATGGTTAGTAAAAATCCATTTGATTGACTGAAGTACAATAAACATGGAAATGGAGGAACATTCTCGTGATCACTATCATCATACGGTGTCATAGATGAACCATGACTGGATCATGCGAAGCACATGATACAAAAATATCTCCACTAAATCTTGATCATATTTTCAAGATATAAAGTGTGTAAGAAAGAATATAACCAAGGTAGTAAGACCTATAAATACCTCCCCATCTATATAAAAAATACACACAGAATGAATACTGCTACACAGGAGCACATGAGCAGACTTCTCAGAGTAGTAGGTCACATAATATTAAAGGTATCCTGCCAGGTAAAATCGAGGGAACTACCTAAGGGATCATGAAACATGAATATGTTCTTCACATGATCACTTTATAGATCATGTGAAGGAATTCCAGTGTGTTAGCCAGATTATGATAAGGAGGTCTTACATGTCAACTTAGTCACACAAAACCTAAAATAAGCTAACACTTGAAAAACCTTGAGTAAAATATGAAATAAAGGATGTAATAAGACTAAAAAGGACATAAGTATTATGTGAATATAGATACACTAATCTTCATGAGCTTGTCATGGCCTAAACAAATCATGTGATAACATCAGGTCATGTTTCCCAAGTTATGAAATACCCCCATACATTGCATTTGGATCATGCGTTGTCCCTTGGAGATGTCAATAAAGTCATGTAATTACCTCTAGGAATGTATCCCAAGTCTTGTGATGTCCTCCAGATAAGTTATCTAGATCATACGACTCCCTCCAAACACGTCGTTGAAGTCTTACAACACCCTACAGACATGTCCACTAGGTCATGCGACACCTTCCACACATGTTTTCCTTGATCATTAAATGTCTTCAAAACATATCACCCAAGTATTACAATTCTTTCCAGACATGTCAACCCGGTAATGTGCCACCTTCTAGACATACCAATATTGATCATGTGACAAAATCCCTGACATTATATCCAGATCATGCGTTGTACTGTGAACAAGTCAACTGGATCATGTGATTGTCTTAGGAAATTTCTTCTAGAAAATCAAGAAATATCTAGAAATCCTCATACATGTCATACATACACCCTAGACATGCCAAGAAGACAATCAGGATGTGTCGGGTTGATATACTAGGAAATGATAAACTTTTTCAGTGGACATATTCAGTCATACCCCCAACTTAACTATGAGAACTATGATACCTTATATAAACAAGATATGTAGGAAACCTTCCTAAGGTATGATATCAAGCAAGAATCCACCTTAGTGTAATCCCATCCATGTATCTGATACTCTAAGGGATCCAAAACTCCTCCCATGGGTACACCATTTTTCTTCATCAATTGATGGATTGAGCATCCCACTGAACTATGATGAATTTGATTCTTGCTATAAATAGGTTACATAGGATTCCTTCATAAGTCCTAAGATCCACATCAAACAACCCATAAGGGCCTCCCCAGTGTGTAAGTAATGCATCTATATACAATGAGAATGATCACTTACTATCCCTTGTTTCTCACACCAAGCATGGATCATGTGGGATTAGGGACTTGCAATGATCATATAATTGGCATCATGAATCTCAACTTTCTAGGAAAACCTCAATGTGTAATTCCCATTTAGCAACATGATATGACTTCCCCCATACAAGGGAATCTACCTCAGCATATGTCCCAGGGGAATGATTGAACTTTTATGACTCTAATTCCTAATATAAATAGGATATGTAGGACACTTTATTGATTCTTGAGCTCCATACCCAGTACCTAAGTTCCCTTATATATGTCCTTTCCACATGATGTTAAAATTTTCAGTTTCAATGAACTACATGGGTTTTGTTTCCTGTTATAAACAAGATACATATGGAAACTCATAAAGTTTCAATACCATCCTTGATATGCTAATAACCTCCCTAGATGGTAGTAAACAACATAGTGACTATTTATATGGATTTATAATATAAGAAGATACAAATTTATGGGAAATGGATGAAGAAAATCAGATATATATAGATGGAATAATTAATAGAACCCCCTTTACACATGGAAGTATTCAACACTTGATCATTTTTTTAGGGTAACTGGTCTTGTATCAGGATTAGGAAGAGATTATCAAACATATCTTAAATCTATGAGAGTCTTGGAGTAGGTGATAATTACCCCTAAAAGGGTGTGATGAGCCAAAACTCCCATACTCTTGACCAATGTTATCTCCTAAGAACCATTGGGTCTGAAACCCTAATTGAAAACCTAACTTTGGAAAGAAGGACTATAATTAGTTATGGATGTGGGAACTATTGTAAGTTTCTATTAAGGGTGGAAGTGGAGAACCTAACATAAATGATTGTAAAGACCTTGAAACCACCACCAAAAAACTTCAAGAAACACCACACATACTTTTCATTAGAAATAGTATCGTATTGATGATAGCATGATAGACACCATATGGGATTCATGGGAGATATGTATACATGAGTGTTTTCATTAGTTTTTACACAATATGAGTAAGAGATCCATGGAGAGAGTTGAAGCCATAGTTTTTGATTAGTCTTACTATATCCATTGAATTGATTATATCTCATCCCATGTTTGTGATGGATTATGCTCCTATTGAATAGGAGATAGTTTTTAGAGGAGATCATCATCAGTATGATATAATCCATGGAGAAAGGAGGTCACACATAGATATGATAGATTTTCCTTTAGTATTCATAGTCAACATATGGTAAGTAATTTTATTTAATAATTTATATATAATTTAAATGTAAAATACTTATTTTATATTCATATAGGCTATTGAGTATACTAATGTTATGGAGTTCAATGTTTTTAAGAAGATGTATATTGATCCTACCATTGGGGAGATTAATGGTGATCAAAAATATTAGATTATGGTCAGTATTTTTTTTGATTTTTAAAATTAACTTAAATAAATATTTTAACTAATTTAATTTCAAATTTCATTTTAAGATGGAATATGAGGTCATAAATTATCACACACATGATGAGAGTTGGTCTAAGACTAAGGGTAAGGACACCAGTGAGTCTGGATTTGATAAGCTAGCTTGGATGTAGGAAACTCATTATGGTATCGAGAAATGTTGAGTGGTTGGTATCAGTTTCTGATTAACACCTACCAGTTATTATGGAACTACTCTATAGTATTCATCCAGTTTGAGGGGAGCTCATGCAGATTCTTTATCATTATATATAGTGTATGAGGAGAAGTTTTGAGCTCAAAATGAGGTTGTAAAGTGCATTCCTAGAGAGTAAGAGGATCTTTGTCAGCACTATTAGTATAATATGGAGTAGCAGTGTCAATGGTATGAGATAAAACATGAGTAGATAGATTATATGTAACAATTGTGCAAAGTATAGGGTGAAGTTACTTCCACCTAGTCTTCTAGATGATCCACCACCTCTATAGTGATTGATGATATATTTTGTTGACAAATATATTATGATATGTTTTTTATTAACATATTATGTGTAATATGGTTATTAATTCATATGCATACAATTTTATATATTTGGTTTTTTAAAATTTGTTTGATGTTATTTTTTTGGGTTTTTTATAATAGAATTGTATTTCCACTAAAATAGGTTATTAATGATGAAATTGTTTTACCATCATTAATAACCTATTATGATGAAAATATTATTCTATTTCTAATGGTGATTCGTTATATATGTTTCACAAAAAACTATTTATGATGGAAAATTTTCCATCATAATTTTTTTCTGATGCCATTTTTGACTACGAGCCAATCACAATAGACCCCCATCACCATTGAATATTTGAAATGGTATCCCATTGAAAATACCTAAGTTTATAGTTTTTGATGCATGGCCATACATCATTAATATCCAACCACTAGTCTGATCATATATACAAATAAACAAGGAAATAAAATATACAAGAGGCTCTCATACCATCCCTAATCCATACCTAAATCCTAATCTCCAAGTCCCTATTGAGATAATCCATATCAATTAGGTGATACTAAGCCTTTGTTCTATCCACTACACATCCTATTATCAACCTGAAAGTATAAAAAAGGTCTACAAGTGCAACAAGGTTTCCATATAGGGGGTGAGAAATAAATTATCATTAGGCCGCTCCAATGATGTCCCTAATAGATAATTTCATAAAAAAATGAATTCACATTTTTTAGTACTTGACTAAATTAATAATAACTAGAAAAAATGATAAATAATTAACATTCAATCCTTGGGTTCTAATGTTCCACCTGGGATCGACCATACATGATTTGGTTAGTGAGGATTTCTCCGAGCATGGGGTATGACATCAAGGAAAAAACAAGTTCATCCCCATAATCATGTAACACATCATATCGGGGGGGGGGGGTAGAGTATCCCACATATCCATAACATATATAATTTCAGGGGGGGTGTGCATCCCTCTTGTCCATTACATATGTCATGTAAAGGGGGTACAACATCCCTCTTGTCCATTGCATATATTATACCAGGGGGAGATAATTCCTCCTGTCCATCACATATATCATATCCGGGGGAAGAGAATCCCTCCCATCCATCTCATATATAATATTGGGGGGGGGGAGAAGGATAGAATCCCACCAATAATGTACCATGTCATAATGATATGGGTTGGCCATATTCCCGAACCTATCATACATAACCAAGGTCTTCCTCTATAGTGAATGACCTGACACTACCATGATAGCCCCAAAAACTCATATAGTTGATCTTTAGGTTCTAAGGTGACACTCAAAATCAATGATACCTGCCTATCTAAACTACCCCTCTCCAAGTTCATCACAATATTGGGGAACCCACCATAGGTACCTTACGTCGTATCATAGTTTGGATACCCTACATGGGTTTCTCTATCTCCTTATCATCTCCAGTATCCATGCCCATCACTTAAATGGCATAACATCCCTCAACATCACATGATTATACTATTGACTCATTGTCCTCATAGGTAAATCCACATCGAAATTACTAAAGGGAGATGACATAATGCCCATCTCACTCCCCAGGTCACCCTAGGTCACTCCAATATCCATCACATCATTCAGTATCCATAAATGGAAATGATCTTACTATGAAAATAGTGGACCAGGGTCCATACCATGGGCTCAACATCTCATTACTAGGGTATTAGTACTCCAATACCTAGCCCCATGTCTCAAAAAATGCCTCAAAATCTATCTAGACACTCAGGATAATCCCCTTAAGAACACCCAAGTCTCACAATCACATCACACTGACCCATCAAAATTCTCATCTCACCTGCACAATATTCTCTAGGGTCCTCTAGACCCATGTCAATATTTTCTCACTCTAAAGTAAAAAATGGATTTAGTGGAATTTTTTAGCGGTGATTTTCAAATCCATCTCTAAATGTTCCGTAAATAGTTTTTTAGTGATGGTTATTAAAAAAATGTTATTCTAATTTTTTTATTTAAAAGAAAACCTTTATCAGCAGTTTTAAAAACCATAGATTAGTGAAGGTTTTTAAGAAACCACCCCTTAATTATAGGTAAAAAATATTTAATATTTAATAATTAATTATTATGTATTATTAATTATTAACAATTATTATTTACTATTTATAATCATTTATTATTTATTAATTATTTTTTTATGAATTATTATGTTGAAATTAATAACTAATAATTATTAATAATTATTAGTTAATAATTATTTATAATTATTAGTTAATAATTATTTGAAAATGAAATTAGTAGTAAGTAAATTTGAAAATCAGACTTCAACATAAAATGATCATAACTTTTGATCTGGATGTCCATTTAACCTCCACGACCAGTAAATCAATGCTTATGAAAAGAAATACAACACCATTAACTAATAATTTTCCAATATTTAATATTAAAAAATTTATTTCTATTCTAAAAGAAGATGAAAATCAAATTCAACTTCAAACAGCCACAATTTTTGACCTGGGTGTCCGTTTGAGTTTTGTGACCAGTCAAATTGAAGCTCACAGTGAGCTCTATGATATAATAATCGGGGGAGCCTTAGTTACTTTTTTTCAAGGTAAAAAAAATCCTATAAGACCTAAAAAATTGATATTTAAGTTGGGATACCCTAATTTTTGAATATTTGATGGAATTGAATCTTCATTTAAGATAATCTTCATATGATTTTTCAGTGGTCTATGATTTTATTACACGAGTTTATATTCTTATCGATATAATGGTGTTTCATTTGTA
Organism: Viscum album; assembly: GCA_963277665.1. Classification (NCBI taxonomy): domain Eukaryota; kingdom Viridiplantae; phylum Streptophyta; class Magnoliopsida; order Santalales; family Viscaceae; genus Viscum; species Viscum album. The sequence continues at coordinate 189,746,677 of OY728166.1, forward strand.
GCAGTCATCCCACTTTTAGTGATTTTTATTATTATTTATATATATCATTGTATATGAATTTACAATATATATATATATATTTATCTATATTAATTTATAATTATGTATAATTATAGATATTTATCAAAATTTATGCATATTTGTGTATAAATATAAATATTTATAAGTATTTATATTTATATATATATAAATATTTATATGTATTTATATTTATAATTACATTTCTATTTTTATTTATATTTATATGTATTTATGTATATTTATATATATTTTAATTATTTATATATATTTATATTTATATATATTTATTTATATTATGTGTGTGTGTGTACATATATATTTATTTATATATGTATGTATGTATGTAAGCTTATATGCATGTATATTTATATGTGTTTACATACATATGTACAATTATATTTAATTATAATTATATATATATATATCTTTATACACAATTATTATTAAGTATATATATGAATTTATATGTGTATTTATATTTATATACACTTATATATATGTATTTATATATTTATGTTTATATATATGCATGTATTTTATTTATTACTTATTTATTACATATCGATACGTTATTTATTATTAATTAATTAATTAATTAATACTTATTTAATATATATTGATTTATGTGGCCTTTGTCATGGATGAGTGGTAATCAGTTGCTGACCTCCACATCTAGGCGGTCCTAGATTCAAGACTTGATGGGAATAGGTAATGTTCCAGTACTATGTAGGCAGTGATGCCGACAATGATGCTAGCAAGTAGTGATGTAGAGATGATTCATGACACATACATATGGTGATGCAACCGTAATGTTGTCCTGGTGATGAAGATAGAACAATGTAGGCCTGAATTAGCACTAGAACTTAGGTCCATGTAATTGGGTTCATGCCCATTGGGCCTTCGACCCACTCTTTGTAATAAAAGTGGCTAGTTGGATGAGTTATCTCTAGGGGGGGTATGACCTATCCTTCCAGCTCACGGGTGTGTGTGTGTGTTACCTTATATTGTACCCAATAACATACCTAAGTAATATTTATTGATTTATTAATTAAATATTTAATATTTTTATTATTATTATTTATATAATATATAATATATATTATCATTTAGTAGTTAATTATTATTTATTTATTATTAAATTATTAATTCTTATTTATTATTTATTTAATATTAATTGCTTATCATTTATTTATTATTTATTATTTAATAGTTATTATTCATTATTTATTTTTTATTTTTTATTTTTTATTCATTTATTATTTATTTATTAATTTTTTAATATTTTTTTATAATTTTTTTAATATTTAATATTTAATATTTTTTATTTAGTATTTATTTATTAATACTACTATTATTATTATTTATGTATATGTATTTATATATATTTATCTTTATATATATATATAAGTATATTAAAGTCTGTTTACTCACCACATAAAGAGTTTATTGGAGCAGTAAAGTCTTTCTAAAATAAGCAAGAGGCAAGAGGTTCAAATCTCACCCTACACATATATATGCTTAATTTTTACATGAGGATAAATAATAATAATAATAATAATAATGATAAATATAAATAAATAAATAAATAAATAATAAAAATTAATAATTAAAAATAAGAAAATAAAAAATAATAGAAAATAAACAATAAAAATAATAAAAATAATAGGAAATAAATAATAATAAATAATAAATAAATAATATGAAAATATTTAAAAAAAATAGAAAAATTAAAAAACCATAACTAAACATTTCGTGGCTGTTTAAATCACCACTAAACCTAAAAAAACTGTCATTAAATACTATTTTTATTATATTGTCATTTCCATCAAGATATACCCAACACCAATGATGTTCTCATAACACATCGACTAACTTTGACTCAAGCCTCAAGTGGCTGGTCCAAAACCATAATCCAATGTTCCCCCTTACTAGGGATCATTCAAACTATCACATACTAAGAACCTTGAAAATGTTATGCCAAGTCATCCTTTCATCCTTCCAACCCTCACCTGGGTCTCATATCATGTCTCCCTTAGGAGAGAACTCAATCCATCACCCTGAGAAGAATTCTACCCATCATTTCTTATCCCCTCTTAATCATCTCATAATAGCCTCTAATAGAGGCAAGGGCTTCACTATCACATTCTATAGAAAAAAACCTAGAATGGACTCCTCACATGTCACATTCTGGTTCTAGGGAATTTAAACATGAAAATATCCTTTAAGGAGAGAGTAAACAATGTGTACCTTAGATCACACAACATGTACTCTCAATGATATACTCTGGGCATGTATTTTAGCCACCCTAGCTTGTAAATCCCAAGTATACGACGTGTAACAATCATACATGATGTGTAACCCACATGTGGTATATGGTTTTGTACCTCACTTGGTGTCCGACCATGTTTTTTACATAGAATATAGTCGTGTACTACACTCAGGGTCTCACCATGTATCCCAGATGATGTGGACCCCCACACAAGCTATCTGTATGAGTACTCGGCCACACCCCAAATCATGTACCAGAGGTACTACATGGCACGTCCATATGGTCTACACATCGTGTAGTCACCATCTTTAACCTTTATTTACACCAAAGAACACATAGTGTTTGTTATTGAACTGCAATCCATGTGATTTAGTTTTCCAAACCAAACCACCCTAAAAATTGCTCAAAACCCTCATTTCATCCTAAATCAAGCCTCTATTGGCCCTACAACACCCTAAACATGATCTGATTTGAACCAGTTCCACAGATGAAGCTAGTGCCTCCATCACCCCTTCTTCTCTAGGCTCAATGAGCGATGTGAGATGGAAGCCTTCCCTCCACCTCATGTGAGTGTGTTATAGAGTGGGGGGGGGGGATAAAAGTAAAATTAAAAATAATTTTTTTAATTTAATTAAACTACTTGTTTAAATTTTATTCATAGGATCTGAAAGATAAATAAGAATTATACTTTTCCTAGGTAAAACTTCCCATTCCAGAATCAACCAAAAAATTCATAATTTCAATCCATGAATCTGTTTAGGAGATATTAATGTTCATGCACAAGTACAAATTTAATTTTTATTTAATAAATGTTAAAATTTTCTGAAAAACAAAACCGACTAGAAATATCACCAAATTCCAACCAAAGGGTAAACACCATATTATAAGATCAATGTAACCATTAGAAAAATATTCCATGGTTATATTCTAGGGGAAATTAAGATTTTCCCATCATAATAACCTAGGACCAAAAATTTAGATTTTCCCTGATTTTAATAAACTAAAAAAATGCGGATCTATACAATTTTTAGGCCTTATCCCAAAATAATGTCATATGTATAAACCAGGACTTTAATTTTTTAGAATACTCTCACCAACTCTTCTAACATCCATAAAACTTAATTTTTAGATCTCGGTATTCATTAACTTATGATCATTAGAGTGAAATTCACCTCAATATTACATCCTCTAGACCTACCACATTCATGACCAGTTGATTCATTCATCAGAGTATGAAAACATCTAATCATAAGACTTTAACAATATATCATCAGATAAAGTGTTTCTATATTTTGAGAGTATACTATCTATTAGACTGAATATCTATAGCTTATGATCACATAATTAGATCACCTCATATTACATCCATCGGACTCATGTCACTGGAACTTACAACTCTATCTTCTATTTTAACTAAAAAATATTCTCAAATAAAAGGTTGAAAATAAATACAATATATAAAAATAATGGGTTCTCCAATCTCCCCCTTTGGATTTATTATCAACAAAAAAAATCACAAAATTACTACTCTAAAATTTCTATCAAACCATATATTATATCATAGAGAAGTGTATTGACACTACACTGCTAGATAAAGAAATTTTTTTGAGAGAATTCTATCTCTCTGTGATAAGTAATTTAGTGCCCATATTTTTATGAAATTACGTCAAGAATCAACGTATAGATTTTTTATTTCATAGTACTTTCACGTATTTCATCCAGAATTTGAGATCACTCTATCATCTTTTATATGGACTTAATTTCAGATAAATTTCTCCCTCTTTTTTTAATAATATCAGTTTCAGACTCACAAATGATTGAGTAAAAAGATGTGTACTTATCCCCCTTTGAGAACAGAATCCAAAGCATATTGGGGGTAATCCCAAAACTTATTTAAGTGAGGGGAATGACTAAACATGAAGTTTCATACTTAAATCCTTAAAAATTTCTATTGGAATATGTTTAGTGAACTTATTCACAATTGATCTTTCATTGAGATAAAATCCAACTTCACATATCCATTAACAACTCTTTACTTGATGAAATAATACTTAATATCAATGTTCTTGGATCTAGAGTGTTGCACTAGATTTTTAGATAGATCAATTATACTATAATTATCATAAGTAATGTTTAATGGCTTCTTAATACTCTACTTCAAATCTTCCAGTTGAACATTCATGCATATCATTTGAGTACATGAAAGTGTGGCAGCAACATACTCAAACTTCATTATATTTAAAGTCACAAAACTTTGTTTTTTACTATTACAGCTCAAAAAACTTTCTCCAAAAAATAAACTTCCTCTTGATGTTTATTTTAGGCCATTATAATCCCTAAACCAATCAATATTAGTGAATCCAAGTAATTTTAACTCATTACTCCTTTTTTACATTTGGACAAAAATTTATGTTCCTTTAACATAATTGAGGATTATTTTGATATCCAACATGAATTATTCCTTAAGAAAACTTCAATATCTAAATAAAAGTTACTACATAAAAAATGTATATCCTTGATGATGAAAATTAAATAATTTTTTTGATTAACTTACAAAAGTCTTTTTGATTCACACTTCTTCCAGCTTCATGTTTTCTCAGTTTCAAACCATCTGAAATGGGAGTGCTAACTTCATTTGATTATTCCATGATAAAATTATTCAACAACTACTTTTCATAATTTTATTGTGAAAGGAATAAATATCTTCTTTTTAGTTGAACTTTTAGTCTAAAAAATAAATTAAACTCTCTAAGCATTTCCATCTTAATTATTCTTTTCATCTATTCAATAAATTCTTCACATGTTTTCTCTATCACATATAAAAATTATATCATCAATATAAACAATGAAAATTAGGTTACTTTTTATCATACCTTTCATATATAAGTTACTATAAAATTATATTTAAAAACCTTTGAAATTTATCAACATAATATTCTTATTCAACTTTACAATCCAAGAATGTTGAATTTACATCCATTTGATAAACATTATAATTTTAGTGAGTAATAAAAGTTTAAATTATTTTTATGGTCTCAAGTATTTCAACTAGGGTGAACATTTCTTCAAAATCAATACCTTACACCTATGAATAACCTTTTCAGACTAAACTCACTTTATTCATTGAATTCCACCTTTTTCATTGATTTTATTTATAAAAACCCACTTAGTTGATATAATACTTTTCCATTATAGTTTAAGAACAAGATCCTATGTTTCATTTTTCTCAATATGATCCAATTCTTCATTAATCAAATTTATCCACTCTTTTTGATCAATTGGTTCCAAAATGGATTGAGGTTCCACCCATGAGACAAGTTTCATTTTATCTTCAAGCCTAAAATTCCATCTTGTTTGAACTAGGACTACCCAAATTCCAATGTTATTTTATGATTTAAAATATTTTTATAACTTCCTGAACATTATATTTTTTTATTCTGATATTACTATCCTCATAATTGGTCAAATTAGAATTAATATGTGTAGGTTTAGGTTCATATCCACCTTCCTTTTCATAAAATCATTCATAAGTTGTCATTTTATTAATCCATCGACTTCCTCTTAATTATCTTTCAGCAAGGTGGACTTATTTTCAATAACTTTCACATCAAGGGAATCAACTAGCTTATGTAGTCATTTTTTATAACACTTATACTTCTTTCATTGGATGAGTATCCCCTGAATAATAATTTTTTCACTTTTCCATCGAACTTACTTAAGAATGTATTATTGATCATTATTAAGCATGGAATCCTAAAATAATTAAGGTATTTCACTATATATTTTTTCTTATATAACATCTTATAAGGATCCATTTTTGATTACGGATGCAAAAAAAATTTGTTCTAAACATGAATAATGATACTTACAACTTCCCTATAGAATTACTTAGAATGTTTATGTTTAGTGAGAATGGTTATTCCCATATTAACTAAACCTATCATTTACAAAAATGTATTTTTATGAGTTTAGGGAGTATTTCACTAGTGTTTAATTCCATGTTTCTTTAGGAAGGATTCAAATGAATTATGTAACATCCTGGGTAAATAAAGAATATGACATTTTCATATTTATTAATATTTTTAAATTAAATACTAAATTTACTTTCTTGGAGATGCTATGTATGATAGCGTACTCAACATGCGACAATGAGTTTCTTTGAAATCTTACGTTGCACACAACTTTGAGTTATACCAAAAAATAATATAATAATATTATTATTTTAAATGGTAGTTAATGCCTAGCCATTGTATAGGCGGGAATGAAAAAAACTAAATACAATATGATTACACATGTTTTTAAAATGTTTTTTCATTTATACAATAAATGTTAGAGGCTTAAAATGTGAATGAATCCAATTTTAAACATAAATACTCAAATATTCTTTAAATAGTCGATCTACTGCCTTTTGATGGAGAACCCTTTTTAAATCCAGTTTTTATCACTTTTATATGTTCTATTTGAAAAAATAATTTTCTTCTTTAGAATTGGGACATAAAAATTTACTTTGGATGAAATTTTGGTATTTTTATGATAATGTTCATTTTTTAATGAATAGTAAAAAATACTGCATTTTAATTCAAAACTACCTTTTAATCTAATCTATTTATATGGTTAGATTATCTTTTTAATTAGTTTTAAAGTAAAAATAGATTATAGTTTTACCATTTAATCCAATTTTGGTCATTGGAAGTAATTTCACATTGAAATTTAACATAAAAAAGTATCAATTTTTTTATAGTTATTATTTCATAAAAACACACTTTTTTTGTTTTGATAACGAGAAATAATTTTAAATTAATTTCTACAAATTATATGTATTGAATTTGGAAAAATGGATTCCATATTTGGAATCCGGAGGTCCAAATTGTGTAAATAGGTAAATTTTATTTTTAGACATTATGAATAGTAACTTCAGTAAATATTTTATTTACCATGGTTAAAGGGTAAATATGGTAAATAAGGGTAAAAAATAATATAATAATAATATTAAATTACCCTAACATGTGTCCTAATCCTATTTTATGATACATGTATGACCATGGGAATCCTTGGGTCCATTTTGGGACTCCATGGAGCCACTTATAAGTGAAAATGACACTTTATAAAAATTAATTTAAAGTTAAGAAAAATATAACATAAACATATATCTCTTAGTAAAACAATTTTTATATGGGGTTATATAAGTGATATTTTAGACTATAAATATTCATTATAAATCTAAAAATATTTTCTAAATCATGATATTTTATTTATAATTTTTAGACATCAAATAAATAAATTTATTTATGACGCAATAGGGATGTAATGATTGCCTCATTAATGAATGTTTTAAATAAATGAGATTATAAATATAAAATTAAATTTATTTTGAAACTTTTTATGCCATAAATGAATTTTATGGATGAGTATGATTTTTTATATTTTAATAAATGAATTTTTTTTGAATTTATCAAGTTGTTATGGATTTTTAAAAAGTCATGATATGAATAATATAAAAATTGACCTAAATGAGTTTTTAAATCAATTAATATTTTATTAAATGATAAAATAGTCCTAAAAATCTAATATTCTTTCAAATGACATATATTATGTTAAAAATATCATTAATGATACATTTTGGGTATCTTGGCATTTTATAGTAAATATATTAATCGTATAGTATGAATATACAAGAAGACATGGTAAAAGTTAAATAAGTTAACAAAGGGTTAAATGCTAAGGATTAAAAAATATCTAAAATCGGTCCAATTATTATTGGATGATTTTATTTTGACTTATATTTATCTTATATTAAAATTTAATGAGTTTTTGACCTTTTGAAATCGAAAATCATTTTATAATAAAATAATACTTTCAAACTTTTCGAAAGAGCCCCTCCCCCCTCTTATAAAAGGCCACCACCTCTAACTCGTTACACAAACCTATAAAGCCCCTTGGATCATTCAAAATATGCCAAATAATCTCCCAAAATACCTATCTTCCCCCTAGAATACCTCCACTAGGCAGAAGGCAATCCAAGAAATCCTTTTGGTTCAAACCAATGGGAGTTACCCGATTTAAAGGCAACGTCTTCTCTCAAGTTCTTTTATTTTATTTTCCTTCTCCACTCCCTATTCTATTATTATTCTTTTTTACATAAAACACCAGTATAATCACTATAATAGGTTTTTTTATTATAATGATTCAAACTACACTTTCACACACCTCCATCTAATGGATACGAACATACTGTTTCTGCGGATAACGAACTACTTCCTCATGAAACAATGATTGTTCAAATATATACTACCTACTCTCATGGTGTCTATTACGATGGAAATGTATTAATATGTGATATATATTATATTTATATTGTCTATATTATTCTTTATTTTTTATTTATAGAATACCGTTATGGTTTCCATGATGGGTAAATACGATAATTTCATTTGAGGAAGTGCGGACTACCACCCCTCAAAGTGATATAACTCATTCATGCCATACGTGGAATATATAAAGGATGGAGTTAATGAAATTATATATTATATTATACTGTAATTATAATATAACTATTTATCATTAAGTTTTCATTCCATTAAATATGAAATAGAAATTAAAGTAGCGTTCATGCGTACGTATGACTTACCGTCGCCATGAACGGTGCATTTCATTTCTTATCTCCAAATGTTCTGTACTATTTTAAATAAATACACACACAAATATATATATATTATGGATATATATGATATATATGATATCTAAATAATTAATATCATTATGAAGATAATGAAATTTTGACAACATGGACAACTTTTAATTATAAGAAGTTCATTTTTGACTCAAGTACCAAATATAGAAAAAATGACCGTTATTAACTTAAATGATTATGTAATGTTTATAACATGGTAATATGTGATATAAAAGGAATAATAAACTTTAAAAAGGTTCCAAATCAAGTATAAATTAACTTTAGTTTATTATTCAGTTTATTAAAGAACGAACGAGTCAAGTCAGACACGAGGTCAGAGAATTTCTTAACCGAATTTCCATTCTTTGGGTTAATCTTCTACTTCTTGATTATGTCGTGCTATGAATATGTGTGAATGAACTTTGACTATTTTACAATTAATATATACTTATATTGGGTGTATTTATATTTTTAACACATAATTATTTCATTGGTTTATCCTTAATTTAATGATACGATCTTTGTAAGGGAACATTTCACCCTCTTTTAGTCAAAGATTTCTTCTTTGTTATGTATTTTAATTTCCATTTTCTTATATTTGTATATGTTATTATATATCATTATATCTGTAAAATTTATGTCCAAGTTATTAGAGACCCTTTTATTTCCCATCGACTCATTTTATGAATTTTAATGTTATGCCGTTCGGCTGTCGAATTTTCGTAAGGGAATACGTCTCAATCTACTTTCATTGAGGCATATCTTGATATTGTGCACCTTTATTATCCTATAAGGTGTGTATAATTTCCTTTGAAATATTATATCATGAATCTTCTTATTCTCATGATATTTTAAGGTTTTTTTGATGTTATTATCTAATGATTTTTATTTAAGGGTTTCTTAAGTATTACGAGACTCTTTCACTAAAACATCGTTTTAAAAGTGCTGGAGATTTATTTTTCTAAATAATTCTCATTATTGTCCATGTTTTTAAAATGGTTTTAAGGATTTATTCATATGTACATTAAAGTTTTAAAATGTTAATTCCTTTAAAGGTTTCAAAGTGTTATGAGATACTTTGATTCAAAAATATTCTTTTTAAATGTTTTAAATGTGTCTTTTAAATTGGATTGATTATGTCAATATCTTGAACTGATATCTTTTGACTGTAACGTGGAAATTTTATCTTTCCTTTATGATTGTTTTATACGTTATGATTATGTTATGGTTCTTGGGAATTTTTTACTTATATGTGTGGTTCTGTGATAATCCTAGGGCAGGTGTGCCCGAGATAGCTCTCCAATGAATTGGGTAACATGAGAGAGGTAAACATTAATGTTTATCCTAAGATATTTAGGGAATATACTATTATTAGTTTTCCAAAGGCAACTACCTATGTATCTATGAAATCTATAATGTAAGTATGTTATGGATTCCACAAGTTACCTTTATGATTTATGATTTCTATGAGATATTCATAAATATTATGATTTTGTGAGGTATGTTAAAGAGATCATGTTTTAAGATTGAAAAGTATGATTTCTTTGATTTTTATGTATTCATGGACTAATGTTTCTTTTATTATTTTATATCCATTACTGAGATTTTTATGCTCATCCCAAGTTTTTGAAATGTTTTCCACAGGACATAAGATGAATAAGGTTAAGTATGAGATCAAGGAAAAGTCATGCTGTCTAAAACATGGAACTAGACATGTTTCTTTTTTTAAGAGTTTTTATTTTATGCAAAAATGGATACTGAGTAAAAGTGTCTACTTGTAATATTCAAGTTGTTATGTATAAGTTATGACCTAATTCTATAAAGCTCTAAACCTGAAAAGATCCTCAATGTGAATTGTTAACTTAATTCAAGATTATGTAATTTTTAAGGCTGGAGCCTTATATTTGGTATTATAGGTCAGTTTAGACAACTTTAGGGATTATGAGTTTTTGTTGGACACATGGTTAGTCTCTATATCTACTACTTAAGTTAAATCCTTATTTTTTAACTTTTTCAGATCAGGGAAAGTCTGTTACAAATGGAAGGAGGAGGATCTCAAATGACATTCCTATATCTTCCTGATGACTTGCTTGCAATAATTATTGCAAAGTCATGTCCAGACAATTTTGAAACATTTTCTAATATAAAACTCACTCTCAAGAAATTTTTTGAGATATCAAACACCTATTCTATACCTCGATACCATCGTGGATCATGGGTTGTATTAATCAAATCCTATTTTCTCAATATTCTCATATTTTCAAGAAAGGTAAATATTATCAAGGAATTTTTAAATATTTTACCTTATCATAAGATTTTGAAGCATATTATGATTTTGAAAAAGGTGATAAAGAAGAAGACCCTTACACAACCTATTTATGTTTTATTTTAAATTATAGTCTTTCATCACATACTTATGGTATTTTAAAAGGAACATTGATTGAATGTTTCAAATCAAACTTGGTCTGACTATTTTATAAAAAAAAAATTTTATCAGATATTTTGAAATTATATGTCATACACGATTATTTTTCAAAACTATTTTCTGTGAGCACCCATATGACCCAAGTTGTACGAGGTGTATTTGGATAAAGGAAGTATATGATTTGGAAGGATATCTAAATCATTATTGCAATGTAAGGACCATCTATCTACACGAACAAGATGATGATGAAACCAGGTGGGCACCATGATCAAGGTACGATGTTATTTCTTTGGGAATAGTGTTATTTTATAAAGGTAAAAAATGTCAATATATATAAGACTTCATGAATTAAGATATTGAGGTCATTATGAGTTGGGATGAAAATGAGAGGTATAAGACAACCATTGAGGTTAAATCATGTTAGGTTTATTTTTGAGTTTTAGAAAAAGGGGAAACATGCAAGATGGGTGAAAGCCCATCACGTTCAGAAAGGCTGTAGGAATCGAACCCACAACTGATGGGTGACAAGGGAACATCACCTACCACTAGCTTACGTGAATCCACTAGTTAATATGAATTATTATTTTTAGTTAAATGATTTTATGGATCAATAATAATTTGATTTTTGGAAATTATGTATTATCAAATGGACATCCTTAGTATAGGTAAATGATTTGGTGATTAAGTGATAAATTTTATTTTGGAGGACATTCCGTCTTTTGGGAACACTATATGCCTAAGGAAAATAGAATAATATGGGATTTCATTTGTGGATTAATGGTTGAAATTTTATTTTGGAAGAATCTATGTTTTTATTTTGGACATATAGATATTTTGTTTATTTATATAAATGATTAACCTATCATAGAAAATATGTGGTTAGGTTAATTAATTTTCATTATGAGACTTTAAGAGTAACTGATGTTATTTGGAGATAAATGTTTAGATTTTGTGGAAGACTATGTGATCAAATCCTTCCGAGTTTTGGGTTTCAATCTTAGTTGGATTATTTTGAAGATTTTTTTAATGAAAATTTTGTATTGAATGGTATTTATTGAACTTTGGGTATTGTTTGTTCAATTTTAGAGATTAAGAGTAGTATTTATTTTTATAGAAGATTATCATTTTTTGTGATTATCTGATATTGAACTAATCATTTTGGTTTTGGTTAATGTCTAAGGATAGGGGAAATATATAGTTCATCTTTTGTGGATTATGTGATTCTCTAGAATTTTATTCTAGTGCTTCAGGTGTGACCAAGTCATCTTGAATACCCATCATTTGGAGAAAATATAAGTGTTTTTGTAGAAAATTATTAAAGGATGAAATATACTTGAAAAGTAAGTATATTTTCTTATGTTCTTAGTCAATATCATAAATAAATTTCCCAAATTTAAAAAAGGGAACTTAAAACAAAAAAACTTTTTCCGTTTACTTTTCCTACTAGGGAATAAAATACCGTTTAACCTATCATAGGTTTGTGGTTTTCTTGTTGTTAACTTTCTCCTAGTCATGTTTTCTATCACTCTCCATCAGAACTTGACACTTAGTTTCTCCTCCAAATCCATGTTTTCATACATGGAGTCCTAGTATGTGTTATCTTGGGAGACCTTTGTAATTCTATTTCTTTCATTTAAAGTGATAGTTTTATTGACTCTTTTTTCGATGTAAGACTTTTAATGAAGTTTCTGAGCCCAATTTTAAAATTGCAAGGATGTAATTCCCAAAAGGGGGGAAGGATGTAACATCCTAGGTAAATAAAGAATATGACATTTTCATATTTATTAATATTTGTGAATTAAATATTAATTTTACTTTAAAGGGGATTCTATGTCCGATAACGTACCCAACACGCAACAATGAGTTTCTTTGAAATCTTACGTTGCACACAAATTTGAGTTATACTGAAAAATAATATAATAATAATATTATTTTAAATGGTAGTTAACACCTAGACATTGTATTAGCGGGAATGAACAAAACTAACTACAATATGATTAAACTGGTTTGTTAAATGTTTTTACATTTATCCAATAAAATTTAGAGGCCTAAAATGTGAATGAATCCAATTTTAAACATAAATACTCGAAGATTCTTTAAAAGGTCGATCTACCGACTTTTGATGGAGGACCCTTTTTAAATATAGTTTTTTCACTTTTATATGTCCTATTTGAAAAAATACATTCTTATTTAGAATCAGGACATTAAAATTTAATTTGGATGAAATTTTGTTATTTTTTTGATAATGTTCATTTTTAATGAATAGTGAAAAATACTGCATTTTAATTCAAAATTACCTTTTAATCTAATTTATTTATATGGTTAGATTATCATTTTAATTGGTTTTAAAGTATAATTAGATTATATTTTTACCATTTAATCCAATTTTGGTAATTGTAAGTAATTTAACTTTGAAATTGAGCATAAATAAGTGTCAATCTTTTGATGGTTATTATTTCATAAAAACACACTTTTTTGTTTTGACAACGAGAATTAATTTTAAATTAATTTTTGAAACATATTTGTTTTGAATTTGGAAAAATGGATTTCAAATTTGGAATCAGGAGGTCCAAATTTTTTAAATATGTAACTTTTATTTTTAGACATTATGAATAGTAACTTCAGTAAATATTTTATTTACCATGGTTAAAGGGTAAATATGGTAAATAAGGGTAAAAAATAATATTATAATAATATTAAATTACCCTAACACATGTAATAATCCTATTTTATTATACATTTACGACCAAGAGAATCCTTGGCTTGATTTGGGGACCCCATGGAACCACTTGTAACTGAAAATGACACTAAAAATTAATTTAAAGTTAAGGAAAATATAATATAAACATATATCTCTTAGTAAAACAATTTTTATATGGGGTTATATAAGTGATATTTTCAACTATAAATATTTATTAGAAAGATAAAAATATTTCCTAAATCATGATATTTTATTTACAATTTTTATACATCAAATAAATAAATTTATTTATGACTCAATGGTGATGTAATGATTGCCTCATTAATGACTATTTTAAATAAATGAGATTATAAATAAAAAATAAATTTATTTTGAAACTTTTTATACCATAAATGAATTTTATGGATGATTATGACTTTTTATATTTGAATTAATGAATTTTTTTATTATTTATCAAGTTTTTATGGATTTTTAAAAAGTCATGATATGAATAGTATAAAAATTGACATAAATGAGTTTTTAAATCAATTAATATTTTATTAAATGATAAAAAAGTCTTAAAAATATAATATTCATACAAATGAAATATATTATGTTTAAAATTTAATTAAATATCCATTTTGAGTCGCTTGTAATTTTATAGTAAATATATTAACCATATAGTATGAATATACGAGAAGACATGGTAAAAGTTAAATAAGTTAACAAAGGGTTAAATAAAAAAAGATAAGGATTAAAAAAAATCTAAAACCGGTCCAATTATTATTGGATGATTTTATTTTGACTTATATTCATATTATATTAAAATTTAATGAGTTTTGGACCTTTTGAAATCAAAAATCATTTTATAATAAAATAATACTTTCAAACATTCCTAAAGAGCCCCTCCTCCCTCTTATAAAAGGACACCACCTCTAACTAATTACACACACCTATAAGGCCCCTTTTATTGTCAAAAATATGACCAAATAATCTCCCAAAATACCTCTATTCCCCCTAGAATACTTCCCCTAGGTAGAAGGCAATTCAAGAAAGCCTTTTAGTTCAAACCAATGGGAGTTACCCGATTTAAAGGCAACGTCTTCTCTCAAGTTCTTTTATTTTATTTTACTTATCCACTATATATGATATTATTATTATTATTTTACATAAAAAAATAGTATACTAAATATACTAGGTTTTTTAATGATAATTATTCGAACTACACTTCCACACACCTCCATCCAATGGATACAAACATACTGTTTCTGTGGACAATGAACTACTGGCTCATGAAACGATGATTGCTCAAATATATCCTACTACCTCTCATGGTGGCCATTATGAAGACACTATATTTATATGTGATATATATTATATTTATATTGTATCTATGCTTATGTATTTTTCATTTATAGAATACCTTTATGGTTTCCATAATGGGTAAATACGATAATTTCATTTGAGGAAGTGCGGACTACCGCCCCATCAAAGTGATATGACTAGTTCATGCCATACGTGGAATGTATAAAGGATTGAGTTAATGAAATTATATATGATATTATAATGGAATTATAATATACCTATTTATCATTAATTTTTCATTCCATTAAATATGAAATAGAAATGAAAGTAGCGTTCATGTGTACGTACGACTCACCCTCTCCATGAACGATGCATTTCATTTCTTATCTCAAAATGTTTTGTAATATTTTAAATAAATATATATATATGATGGATATATATGATATATATTATATATAAATCATTAATATAATTCTGGAGATAATGAAATTTTGACCACTTGGACAAATTTTAATTATAAGAAGTTCATTTTTGACTCAAGTACCAAATATGGACAAAATGACCGTTATTAACATAAATTATTATGTAATGATTATAACATGGTAATAAGTGATATAAAAGAAATAATAAACTTGAAAAAGGTTCTAAATTAATTATAAATTAACTTTACTTTATTATTCATGAGATTAAAGAATGAATAAGTCAAGTCATACACGAGGTAAGAGACCTTCTTAACCCAATTTCCATTCTTTGGGTTAATCTTATACTTATTGATTATGTTATGCTATGAATGTGTGTGAATGAACTTTTATTGTTTTACAATTAATATATAATTATATTGGGTGTATTTATATTTTTCACACACAATTATTTAATTGGTTTATCCTTAATGTAATGATATGATCTTTGTAAGGGAACCTTTCACCCTCCTCTTTTAGTCAAAGATTTCTTCTCTGTTATGTCTTTTAATTTCCATTTTATTATGTTGGAATATGTTATTATATATATTTATTGCTGTAAATTTTATTTCCATGTGATCCCATCAATTCATTTTCTGAATTTTAATGTGACGCCGTTAGGCTGTCGAATTTTCGTAAGGAAATACGTCTCAATCTTCTTTCAATGAGGCATATCTTGATATTGTGCACCTTTATTATCCTATAAGGTTTATATACTTTACTTTTACATATTATATCATGAATATTATTATTCTTATGATATTATTAGCTTTTTTTGATGTTATTTTGTAATTATTTTTATTCAAGGGTTTCTCAAGAGTTACGAGACTCTTTCACTAAACATCATTTTAAAAGTTTTAGAGATTTATTTTTCAAAATCATTATAATAAATGTACATGTTTTTAAAATGGTTTTAATGATTTATTCATATGGACATTAAAATTTTAAAATGTTAATTAATTTAAAAGTTTCAAAGTGGTATGGTAAACTTTGATTCAAAAATATTCTTTTTAAATTTTTTAAATGTGTCTTTTAAATTGGATTGATTATGTCAATATCTTAAACTGATATATTTTGATTGTAATGTGGAAATTTTATCTTTCCTTTATGATTGTTTTATGTGTTATGATTATGTTATGGATCTTGGGCATTGTTTACTTATACGGGTGGTTCCGTG
Source organism: Viscum album (assembly GCA_963277665.1). Lineage (NCBI taxonomy): Eukaryota > Viridiplantae > Streptophyta > Magnoliopsida > Santalales > Viscaceae > Viscum > Viscum album. The sequence continues at coordinate 189,763,682 of OY728166.1, forward strand.
ATAAACCTAGGGCGGGTGAGCCCGAGATAGCTCTCCAATGCATTGGGTAACATGACAGAGGTAAAAATTAATATTTATCCCAAGAGATTTAAGGAATATACTGTGATGGGTATTCCAAATGTAACTCCATATGTAGTTGTGAAAGTTATAATGTAAGTATGTTATGGATTCCACAAGTTTCCTTTATGATTTATGATTTCAATGTGATATTCATAAATCTTATGATTTTGTGAGGTATGTTAAAGAGATTATGTTTTAAAATTGAAAAATATGATTTCTTTGATTTGTATGTATTCATGGAATAATGTTTATTTCCTTATTTTATATCCCTTACTGAGATTTTTATGCTCATCCCATGTTTTTGAAATGTTTTCTACATGAATTAAAGATGAATAGGGTCAAGGATGGGATCAAGGAAAAGTCATGCTATCTAAAACATGGAACTAGACATGTTTCTTTTTTTAAGAGTTCTTATTTTATGAAAAAGTGGATACTGAGCAGAAGTGTCTACTTTTAATATTCAAGTTTTTATGTATAAGGTATGACCTAATTCTATAAAGCTCTAAACCAGAAAAGATCCCCAATGTGAATTATTAACTTAATTCAAGATTATGTAATTTTTAAGGCTGGGGCCTTAAAAATTACTTGTGTAAGTGTTTCCACAGTCTATTCTCAGCTTCAAAGTATACACTCCCAGATCCTTCTCAACCTCACTTATGAATATTTTAAAAATCTATATAGATTTATATTTATATTTCATAAACATAACATTGGTCGTACAGGTGAAATAATCAATAAAATTAACAAATTAAAGATTACCGTATATGTATTTATGTCACATTGGTCCACATAAATCAGAGTATATAATCTCAAGTGGTCTAGTGGATTAAATCTATACTCTCTTATGAATTCCATAACCTATCCTTATTTTTTTACATGTGTCATAAATACCATCATATTTCTTCTTCATTTGTGGTAAATCTCTTACCACATCTTCCTTTGAGATTCTGATCATAATTTTTTAGACATGATAACCTAGTCTTTATTTCCAAAATCAATTTTCACCCTTAACACTCAAATAGAAAGATTTACTTGGGTGACTAATTTAGAATAATTTACCATTAGTTAAATCTCCCTCAGTAGTAATGTTTCCATATTTTTAGCTTCAAATGATACCTTAATTGTTTCATAGGATAACTTTATTCCCATTATAAAAAATTTAGCCAATACTAATTAATTTTTTTAAGTCCATTGAAAAATAAAACATCCTTGAACTTTAAAATCCAATATTTTATCTCACCCACACCGATTCCACTTATTTTCAAGGAACTTTTATTTCTAAAATTCATTTCTCCTCCCTAATATTCTTTAATTTTTTCCCAATATTTTAACATCAAATTTCATATGTGAGGAATAAATGATATCAAATACCAAAGGATTGCCTTTTTTTGTGGCTTTTAGTTAAACATAAATAATGATATTTTTTTCCTCCATATTCCATTTACTAACTTCTTTTTAATTTTTTAAACAAGTTACTTTTTCCCAAAGTGTTTTCTTTCACACTTTTGTATAGTGACCTGGTTAGTCATATCTTATAAAAACCTACTCTAAGAATTTAAATTTATTATACCTTAGAGGTTTTTTAACTTCTATTTTCTTCATTTTTGACGCTTTATTTATATTTTTTAAGTTTTTTTATTTTTTAGTGTTCCTCCCTCAATTTGTGACCACTCTAAAGGAGTGACATGTTGTACTGGTAGTTGTATTATTTTTGTATGAAGATACTATAGCTCCAACAATATTAGCAGAACATTTATGTTCTATACTAATATTAATTATATCTAAGAAAATATCATTGAGGTCTACTGATGAATAAATGTTTTTATTTCCTCTAGTATAGGGATATATTTTTCTAGAAGTTTCTTTTAACTTCTGTTGATGTGAGAAATTTCTCATATACCTTCACAACTCAAACTCTCCCATATTTAGTTTTTCTACTTGCATGGTAAAAAAATAGGATGTACTTTCATGTTGGTCCTGAGAAAATGTTTATACCCTGATGGGGGGGGGGTGAATCAGGGTATGTACAACTTTAAAATTTACCCTTTTCAAAAATCATGTTCCATAGTTATTAGAAACAATTATCTCTCCCTAAAATTTTATATGAAAATGATGAAAATATTAAAGTGAGACATGGGAGATTTTACTTAGTTCACCCAAATATGTTAATCCATGTTTCATGCATGATAATGTTCCTATTAATCCGAGACACTAAATCTCACTGATTTTTGGTTATAAGGTTTAGAGTGTCCATACTGACCCTCAAAGTTTACAACCATGGTAATAGGAAATATCACTACCCTCCTTATAGAGTGGAGCACATTGACCCCCCTGAAACAACATTCTTATCCCAATAACTATAGTTTAAAGTTACACATATAGTGGTGTATCACTTTGTAATGAATTCTTTTATTTGAGTAACTTCACATGAACTTCCAATGAGTTGAAATCATAAAACACCTATCTTATATTCTCCCTCATCTTCAACATTCTAGAATGCATCCTATAATGTATCTTCTTCTCTTTCAACCACCCATCCTCAAACTATCCACCACACATATTTTTCTTCAAGAATATATAATATAAAAAAAAATGAAAAAGAGGGTCTTCTTATCCTATTTTTTCATTTCATACTAAACCATCCTATCCTCATGAAAAATATATTCCCATATTTTTCACATAAAATGGGATTTCTATTTTCAACCCACTTTAATTCCTTGGAATATTTTATCCATAAAGCTAAAAAAATCACTCATATAGCTTCCAAATCGCCTATTAAATCATTTATTAAAAAAATACACTCATCACATTTTGAAACACTCTCCATATAATATCATTTAATTCCCATGAATAATGAAATGTTAATTTTTTGTTTCTAAAAATAATCCAAAAAATTCATTAAAATAATTGAAATATTTTTCTGAACTCCACTCAAATACCAGATTGATTTTATTTAGGCTATAAAAATCATATTTTAATAATGATAAAATAAAAGAAATGTTTCATGTCACATAGTTCTAGAAAATATAAAATACTAGATACCTTACATTATTACTCCCATCTAGGAAAATATCTATGTGGATCCCTTGAAAAATTCCAACACATAGAAAATTTAAGAATCCTATATGTGGATGTTTTTCACAATTTTTATATGTAGATCCTTATAGAATTTGTGACCATATCCCTACACATATCTGAATTTACTTATGATGAAGATTAAAATACATTAATCCTTTACATCAATTTTTCTTATGTTATATATTTTCTTACGTTAACTCTCATATAGCTATATTTTCATACATGATAACTTTTCCATTTCCCAAAAAAATGGTATAAAACTCCTTTGAGATGAATTCTTCCAATATGATTCCAAACCACTTAAAAATTTCAATAGATGAACTCCAAACACATGATTGGTCTCTAATAACCTTTCCTTTAATGATAGTAACAATTAATCACTAATAACCAACTCTAGGACTATGTGAGAAAAGATCAGTGTGAGAAACAAAAGTTGAATGGAGATATTTTCACGAACAAAAACCTTGGCCTCCATGAACTTCCAACCTTCATTTCAACAACTAATACCCATGATTCATAATTTAAATATCCCCCCTTTGAGGTAACACAAGAAAAACTCCCCCTTTAAATCATAGATAACGACCACTTCTCCCCAATTTACAATGAACCTGAAGAGAATTTATCTAAAAGGTCACAATGGAGAGTTAGTGGGTCACACTTAGAACATAAGAGAGAGACCATAACTTGATTAAAAGAGAAATTTACCATGGGGGTGGGGGTACCTTTCCTATCACATCTCTTTAGAGAGATTTGGTTGGAATTTGAGAGATGAATGATAACTTTTAAAAGCCTCTATGGGTAAGGCCTTGGTCATAATATCATATAATTAATGTTTTGTGGGAACATACTCTAATTTAACCACAACTTACTGAACTTTATTCTTTAAATAATTATACTTGATCTCAATGTGATTTTTCTATGAATATTGAATTTGATTTTTCATAATATTTTTAGAACTTGAGTTATCAGGCTTGATTAAATGAGGATATTTCACATCTAATCCAATATATTTAAGTTTTTGTTTCATCCATATTAGTTGAGTTGAAGCTCAAGTAACTATGATATATTCATCCTTAATAGTTATTAAGAAAATTAATTCTTAATTCTTACTTAGAAAATAAATGCAATAAATTCCATGGAAAATGCACCACTTTAAATATAATTCTTATCATCCATGCAACCTTCCCAATCTACATGTGTATATCCCATTAGCTACTACTACGATTTGTTGTAGTAAAATAACCCAAAATAAAATTAATTTTTATATATTGATGTATTCTATTCACAACCAATATATGGATTTATTTTAGATGTATTTTATTGTGGGAATATTGACATATAGAAAATACAATATCCTTTCATGTGGTTGTAAAGTATAACGAACTATCAATGATTTTCCTATAAAGAGTCACATTGACATCCTTTACTTCATAATACTTTTTAAATTTCATCTAGGAATCTACCCGAGTCACCATTAGCTTAGAACCATCTATATTAAACCATTTTAGAACCTCCTTAGCATATTTAGTTTTATAAATAAATGTCCCAAACTTTCATGGATCTCTCAAAAACCATGGAAATATGTCAACTCAACAATCAAAGACATTTCAAACTCATACCTCATACATTTTTAAAATTTCTTACATTATGAAACATTAGAGTCACCAATGATTATGTCATCCATATAGACTAACACCATCATCAATTGTTATCTTTCCTTTTTATTATATATGTTCTGATCAACCCCTCCTCACTAAAATCTGATCCTTTTAAGGTACTAATCTATCCTCAAGTACCTGACCCTAAGTGTTTGTTTCATCCCATAAAATGAATCCGCAACCAAAACACATTGTCTCCATAACTAGTGATAATAAATCCATATATTATTTCAATGTAAGAACCCTCTTCAAGGAATCAATTCAAGAATTCCAATTTAACACCCATTTGATACACTTTGAATCTCTTTTTCACAACCATAACAAAGAATAAAATTATCTTTTCAAGCTAGGATACCAGTGAAAATTTCTCATCCACATTAATTAATTATAATTTTGAATATTCCTTTCAAATTAAACATTCTTTGTTCCTTGTCACTTGTCCATCTTCATTGTGTTTATTTTAAAAAAACCCATTTGTTTTTTATAATGTTTTTTCTTTGTCCTTGTAAAAACTTTTGATTCTGGTTCTTTTAAATTTGGTCATGATCTTTATGCATGTAATTGACCTAAATTTCACATTCAGTAGCCTATTTAAATTTTTTAGGCTTCACTAATGAAAGTAAGAAGGTTTAATTCTGATCCTTCATCCTTTAAGTTTGAATTGGATTTTTCTAGTCTTCGACTATGTTCTGGTCACTTATTTCCTACACTATCATATTTCCTATTTAGAGATAATTTATCCACTATGTTTTATTCATTTGTGAAGTATCCATACGAGTCTTATATAGCCACTTGAGATCTCTCGTCCCTATGAACATCAACATCACTTTGTGCCTCTGTTTCTTTATTGTATTTTTTAAAAATCTTCTCACCACTTGTGAATCCTACCCATTTTCAATAATGATTACATATTGAATTTCCATAATTGTATCTACCATTTTGTTAGAGTATTTAAATATCTTAATTTTGAATTTTTATCCAAGGAAAATTCCCTTATCACTATGATATTTAAACTTATTATTCTTCTCTTTATTCAAAAATAATCCATTTACTTACAAACAATTAAAAGTACATGAGTGATGGTTACTTCCCATACCATAGCTTACAGAGAGTCTTGTCTTCATTTAGAGACAATAAGTCTCTATTTTATATGTATAATTATGTAAGAACTATATCCTTATAATATTACTTTATTAAATTCTTTTCAATGATCATTTTCCAAGCCATTCCATTGATATTGCAGTTTCTACTTTCAACGTCTCTATTTTGTTGAGGATTCGTTACGGATGATACTTGATTTAATATACCATGTTTTTTAAAGTACACTTATAATCAAATATTGGTATACTCCATAATATTTTCATTCTATAACTTTTTAATTTACATTATAATCATTCTTTCTACTAATATTCAATACTGGGTTACATACAAGAAAACTTTAGTTTTTTTAGAAATAACCAATAGCCATGCCATCCTTCTATAGTCATTGATAGAAAATACATAATATCTTTTTATATCCATGGATTTGTGTGTAATTGGACCACACATATTCATATGCATAATCTAGAAAAATCTTATTGACCTTTTTTATTTTTGATTTTCAATTTTTTGGTAAATATCCCCATTTTGACAAGATCACACATGCGAGTGTGATCTCATGAGAACATAGGAAGATCTCAAGATCATTTATTTTTTAAAAAATCTTCCAAGTATTTTTGGCATAAATGGAAAAGTCTCTTATGAGACAACTGGTTTTACTCCTCCTTACACAACATGTATCTATCCTCTTATCCATTGATGAGATATATATTTTCTTTTGTTATTTTTTTCATACAAAACTATAGTTGCATACTTTCTATTTATTATAAAATTACTCCTATTGAAATTCCTGACATGACTAGAGTCACATAATTTACTTACACAAATAGGTATGTGAAAAATACCTTCCACTAATAGGAAATATATGAATCGTAATTACTTTATAACTATTTTTTACTTTTTAGAGTTGATTATTTTCATCCCCTCATCATTATTTAACCTCATAACACTATCCTTATAAAATTTTATCCTTGTGATCAGATCATTATTTCCAATCGTGTGGGAAGTAAACCTACTATCCAAAATCAATATTTCAGCTCTATATATTTTTCTCAAAGAAATATCAATAACATTGGACATATCATCTTTACTTTTATTGAGCCATGATTTTTGGTTAGTTTTAATTAATTATGAATAAGCTTACTATCCTTCCAAGTCCATAGAGTCATATTCATCATCCTGTAGAGATGTATAAATGTTTTGAGTTTTCAACCCAGTTGATTATGTCTCCTACTGCTGAACACTTCTTCTTTAGGTATCCTTTGGCACATTTATTTGTTATCTTGATGAAAAATTCACCACTTTAGGGGTAAAACATTCACTACAAAATAAATATCCATTTAAAGAAAATTTATGATATGAAATTATTCTCATCTGTTATCACCTTCCTTGATACCTAAAATTCCTCTTATCTATGAATCACACATATTGGTTATGTCCAATATTCCCAAAACAATAAAAATAATTTTTTATCTTAATATGTGTATATGTTGCTCCAACAATATATTTTTTGGGTTTTCTAAGAGTCATCTAAAACCACTTTCGTTTGAGGAGTGGGAGATTTGGATTTACCAAAAGCTACCATAGATTTATTCTTATGGTCAATCCCCATAATTGATTTTAATTTTTCACCAAATCACTACACCTGAGTAATAATAAAAAATTATTTAGCGATCACCCCCTCAAATTCCTTTGTAGTCAGTGTACTTGTTCTCCCTAATGCAATACTGGGAGTGAAGATTATTTCTTGATATTCATAATTTCATTACCACTTAATGAATTATCCTTAAATATTGTCAATTATTTTGGTATGATCTTTCTCCATTTTGGTTAGAATAACTATAAAATGGGTCTATTCTTAAATTTTGAGTTGAAATTCAACTTCATTTTCTAAATTTAAAAAATTTATATATTTGAGTTTCTCAACCTCCACTTTAATTTCTAAATTATTCTATCTTCTTATTAAATATTGATCTTGAGTTCATGTACCACACAATTAGAATTCTTTTTCTAGCTCTCCATATATCAATTTATTTAATGGTTGCATCAATCTTAGCTTCAATATAAAATTGAACCTCAATTCAAACTCTTTCATCATCATTTTCCTCCTATTTATTATTATATAAAACAACCACAAGGAATTAATAATTTAATCCTTTACTGTATTCAACCTCTTCTACTTTAGATTCATCTGAGCCCTTATCTTCCTTATATAGAATGTTTTTTTTCATGAATAATTTTCAACACACTTCTCTCTTTTATTTATCTCCCTTGAAAGGTCACTTTGTGAACTCTTCTTATTTATTATAATATTGGAATTAAAACAATAAAGATATAACTTCCCTAAGAAATTATCTTTTTTCCCTGTTGAGATTAGTGGAGAGAAAAACTATCATCCCATAAACTTATTTATCCTTAGTTTATTCTTTGATTGAGATTTTTTTAATATCCTTGAATTCTATCTCTTGATAATTTTCATTTAGAACAAACGTTCTATCATTTTTACTCATTTATTATGCCACAAGTGTACTATGAAGGCTATCCAATGTCCCATATTTTGGATCTTTATCATTAAGCACAAAAACTTTTATATTAATGTATGAAGGTAATATTCTTAGGAATATTATAAAAAAATTTACATCCTTAATGAGTTCTCCAATACCTCTCATGTCTTGAATAAGAATATTCAGATGATCAGAAAATGAATCAACTGATTTACTAAGGGATAATTATCAAGTCTTTATATTTATTCAAAAAATCCAAAACCTTATCTTCCTGAAATTTTGAGTCTCATTAATAGATATCCAGAAGACTTTTCTTCATAGAATGGGAAACCTTACATGCCATCACTTTTTTTTTAAATTGGGGTTTCCAAAGCTTCCATAAAGTATTAATTTCCTTGGAATCCACATCCATCTCTATATATTATGTTTCAGATAAATACCCACTCTCCTTTCTAGTTTTTATACCATGAATGGATATTATATACACATTCAAATCCATGTCTAGAAATAATATTGCATCTGGTTTTCCATATTTGGAAGTTTCTACACTCAAAGATAAAAATACCTTTATGGTTGGTAACTACTTCCATGAATTCAATGAGGGAAAATACACAATAACCAAAACTTTGATACCATGTTTTGGTCCCTAGAAAAGTTTTATACCCTGATGGGTGGTGGGAATAAATCCATGTAAAACTTTAAAAATTTACACTTATCAATGATATTGTTATGTAGTTATCAAGAACACTCTTATCTCCCTCACAATCACTAGTACAAAAAACTATTTTACATGACATATTTTTCACATCAGTTATAAATAACTGATGTGAAAATCTAGACATTTTTATTTTTCACATTGGTTTTTATAAAACCGATGTGAAAAATTATTTTTTACGTCAATTTTTATGAAAACCGACGTGAAAAATTACATATTCACCTTTCTTTCACATCAGTTTTATAATTTAACCAACATGAAAGATTGGATTTTTATGTCAGTTATAGTATAACCAAGGTAAAAAATCTCGACTATTAATTTTTCACATATATTATAATATAAATGATGTAAAAAAACCTTTTGAAAATTTATCTACCACTCAAGGGTTTCATTATGCAGTCTGCCTATTTTACAACAGACATGTCGTTTTTCTCTCGCTAAAGCCCTAAATTTCTGGTTTCTTCTATTTGGTGGTCATAATCTTTCTTTAAGAACTAAATCGAACCATATGGTTTCATCAGAATCGGTTTAAATATCTGAAGTAAGCATAAAACTATTTCATTTCACTCTTTTCGATCTTTCTTTGGCCCCACATATCTAACCGACTATTGTTCAAAGAGGTGTTATTAATTCTTGAATTACCATCTTCCTACATTGGGGGTTTTCATCTTCATCATTGTGCATTTTGTTATAGTTCTGATCGTCTCCAATTTCCTCACCTAAAGGTTTGAATATATTTTTATTATGTTAATTAGTTATTTCATGATTTAAATTATGAATTTGATATACATTTTTCTATATTATTTAGGTGTTTTTATTTGGATTTGTGGTGTTTGATTCAGAGTATGTTATATAAAAAAATGAGTTTTATTTCTTTGGTGATTCAACATATTAGTATATGGTACTAGTAAAACCTTCAAAGATAGTGGGGATTATTTAATTGGTGGGACAAATGAATCTTGTAGTGGGTAATAGTTCATATGTTCTAGGTATTTATTATAGGATATTCTTGTCTGATTTCCCTTATATTGCACTACCTTTGATAGCTTTTACCTTGAATAATCTCACATTTTCATATAAATATTAATGCTAAGAATTGATTTAGTACTTAAATGAGGTATTAATTAATGTATCCTTTATTTTTTCCAAAACATTGAATCTTGTATATTGAATTTTAAGATACCTAGAAGATGATATTTCATTATTTGATGTGATGAACTTCTATAAGATCAATGAATTTTGAAAAGTGATGGTATATTTGAAATGAATAAGTCACTATAAAATTTGTGAAAACTTTTCTTTGAAGTGGTAAAACCTTATGAATGGTCTAATAAGAAGATGAAATTTATAATATTTGATAAAGGATTGGGATACATAATAGTTCCTAGTATCCCATATGTAAGAGTCACTCAGCTAATGAAATATGCTTTCTTGGAACATTTTCATTCTTAATAAAACCAAACTCTCAAGTGGCTTCATCTAACAAATATTTTTTTATTATGATTCTTTATTTGATCCCTAAATGGATTTAAAAAACATGCATACCTTATAGTCTTTAATTGGTTTCATTAACCCATCTTCTTGTTCCATATAGACATCTTCCATATTTTTTCTATTAAGTAATGTTGTCTTGATAGCATACAACCAAATATAATGATAATAGAAGGTGATATGACATATAGAATTTTAAATAATTGAAGCATGGAGATCAATGTAATATAAATTATATTTTAAATTATAATTCCCTTTTTTGTTTTCCTAGTTGATTTATTAAATTATAAGAAACTAACATTATAAGAAAGTAACATAATAATAAAATCAAACATGGTAACTATTTTTTAGGTATGCAGCTTTTTAGAATAAGTTAAAGTCTAATTCTCAGTGCATACATCAAATGATTGAGATTATATATTATACTTCTGATTTTATAATGTGTTAATTATTTCCGAATTTTATTTAATGTGAAATTTTTTTAAACTAAGATCCAATTTATGAGTATATTATATTGTTAATTAAAATATAGAATAAATTATTTATTTTCATTAATAATCAACTATGAATTAGTTGTTATTATTCTATATTTTTTTATGGATATTGTTTTATGGATATCATTGTACATATTTTTATTAATTTTGTAAGGTTATATTCATTTATTTTTACTTAATAAATTTTTTAAAGGAATCTATTTTGTAATTCCTTCCGCATGAATGAATTTTCTCATCAAAATTTTCTATGTTACTTATAATTTATCCATTCTTGGTTTTCTATATATTTTGATGTCATTTCTAATCTCAATATTTTTATAAATTATTACCTTTGTTTTTTATATTTATTTTTGATATTTGTTATAGATAATGAATCAAAGTTGGATTAATGAACTTCAAATAGGTGCTGAATATGAGGAAGGTGTCGATTCTTTTTTGGAATTTTCTAAATTAAATGTTCCAAACAATGAAATGTTTTTTTGTTCATTCCTGAAATGTTTAAATTTTAAGAAGTTGAAAATCAGAGAGATCAAATATCATTTAATTTTTTATGGTTTTATTTTGAGCTATATCCCTTGGATTTAGCATGGTGAAACTGGGAAGAATTTCAGATCTATTAATGATGGTGATTTACAAGATGATAAATCTGATAAACTTGATGAAATTATTCGTGATATTGAAGTAGATACAATTGAGAGATAATCGAAAATTGAGAGTTTATATGGTGATGAAGAAAAACCATTATATCTTGGTTGTATGGAATATATGGTTTTATTGATGGTGTTAAGATTGATAAACTTGAGGGTGAAAAATGGATGGAGTGACAAGAATTTTACAAAGTTGCTAAAATTGTTGAAAGAAATTATTCCTAAAGACAAAGATATTTCAGATTCACATTATAAGTCCAAGAAAATATTATGCCCGATGGGATTGGGGTATAAGAAAATAAATCCCTACCTGAATGAATGTGTTCTATATATAAAGGAATATAAATTTCTATCAGAGTGTCCAAAATGTGGGACATCATGGTATAAGTTGAAAGAAAAATCACATGATGATTTAGAAGTATCAAAGACTCCTGCCAAATCATTTTGGCACCTTCCTATAATTAATCGTTTGAGATATTTATTTTCTAATTCACATGATTAGAAAAGGTTAAGATGGCATGCTGATGAGTGGATATGTGATGGAAAAATACATTATCCAGCTGATTTTCCAAAATGGAATAACATTGATCACTACTTTCCAACATTCATAAATGAAGTTTGAAATCTCAGACTTAGATTGTGCATAGATGGAATGAATCCATATCGAAGACTTAATAGAACACATAGTTCATGGAATATTTTATTGGTAATTTACAACTTATCTCCTAAATTTTGTATGAAGAGAAAATATGTAATGTTGATTTTAATGATCAGTGGACCAAAAATGCCTGAAAATGATATTGAAATTTTCTTGTCACCATTAATTTATGATTTGAAACTATTATGGGAGGAAGGTATAAGGGTGTAAGATTCTTATAAAATGGAACATTTTACACTGAATTCAATGATTATGTTCAATATAAATTACTTCCCAATATATGGAAATTTGTATGGATATAGTGTTAAGGGGAATAAATCTTGTCCAATTTGTAAACAAAAGAATTCATGTTGTCAACTGCATCATGGGAGATAAAAAACATACATGGGTCATCGAAAGTTTTTTGCCTATGGATCACTATTATAGAAGATTAAAAAATGCTTTAAATAGATCATAGGAATTTGATATTTCTAAAAAACCTTTATCCACTAATCAATATTTTGATAGGGTGAAAAAAATTGACGTGATATTCGAAAAGACACATAAATCTAGAAATGATAGAAATATTTGGAAGAAATAATCAATTTTTTTGATCCACCATATTAGAGATATCATGAGGTGAAACATAACATTGATGTCATGTATATGCAGAATAATATCTATGAAAGTTTTATTGGAACATTATTAGATATTAAAGGAAAGACTAAAGATGGGTTGAATGCAAGAATGGATTTACTGTCATAGGGAATACATTTAGATTTGGCTCCCACTCCTCATGGAAAGACAAAATTCCTACCCCCATCTTGTTATACCTTATCCAAGAGGGATAAACCTAGATTTTTTCAATGTCTTCGTGATATCAAATTGCTACATGGTTATTATTCAAATGTAAAAATTTTTGTGTCTTTGAAGTATTTAAAGTTGACAGGTATGAAATCTCATGACTCTCACATCATGATGAAACAAGTCTTACTAGTTGCATTGCGTGGAATAAATCCCACCCATGTTAGAATGACTATCATGAAGGTGTGTTATTTTTTTAATTCAATTTGGAATAAGGTGATTGATTTGAATGTTTTGAACATTTTGGAGAACAAAGTGGTTTCTATACTTTTTCAATTGAAATGTATTTTCCTCCATCTTTTTTTTGATATAATGGTGAATTTAATGGTTTATTTGGCACTAGAAATAAAGATTTTTGGACTTGTATATCTATGCTGGATGTATCCTTTTGAAAGTTATATGAAGATATAAAAGGGTTATGTTAAGAATCTATATCGACCTAAAGAATCCATTGTTAAGAAGTATATTTCTAAGGAGGTTGCTGTGTTTTTTACAAGATATTTTTTTGAAGCGGAGCACATCGGTTTGCCTACATCTCACCATGAAAATGTTAATTTTGGGGTAAAGGGGATCTATGGATTGAAAGTCAAATCATTGAAAGGTGAACAGATAAATAAGATACAACTATATATATTGAATAACATAGATGATGCTCAACCATATATAACATTGCACATGAATGAGTTGAAACAAAGTTATTCAAAGAAAAAATATATGTGGATTTTTAATGAGCATAAAAGAACTTTTTTCCATGGTTTAATGATACCCTGAAACCAGATGCATCAAAAATATCGATTTGGTTAGTGGATGGTCCAAGTTTAAATTTGATAACATAGTCTGGGTATGACATTAATGGCTATACTTTTCATAAAAAAGATCAGGACAACAAAAGTGGAGTTCAGAATAGTAGTGTGTCATTGTTCATAGAAGTAATGCATTTTTAAGTGCCAAAGAAAAAAACTCAATGTCCGCATCAACCGCATATTATGGAGTTATTGAGGAAATATGCACTACCACAAAACTGGGTTTCCGTAGCGCCACCCTTTATCGATGCTAAAAAAAGCACTGATAAAAGGGGGGCCTTTATCAGTGCTAAAAAAAGCACTGATAAAGGGTACTTTTAACAACACTAAAAAAACACTGTTAAAAGTGACCCTTTATCAATGTTTTTTAGCACTGATAAAGACCCCCCTTTATCAACATTTTTTAGCGCTGTTAAAGGGGACCCCATTATCAACGCTTTTTTTAGTAGCACTGATAAAGGGGGGCTTTATCAGTGCTTTTTCCTAGCACTGATAAAGTTTATATTTCAAGAAAAAAATATTTCATGAAAAATAATATACCATTATATAAGTATATTTATATTGATATAAATATAATATATATTTTTTAAATATGTTTTAGATAAGTATAAATAGACTATTACATTTAATATATAATAAATTTAGTGAAAATTTCTTTAAAATATTCTAAAAAATATTATTAATTAATAATTTTCTAATTATCATCGATTAATAATAATTTAATAAGAATTTGAAAACACAAAAAATCAAAAAAAATTAATAAAATATCTAAAATAAGTTGAAAATGTAACTCAAACTTCAAACGACCATAAATTTTGATCAGGGTGTCCGTTTGAGCTCTAAAACATATCAAATTGAATCTTGCAACGAGATCTACGTGTTAATGATTGAATAAAACCTTCTATCACATTTTTAAGGCCCAAAAAGTCCCATAAGGCCTACAAAATTGAGTTTTTAGTCGCGATACCCCGGTTTTTGAACATTCAAACAGGTATAACTTTTGATCCGGATGTCCTCTAGGCCTGTACCACATATCATATCGAATATTGTTTCATTTTATTCGATTTTACTAGTTGTGGAGTTGAAACGGACTTCTGAATTAGAAGTTATGGTTGTTCTAACATTCTACAGTTTTCCAAATACACATATATATGTATTTATTTGTATATATATATATGTGTGTGTGTGTGTGTGTGTGTGTGTGTTGTATATTTGTTTGTATGTATGTATTTATTTATTTATAAACACACATAAAAAAACATATTTTATAAATGTATTTAAAAATAATCTTATAAATATATATTAATATACAAATAAATATATGGATAAAAAATTATAACTATATATATATATATAAATTAATATACGAATAAATATATATATACTAATATATGAATAAATATATATGTATTAATATAACTAAATATATTTATATTAATATAAATCTATATTAATATACAAATAAATATAACTATATATATATATATATAAATAAATATAAATATATATTAATATATGAATAAATATATATGTATTATTATAACTAAATACATTTATATTAATATGAATCTATATTAATATACGAATAAATATAACTATATATATATAAACAAATATAAATATATATTAATATACGAATATATATATATATTAATATATGAACAAATATATATGCATTAATATAACTATATATATTTATATTAATACGAATCTATATTAATATACAAATAAATACAAATAAATATATATAAATAAATAGATATATCATTAAATAGAGAAAAAACTAAATAGCTTAGTGGTAAATGTGCAGGCACACAAGGGGGGAGGTCTTGAGTTTGAGTTCGGGTTGAAGCAGGGAGGGGAGCACGGGCATGTGGGGGATGCACGAGCAAGGTAATCACGCGTGAGAGTGGAAGGGGGTCCGCCTAGTGCTCATAAAGGGGGGGGGGGCAAGCGCTGTTAAAATCTCCCCCCCACATTATATATTCTTTTTAATTTTTTTTTTAATTTTTTTGAATTTTATCAGTGCTTAAAAAAAGAGCTGATAAAAGGAGTCTTTTATCAGGGCTAAAAAAAGTACTAATAAAAGACCTTTTTATCAACGCTTTTTTTAGCGCTGATAAAAGACCCCTTTTATCATTTCTTTTTTTAGCACTCATAAAAGGGGCCTTTATCAGCGCTTTTCTGAGCGCTGATAAAAGGGATCCCCTTTATCTTCGCCTTGATTAACAATGCTTTTTATCACTATTAATGCACTTTTCTAGCATTGATAAAGGACATATTTGTAGTAGTTATGGGAGGTTGATTACATAAAATTTTAAGTTCTAATGTTTAAGTGTAAATGGTTTATCAGTAACAACAGTGTCTAACAAGATGAATTTGGAATGACACTAGTTTATCTGAATAAATTAGATTACACAAATAATCCTTTCATCATGGAAACACATGAAAAACAAATTTTCTATGTTATTGATCAATCCGATATGCAGTGAGATATTGCTTTACAAGGAAAACAATAGTATTTTGGTGAAGATAAACTTGATGAAGATACTGATTTATGTGAGATCCCTACATCAATGGAACGATTAACAAATAATATTAATGAACACATCAAATACATGGTTTTTTTCATACAGAATGATCATGAAGAAGGAATTTGGGAAAACAATATTTACTATATTCATAATATTGCAGGTAACATATGTTTAATTATGGTTTACTTTTTTAAATTTCATAAGTTAGTTATTTTAATTTGATTTTCTTTATTAAAACATGTATTATAACTAATAAGTTAAATTGTTTGTTTTATATTAGTTTAGTTTTGTCTAGTTGTCTATGTTTACCTTTAAGTATCTTATATATTAATTGATTTTATTGAAGACCAATTATTTTAAATTTAATATTTTAAATAAAAACAAAATATACTATATAAGATTATATTATAAAATAATTATTTTTGTTGTAAAAATTAATTATGAGGTTGGTGAATTTTTAATATGTCATTTCATTGGTCATTAATATTTTTAGTTTTCATTCATTTATGTCATTTCGTTTCTCATTAATATTTTTTCATTTTAGTTAACTATAACAAATATGAATAAAAATGTGTTACGTTTTGTTTACATTTCTTTTTGTTTGATAATTGCTAATTTTTTTATTTACATTTTCATGTAATTGTTGGATTTTTATATTTTTGTGCTAATTAATGTTGGTTTGATTTATAGGATGATAGATCAATCCTATGATCCACCACATATTTTTAGAGATTATCATACTTATACCTCTGGGGAGGAACTTACACACTCTCTTATTAATGAGCCTATTCATCCTTATTTACATGATACATCTACTTATACGGGGAAAAAAGCATTCAAGGGTTGGTAAACATGGCACCACACATTTACCAAAATTATCAGTTGCCTGTACCTAGGAACAAAGGATACCATTGGAATTTTATGATAATGGTATTCCAGCAGGTCCAAAGGTAAAAAAATTCAATACTTTTGTATCATTACATGCTAAAAGAAATGTTAGTATATTGTTTGATGATTGGAAAAGTGTGGAGAGAACGACACTATCACTATTATGGGAGACCATTTTGGTATGGTTTTTTGTTATTATTTTACTTATCTTGAAATAATATATATAGTAATATATGTTTTTTCTCTTCTTATTAGATGACATATGATATACCTGACACTAGAGGATTTAGGAGGAAATATATGTCATTAGTGGCTAGGAGATGGATGGATTTTCAATCATCCCTCACATCACAGTTAATTTTTGGGAGTATACAACATGAAAATCCATGTGAGATATATCCGTTTATAGATGAAGATATATGGAAACAATTTGTTGAAAGTAGAAGATGAGATGAGTTTTTGGTAAGTGCAATTTTACCTTTTTAGATGTTTTTTATATTAATGTGCATGTTATTGATTTCATTATTTTTAATTCTTAATTTACAACAAGTAAGGAGATCTCATCAAGAGATTCAATATAAAAATTTATACTCTCATACATTATCTCGGGGATGGTATATGTTATTGGAAGAACAAATTCTAGAATAAAAACTTCAAAAACTAAGAGCTGAGTCATCAAGATCTAGAGAGGTTTCCCCTCCTTCCCCCTGTTAGACATGAAAAATGGAAGAGGGCTCAAATGCAGAAAAAAGGATAATATCTTATGAATGATCCAAGAGTTATAGCTAATAATATTGTAAGATTTTTATTTATTTATTTAATTTAAATAAACTCTCTATATATTGTGATTCATTATAGGTTTTTTTCAAATATTCCATATAGTATTACCTTGAGGAGTAGAGCACACATGAGATCTTTATTGTTGAGGGTAGACATGATATTTTAGCTATATCATTTGGAAAACCTGAACACCCAGGCCGTGTACGAGGATACCTGACATGTGTGTCGGTAAGAAAAGTGTTTCCACGTTCGAATATTTCTTCAAAGGAGCATATTTATAAAAAATAATAGAATCTTTAGAAGCCAAAGTTTAGGATATTGAAGCGATAATGGAGGAAATGATCAGAGCTTCAATAAAGAAGATATTTGCAGACATACAAGGATAGTTTTGGTATGAAAATCTAACTCCTCCACCTCCGCCAGCCAATCCCATTCCTTCTTATCCTACCCCAACACCCCTCCTCCACAAATTTCAAGTTACATTGAGTTATTTGTTGATGATCCTGATCATATTGTTGCATATGGGATGATATATTATATTAGAAATACCATTTATCATCACCAGATTGAGATAGAGCATCAAAGGGTCATTGTTTAGGATATTATAGATAGATCAGCAAAAATACCATGTCCTACAGATGAAGTGAGTATAGTTGGACAAATTATCGATCATTTTTTGGTTTGTCCATCTAGACTACTTTGACATATTACCACAGAGGTATGTATATATGTTATATTTAATTTCATTTTATTATTAATTTTTTTTCTCATTTTAATGTTTATATATTTCCTTAATTTTTCAGGAATACTTTAAAGGTAAAGAAATACTGTATAAACAACAAAAAATTCAAAGTTCCATGACTTCAGATATAGATTTGATTGGTCTTGATCGATTGTCAACATAATCTAATTTTTTTATTGCGAGTATATGAGATTCTATTTGATGTTTCTATTTGTAGGCGTGAAATGACTGTGAACCTTTTGAAAAGTGATATCATGGAGCTTGTAGTTGGAGAGAAAATGGGCATAAACACGATGCAAGTTTTTTCCATGTAAGTTGATTAATTTTTTTCATTCCATTAAATTAATGAAAATTTATAATTATGTATGATTTTTATTAGGTATCTATATAAAATTTGTAAAGAGCATGAAAAGACATATGTGTATTGATTTATGGACCCATAGTTTATTTCTCCAATAGCTAAAACAATGATCGATGCTCAAAGAACAATTTATATAGCTGAAAGATTTCAACATAATGTCATCATTCAGTGTTGGATGTTTCCATATCTTGAAAGGTATAAAATATTTTTTTATCACAAAGTGTTATATAACACTTAACATATTAAAAAATCATATTAATTTTTCTTTTATATCAGTGGTCATTGGATGTTGGGTGTTTTTTTTCAAGAGAGAAGACATTGTTTTGGCTATGCTCTATCCATAGTGATGTGAGAGAAAATTTTAAGCATATATTGAACATGTAAGTTTTATTATTTTAATAATTGTTTATATTATAATGAATAAAATTTATTAATGTTCAAAATATTTTCAAACAGGGCATGAAATTTCATTAGAGAGATGACAAAAAAGAAGAGGAACTACTATAAATATGGATTTTATTAGAACTAGAAAAGTGCATTAATAGCGCTAAAAAAAGCATTGTTAATCGAGGTGAAGATAAGGGGGGGGGGGGGGTCCCTTTTATCAGTGCTAAAAAAAGCACTGATAAAAGACCCCTTTTATCAGTGCTTTTAAAAAGCGCTGATAAAAGTCAAAAAAATAAAATAAAATAAAAAAGAATATATAATTCGGGGGGGGGGGGGGGGCTTTTAATAGTGCTTGACCCCCTTTATCATCGCTAGGTGGACCACTCCCACACGCTGCCCTTGCCCGCATGTCCAACACATGCCCCCCACGTGCACCTCCTTGCTTCCACCAGAACTCAAACCCGCGACCTCCCCCTTGCGTGCCTGTACCTTTACCACTAAGCCATTTCGTTTTTTTCTATTTAATGATATATCTATTTATTTATATATATATAGTTTTATTTATTTGTATAATAATATAGATTCATATTAATATATATATATTTAGTTATATTAATACATATATATTTATTCATATATTAGTATATATATATTTATTCATATATTAATTTATATTTATATTTATTTATATATATATTTTTAGTTATAATTTTTTATCCATATATTTATTTGTATAATAATATATATTTATATGATTAGTTTTAAATACATATATAAAATATGTTTTTATGTGTGTTTATAAATAAATAAATAGATAAATACATACATATATACAACACATACATAGACACATACAAACACACACACACACAGACACAATCTATATATTTACGAATAAATACATATATATGTGTATTTGAAAAGCCATAGAATGTTAAAACAAACATAAATTCTAATCCATAAGCCTTTTTCAACTCCACAACTAGTCAAATCGAAGAAAATGAAACAATCTTCGATATGATATGTGTTATAGGCCTAACATACATTCAGATCAGAAGTTATACTTGTTTGAATGTTAACAAATCAGGGTATCCCGAATAAAAAACTAGTTTTAGAGGCCTTCTGAGACTTTTATGGCCTCTAAAAATGTGACAGAAGCTTCGTTTGGGTCACTATTGTGTATATCTCATCGCAGGCTTCAATTTGATATGCTATAGAGTTCGAACGGACTCCCGGATCAAAAGTTATGGCCGTTAGAAGTTTGATTTTCATTTTCAACTTATTTTAGATCTTTTATTACTTATTTGATTTTTTGTGTCTTCAAATTGTTATTAAATGATTTTTAATTGATGATAATTAGAAAATTATTAATTAATTATATTTTTTAAAATATTTTAAAGCCATTTTCACTATTATATATTAAATGTAATAGTCTATTTATACTTTTCTAAAACATATATAAAAAATATATATTATATTTATATCAATATAAATATACTTATATAACAATATATTATTTTTCATGAAAAAATATTTTTTTTGAAACCTAAAATTTATTGACGCTTGGAAAAAGCGCTGATAAATCCCCCCTTTATCAGCGCTACTAAAAGAAGCGTTGATAAAGGGGTCCCCTTTAACAGCGCTAAAAAAAGTGCTGATAAAGTGTCACTTTTAAAAACACTTTTTTTAGCGCTGATAAAAGGGTAGCACTTCCCTTTCCCATTTTTTTAGTAGTGAGAAGCAAGATCAAATATGTAGAAGCTAAGGTGAGTTACCATTAACAATTACTAAATTTTGGAAATATTAATTAAAAATGTTATTTTGAAATAAAATCTCTTTGAAATATTCTTATAAAAAATAAGGTGGAACTAAATGTGGATATTATGTTTTATGATTCATGTATGAAATAATTTTAACCAGCATGATTAAAAAGTTTCATAAGGTTATATTTATTTATAAATATCTCCATATTATTTAATATGTTTTATTAAAAATTTAATTCAAATGATTTCTGCATTAATTTTTTAGCTTTTCAATGATGCTCAGTCATATAGTGCAGACGAGTTGAGGGTTTTACAAATTGAATGGGAAAATCATTTTACAGGATTGATAGGTTTTTAGTTTAAAGTTCAATGTATTGTGTTTTTTTATGGATTTTAGACTGCCTTTTATGTTTTCATTCTGGCTGTTGTTGGTGGAGGAGGTGAATAAATGTACATTGGTTTTTAGTTTATTTGAAACTTCAATGGAATGTGTAGTTTGATGCCTTTTTTGTATTCTACCTCTGGTTCTGTATCTACAATTTTCCTATTTGCTTTAGGTTTCTAGCTGCTTTTTCTGGAGGATAAGAATCATTGTTCATTTTTTTAAAAATCTTGTTTTTCACAACCGTTATTAAAAATAACTAACGTCAAAATGAATTTATCACGTCGGTTATTGGATAACCGACGTGAAAAAAATATTACGCATGGGTTTTCATTTCAGTTATTTAATAATCGATGTGAAAATGAATTTATCTCATCGGTTATTAAAAATAAATGATGTGATAAATATTGCATATTGTTTTTTTTCACGCTAGTTATTGGATAACCGACATGAAAAACATATTATGCATGGTTTTCACATAGATTATTACATAACTAACGTGAAAACCAATTTATTAAGTTAGTTATTTTTAATAACTAATGTGATAAATGGTGCATACTATGTTTTTCATGTCTGTTATTGTATAACCGACATGAAAATCAACTGTACTAATTATTTATAATGTCGGTTTTATGTAACCAACATGAAAGAGCTTATTCACTACGTCTCCTATAACCATATCTCCTAAAAACCGATGTAAAAAAAACCAACGTGAAAAACCATTTATACATCAGCGAATCTATACGAAAATGAAAAATGTGGTAAATAGAGGCATGATAGAATTTACTTGGTTCACCCAAATGGGATAATCCAAGAAGAATTTGTACAAATACAACTAAGAACCCGAGACACTAAAGATCATTGTTATTTGGTTACAAGTTTCATAGTGTTTTCACTAACCCTCTTGTTTTGAATCCAAAAAATGCAGGAAATATGGCAACTCTCCATACAGAGTGAAACATGCTGCTCCCTATAAAACAACCTTCTTCTTCAATAAACTGTAGATTAAAGTGAAACCTATAGTGGTGTATCACTTTTCTACACCTTCTTTTATTTTATGAACTCCACAAAAACTTCCAATAATAAGAACTCCTAAAAAACCTATGTTGTCTTCTCCCTCATCATCAACCATCTAGAACATAGCCTAGAATGTATCTTATTCTCTTTCAATCATTTTCCCTTGAACTCTTCACCATACATTTTTTTCTTCAGGAATATTTAATATCAAAAAATGTTTAAAAATAGGTTCTTAATCTATTGTTTTTTCATGATATCCTAAAACATGATATTATTTTAAAAAATATATTCCCATTTTTTCACCTAAAATGGGATATCAATTTTTATAGCACATAAACAACCTAACATATTTTATTCTTAAAGAATAAAAAAACAACCCATTTATCTTCTAAATTATATATTACCCCATTTATTAAAAAATACGCTCATCATGTGTCTCACCACTCTCCATTCCATCTTCTTCACTTCCCACAATGAGATATGTGGCTGTTGTTAGTTATACAAAATCAACCTCAAATTTCATTAAAATAATAAAAATATGTTTTCTCGAACTTCCCTTGAATATTTTATTGATTTTATTTAGGATATAAAAATCATATTTGAATAATGTTAAAACACATGAAATGTTGTAAGTCACATGGTTCCAAAAAATTCATGAAAACAAATCCCTTACATTGCTACTGCCTTATAGAAAAATCTATATGTGGATCCCATGGAAAATTCCATTATGTAGAAACCTTTATAATCTCTTACATGGAATCCTTTCACAATTTGTGTAGGTGGGTCCCTCTATAATTTTCATACATGACCCTTCATATAGATGAGTTACTTTATGCAGTTGAGTTTCCTTATAAGAAATATTCACATATGCAACTCATTTATGAAACCAATTTTCTTTATGTCACTAATTCACTTACATGAACTCCCTTATGTAGCCAGATTTCCACATTTGGGGAATTTTCCATTTTCTAAAAAATGGCAGAAAACTTGATTGAGTAGGATTCTTCCAAGATGCTTCCAGACCACTTATATCCATCAAAAGATGAACTCTATAAACATGTAGGGACTCCACTGAATATCCCTTTCACTTCATTTTCAATAAAACAGCCCCAAAACTCACTCCAAGTGGATTTTTACCAATAATTAGGATTATATTTCAGCTACATTTCTGGGTGATTTTTCTCAGTATCTTGAGATGATTCAACCTTAACTTCCAAAATTTTGTGGAAATAATTATTTATCTTATTCAAAGTATTTTAATCTTCAATTCACCTTGATTATGTTTTAATTGGATCTTTCTTCTTATAAAAAATGTTTTCATCAAGGAAACTTACCATCTTACCTTATTTCAAAACTTTCATCTTGAGGTTATTAATTTCTTTAATTTAATCATATTATTTTTTAAGGAGAACCACCTTTTCTTCATTTATATTTTCACCCACTTTCTTCAATAGCCCAAACTATTTCTTGAGTTTAGTTTTTTCTTAAGATAGGCCTCAAGTTATGACTTCAACATGTGTTCTTATTAATTTATTTTCCCATTTATCCCTCACTATGTTAGGTATATTCTGATATATTATCATGATACATGAAATTCCTAAACCTTTCTAGGACTTCACCTTTAGATGGAATACTTTTTATTGAGTAATAATCTCCCTTATTAATCATTATTATTTTTTTGGACCTTTTGGAAAACATTTTCTTAATTATAGTGGATTTTTTTATCTTCCTTAAAAGTTTTCCCCATTTCTTCCAATATGGGGTTTCTTCTATAAAATCATCCTTGTACTCTTCAACTTTCTTCTTTGGATAATTTATTACAAAGTGTATGATTCCTCCCATTGAAATCATTTGAGTAAGGGTTTTTATTTGTACTTATATCTCCCCTTATAAAAGTTCCTATAAATAAGTGACATAATCATCTTATTCCCTTCATCATTATATTCCTTATCTTATGATTCAATATAGAACATATTTCCATCTCCTGGTTCTTATATTTTAAGCTTCCTTATAGATTTAAAATCAACATCATCCTTAATATTCTTCTTGAATGCAAGATAATTCCTCATCTTATATGAAAAAAATATATTATATTGCTTATTATAAGACAAGTCATATCTATAATCTAATGTCATGACCTGAACCAACAGGTCTTGAGACAAAACTACCCCAAGCCTGCCTCTAATTGGCCAGAGGATGGCGACTAGCCCCCAGAAGTAATATCACACACATGGGAGGAATTTTCCTTAAGTACCTGTATGCACACACACATCTCTAAACCCATACAATGATGAAATATAAAACAAATTAAAATAATGAATGTATATATCTATAATCACACAACTAGAGTATGAAAAAATTTATGGAAAGCATTAAATTGGGGGGGGGATACAAGAATAACCAAAACTAGAAAGTAAAGTCCCCCAAAATCATACAGAGGGGAAATTGTCGAATGAAACACCAATATAAAACTCGGTTTGTTTAGACCAAACTGGTTTTACCTACTGATAGTCCACCAAGGACTCCACAAAATGGTCCATCATCTACATAATATATGACAAATGCAGTAAGATCCCATGTAGGGGTGAGTATAACAATACCCAATAGGAGACACCAAAATAACCACACATAAAGAATAAAGAGTAATAGTCATATCTACATAGGTATATGTTTACAGAAAATACAATAAGAAAACCTAGATATAATCAACAAAGACATGAAATCTCAAGGTAAAGTCACAATCATAAAGACAGCCTATGATTCCTATATGATGGTTATATAAAATTCTTGTCTGGGAGAACACACTCTATGAGATATACTACCAATAATGACACTCATCCTAGATGTCACACTCTTTAGGTCTCAATAAAAAGGAAACTGAGAGGGTTTATCTGAGGTACACACTCGATCAGACTACATCTCATTGGAAAGATCAGATCTCGATACATAGATAGGGGTCATTGCCTAGGGATCACCAGGGGGACATCATACCCTACTGGAAAAATCCTCATAGATAGGAGATCAGTGCCCGTGTAAATATTGGTCACATCAATTCCAACAACCCCATTTAATTAAACACAAAGGGATATATGGATCACTTTGGGCCTCTCAAAGGGATACATGATCTAATCCACTGAGATAGTAGTTTAAGCGATTTAGGAAAAATCACTCCATAATATGGAACCTTTCCTCCCTACATAGATCATTAGGAAGATATAGAGGTATTATCCTCTATGATAATAATGGGATACTACACCAAACCCTCATAAAAATTGACCAAGGGAACACACTCAACCGATACTTGTCTAGGGAAGCTCACACAAGCTCACAATGAAGCTGATCTAAGATGAATGGGGAGTCCAAAATTTCCTCAAAGGAGTACATGATGTGTCACTTGGGGTAAATAGTTTGTCTCACTAATTCTGGAACTATCTACATCTCATTCTCAAATGGAATGTATTTTTCCACAATACACGGTGTTTCCCTAAGGTACACGGTGTGTAGGTGTCTGTGATGGCACTCGGCGTGTAGCCTATCCATTCCCATGTACCTTACTACATAAATAGAATTTGGATCTCCATATGTGGAATTTAGGACCAAAAAATCTCCTAGGTGTGTACTCCTTGTACAAGCTGAGCCGTCTTTCAGGGTGTACATGATGTGTGGCATATCCCACATGATGTGAAAATATATCCAGACTACTGGGCATGTACTCCATTTATACTCTGACTGGTCAACTGAGGGTCACACAATTTGTGATATAGGTCACATGGTGTGTGATAAAGGTCACATGGTGTGTGATATAGATCACACAATGTGTGATAATTTTCTCTGAATTGAAACATTAGCGCCATATAGAAGAGACTACACAATGTGTATTCATGAGACTACATGCCGTTTAGTCAGGAATTTCACAGAAATTTCAGAACATTCAAGCATATTCATCCGTTAATTACAAAAAAACTGATTCCACCCTAAATTGAACCATAATATGAATATTTGAGGTTAAAGAAACTCTTTTCCACCATTTTCTGCATTCTGGCTAAATCCACTGCTTGGGAAACACCCACATCATGCCTCATCTGTGATGCACACCAAAAACATGAAGAACGGGTCCTGATCTATCTATGTAACCACTAATATAGTCATATCCCAAAAATTACTTGTCAAAACTCCATCCTTGACCCATATTAATGATCTATTGTTCCAAATATTGAATTTGTAATGATTGTTCATCGGGTATTCGTCGAATCACAAGACAATGGAATTCCCAATGAAGAATGCATGTAGAAAGGGGAGAGAAAACCATTAAACATAATATTGAGGAATGAACCTAGGCCTTTTTTCATTTATTCCTTAATATATTTTCATATGGAAGATGAATAAAGAGGTATACAAATCAATTAAAAAATAAAAAAATTATCCCCAAATCCCTCAAAATGCCCATACCTGCAAATCGACTGATCTGCTAATCAATTCGTTAGTTGATTTATTCACGTTGGTCTTGGGATAAGAAAAATGGGGATAAATCCATAATGTAAAAAAAACCTTGATTTGGATCAATCACTGATGAAGAAAGAAGACACGTCATTGTTGTTGGTGAGATCCTTGAATTCCATCACACACCTATTGCTGATCTTTGATCTGGTTATCGTTTGCTGAAAGAACCTCCTCCAATGGATTATCTTAATCTCTAGGGTTATGTATCAAACCCTAAGATTTCTTTCTTCATAAAAGTGTATTTAAAGTAGAATCTTGGTCACTACGTCACTGAAAAAAAAAATAAATATATTTTATTTTATTCATTTTACACTCGTGATGAATTTTTCCCAAACACCCCACGACGACAAAGATTATTTTCCACCTAGGGTATAACCCATATTTTGAACTCAAAGGTGCCCTCATATTTATGATATGGGCCTTCATTTAGTATTTATTCCACTTATTTCAGGAAAACTGCATGTGTGTGATATTTAATATATTAAAAATATTCCAAAAATTAATTCTAGGCATACGGGGCTTCAAAATCTCATGTTGTCTCACTATTTAGATCTAGAAATATTCTTATAAATTTTTCAAAGTCTTGCACGTAAAAAACTAGCCCACTAAATTATTCCATCCTTAAAGTATTTTCATCCTTAAAAAGAACAAACAGAGAAATGGGTGTGGATATTGATCTCTCAAATGGGTCTCCTACTCCCATGATATCTCCCAACAATTCTCTATGCTATAAAAAAACATAAAACCAAGGAAAAAATCACCCACAAAGGGTCTTTTTCCTTCATGTTCTCAATGTCACCAGTTCCTTGAAAAGGAAACTCCACTACCGTGGCCCAACACACCCCAGTTGTTACCCCACAAAGATTCATGCACATACCTCCTTAGCTACGTTATGTGGAGAAAACCAAAAAACCAAAGATACTATGGCCATAGAGTTAAATGGTACACCACTTCACTAACTTGACACAATAGTAGGAAAATAAAGTGCCTAATATTCTCATAGACATCCTACCATCCAAGATAAGACTCTGTAACTCTCTAACTCTAAAGGTATCCATCATCATTCCACATAGGACCCTTGAAGTTTTTTGTGCTATCCTTATACGACCTTGGATGAAATTCACCATTAAAATCATCACTATCACCAAAACTAGGACCTAATAACTGTTACCTATTGGTTCCAACTAGTATAATAGTGTCTTATAAGGCCCCTCATTCTTGGACTCAAAAAGGTTCTACTCTGGTGGTGGAGTGAGAATTATCATGATACCCAGACTCCACTGATGGTTGATGATCCTCCTAGCTATGGCTCAAAACTGACATGAAAACATAAATCATGTTTACCAAAACCTAAACAGTTCACTTTTACTCATCCATATGGTTGGGGTTAAACACTATGCCCAACTGCAACTGAGTCCCCAAATCCTTCTAGAATCCTATCCCTAATCATGCCATGAAGTAAGAATCAAAGTTAATGATTATCATTGAGGGAATTCCCATGAATCAAGAATACCTATTTCATGCACAAGTGTCCCAAATCTCCACAAAGATATGCTGGCCATCACCCACAGATAGATGAAACAATAATAGTTTTAACTTGAGAACTCACTGCAACTCCCTTGGCTATGCAACTAATTCCAAGAGATATCGGTACATCCTCACCTCTAATAGATGTAATGATAAGAGAAAACAACATCCTTAGAACCTCTTCTCACATCATGACCAGAATCACCATCCTTCCCTAGAAAAAGGATGACATGATTCCCTTATTCAAGTAATTCCATTAGGAATGTATCTGGTGGAAATCCGATCATGCAAGATCTCCCATTCGATATTCCCAAGTCATGCCTCCCTAACTCACTAAAAAAGAGAAGGGGTAAAAACCATATACTGGAGGTATATTTCACCATCCTCACCCACATGATTTCTACTGAAAAGGGATCAACTACTCCATCACCTTGATCGAAAAAAGCAGATGGGAAAACCTTGCTGTGAGCATCTTCTACCACATCCATACCCTATGTGACTCTCAAGATCATGCCACCTCAACCTCTTTAGGGTCCACCAACACTTCCATGTATAAGGAGACATATTTTGAGAACTATCTTCCTGAGGGATTCTATGCGACTTACACTCTTAGAGAATTCATAGTGCCATCCTCCTGTGTCTCGTGTGCTCCAACTCTAATACTGAGGACATGAGGGTACCATCACTGAAGACTACCACGAAACAACCCAAGAAAGGTTAAGGATCCATCTCATAAGTCTCAGAATCTTTACTATGGTATTCAATATTCCAAAGGGTATCAAAAAAGACTCAATGAAACCATTTTGGCTCTAAGAATACCAAATCAGTACATCCACCTCTTGAACGTGGAGTAGGTGACAACTCATCCTGAGGTTAAAATCTATGATCTACTTTTCCTCGATCCATAGGGTGAAGAGGTAATAAATTCTTATAAGTGGATTATTTTATTCATGTCACCTGGTCCACATGAATCCAATCCATATCCAACCTCAAGAAATCATCCTTATCTTAAGAAAAAATCATAAGGCTTCCCAAAAAAAACACACCAGGTCTTATGAATCCCCTTTCTCTGCAAACTCCTAACTGCACCTTCATCTCATATAGCTACCATGGGTCATTAGATATACTCGTGTAGATATTAGTCTATCCATAGTTCAATTCCATGGGGAAAACAAACTCTATATATAGAGTTGAAACTTACACATCCTCAAGAAGGATTTCCTCATACTCATCCACCATCACAGGAACTGAAATCTCATAGCATATACTAATCAAAGTGTAATACTATCCAATTGATAAGGAAATAGTTTTAAACTATTATGAATGAGCTCATCCTATCATACCTAGGATAAATCCTTATAAAACGAGGAAACCTCCATCCAAAAAAAATAGAATTACCACTACTCTCACTAGTAGAAACATCTGATCATGGATGGTAGGAAACCAATCCATGTTGAGGAAAACATTTTAGGGTATCAATACCAATACAAATATTTCCATGCGAGGCTATATCTCTCATACCAAATTTAGGTCACACTATTAATAGAAGTGTTCAATCACTTATCCTCTCTGCAGGAGTCTCCAACATAATGGTCGAGTAAAAAGGGCTCAACTGGAATCACTATGTCATGAACAAAGGATATACTCAGGGAAAAGTCGCTCATAACTCTTTGTGAAATCTGAAATAGGGGTAGTAAAGACACAAATCTTACCTCAAACTGCTCTCAAAACCGCAGTGAGATCCTAGTACCCGGAACTCTTAATTTCCCTATCCATTTTGATTACCACAACTAGGGCCTTCTCTAAAACTATGGAACATTGAACAACCTTATACACACAAGTTAGAGAAACTAACCCATCACACCTCGGCACTATCCCCTTCGGGCGGCACTGACTCACCCACTCAATTTTGGATCACACATCTAGAAAATGTCTTGGTGGTGGAATTTTACCTCTTATTTTCATGTACAAAGTCACATCAAACATTACCAACATAGGGATTTAATAATTCCCCATGTCATCCAGTAGAATTCTCATCACTTGGACCACCATCAAAGAGGGGTCTCATCTATCTGGGACATTCACACCATAGGATCACAACAGTCTTACACAACCTAAGAAGGGGGTCTGTTATACCATGTAAACTGGGTGATCTATAACTCTAGAACTCACAAATCACCCTCAATATAGGTGTTTCATCTTCTAGTACCACAATATCCAACTTTTTTCTCCATGAAGAAAACAATTCTCAAGAACAAACATTTGATCGATCAAGATCCTCACATTCTAGAAACAAAGGCCACTAACTTAAGTAAAACCTATACTAACTGAGGGTCTATCTCATCATGGATCCTTAGTGATCCCCATCATTGGAAATCACACAAAAATCCAATATTCCATATACCATCACCCCATCCTATTGGAGCTATCAACTTCTCAACATGCGGATGATCATCTTCTTGATCCACAAAAGGATCCATGTGGTTCTCAATAAGGGGTAGAACTTTTGTAGGATCAAATATGTATAATTAGATGCTCAATTACAAGGGGGGGGGGGTGAATTTTATTATTTAAAAATTCCTTTAGAACCTTTAAAGTTTAGTTTAACAAAGTTAAACAAACACTCACAAAACCTTTTAAAGAAACATTTTCTTAAAAAAAGATTCTAACTTAAAGATTATAGAATTTGTAATATAATCAGAGTAACAGAATTAGAAAATATAAGAAAGTTATACTTTCTAACTTTAACAAAGTTAATATTATAGTAGAAATAAAACAACTTTAAAAAGAAAAAAGTAACAATAATATTATTTTAACCCAAAGAGAAGGGTATCCAATAAACTTGGATAAAGGTTTCTTGATTTATACTTTCAAGAAAGTCTGTCTTAACCAAACCCAAGTAAGTACTCAATCCAAAGATCGATATCTTTCTTGATATCCCTACAAGCCCTCGATTTAGAGGGAAATTAGAACCTCTGTCTTCCAAACCCGAAAGCCCATGATCAGCACGATCGAAGTCTGCATGAAGTAAGTTTGAACAAATTGTTCACACCCGAACAAGTTGTTCACGAAATCCGCATGAAGCACTGAGAGTTGAAAGAGCCTCTCTCTATAGAAATCACTTCACAAATTTATCTCTTTTCCATTAACTATTCATCATCATTATTTTCATCGTTCAAATGAACTTGTATTTATAGGAAAAACTTCCCAACGGTCAACTCCACTCCAATGGTCATATTTTCCTTAAATTTTGGAGGGAACTGGACATGTGTCAAACATACAACAGTTAGTATGTAACTGATTGTATGAAATCATTTCAATTATAAGAAATGATGTTAAGTTAAAGATGATCATTATGTATATAAAAACTTAGAATCTGATAATATTGGAATGATACATTAAAAAACTCTAACATTATTAAGAAAAACAGATTCTTAAGAAAAACATTATCAAGAAAACAGATTCATAAGGAAAAGTAAATCAAATTGTGAAACCGATATCTCATTTGTTCTGGAATTAGAATCATAAACTCTGAATGACTTTTTCACCGGATTCCGAATCATAAAGACGATATCACTTATACACTAGAATCGGTGTCATAAAGACAATATCACTTATACACCAGAATCAGTATCATAAAGACGACATCAGTTATACACCGGAATTGGTATCATAAAGACGATATCATAAAACATAATTACTAATCTGTAAGAATAAGGGAATAATAATATCGGAAGTTAAGAAAAAGAAAAAAAATAGTACTTAAGAAAAGGTGTTTGTGATTTTCAAAACACAAGAACATAAGGAATGAAGAAGTCATAAGATAACCTTATTAACTCAACAATATCTCCCTTTTTGGAAATCACAAGAAACTTTTCTAAGGAATAATATACTAACTTAGATAAACAAGTATGAAAAACTTATCTCTCCCTTTTAATGAGATTTCTGATGAATACGACTAAATCCCCCTTAGGTTATGTTTCCCAAGGATCGTATTCTTGATCTTTAGTGTCTGGTTTTCTTTATTAAGAAAATATCTCCGCCTTAGATACAAATATCTTCTTAAAAGAAAAAATCCCCCCTACTTGGTCATTATCCTTTATTACCGTACTATCCCTCAATATATTATCCTATTTTGAGATCTTTATTAAATATTTACTTTAAATAAATTCCCCCCCTTTGTGATTTTCAAAAAGAGGGAAAAATGGAGAAGTATAAGATGTACCTGTAAGGTTAAGAAAGCATACATTTGAAAACAAAAGAAAGATATTCAAAAAGCTTCTTAAGGAAATTTTTGAAATAATGTTTAGATTACAACAAAACATTAGAATGTAAAAAAAAATCATCTATCCTTCTTCTTCTCAAACAAAATTTTCTTTATCAAGGCTTTAAGTTTCTTTACTTCCTTATGATCTTATTTAAACTTCTTCAATAAGATCTTTTGATCCTGATTCTTCTTTTCTAAAGCCAATATTATTTCTTCTTGAGCATCCACCTTTCTCTCTAATTCAGCTCTGACTTCCTTCTCACTACTTACAGACCGGGAAATGGAATTGAGTTGACTAGACTTCTCAAATATTGATGCCTTGACCTTGTTAAACTCGATTTCGAAAGTATTAAAAGCTCTATTTATTGAATCCATGAAGTCACCTAACTGTCTTAGATCTTAATTGATAGTTTTAGTGTGGTTAAATACTTTCTTACAAGTCACCTTTTGAGCTTTGTAATCAATAAAAATATTACTAAAGTTTGCTTCTTACTTGATCACCATGTCCATAAGCATATTGGTTGATTATGTATTTTGATTTAGAGTTTCTTGTATCATTTGACTCTAGGAATCTATATTTGCAAGAACTAGAATGGTGCTGACCAACTTTCTTAAAGATAGATTGACAAAGTCATGTCCAACGGATGATGAGGATTCGAAACCTAAAACAACTTTCCCTTTCTGAGCTCCTCTTGGAGTTAAGGAAACTGATTTTTCTATTCTCTTAGAGGACCTTTGAGGCATTTCCTTTTTGGATGAGGCAACCAAAACACTCTTACATTTGACAAAATTTTGAACTGGAGATTGTTCATCAGATACTTGGATAACATTAAGATCTACTTGTTCATATTCTTCCTCTTGAAACTCTTCTTCTTCACCACCTTGATGATCAACCTCTTATTTCTCTTCTTCTTCCAATTCAATTCTAACTTGTTCTTCTGAAACAGATTTTGAGACTGAACTCGAAGGAGTTCCAATGTAGTCTACCACTTCCCTTAAAACATCATCATAGTCTTCTTGAACTATCTGATCTCCTATTTCTTGAACAGGTTCTGATACAGATAGAACTTTCTTGGATTTCTGGATTTCCGGAGTGACAGTCGACTTCTTATGAACAACTTGAGGTTCAGTCACTTCTTGAGATTTCTTTTCTATATCTTTTAGTAATGACTGACAAACTTTCACTTACAAGGATTTATTCTTTAACTTACTCTCCTTCTTTTCTTTCTCAATATTTTCAGCTTGCTTTATTTTCAAAGCCTTAGCCTCTGCAGGGTTTAAGCCAAAGGAAGGATCTTCTTCCTTTCTGGTAGCTGCCATTTCTCTCCACTTTTAAACTGTTTCATTGTAATAGGATTTAAGTTTCATTGAAGGATGAGGTGATGGTACCGGGACATCAGAATCTGGTACTAGAAATCATAGTTTATCAAGTTTTCTTTTCTTGGGTACCGATTTTGAAGATTCCAGAAAATCACCCTTATTCTAGAAAAACATTTCTATAAAAGTTTTGGATTCCTGTGCCAACTGTACCTTCATCCTCCTTAGAGTGTCATCACTGAGCAACAAAATCTTGAAAGGCTTTGAGACTGATCAGAATGGGACATTTAGTTCTGGAAGACACATAACAATTATCCTGGAGATAGTTGCTGGATACATAAGAATTTGAGATCTGATGGATCCACCTTTTAGTGCCTGGATGGTAAGGAAGATGTACTTAACTAAGTTAATCTTCCTTAGGTTGACGAGAAAGTATAAAATAAAGATATCACATATTTTTAGAGATTCCTTATCTTCTTTTCTTGGGATAAGAAAGTATTTCATCCAGAGATCTACCATCTTGTGGTTTGTTGAAAGATTCGTAATCTTCAGATTCTTAACATACTTGAGACTAAGATAATCCAAAGCCTTGACCTTCTCAAAATAACCTTCCTTCTCAGATATTTTTTGAGAGCATAGAATAGATTCCCCTTCATACGGTATGTTGAGAACATTTTCCGCCTTCTTATAAGGAACAATATATGTCTTATCATAACATTTGAATTTAAACAGATCCTTACCATCCTTTTGGAATAAAGTAACGGATTCATAGAACTGAATAACCAGGTCATAAAAAACCAGATCCCGACTCTTCTCTTTATCCACACAAACATTTTCCCATCCATTACTTCTTATCAAATTAGAGATAAGGGAGTCATATTTTGCATAGAAGCTAGGGCATACCAACATTTCCCTAAAGATTGACCAATCCTTTAATTCTTTGGTAATCGACATCTGATCTGCTGAAGATTCAGGAGTCATTCGAGATAATAGAGACAAAAGAATCAGAACAAGGACTTTGATGACATCAGAAATTCAGCACTGAGATCAGTAAGGATGGTGCAGTGCTTATAAATGAGGCACCCCTTATATAGACATAGCTATGAATTTCTAGCTTCCATAAGATAATAAAACGGCTGAGCATAACCTAATCTGATATGACGATTGAGGATGGATATAGTAAATATGAATTCCGATATTTTTTAGTTATGTAAAACAAAATTGAAAATTTTGAAATACCAATAATTGAAACTTAGGATAATAAAATGAAGAGTAAGAAAATTTACCTTTTGGAATACTCTGAAAAGTTTATCGGTATTATAAGAATTTTCTTAGAAGTTTTAGATTCCAGGATTTCAATATAGAAAATTCCAATACTGAAATTTTCAATACTAAAATCTCCAATACCAAAATTTCCAATTCAAAAATATATAAAAAAAACTTAAAGAAAGATAAAAATTATAAGAAGAAGGAAAAGCTTAAGGAAAGATGAAAAAATATGTACTCCCCCTGAAATAAGGAGTAGTTTAATGTTAAGATATGATTTAAACAAGAAGTAGATATGAATGATTAACTTTCAAAGATCCTACCTAGATTTTTTTTAATGTATTCAAATCTATCGGAAGACAATGATTTTGTAAAAATATCATAAAGTTATTCTTTCATTTTGATGAATTGAAGAATAATATCTCATTTAAGTGTGTGATCCCTAAGAAAGTGATGTCTAATATCTATGTGCTTTTCATGAGAGTGATGTACAGTGGTTTTACTTAGGGAAATGGCACTTGTGTTATCACACATTATTTGAGTCTTATTAAAACTCATAACATAGTCTATGAGTGTATGTTACATCCAAAACACTTGAGCACAACAAATTATAGCTACTACATATTCAGTTTCAGCAGTGGAAAGTGCAAAAAAATGTTGTTTCTTACATGAACAAGAAACTAAAGAATCTCCTAAGAAATGACAAGTTCCGGATGTACTTTTTCTATCCATTTTACAACCACGAAAGTCAGTATCTAAAAAAATTTTAAGTTCAAAAATATTTTTAGAGGAATAAAAAAGTCCCAAGTCTATAGTTCCCTTTAAGTAGTGAAAAATTATTTTCAATGCCTTTAAATGAGATTCTTTAGGATTTTCTTGGAATATTTCACATAATCATACTAATAAAATTAAGTCAGGTCGACTAGATATTAAGTAAAGTAAACTTCCTATCATCCCTCTATAAGATGTCTGATATACAGGTTTCCTTGCTTCATCAATATCAAGAGTATTAGAGGTTCTGATAGGAGTACTTATACTCTTAGTATTATCATACCCAAACTTCTTAAGAAGATATTTTATATACTTATGTTGAGATATGTAAGTTACCTCTTGTTTTTGAGAAATTTGAAAACCAATAAAAAAGGTTAACTTACCCATCATACTCATCTCAAACTCAGATTTCTTAAGATTCACAAAAGAAGCAGTCAAGGATTGATGAGTTGATCTGAAGATGATGTCATCAACATAAATTTGGACAATAAAAACATCTTTATTATTTTTATTAATAAAAAGAGTTGGATCATCAGTTCCCTTAACATAGTTATTTTGAAGCAAAAATCCTGAAAGTCCATCATACCAATCTTTAGAGGCTTGTTTAAGTCCATAAAAAGCTTTGGTAAGTTTATAAACATGATTAGGATGTTTTGTATCTTCAAAACTAGGGGTTTGATCTACATAGACTTCCTCCTTACATAACCATTAATAAAAAACACTTTACATCCATTTGATAAAGTTTAAAATTAAATAATGCTGTAAAGGATAGAAGAATATGAATAGATTCAAGTCTTGCTACAGGAGAATAGGTTTCTTAATATTTTATGCCTTCTTGTTGGTTATAGCATTTGGCAACTAATATTTCTTTATTTCTAAAAATAACTCCATTTTCATTACATTTGTTTCTAAAAACCCATTTTACTCCAATAACAAAAGTTTCCTTAGTTTTTTCAACCAAGGTCCAAACCTGATTCCTTAAGAATTCGTTGAGTTCATCTTGCATAGCCTTTATCCAATCTTTATTACCCAAGGCTTCTTCAGGAGTCTTTAGTTCAAATTGAGAAATAAAAGCAACATGTTCAACTTCATTCCTTAAATAACTTAGAGTTCTTACTAGTTGATTAAAATTTCCAATGATATTATCATTGAGATGATTCCTAAGTAACAACTGACTTGGATTTTGAAAAACTTGTTCATCAACATAGGGTAGAAAATATTTAGGTGTAAATGTTTTATAAATATTTTCTTGAACATTATCCTTGATTGAAAGATCTTATATCAAAGGTTAGTGATCAATTTTAGAAAATATATCAGTAAAAGATTCAGGTTGTTTGAAAACAAAAGGATCATTTTCATCAAAATTTACATGTAATTTTTCTTCCACAGTACAAGTGTTTTTATTGAAAACTCTATATGCCTTAGAGTTAGTGGAGTAGCCTAATAATATCCCTTCATTGGATTTGGGTACAAATTTATGTGATTTATCCTTGGTATTCAAGATAAATAATTTTCATCCAAAAACTTTGAAGTAAGAAAATTTTGGTTTTCAGCCATTTAATAAATCATAAGGTGTTTTATTAAGAAAGGGTCTAATCAAAATTCAATTTATAGTATAATAGGTAGTACTTACAGCTTCATCCCAAAAGTGTTTAGCTATATAATATTCACTCAACATGGCTCTAGTCATCTATTAAAGAATACGATTTCTTCTTTCAACAACACCATTCTGTTGAGGATTCCTTAGGGATGAGAAGTTATGAATAATACCTTTTCTACTACAAAAAGTTTCAAAAACAGAATTTTGAAATTCTCCTCCATGATCACTATGAATAGTTATCAAAGGAAGCTTTTTCTCATTTTTCACTTGGGCTCTGAAAATTTTAAAATAATAAAAGGCTTCAGATTTCTTTGCGAGAAAATAGACCCAAGTATATCCAGTGTTGTCATCAACTAAGACAAACACATAGTATTTGCCTCAAATACTTCCAGTTTGTGTTGGACCAAATAGGTCCATGTACACTAAATATAAGGAATTAGAAGTTGTAACTTCACTTATAGATTTAAATCTAGATTTATGTTTCTTTCCATATTGACAAGGATCATAAACTTTTGAAGAATCAAAACTAAGATCCAGTAGATCCTTAACAATTTCTTTCTTATAAAGTTTACTAAGATTCCTTAAGTTACAGTGTCCTAGTCTTCTCTGCCAAAGCCAAGATTGATCTTCAATTTCACAAAGGCAAGGAAAATCTTGACTTCTAAGGTCTTATAGGTTTAGTGTGTATACATTCTCTTGCCTATGGGCTGATAGAATAAATTCATCCTTGGAATTGTGTACTAAGCACTTGTTATTCCTAAAATTCACAAGGTATACATTGTCACATAATTGACTTATGCTGAAGAGGTTGTGCTTAAGAACTTTAACAAATAAAACATTTGAAATTAACTATTTTTCAAGAAGAATAATGTTACCTATACCAATAATTTCTCCTTGAGAGTTATCTACAAAGATTACTTTTCAAACTTAAGTCTTTAAAATATTTTTGAAATAGTCTTTGTCACCAGTCATGT
Organism: Viscum album; assembly: GCA_963277665.1. Lineage (NCBI taxonomy): Eukaryota > Viridiplantae > Streptophyta > Magnoliopsida > Santalales > Viscaceae > Viscum > Viscum album. The sequence goes on from OY728166.1 coordinate 189,802,807, forward strand.
GCCAGGAAAATCCACTATCCACGTACCATATATTGTTGGTACTTCCTTCATTTACCTGAAAAAGAAAAATTAGGTTTTTGGAATCCAAACTTTCTTGGATCCAGAATTTTTAGAATATAAAATTTTGTGTATCCACATTTGTTTAGAAAAGTAAGCTTTATGAAACCCAAGATATTGAACATTATTTAAATAAAAATTCTTCTTTCAATGCCCACTACTTTGAAATTTAGTACAAAAAGGGGATCTTGGAGGAATAAAATAATTGTTTCTAAAAATAGGTTTTTCATGAGAATAACCTAATCCTTGATTATTACCATGAGGTCAGATCTGAGAATACAACTTGTCAAAAATTTTCTTACCATAAGTAAAATTTTCAAGAAGTTTCTCTAAATAAAAAATTTCAGACTTTAGTCTTAGGACTAAATTCTTATCCTCTGAACAATATACTTAGAGTTAAGTTTTTCCTCTAAAAAATATTTTTCGAAAAACAAAATTTTAAGATCTTTAGAAAGCTTATCCTTCTCAGAATTAGCTTCCTTGAGTTTCTTTGAAAGATTTTTTAAAACATCATTTTTCTTATCAAGATCTTTGGAAAGGTCTGAAATTTATTTTGTTAAAAAAATTCTCTGGAATTTTCTTTTTCAAGTTTCTTAGAAACATTACAATTTCTTATCTCCAGAAACTTAGAAAATCTAGAAACTTCCCCATAAGAAGGAAAATAATTATCATTATCTGATGAAGAAGATTCTCCATATGAAGAAAAATATTTATTAGAAAAATTTTCACTCAAAGACATATTGGTTAAGGATTCAGCAGTTCGTACCTTAGCCATAAGACATTGATTTTGTAATGGAGCTTGGGATATTAAACCAATATTCTTTTGCTTAGAAGAATAATATTCTGATGAGTCATCTGAAGAATCTCCACCACTGGCACTCCAAGTGTCATTGGATTTCAAAACTTTCTTATGCTTTTATCTATAGATATTCTTCTTGTTTTTCTCAGAATTCCTATTATTCTTGTCTATTTTCTTAAGTAAGGGACAATCAGGTTTGATATGACCATTTCTTCTACATTCGTAGCATGTCACTTCTCCATATTTCTTATCTTTTCCATCTTTCATATTGTATTTATATTTAAAGTTATTCTGCCCAACAATCTTGTTCATCCTTAGTGTAAGATTGGATAAATCATTTTCTAAAGCTTCACTTTCACTAGATTTAGATTGAACAACAACCTTCTTAGATTTAGATCTTGTAACTCTCTTAGGAGTCTTGGATTTCATATTATTTGAAGTAGTTGTAAAAGAAACACCTCTATTTCCATTCTTCTTCTTAATATAATTAACATCTCTCTTCATTTTGGTTTCATGTTGAAGGAGGGTTCCAAATAGTTCATCAAGAGAAATCTGTGTAACTTTTCTATTTTCATCTATAGTAGTTCTATTGGATTCTTATTCGTTAGGCATGATGTATATAATCTTGTCTACAAGAGATTCATCATCTAAACCTTTCTCACCCATTGATTGTAAGCTGTTGACAATTGTCATGAATCTTTTTTATACCTTACATAAGGGTTCTCCATAAGGAAAGCAGAAACTATGATAATCAGCTCTGATCATATCTCTTCTAGTTTCGATAACTTTGGAAGTTCTAACGTGAGTTACTTCAAGATTCTTCTAAATACTATTTGCAGCTTCACAGGATGAAATTTGGATATATATATTTCTAGTCACGGAACAAAGAAAAGTATTAAGTACCTTAAAGTTCAGCTGGTATTCCACCTTTTCTGGATTAGTAAAGATTCTAAGTTCCTTATCAGGAATCTTATAATCTCCAGTTAGCATAATGTAGTTTTATACACCTGTGTTTATCACAAAGGTCTTCATTATATCTCTCCAGTACTCATAGTCATTTCCATCAAAGATTGGTGTTCTAGTAGGATTGAGATTATCTAGAGATCCAACATTAATTCCTTCCATACAAAAAATAATTTCTTTCCACAAAACTTGTTAGAATTAAAAGTTTATAATAAAATAAGAAGAAGAAAACTTGAGCAAGAAAACTTATATGTGGATATAATAATTTTAGAGACCTGCTTTGATACCAATCGTAGGATCGAATATATATAATGAGATGCTCAAATACAAGAGGGGGGGGGGGTGAATTGTATTATTTAAAAATTACTTTGGAACCTTTAAATTTTAGTTTAATAAAGTTAAAAAAACATTCACAAAACCTATTAAATAAACCTTTTCTTAAAAGAAAGATTCTACCTTAAAGCGTATAGAATCTATAATATAGTCAGAGTAACAGAATTAGAAAATATAAGAATGTTATACTTTCAAACTTTAAAAAAGTTAAGATTACAGTGGAAATAAAAGAACTTGAAAAATAAAACAAGTAATAATAAGATTCTTTTAACCCAAAGATAAGGGTATCCAACAACCTTGGATAAAGGTTCCTTGATTTATACTTTCAAGAAAGTCTGTCTTACCCAAAACCAGGTAAGCCATCAATCTGAAGATCAGTATCTGTCTTGCTATCCCCACAAGCCCTCGATTTAGAGGGAAATCAGAACCTCTATCTTCCAAACCCGGAATCCCACAATCAGCACAATCAGAGTTTGCACGAAGCAAGTCTGAACAAGTTTTTCACACCCGAACAAGTTGTTCACGACATCCGCACGAAGCACTGAGAGTTGAAAGAGCCTATCTCTCTAGAAATCACTTCACAACTTTATCTCTTTTCCATTAACTGTTCATCATCTTTATTTTCATAATTCAAATGAACTTGTATTTATAGGAAAAAATTCCCAATGGTCGGCTATACTCCAACAGTCATATTTTCCTTAAATTTCGGAGGGACCTAGACACGTGTCAAACATACAACAGTTATTATGTAACTGATTGTACAACATCATTTCAAGTATAAGAAAAAATGTTAAGTTAAAGATGAGAGTTATGTATAAGAAAACTTGGAATCCGATAATATTGGAATGATACATTAAACAACTCTAACATTATTAATAAAAACAGATTATTAAGAAAAACATTATCAAGAAAACAGATTCATAAGGAAAAGTAAAGTGAATTGTGAAACTGGTATCTCATTTGTTCCAGAATCAGAATCATAAACTCAAAATGACTTTTGCATGAAATTCAGAATCATAAAGACAATATCCCTTATACACTGGAATCAGTATCATAAATATGGCATCACTTATACACCAAAATCGGTATCATATAGATAGTATCATTTATACACCGGAATCGGTATCATAAAGAAGGTATCACTTATACACTGGAATCAGTATCATAAAGATGGTATCATAAAATAGAATTACTAATATTTAAAAATAACGGAATAAAAATATCGAAACTTAATAAAAATAGAAAAAATAGCACTTAAGGAAAATGTGTTTGTGATTTTCAAAACCCAAGACTATAAGGAATGGATAAGTCATAAGATAACCTTATTGACTCAATAACTTCTTAGTTCCCACCTAGAGAAATCACCCTATGAGTGGGTCTTAGAACCAAAATATCATCACTCATATAGTTCTCAATATGAAACTAACTCAGAATCCTAGTTGGATATCATCATAGAGGAATCTTGAAAGTTATTAAGACATACTACAGTAAATGAGTATATATGGGGAGAGGACTCAATAAAGACATGGAAACCACAAACCATTATTATACAATGCATGCAAAAATTTTTCCCTACAAACAATGTATACATATAATGACTTAAAAATTAGTTTATAAAGGTTCTTGTGAATGGATATGTCAATCTACACACCAACATTGGACACCCTATCCTGAGATCCAATCTCAAAACACTTTAACACTTTCACTCTTGTTCCCAAACCAAACCTCACATCTAGACAAAAGAAAGTCCAAAATTTTATCCTAAAACTAGGCAGTTTCGTAACACTTTATTTTATATACTAGTGCTGATACCATTATATCATGGCCTGAACCAATAGGGCTCGAGACACAACTACTCCATGCTCTCCTCCAACAGTCCAGGGGATGATGTCTAGTTCCCAGAAGGCATATCACACACATGGGAGGAATTTTACTTAAGTGCCTCTATTCATTCATATATGTCCAATACTATAAAATGATGAAATGTAAAACAACTAAAAATAATGCATACATACATATATAATCCCACAACCAAAGTAAAAAAAAGTATTGGAAAGTGTAAAAAAATGGGGGGCCAAATACAAGCCCAACCAAAATTGGAAAGTAAATTCCCACCTGATCATATAGTGGGGACTACTGTTGAATGAAACACCGGTATAAACCTCAGTTTTTCTAGCCCAAACTTTCTACTCTTACTTCTAGTCCACCAAGGAATCTATAAAAAGGTATGTTGTTTTCATAATTCATGACACATATGGGTAGAGACCATGTAGTGGTGAGTATAAAAATACCTAGTAGGACACCCAAAAATAACCAAGCACAAAGCATCAATAGTAACATTAAGCTCTTAATAGGTATATTTATATAGCACATATAATAAGAAAACCCAGATATACACAATAAAGACACACAATATCAAGGTAAAGTCACAACTGTAAAGACAACCTAGGATTCCTACTCAAAGGTTTCATACAACTTTCATATGGGAGAATAAAGTCCATGATCTATATAGCCACTGATGACACTCATCCTAGAATTCACAGTCATTACGTCTCAATACAAAGAAAACAAAGAGGGTTCATCTAAGATACACACTCAATTAGACTACACCTCATTAGAAAGATCATATCTTAATACAAAGATAGGAGGTCAATGCCCAAGGCTCATTGGAGGGACACCAGACCCTACTAGAAAAATCCTTCTAGATATGGGATCAGTGACCATGTAAATATTGGTCATTCCAATTCAAAAAACCCCATCTAATGTGACACAAAGGGAGATGAGGACCATTCCAGGCCTCTTGTACGGATACATTCTCCAATATTTTGAGTCCGTAGTCGAAGCAGTCTGAGATAACTCACTCTAGAATAATGGAAACTGCCCTCATTTCATAGATCATAAAGAAGATGTAGAGGGTTCACCCTCTATGAAGAGAATGGGATACTGCACCTAACCCCCATAATAATGGACTAAGGGAACACACTCAACCTATATAGGTCAAGGGAAGCTAAAAAAAGATCACAATGAAGCTAAGATAGGAATAATGATGAATCCAAACCATCCTAAAATGAGTACACGAAGTGTCCCTAGGGGTACACAACATGTCTCACTAAGTCTGAAACTACAAGGGTCTCGTGATCACATGACATATATTTTTCCACAATACATGGTGTGTCCCTGAGGTACATAATGTGTAAGTGTATAAGATGACACTCAGTGTGTAACCTGCCCATTCCCATGTACTTTCCTATGTACATGACATGCATATTTACATACATGGAATGTAGGACCACATGATATCTAGGGCGTGTACTCCTTGTACATGTCGATCTGTCTTCCAGGGTGTATACAACATGTGAATGTCCCACACAACATGAAACTATATCTATCCTCCTGGTCATGTAATCCCTTTACACATCAACTGGTTAGCCGAGGTTCACATGGAATGTGATATGGATCACATGGCATGTGACAATTTTATCTATGATGAAATCCTAATGCCACACAAAAGTGAATACATGACATGTGTTCATGGGACTTCATATCATGTAGTCAATGGTAATTTCATAGAAATTCCAGAATGTTCACGCATCATTTCTCATTTGATACATAACCACCAATTTTGCTTTGAATCACTCAGTAAGATGCATATTTGAGGTTGAAAAATCTCTTTTCCATCTTTGTCTAGATTTCGATTGAATCCCCCACTTAGGAAACACTCGCATCAGACCTCATCAGTGCTACATGCCAAAATCATGAAGAACAAGTTTCGATTATTTTGTAGATCCTTTGCTGTATTCATATCCCACAAAGTCATCATCAAAACTACATCCCTGACCTGTGATAATGATCTATTGTTCCAAATATAGAATGTATAATAATCATTCACTGGGTATTCATCAAATCAAAGGCCAATGAAATTTTCAACAACTAGCACACATAGAATGGAAAGAGTGAACCATAAAACATAAGAGTGAGGAATGAACCTTGGACTTTTTTCATTTTAGCCTCAATCCATTATCACAGGGAATATGAAAAAAGAGGTATATGAATCAATGGGAAAATAAAGTAGAAATAATCTCCAAATCCTACAAATACACATACCAAAAAATTTACCGATCCACAAATAAATTCATTAGTCGATTAATTCTTGTTTATCCTGGGATAAGAAAAATGGGGATAAATCCCAAAAAAACATCCTACCTTAATTTGGATTGATTTATAATGAATAATGAAGCTGTATTGTTTTCATTGATGAGATCCTTAAATTCTTTCACACACCGGTTTTTGATCTTTTATCCGGTTGTCATTCTACAAAAAAACCTCCTCCAATAGCTCTCCAAAATCTCCTCTAAATCTATAGGGTTATGCTGCTAAAATTAATATTTTTATATAATAGCATACTTAAAGGTGAATTTATGTTGTTTTATCAAATAAATAAATAAAATAATTTATTTTATTAATTTAATTCCCATGATGAATTTTTCACAAACATCCCAGCCGATAATGGTTATATCGTGCCTAGGGCAAAGCCCATATTTTGAAATCAATGGTGCACTCAGATTTCTAATTTGGCCTTCATTTAATAGTTATTCTACATTTTTAGGAAAATTTAAAGCACATTATATTTAATATATTTAATATATTCCAAAAATTAATTCTGGCCATACCGGACCTCAAAATCTCACGCCAACTCAACACTTAGCTCTGGAAATATTTGTTGAATTATTTAAAGGCCTTACAAGGTAAAAACTAGGACACTACATATAATTTAAATACTTTAGGATCAATTTTTTTGAAAATTTTCACACCAAAATTTTGATAATAATTGAATATTATAAGACATCTCTAAATCCTCTAATATTGTTGATGATTTCTTTAACTCCGATTTCATCTTTAGATATCTAAACATCTCCAAACATACTTATCTAGATGTAATGTTTTTCTGCATTTACATTCATGTTTCCTCTGATGATGATTTCTAGTTTTTCCCAAGTCTCATTAATTATTTTTAGACCCATCAAATTCATATACCCCCTATCAAAACAATTACATGAGAACAAAATTCATATATTTTCCATCAAACTTGAGATTCATTTTGTTAGAAAAGGTAATGGGGTCATATTTTTGACTTGGTGAAAATACCATAGTGGCTGCATCGATAACTACTTAGAAAATTGAAATAATATAGATTATTATTTTATTATACCATCCATGATAATTTTTTTCATCAAACAAAGGAAAGAATCTACTATTGACTGAGTTCAGATTTTACATCACTAGTGAATATGGATCTCAGAAAGGGCACTTGGGTGCTATGATACCAATTAATGTTCAAAAAAAAAAGACCCACTGGTGGGGGGATTGAATTAGTGGTGTTATTTTATAATTTCCTTCAACCTAAAATTAACCACTATAACTTATTATAGTTTTTAGTGATTTCAAATTTATTTCTCACCCTTACCCAAATTTAGTTAAAATTAACGTAAATACAAGGAACATAGGATTTATAAGGTTTAGTCCCAATGTGGGTACCTATTATTTATTATGTTTTGTTATTATCTTGAGACATAGATATTCACTATATGACACAAGTGAATATAAATGATATATCTCTTGAAAATATATTATATTCTTATGATAGGTTCTTTATACTAGTTACCACCATTTACAATGCTTCCTCCAACCTCGGTGAGAAATATAACTATTCCCTTTAGTTTCTTTTATAAAAAAATTTATCCTCCTAAAATCCTTTTAAATGATAGGATCATATTTTTCTCACAAACTCAAATTTCCAGAACATAAACATCCAAAACTTGAAACTTTAAAATCTTTATATCTTAACCTTACTAACCCAACTTCCTCTTTCATTAACCCAAAATATCCTTTATAATTTATAGGCTAGGATCTATATAATATTTTCTCCCAAATTTATAAGATAAATAGTGATATCTCTAAATGAACTTACCCATTTATAAAATCATCCCATATCTAATAAAATCAACCTTCAAGATTCATAGATTTTTCCTTCTTTAAAAATTAGTCAAATACCTTCAAATTCCTAAAAATATATCACAATAAGTTATTATAAAATTCTTTCTACAAATCTCGGTTTCAAAAATCTCTAAGTATTCTGAAAATATTTCTATAATCATGAAATTTCCTCCATGAATTTTATATCTTAAATTTCCTTCTCAACATCATCATAATCGATACCTTATAGTTCTTTTTCTTTTCTGAGTTTCACTCTGATCCAGTCTCAATACTCAACTTCTACCTCATTATCACTCAATCAAATATCGACTTTAGAATTTTGACATGACTCTACCAAGCTTCTAATAATCCTACATTCTCCTTCCACTGCTCCAAAAAGATATTCAAACTATATATTCCATAAAATTAGAATCTTAGATTCCAATTAGTTTTACGTATTACTATATTTATCCTCAGATAAGAAAAAAAATTTCATGCCTAATCCTCATAACTTACACCCTTCTTGACTTAGGATAATTTATCATCATCAGAAACCTTCTAGGTTCTTCTCAAGAGCTGATGTATGCAACTCATCACATATTGACATAAATTTCAATGGTTAGCATCATCCTATTAATCTACCACTACATGATCTTTTGGATATATATTTTGGAAACCTTTAGTATTGTTTATCCAAGTATCTTGCCTTTAGGTTGAATCATTATTAGATCTTGAATAAAAACTTTTTATCAAACAACAGTGATGTATGTTTCATTTAATAATTAGTGTAAAATTATATGGCTTAAACATATAGAACATTTTAATAGTTTTGTCTACATACTTCTCACAATTTCCATACCTTCTAATTATATTACAACCTAGTATCACATCCAATCCTCCTGTAGAATAACCTCTAGACTCTTTGAGGCAAACAAAATTTTACATACATAAATATTACATCATTTTAGATGAGTATTCAATAAATATCATTATAACACACACCCCATAATCATAAAAGTTTAATGTAATTGAATAGTAGATACATAATCATCTTATTTCATTAAATATCTTCAAGGTTTCCCACAAATTTATTATTACAAAGTAAAATTATTAGTCATAACCTACCTAAGACCTTTATCCATAACCCGGGGAAAGGAAACATAAGAAAGGGTGAGCTCAGATGCTCAGTAAAAGTAAATAAGGGAGATATTAATCAATGATCATATATAAGAATATCATGAGTATAAAGGTATGATAACATGAGATTAAAATTTAAAAATCACATCCAACAATTCATAGATCATAATCAAGACATAAGGATTTGGAAGATCATAAGACACAAATCATAGAAGAATAAAAGACCACGAGCTGTGAGATCATAACATAATCATAAGAACATGTCATAGAGAGTGGAATAAAATATGTGGAATAATCATAATCCTATAATTCTTATGTCATGGTTTCTCACCAAGACATTCACTACATGTTAGGAATGGGATAAAAACCTATGTACCTACTTCAAGCTTTGGATAACCTCTGGCGTACCTACTTTGGGCTTGGGATTAACTCCCATGTACCCTCTTTTAGGCTTGAGATAACCTCCTGTATACCCATTGAACTCATAAAAATTAATCATTACCTAATTATTTGGAGAGATATAATGGACCCACCCATCACATAATCATAATACATTCATATATATACCATAAGATTTTGAAAACATTTATCATTTCATCATAGCTTAACCCAATAAAAAGAAAATTTATTTTATCAATATCTCATCATCATAATCATAAACCATCTATAGAATGAATAAAGATAGAATCATTGGATCATATCCCCATTTAAGTATAAGTAACATCAATGGATATTGTGATAGATGGAAATACATTTAAAATATCACTAGAATATTTCTTGAGAAAAATAAAATTTTCATTTTGAAATCACTTATTTAAAATCTAAAAATTTCGAGAATATCAGGGAAAAATTTTTACTTGAAAAGAACCATAGAAAATTTTAAATTAATATTCCAAGAATGTATTAGTCATGAAGGTGGGAAAATCCATTCATGCAGTATATGTTAAACAAAGATTCCATTCACACATTTGGTAAAAAAATAACTCTTTATGAAAATGACAAGAAGATTCATTTTAAAACATTTTAATAGAAAGTAAAACATGGGTAAAAATGAATTCAATAAATAATTGGAGAAAATTAAATATATTTTGGAAAAAATTTATAAAAAAATATTGACATAGAAGAAAAATATTCTCGACTGAATAGAAAAAAGATGTTTTTGTTAAAAACATTATTAGAGAGATAAAATGAAAGTAAAACATTTAGTTTACTAAAATAACTAATTATATTAAACTAAATAATATATTTATATATTTATCATAAAATTTCATCATCATAAATTTAAGCATAAACAATCCCATTAAAAAGTGAGATTGTAATATAAAACCCTCACCCCAAGTTAAAATTGCTTTTAAGTACTATAAACTCATGTATAATAAATTAAAATTTATTATAAATATATACAAGAATGAAATTAATACTAATAATATGATACATGGTTTACTTATAACATATTATCACCCATTCATTCACAATTCTTTGTTAAAATCACTATTCTGGGTGATAACTGTTTCGTTTTTCATGTATGTGTCAATTCAGATGTTATGGTCCTTGCATCGTTATCATAGTTACAAAATATTAATAATGATAATAATGATATAAATATCATATAAATTAATTATATAAATATTTATAACCATCCATAAAATTAAAATATTGAAAAATAAATTGCACTGTTCATAGAGACAGTAGTCTCTATGTACACATGAACGCTGTTTTCATTTTCTAAAAGAAAGAAATAAATAAAGAAAAATTATATTTTATCATTATATAATAATAATAATATCATAAATATATTATATATTTATTAAATCTATAATTATATCCATCAATGTGAGGTGTTTATAGAAATTGAATCATATTTCTGGGTGGAGGCGGTAGTCCACAAGTGTGCATGAGTGATACTTTCATTTCCCATTGGATAGAAATGAGGTGAAAATGATTTTAAAATAATTATAATAAAATATAATTATATTTATGATAATTTATTAATTATTTTAGGATATATAAAATATATTTATAGGAATTAGAAGAAGACATAAAATTTAAGAGTCAGTTAAGACACCTCTTTTTTGAGAGACCTCATTTGGATTATACCTTAAACATTGTTAGAATGATATTAGGGTAAGAAAAGAATCTCAAGAATGAATTTAAGGAATATATTCATGGATTTTTTTAGGTATTGGTAGAGTTAAGTGGATCAATAGGCGTGAATAAGATAGGATAAGTGGTTCCATTTTATAAGTGAGGGGAATGATACTCTTGTAATTATTCAAAAGTTTAAATTAATATAAGGTCTTATTTATGTTCAAGTATCACCAAGGAACCAAAAAATCAAATATATAATTTCATAGGGTCAAAATAAACTCAAAAAATAACATTTATAAAAGTCTTGGATATATTTTAATCCTTATATCCTAGTTAAATCCCCTTTAAACCCAATTTAATCTTAATCGTGATCACTTAACTTTTTACCATGATATTTAATTATAAGAACAAAAATAAAAGGGGAATTATAAAATAAAATTTACATGATTATTATAAAATTTTAATCCATTTTATCATATTCAAAATCTACAGGTGGTAGTAATTATATTAAATATATGTACGCAAAATAAATTAAAAATAGTTTTAAGACAATACATGATTTAAGCATAAAAATCATTTCATCTGTAAATAAAGTAAGAAGTAGATTTAAATTATTTTTTTGATAAATAATAAAATTAAGTTTTTAATACATTTTTACCAATATAAAAATGAATTATTCCTTCCAACCACACCATTAAATGAAAAGACACAAAAATAGTTTTTAATTTGAACAAAATATCATTTATGTTCATAAAAGTCAATAATGGGTTCAAAAATTAAAAATAATATTTTAAAATACATTATTTTACTAATTAAACACATATTTAGTCTATAAACAGTCATAAAATTGGATAAACTCATGTTTTAGAGAGATTTTAAAGCCTTTCCCCATAGTTTTAAATCAGTTTTACCTGTTTTACCCTTACCACGGTGACACATCTTTATCATGGTTAATATTCATAATGGAAAAGGGACCAATTTATCAAATTTTAACCTCCTGATTCCAAATATAGAATCCATTTTTCAATATTTAATTTCTATAATTGTCATAAATCAATTCTATTATAAATTCGTAAAACACAAAAAAATAGTTTTCAATAAAATATGTTTTAAGAATAAAAAAGAATTAATTTTTATTCCTTTCCTTATAAAAAACATTAGATAAATGATAAAATATTTTATAAAATATATTATTTATACATTTCATTAAAATAATTCATTAATATGGATTTATTAAATTTATTAATATAAACACACTTTGTATACAAAAACACAGTTTTTTAAAAAATATCTCCTTTTACCTTATAATGATTTTATATTAATTTGTAAACAATTTATAATATATTTATGATTGGTTATTAATATATTTAAATGAATTTCATTAAAATTAATTTTCATCACTGACCAATATATATGTCTATATAAAAATATATAACACTTAGAAAAATAATTTTCTTAAAAAAATAGGTCTTTTAACCATGAAATGGTTTTATTAAATGTTTTTTGATTATATCTTAGGAATTAATCAATAAATTTGAATTAAGGAAAAATTATATATATATATATATATTTATTTCATAATTTGTTTTAATATTATTCAAAACCTTGAATTCAACTGCTTGGTTTTAAATGTTGCAATATATCATGGATCATTTAGACTTAAGGTTGCGTGTAATGTAAGCTATTGAATACTACAAATTTATTTAAAAGGAATAAATGTAAAATCTTTGGGTGTTAAAATACAACCCAATTAAAATGAATCTCCCACTATAAATTCCATCACTCAAATGTAAAAAAACAAGGATACTTGTCCTTTATCATATCCTTGAGTTCCCATGTAGCTTCATCAAATTCATGATTCCTCCAAAAAAATTCAATTAGGTGAGTAGCCTTGTTTTATATAATTTTATTTCTATGATACAAGATGTAAACTATTTTTTATTCATAAGAAAGATTATCCTCTAGTGGTAAAATATATGAGTTCAGTACATGTGAAGAATCAAGTATGTACTTACTCAAAATATATACAAGGAATATATCATGGACTTAAGAGAGGTTCGGTGGATGTGCCAAATAATAAGATGCAACCCCAACTCAATCAAGAATCTAAAATAGGAAAATATACTTAGGGCCCAAATTTCCCTTATTTAGAAATCTCATAACATTCTTCCTTAGAGGATTTCATAAGAATACCTTCTCACTAACTTGAAATTCTATATTTCATCAATAATTATCAGCATAAATCTTATATCGACTTTATGCTACCTTGATATACTTCTGAATGGATATGACTTTCTTTACCTTTTATTTAGCTATATTTGGTCCCCATATATTTATTTCTCTAAATTCATCCCATCATGTTAGAATTTTTCAATTATTTATATAGAGGGATTCATAAGGATCCATATTAATTCTAGAGTGAAAGCTATTGTGATAATAAAATTTAGTAAGGGGAAGGTGTTAATCACAACCACCTTTGAAATAAATAGAACAAGATATTATCATATCCCCCATGGATTTAATGGTTCTCTTAGTCAGATCATCTATCTGAGGATGATAGTTAGTACTGAAACACAACTCTATATCCATATCTTATTTAATAATACTCTAAAAATTTAAGGTAAACCTCATATCTTGATCAGAGATAACAGAATGTGGTACTCCATTCAACCTTACCACTTTCTTAATGTATATCAAGGTAAGCTGATCAAGAGAGAAATATTCTATGATAACAATGAAATGTGATGACTTCTTAAGGAGATAGAATATAAACTAAATAATATTATTCCCATTATATGTATTTGGGATTCCAATGATGAAATCTATGTTGAAGTTTTTCTATTTCCATACAGGTATGGGTAATGGTTGTAACATCCCCTTAGACTTTAACCATCCATCCTTAACTTTTTTTCTATACCAAGCACCGAGATACATACTCTGTAATATCTTAGTTCATGTTATAACACCATAAATTCACCTTAAGGTCTCTATACATCTTCTTACCTTTATAATGAATTTAAAATGATGATATATGAGCTTCATACAACAACAAATTCTTAAATTCTAGTATAATAGGTACACATACCCTATTATTAATCTTTATCATTCCATAAAAATCAAGTTTTAACTTAGGATAATTTATCACCATTATTTTAATCTCTAAATATTCCTTACATGCCTCATTAATGTTCACATGGATAAATGGTTAAATGATCATTTGAGGAAGATAATATTTCTCTCCTTACTTAAATATTTCTAGGTACATCCTTTGAATTCTTTAAATATTGGATATTTTGTTATCCTCATCATAGATAATCTAGAACAATATTTCTGACTCAAAGAATTTTAAACCTTGTTCACCTTTATAGGGTGGTAATTTATTGACCAGTCATAATATTTAATAAACACCAACAATCTTCTTTGGCATATATTTAACACTTTTTGGGTGAATATACTCTTTAAAAATTTATGACCAGTATACATGTAACATGTAACAACCTAACCCCAGAAGCTCAGATCCTGTGCCTTACTTTATTACATTGGAATGATTACAAGTAATCAAATCCTAAAGAACTTATTAGTTTTGCAGTTTTAGAAAACCAGATTACATACATGATACTCATATTACATTGGTAAATATAAAATAAAGCATGACACATAATAAAATGAAATTAATAGAATCCTTGAAAGATTATTCAAGTATTTCTTCTTAATAACATGGGGAAAGGAAAAAAATATGTCTGAGATAAAATTCTCAGTAAGGGTTAAGTATAGTGGAATATATCATGAATTAATAATTAATAATTGATATGACAATGTAAATAACTAAAAATATATTCCATTTAATCAATAAACTGAAAAATAAAACTTTCAATAGATAATGTCAAAGAAAAAATATCATGGATAATAATAATAACCAAATCCTAAAAAAATAAAATTCTTAGTTATTGAATGTCATTTTCCCCAATAACATGATAACTTTACCATCAAGATCTATCCTCAAGATATTTTAAAAAAAACTAGGTACAAAACCCTATGATTTGGCCAACTCATTTCCTCTCACAAGAATACTGATGCATCAAGGGTATTGCATTATTTAGTCCCAAAATCTTGTATTATATGTCCAAATAATTCCTCATATATTGAATAATATATTTAATTAATGAAAAATGTTCCTTATTACCAAATATCCTTATTTAGTAAAAGATATAGATTTATCAATATTTCCCAAATTAATCAAGTAACCATCAAATTGAAAACCATATATAAAAATGGTATAAAATTTAGTAAATAATAATATACATTTAATTATAATATTTATATTTAAGTTAAATTTAATGTATAATAAAAATTAACATTGATGATGGTGAAGAGAAAGTTAACAATCACAAAAGAAAGTGATATTGCAACGATTTCTTTTACCACATGGTAATTTTAAAGTCAAAACCCCTTGGTCGAGATAGTTCAAAACTTAAAATACTATAAAGTATGAGTGAATAATGGTATTAAATGACATAGATGTAGTATATGCACCACATTAAAGTGAATTGGTTCATAATAAAAAATAAGTCTCAATGGAATGTAAATTGAGATGAAATCTATTACTTTATACTCCCTTTTGGTTGAACAATCTTTAACATACTTTATAATGGTTTTAATCATGTTATTAAATTATAATGGAACCATATTAATATTTATTATATCATATATAATTTATTTATAACATATAATTACCTTTCTGTTAATAATCTTTCATTATTTTTACTATTTTGGGTGTTAATTGCCACGTTTTTCGAGTATGTTTTGATATGTTATTTTTCATTCCTATAACTTAGATAATCATTTAATAATATCTAGAATGTAAATAATTATTTAAATATCATATATATTCATTATATATATATATATATTAATCCATAAAAATTGGATATAGGGAATTAAATACACCGGTCATGGAGATGGTAGACTTTATGTACACATGAACACTACTTCCATTTATTTATTCTATTTAAAAAGTAAGTGATATATTTATATATATGTATATTTTAATTAAATTATAATATTTATGTCATATATTTAATATTTTTTTAAAACTATAATTAATACATTTCATGCAATGCATGAACGAATCACATCGCTTTGAGGAGGCGGTAGTCCACATGTCCACAAACAAAGTTATCATATTCCCACAAAATGGAAATAATGAAGGTATGTGTTATATAAAAATTAAATAAGCATAAAGATATCATAAATATAATATATATAATATATAAACAATAAATCTATCATTATTCCCAACCTTTAAAGGTGGCAACAATATAATGAATGACATCGGTTCGCGGTGCGGTAGTCTGCCATACGCATGAATGATGATTGCGTATCCAATTTGCTGAAAGTGTAGGAAATTATTGGTATTAACATTAAGATAACAACATATACGTATATTTATTACAATTATGTTATTATATAATAAATATATAAGAATAATTGAATTGGTGGAGAAAGAAATAAAACAAAAGAGCTAGTTGAAGAACATTACCACTTCTTTGGGTAACTCATTTTGGTTTATGCCAAAAGTATTATTGGTTTGATTTAAGCCAAAATTTAGGATTATAGGATGATTATATGGATTATTATGAGATATTTGGATAGGTTTTGGATTAGAAAAATGGATTGATATGTTTGAATAAGTGGGAGAGGTGAGTGCCATTTTATAATGGAGGAGGAGGGTCATCCTTGTAAATATAAAAAGGTAAACACTATCGAGAGGTATCCCTTACATAATGTTCCTAAATTATTATTATTTTGATAAAATGGAGTATATGGTCTAAATATGTCAATAAAATTTATTTTTGACAAGTTTATATGTCATTTTTACCTTATGTTTAAGGTTTAGTCCCTTGTTAAGCTATATTTTCTCTTGATCGCTACAATTAGTTTTAATTACTTTCACTAATATTTTTGGTAAAAAACTAAGTTTACCTTAATAGAAATTATAAATTATTCATATTAAAAATAATAAATCTATTTTTCATAATTATAATCACATTTTTGTTAGAAATTAATTTTAAATTAATCTTACATACAGGATGAGAAAGCGAGGTTTTAAAGTAAAAATGTTCAAAAAATTTGAAATGTTTTTATATAAAAATTAAATATAAAATTAATAAAAATGACCTAAATTGGATCAATATATGTAAAATTTATCTAATTAAACTTTAAAACCAATTAAAAATATAATTTAACCCTATAAATTATTTAGATGAAAAAGTAGTTTTCAATTAAAATTCAGTATTTTTCACTATTCATCAAAAAGTGAATCTTCACAGAAAAATACAAACAAACCACCCTAATATAATTAATAAATTAAAATTTAAAAAATTAAGTTTGTTTTTTCAAATAGAATTTATAAAAGTATCGAAATTTATATTTAAAATAGATGCGCTATTTAAAGGCGACAAATTTGCCTTTACAAAAATATAGCTTTTTATATATAAAATTGGATTTATTCTTATCATATGCATATCAAATATATTGAAAAAATGTAAAAAATATTTTATTTAATATATAATATTTATATTTAATTAAATTCATCCACTAATATTAATTAATTTAATTTAGGTAAAACACCTCTGCAGCAAAAAAATAGTTTTTTATAAAATCATTCCCTTTATATTCGTTTAGTTAATATATTAATTTATAATTAATTAGTAATAATTGAATTAAATTATATATTTTAATAATTTATTTAATCCTATTCATAAAAAACCATTTATTTTTTATGAGATAATGGTTATTTTAAATAATAATATTAATAGTATTCGGTAAGATTCAATCTTGTGTGTAACACAATCTATTGAAGATACTCACTGCATGCAATGCAAGCTAAAATAAATGTTGCATGAATTGAAATGAATATAATAGATTGAATCAATTTAAAATATTAAATATACTATAAATTCTTAGGGTATTATATTACCTTATGTTCTTGGTATTGCGTGTCATACATGCTATCAAATTCAATGTCCTTATTTTAGAATTTCAAGGTGTTACATTACCCCCACATTAAATAAATTGTGTTCTCACAATTTAAAATTGATCTTGGTAAATAAGGTTTTGATATTTGAAAATAATATTATTGAAAAACCCAAATCATAAATAGGGATAATAATACATCTTCTTAATAATAGGGAAAAAGAAATGTGAAGGTCACCACAAAACTAGGCTTTAAAATAGGAGAACATTAGTGAAATATTGGACATAGAAGAGAAATATAAATATCATGTTCTAATGGAAAGTTATAAAGAACATGTTTAGATAAAAGTTGACGACCAAAAATACTTACACCATAGTTATGAAAAATTTCATTGATATCATAAAAAATGATGATAATAGGATAAATTTTTTGTTTCAAGACCCTTTTCCTAGAGTTTAGGAATCATTTCACTTTATAAGAATGTAAGGAAATATAGTTACTTAATATGTTTCTATTTCATAATCACAATACTATCCTTTGATTTTACATTGAACTATTTATACTTCATCTTTTAAAATAATTTACATCATAGGTTGATGTAATATATCAATATCTAAAACTACATCCAAAGTTGAACTTAAACCATTTCATAAATGGTTAAGCTTTCCAAAATATTATGATCCAACACTTTAAAATAATTTATATGGTAGTTAGTATTATCCAATTTATTTTATCTATATCAATCGTATCTTTATCCAACATCATTATCTCAACATCAGAAAGATATTAAGGCTTATCTTTCCCTCAACTATGTGTTTTACAAAAGGTTTAACTTACCACAAAATAATTTTTATTTCTACCATTTAATATATGCTCTGAAATATAGGATGAAATACTAATAAAGTAGAATCCTTAAATATTTCATAATTCATATGATGATAACATCATCAATAAAATAATTTTACAACATATTTATTAGATCCAAATATAGAAGTACACTAATCATTCCACTTTAGTTTTGTTAATAGCATAATATTGAGCTTGAGACCTTAGCTTCTTCTGAGTTATATTCTGTTGACGCTTGGGGAATTCGTTTTCATAGTGTACCATCTCATTATAATTGTAAAATTTAATAATAGACTTTTTATCTTTTCCATTACATTATTTTTCCTGGAAATCCTTATATACACACTTATAAAAAACTCCCATCCCCTTTAAGAAAGTACTATAGTGTTTCTTTCTATAGTTATTACATGTGGGGAAATATTTCTTTCCCATATTCTCTTTATCCCTGATTTTTTCTACCATCCTCTTATTCTCTTAATTTACCTTGAATCTATAATACTTGTATAATTATTTCTCTTTCTTTATAACAAATTAAACTATTTCATTGTGTGAATAAATTTTTTGGGACATGAGTGACCTTCAGAGACTTGGATTAATCCCTTCAAAGAAATGGTCAGTCTTGCAATCTGTGTTGTGTATGAAATTAGTAGCATACATTGTTAACCTTGTAAAGGTATCTTCATACTCCAAATAATTTCTTAATCCTTTCACTTTAAACTAAGGAACTTTCTCTTCATCTCAATTTTTTTCTCATGAGGGAATTATTTTTCAAATAATTTTCCTTAAAATATTTCTATTCCATGAGTTCTATTTCCTCTTCCTCCTTAGTATTCTAGATCAGCGACCACCATTGATCAACATCACCATTGAGACAATACACTAAAAGTGTAAAATTTTTCTTTTCACTACATCCCAATTCCATAAATATCTTCTCTAATGACTTAATCCCTTGCTCAACTGCCATTGGATCAGTAGTCCCACTAAATGATGGGGACCACTATCACATAAAGTGATCTGACATTAGATAATCTCACTATGGAATAGGTTTCTCCATCTAGGAAATGTTATGTTTTATGACCTGATTAAGTTACCCTAATATATCCATAAATTTCTCAGTTACAATACCATTTATATTGGATTTCTCTATAAGGAAACCTCTATATTATCCATGATTATTGATAAAATCCTTCCTTCCATGTTCCATTTCTAAATAATTGAATATTCTATATTAGATCATAAAATTATTAACATTTTATAATTCTAAATATGGTATAACACTTAATATAAATTGAAAATTTATACGTTTTTAATCTCATAATAATAAATATGGTTTATTTTGGGGATATATTTACTTTAAAATCCTTTATAATGATTTTTAAATAAAACATTAGTTATTCGAAGCATATCCCCTTGGAGTGTCAAACTAGGTGAGAAATAAGTCCCATTTTCCTGTACCAGGTTACACTCAAGTTACGCCTGACACATCTTTTTAGAGTTGTTACCCCTAGTTACATCTATTCCAGAACCACATCCACTTGTAGTATCTAGACATGGATGTATTTCTAGGAAGACCCACATAATATTTACCTTAACAAAAATTTATTATTTTCTTATATACCTATCCTCAAAGTCCACCTCAGGGTTATACACCCTAATCTATGTTTTCCTAAATCTATTTTCCATGGTTTCTACTAAACTTCATTTTATACCAATTGTAATGACTTGACCCAAGAATCCTGGACCCGATGCCGTACTTTATTATATAAACATGATTAAAATTAATCAAATCTTGAAGGACCAATAAATTTAGTAGTTTTGGAAATCTATATTACATACATGATACCCATATTAAATTGTGAAATAGTAAATAAAACCTGATACATAAAAAATTGAAATTAAAAACATCCTTGAAATCTTATTCAAATATTAATTTTTCATAAACTGGGGAAAGGGAAAAAAATTAATGTGATCTCAAATGATCAATAAGGGTTACATATAGAGGAATATATCATGAATTAATAATGAAAAATCAATATGGAAAGGTAAATAACTGAACACAAATGCCATTTAATCAATAAATTAAGAAAAAATGCATCCATAGATATTGCCAAAGAAAATGTATCATGTATAATAATAATAACTGAATTATCAATAAATAAAATTCTTAGTTACTGTATGTCATGTTTTCCTGGCACATGATAACTTTACCATCAAGATCTATCCTCAAGATAGTTTAAAACATGCTAGGTAAAACCCCATCTGATTTGGCCAACTGATTTCGTCTCATAAGAATACCGATGCATCGAGGGGATTGAATTAACCATCCTCTAACCCATGCAGTTCATCTAAAAATAATTTCTCATATATATAATAATATATTTAATTAATTAAAAATACACCTTATCATCAAATATCCTTATTGAGTAAAAGATATAGATTTATCAATATTTCCCCAATTAATTAAATAACTGTCAAAGTAAACACTATATGTAAAAATGATATATAGTTTATGAAATAATAATATAAATTGAATACGAATATTTTTATTTAAGATAAATGTAATTTACAATAAAAATTATAATAAGGAAGTGATTGTTTTGAGAGAAAGATAGCTATCACAAAAGAAATTCATATTGCAAGGATACATTTTACCACTTGGTAATTTTCAATTCAAAACCCCTTGAGAGAGATAATTCAAATTGAAACTTAAAATACCATTAATTATTAGTGAATAATTATATTAAATTACAAATTGGTAGTATTTACATTACATTTAAGCAAATTGGTTCATAATAACAAATAAGACTAAATGGAATGTAAATTGAGACGAAGTCCCTTACCTTACACTCAATTTTGTTTAAACACTATTTAACCTCATGTATAATGGTTTTAATCATGTTATTAACTTAAAAAATAACAATATTATTATTTATTATATCATATATAATCCTTTTATAATATCTCATTACCCATTTGTTAATAATATTTCATTATTTTTATTATTTTGGGTGTTAATTGCCTTGTATTTTGAGTATGTTTTGACTTGTTATTTTTCATTACTATAACTTAGATCACGATTTCATCATATAAATAATATAAATCATGATTTAAATGTCATATATATTCATTATATGTGTATTTAGAGTAATCCATAAAAATTTGGAGACAGGAAATGAAATACATCATTTATGGAGATGGTAGGTCGTACGTACGCATGAACGCTACTTCCTTTCTTTATACTATTTAAAAATTAAGTAATATATATAAATATATATATAATCAATAAATTATCATATTTATTTCATATATGTCAAATATTTTTATTGAAAAAAATTCTTTTTACATTCCATGTAATGTGTGAACGAATCACATCGCTTTGAGGAGTCGACAATCCACACGTCCACAAACAAAGTTATCGTATTCCCAAAAAATTCAAATCATGAAGTTATATGTTATTTCAAAATTAAAAAAGAATAAATAAATCATAAATATAATATATATAATATATAAACTATAAATCCATCATTATTACCAACCTTGAATAGTGGAAATTAAAGAATGAATGATATCAGTTCGTGAGGCGGTAGTCCGTCGTATACACAAACGATGATTGTGCATCCCATTTGATGGAAGTGTGTAAAATTGTAGTTAGGACCCTTAAAAAATAAAAATATATCAGTATATTTATGATAATTAGGTTATTATATAAGAAATATATAAGAATAATTGAAGTGGTGGAGAAACAAATAAAACAAAAGAGCTCGTTGAAGAACGTTACCATTTCTTTGGGTAACTTCTTTTGGTTTATAAAAGAGTCTTTCTTGGTTTGATTTATAGAAAAATTTAGGCTTCCAGGATGAGGGGATAGATGTTGGGGAGATATTTGGTCTAGTTTTGGATTAACCAATTGGATTTAGAGGTGTAAAGAAGTGGGAGGGGTGAGTTTCTTTTTATAGTAGAGGAGTGAAATTCTTGAAAATATAAAAAGGTAAACACTATTAAGAAGTATCCCTTACATACTATTCCTAAAATAATAAAAAATATTAAATAAAAGGGATTATATGGTCAAAATATTTCCATAAAATGGGTTTTTTGAATTGTTCCTAGGTCATTTTGGTCCTTATGTTTAAAGTTGAGACCCTTGTTAAACTATTTTTTATCTTAATCATTGTAATTCATTTTAATTACTTTTACTAATATTTTTGGTCCAAAAATAAGTTGAAATTATTATAAATTATAAATTATTATGATTAAAAATATTTAATCCATTTTTTGAATTCTAATAACATAAGTGGTAGAAATAAATTTAAAATTAATCCCACAAACAGGATGAGAAAGCGAGTTTTTAAAGTAAAAGTGTTCAAGAGTTTGAAATGTTTTTATATCCAAATTCAATATAAAATTGATCCCAATGACCTAAATTGAATTAATATCTATAAAATTTATCCAATTAAACTTTAAAAACAATTCAAAATATAATCTAACCCTATAAATTATTTATATGAAAAATAAATTTTCAATTAAAATTCGGTATTTTCACGATTCATCAAAAAATAAAACTTCACAAAAAAATACAAAAAATTTACCCTAATATAATTTTTAAATACCAATTTAAAAAAACTAACTTTATTTTTCTAAATATAGTTTATAAGAGTTTCAAAATTTAGATTTAAAATAGGTGTTCCATTAAAAGGCGACAAAACTGCCTTTATAAAAATATATTTTTTATGCATAAAATTTTATTTGTTTTATATTATTCCTAAAAAATCTATTGAAAAAATGTAATTTTTTTTATTTAATATATAATATATATTTCATTATTATCATCCACTAATTTTAATTAAATTAACCAAGATAAAACACATTTGGAGCATAATTTTTTTTATAAAATCATTCCGTTTATATTCATTTGGATTCTATATTAATTTATAATTAATTGGTAAATAATGAATTGAAATAAATATTTTCTTATGTTAATTAATCCTATTCATAACCACAAATTTAATTACTAGGAGGTAATTTTCATTTAAAATAATAATATTAATAGTATTTGGTAAGATTCAGTCTTATGTGTAACGCAAGCCATCGAAGAAACTCATTGCGTGAACCGTTAACACTTTTAGCCCGCGGGGCATGGGTGAGTTGGTTAAAGGTAGTGGCATCTTGACCCCGAGGTTCCGGGTTTGAGTCCTCACAAGGAAACATTTACTATATGCTAGAAAACCTCTCATGGGCCCCTTTACCCTGATGGGAACTGGCTCAAGCCTAAGGCTGGCCACCTTAGGCCTCGCTGGGGAAGTGTCACGACCCAAATCTGGTCACCACCATTAACAGCACCAAAACTGGCCCATGGCAAGGACCGAAGGGAGTTCCCTATCCCCACAGGCTGGCACAATTTCCTGGGTATCAAAAAATCTGGTTTGGGAACGATTTACCGGAGTATGAAAGCATAAAACATAAAAAAACAATCAATAATTAGAATCTGAAATTTTCATGCTAAACGATTCTTAACAAAACCATATCTGAATACATATGTTTAAAGACACTAAAAGTGGTCCAAAAATAAATAATTACAACATAAAGACATCCCCATGGACTCCACATGACAAGGGGGTCATCACCCGCAAGCCTTCTCCGCAACTCCGCCCCAACGATGGGGACTAACACCCTGAACCGCCATCACCCTTAGCCTTCCCTTTACCTGAGTCAAGCATAAGAAGGTCTACTTACACCAAAGGGGTGTAAGTATGGTGTGAGCCTAAGCCTAATAGGATACCACTAGATTATTCCAAAGGGCATGCAATACAATGTGAACAAAACAAGCAATTTTAATACATAAGGTGAAAAAGTGTTAAAATTCGAAGAAATGAAACTTTCAAATGAAAACAGTTTTTAATCCTAGAATTTCAGAATGTTAACACATTAAATAGACATGTGAGATACTGTAAAGTACTGCCAAAAACACCCCACAATAAGGGTAAATACCACAAATCCAATGAGCAACAAAATCGGGAACACCCCTAAGCACTAGGTTGTCTCGGGCCCTATGTACCTCGTACCTCGGTGTAAAGTAACCATATAAAAATCCATTATCGTGCACGAGCCACTAGCAGGGAACATACCCATAACCTAGTGGTCCCCAATCATCATCCACATAGTTTATTTAGAGTTGTCGTTATCCAAATTCTAAGTGAAACAGGGACAAAACCCATCCGATCCACTAGCCATAATAGTACAAATCTGCCCCACCTAGGTACCCGGGCTTCCCCTTTTGTGCTCAAACAATTTCAGAAAACAACACACATCCTTTTTCATATAAAATATCACTACTGGTCACAAACAAATAGTACAGTAGCTACACACATTTTATACCATTTAAAACACACAATAAAATAATTTGATTTTCAATAAAACAACCTCTCAAAACATCACATTGTTTTGCACCCAAAGATATTTAAAATATCCACTTTGCACACTATGTGAACACTTGTAAGTCATTAAATTTTTTTTAGTTCAATACCCTTTCATGAAACCAACAATTCAGTTATGGGGCAGCCCAATATGAACCAAAAAGTTATATATTTTAAAAACCACCATTTTCACACAAACATGGAACTTAAAGCCCGTTTGCTTCCAAAACACCATTTAAACAAACTTTCACAGCAACAAAAAAAAGAATAAACATTCAAAACATTATTTTTAGTCCTAATACAGTTCAATAAAATCAAATAAGTAATTTTTGGTCAGCCCAAAATGAACCAATAAAAGATTTGAATGAAAAACCCCCAATTTCACCAAAAATTGGAACTTAAAATTCATTTGCATTATAAATGCAACTAAAACCAATTTTTACAGAAACATTCAAGTGAAATAAAAATTAAGTTACCATGAAAACAGTAAGATAATTCACAAAAATTTCACACATAATGGAATCACCTACCAAAGTAACCAAAACCCTTGAATCTCCGTGCGAAAATCAAATCGCACCCCCACCGCACCAAGAGAGACATAGATCAAACCTAAAACCACAATAATTGGCCAATAAAGCCCAAAGTTAAACACTAGGTTAGAAAACCTAGTTTTTGGACATTATGAAACTAAATGATAAGTAAATAAACCCTAAGAACAATGAATGAAACCCTAAGTAGTTTGAAAGAGGAAAGAAAAGTACTCATTTACTTGAAGTATCTTGAAGTAATCACTCCAAAACACCAGTATCTGAAATTTAAAATTTCCAAAATTCAGGGTTCATTCTAAAAATATTTATTAGGTAATTTAGGAGCTGTAATGGAGGAAAAATATTGATAATTGAGAGAGTTATTAAAGAAATAATTTACCTCTTCAAATCTGGATGATTTGAGGAATCCTATGAAGTTAGGCACCAAATCGCGATTAATAAGAGCTCCAAAGATGGGGTAGAGAGTTAAAACGAGTTTTTGGGTTAATTGGTCTTGGGTGAGACTTTGAATCACTGAAAAATCCCAAAACTTGAATAAGTTATAACATAATCAAAATTTATTTTTAAAATAGGAATGGCCCAACTCATCCACTTTAGTTGTATCTTTTATCAAAATGAAGTGGGATGATTTGGTCAGACGATAAATCACCACCCAAATGGAATTCTTACCCCGAGGTGTATGAGGTAATCCAACAATGAAGTCCATAGTGGCCTCGTCCCACTTCCAGGTAGGAATGGGTAGTGGCTGGAGAAAACCGGAAGGCCTTTAGTGCTCTGCTTTCACCTGCTGGCATGTGTAGCATCTCGAAACAAAGTATGCTATGTCCCGTCTCATACCAGGACACCAAAACTACTGAAAGACGTCATAATACATCTTAGTGGAACCAGGATGGACATCCACTGAGACTGGTGGCTATCCTTCATCACAACCTTCCGCAGAGATAATGGCACTACCGAACGGCCCTTGAAGCACAAGATGCCCTCAGGAGACGATGACCAATCAGAGGATGTCTCCCCACCATGAAGAAACTGCTTTGACCGCTGACAAATCTCATTACTGGGCTGTTACCGCATAATAAACTCCAATAGAGAATAAGTCAACTGGACGCTCTCCAAGAATGCCCCTCCAATGTGTTCCCTGGTCTCCATATGCATCTGAGAAAAGAGCCCCATCAATGCCCTCTCATCACTGGACTTCCTCAAAGCCTACACTGGAACCCTTATGCTCAAGGAATCGACCACAAAATTACCCTTACCTAGGGTATAGACAATTTCAAAGTCAAACCCATACAAGTACTCGATACAGCGACGCTGCCCCAAGTTGAGGTCCTTCTACGAGAAGATATAAGCCAAGATTTTGTGATCAGAGTATACCACAAAATTCTCCCCAAAGAGGTAGTAACGCCATGTCTTCAAAGCATGCATCACCGCTGCCAACTCCAAGTCATGGGTTGGGTAGTTCTTTTCATGTGGTCGAAGTTGGAAAGATCCATACGCGACCACATGATCATCCTACATAAGCACGCACCCAAGACCCATACCTGAAGCATCACAATAGACCACATATCCATTTCCTGCATCTGGTAAAATCAGCATGGGGGTGGTAGTCAATCACCTCTTCAGCTCCTCAAATGACACCTGGCATTCTGGACCCCATACAAACTTCACCCCTTTCCGGGTGAGGGCAGTCATCGGTGAAGCAAGCCGAGAGAAATCCCGAATGAATCACCTGTAATAACCATCCAGGCCAAGGAAATTCATAATCTCGAACACATTCTTCGGCTGCTCCCATGACATAACCGCACTAATCTTCTCGGGGTCCACTGAAACCCCCTTCTCAGAGATCACATTCCCCAGAAATCTCACATCCCTGATCAAAAAAGGGAACTTTGACAACTTTTCATAGAGGCGGTGATCTCGTAATGTACCCAAAACAATCCTCAAGTGATGTTTGTGTTCCTCCTCAGAGCTACAGTATACCAGAATGTCATCCACGAACACCATAACAAAGGAATCAAGATATTGATGGAACACCCTATTCATGAGTTCCATAAAGAACTCTGGAGCATTGGTCAATCCGAAGGGCATGACCAAATACTCAAAGTGGCCGTACCTACTTCGAAAGGCTGTATTTGGGATATCTGAATCTTTCACCTGAAGTTGATGATACCCCGAACACATGTCTATCTTTGAGAACCACTTTTCCACCTTAAACTGATCGAAAAAATCATCTATTCTAGGCAAAGGGTATTTATTCTTAATTGTTACCTTATTCAGCTTCCGGTAGTCAATGCACAACCAGATGGATCCATCAACCTTTTTTGCGAACAACGCAGGAGCAGCCCAAGGAGAGACGCTCGGGCGAATGAATCCTTTGGATTCTAAGTCGTCCAGCTGTATCTTTAATTCCATCAGCTCGGTGGGGGCCATGTGATAAGAGGGAAGAGATATCGGCTGTGTTCCTGGTGCCAGATCAATCGGAAACTCCACATCCCGCTCTGGGGGAAAACCTGAAAAATCATCTGGGAATACCTCTGGAAAATCATTCAATACATGAGGTAATGAACCTTCAGGGGAAAGAACATCCTCTAGAATGAGAAAAGATAACTAGAAGATAACACTTCCCAACTCTGGGAGTGGAGGCCCTATGCGACCTGACCGAGGATCCCATTCTCCATGAAATACCTGACGACTCCCATCAGGTGCCGTGAAACTCACACGCCGTCTGTAGCAATCGATGTGTGCCTGGAAGTGTACTAGCCAATCCATCCCGAGTATAACATCAAAAGAGTCCATATCTAAGACCAAGAGGTACCACTCTATCTTGACCCCTGACATAGAAAGAGCACACGATGGGCACCTGAGACCCTGCTCCTTTTTCTTTCCCAGCGGTGTCACCAACTCCATCGCAAAAGACATCAACTCAGTTGGAAAATTTAGAATTTCCAAAAAATGGGTAGAAATGAATGAAACAGAGTCACCAGTATCAAAAAGAGCAGTAGCTATAGAAGATGAAATCAGAACGGTACCTCAAACTATCGACAGTCCCGCCTCTGATCCTGCTGGTGCCTGATCCACTACAGGGAGATGTCCAGTATCTGCCTGAGGATGACCGCTAGTCTATGGATGTGCCCTGAACTAGATATGCCTAGAAGATGACCCAGCCCTACCACCATGACTGCCAAATTGAGATCCCCCATTCCTCGATTGGCCAGACTGTTCTGGCACTCCTCTTGAAGCCACTGACCCAGCCCCACTCGGAAGTGGATGTGCCACACCACAGAAACGCTACAAATTCCCCATACCTCCACACTATTAACAAGGCTTCAGAGTATGTGGAAATGATGGTTGGATATACCCAGGCTTCCCACATTGGTGGCACATAACCAATCTCGCATCAGAATCCGCAGAAGAAAACTGCCCGGAAGAGTGGCCTAAATTGCCCCTTCCTTTCTTCACATGATCCTCCCGCTTCCTTTTCTTCTCTGAAGAGATGCCAATGCCCACTGCTGATACTGAACCATAGAAACCATCCCTACCTTTCTTATCAATATCCACCATGAATGCCCGATCAACGACCTCAGCATAGGTCCTCAGCTTAAACAAGAACACCTGGGAGTATATTTTTGGTCACAATCCTTTCTCAAACCTCTGGGCCTTCGCTTGCTCATTAGAGACAATTTCTGGGGCATAACGAACCAACTCAGCGAAGAGGTTGGCATACTCCATCACATATAGATTCCCATGAACAAGTTCCATGAACTCTCTAGACCTAGCATAATCCAACACCTCAAGGAAGTACTGTTCATTAAAGATATCCTTGAAATCTCCCCAGCGCATCTGCTCGTTCTTCCCAGCCTGAAGCACTAACTCCCACCACTTAAGGCTGGGACCCTACAACAAAAAGGAGGCACACTTCACCCTGATCTCCTCGGGTGTTTCCAAGAACTCAAACATACGCTCGATCTTCTCGATCCATTCTTCGGCTTCCTAGGGTTCTGAGCTACCTCAGAAGGTAGGAGGCTTGTTTTTCAGAAACTCTTGTGCTTTGTCTTTTCTAGGACCTGTCTCTCCTGCCCTAACAGGAATAAGAGTAGAAGCTGGTCCCTATCCCAAAGCTTGGATAGCCCAAACCACAGCCTCCATGAGCCTCTAATCAATCGGCATGGGAGAACTCTCTCCAGCTTCCTCCTGTGGGTGCGTGGGAGCTTTCCGGGGAGGCATGTTGCTACAAAATGAAATAGTCACAAAACAATAGTCAATACCACAATTATGAAAATTGTAATCACATAAATCAAATATAAATAAACTAAACACATTCCAGTAATAAAATAAACAACTACTCCACATCCACCTGATGTCCACATGTGGTCTGCAGCCCACACGTCTCACCTGGAAGTGAAGTCAATCCATAAATTCCAACATCCCCTGGTGACTCAAGGTCTGCCATGAGAGGTGCGGGCCATGCACCCTACTCACAACCAAAACCCCGAGCCCCGATAGTCCTCACTCCGGTCTATCCCGACTCATCCCAAAATAACAATATAACCCAAAAACTTTAACCTCCTCTGATACCATTTTGCCACGGACCAAATCTGGTCACCACCATTAACAGCACCAAACCCGGCCCGTGGCAAGGCCCGAAGGGTTTTCCCTATCCCCACGGGCTGGCACAAGTTCCTGGGTATAAAAAAATCTGGTTTGGGAACGATTTACCCGAGTATGAAAGCATAAAACATAAAAAAAAATTAATAATTAGAATCTGAAATTTTCATGCTAAACGATTCTTAACAAAACCATATCTGAATATATATGTTTAAAGACACGAAAAGTGGTCAAAAAACAAATAATGACAACATAAAGACATCCCCATGAACTCCACATGACAAGGGGGTCATCACCCACAAGCCTTCTCCGCAACTCTGCCCCAACGATGGGGACTAACACCCTGAACCGCCATCACCCTTAGCCTTCCCTTTACCCGAGTGAAGCATAAGAAGGTCTAATTACAACAAAGGGGTGTAATTAGGGTGTTATCCTAAGACCAATAGGATACCACCAGATTATTCCAAAGGGCATACAATACAGTGTGAACAAAAGAAGCAATTTTAATACACAAGGTGAAAAAGTGTTAAAATTCAAAGAAATGCAACTTTCAAATGAAAACAGTTTTCAATCCGAGAATTTCAGAATGTTAACACATTAAATAGAAATGTGAGATACTGTAAAGTACTGCCAAAAACACCCCACAACAAGGGTAAATACCACAAATCAAATGAGCAACAAAATCGGGAACACCCCTAAGCACTAGGTTGTCTTGGGCCCTATGAACCTCGCACCTCGGTGTAAAGTAACCATAGAAAAATCCATTCTCGTGCACGAGCCAATAGTAGGGAATACCCATAACCTAGTGGTCCCCATTCATCATCCACATAGTTTATTTAGAGTTGTTGTTATCCAAATGCTAAGTGAAACAGGGACAAAACACATCCGATCCACTAGCCGTACTAGTACAAATCTACCCCACCTAGGTACCCGGGCTTCCCCTTTTGTGCTCAAACAATTTCAGAAAACAACACTCATCCTTTTGCATATAAAATATCACTACTGGTCACAAACAAATAGTATAGTAGATACACAAATTTTATACCATTTAAAACACACAATAAAATAATTTTATTTTCAATAAAACAACCTCTCAAAACATCACATTGTTTTGCACCCAAAGCTCTTTAAAATATCCACTTTGCACACTATGTGAAAACTTTTAAGTCATTAAAACAAAATTTCAGTTCAATAACCTTTCATGAAACCAACAATTCAGTTATGGGGCAGCCCAATGTGAACCAAAAAGTTATATCTTTTAAAAACCACCATTTTCACACAAACATGACACTTAAAGACCATTTGCTTCCCAAACACCATTTAAACAAACTTTCACAGCAACAAAGAAAAAAGAATAAACATTAAAAACATGATTTTCAGTCCTAATACAATTCAATAAAATCAACTAAGTAATTATTGGTCAGACCAAAATGAACCAATAAAATATTTGAATGAAAACCCCCCAATTTCACCAAAAATTGGAACTTAAAATTAATTTGCATTATAAATGAAACTAAAACCAATTTTTACAAAAACATTAAAGTGAAATAAACATTAAGGTACCATGAAAACAACAATATAATTCACAAAAATTTCACACATAATGGAATCACCTACAAAAGTAACAAAAACCCTTGAATCTCCGTGCGAAAATCAAATCGCACCCACGCCGCACCAAGAGAGACCTAGATCAAACCTAAAACCACAAGAATTGGCCAAGAAAGCCCAAAGTTAAACCCTAGGTTCGAAAACCTAGTTTCTGGACATTAGGAAACTAAATGATAAGCAAAGAAACCCTAAGAACAATGAATGAAACCCTAAGTAGTTTGAAAGAGGAAAGAAAAGGACTCATTTACTTGAAGTATCTTGAAGTAATCACTCCAAAACACTAGTAGCTGAAATTTAAAACAGCCAAAATTCAGGGTTCGTTCGAAAAATATTTATTAGGTAATTTAGGAGCTGTAATGAAGGAAAAATATTGATAATTGTGAGAGTTATGAAAGAAAGAATTTACCTATTCAAATATGGACGATTTCAAGAATCCTATGAAGTTCGGCACCAAATCGCGATTAACCAGAGCTCCAAAGAGGGGGTAGAGAGTTCAGACGTGCGGCTTGGTTAATTGGTCTTGGGTGAGACTTGTAATCACCAAACAAGCCCAAAACTTTAATAAGTCATAACATAATCAAAATTTATTTTTAAAACAGGAATTGGGCTTTCGGGCAGGCCCAACCCCTTAGATAAAAACCCAAATAAACCTTGGTTATGGATTTCTAAAAGCTCCAAATTAACTTGGTGGTGTTAATAGGTTAGGGGAGTCCAATTAGTAATTTTAATGGATGAAAAATGTTGAAAAATGGAAAAGTTATAAAAGATACAAAATTTATTTTTCAATATGGAATTGGGCTCACAGTTTGGCCCAATTCATGAATACTAATCTATTCCTCCCTAAAACCTAGGGAAACCCCCAAAACAAATCAAGAATGTAAATTAAATGAAAAATGCCTTTAAAATATGTCATGTATGTGATAGGAAGTGTGGAGTGCAGGTGGTGTAAGGCCGCAACTATACACACATTAACCGTTAACACTTTAGCCCGCGGGGCATGGGTGAGTTGGTTAAAGGCGGTAGCGTCCTGACCCCGAGGTTCTGGGTTCGAGTCCTCGCAAGGAAATGTTTAACATATGCTAGAAAACCTCTCATGGGCCCCTATACCTTTATGGGAACTGGCTCAATCCCAAGGCTGGCCACCTTGGGCCTCGCTGGGGAAGTGTAGCACGCGGGTGGTGTAAGGCCGTACCTATACACGCGTGAATCGTTAACACTTTTACCAATGGGGCATGGGTGAGTTGGTTAAAGGCGGTAGTGTCCTAACCCTGAGGTTCTGGGTTTGAGTACTTGCAAGACAACATTTACCATATTCTAGAAAACCTCTCATGGGCCCCTCTACCCCGATGGGAACTGGCTCAAGCCCAAGGCTGGCCACCTTGGGCCTCGCTGGGGAAGTGTGGCATACAGGTGGTGTAAGGCCACACCTATACACACATTAACCGTTAACACTTTTGCCCATGGGGCATGGGTGATTTGGTTAAAGGCGGTAACGTCCTGACCCTGAGGTTCCGGGTTCGAGTCCTCGTAAGGCAACGTTTACCATATGCTAGAAAACTTCTCATGGGCCCCTCTACCCCGATGGGAACTGGCTCAAGCCTAAGGCTGGCCACCTTGGGCCTCGCTGGGGAAGTGTGGCGCACGGGTGGTGTAAGGCCGCACCTATACACGCGTTAACCGTTAAAACTTTTTGAGCCTGTGGGGCATGGGTGAGTTGGTTAAAGGTGGTAGTGTCCTGACCTCGAGGTTCCGGGTTAGAGTCCTCGCAAGGCAACATTTACTATATGTTAGAAAACCTCTCATAGGCCCCTCTACCCCGATGGGAACTGGCTCAAGCCCAAGGCTGGCCACCTTGGGCCTCGCTGGGGAAGTGTGTCGCACGAGTGGTGTAAGGTCGCACCTATACATGCGTTAACCATTAACACTTTTGCCCATGAGGCATGGGTGAGTTGGTTAAATGCGGTAGCGTCCTGACCTCGAGGTTCTGGGTTCGAGTCCTCTCAAGGCAACGTTTACCATATGCCAGCAAACCTCTCATGGGCCCTTCTACCCCGATGGGAACTGGCTCAAGCCCAAGGCTAGCCACCTTGGGCCTCACTGGGGAAGTGTGGCAGGCGGGTGGTGTAAGGCTACACCTATACACGCGTTAACCATTAACAGTTTAGCCCATGGGGTATGAGTTAGTTGGTTTAAGGCAGTAGCGTCCTGACCCCGAGGTTCCGGGTTCGAGTCCTCGCAAGGCAACGTTTACCATATGCTAGCAAACCTCTCATGGGCCCCTCTACCCCGATGGGAACTTGATCAAGCCCAAGGATGACCACCTTGGGCCTCACTGGGGAAGTGTGGTGCACGAGTGGTGTAAGGCCGCACCTATACACGCGTTAACCGTTAACACTTTTGCACAAGAGCCTCAACCCAGTTGGTGGGGACTCGCTAGGTGCATCCAAGAGACCCGAGATCAAATCTAGGTGGAGGAATATTTACGGGTTACTATAGAAGTACTGTAGCAGGCACTGTTCGGTACTGTATCAGCCAGAACTATTCATCCATCTGGGCCTTCGGGCCACTGGTTTGGTCCTCGGGTCCTGAAAGGCTTTCGGGCCACCCAAGGCCTTCAGGCCATTTGATTCTCAAGACCTTCGAGCCACCTTAAGGCCTTAGGGCCACCCCAAGGCCTTCAGGCCACATGAATGCAGGCCCCAGACATACTACAAAAAGGAGCAGCCTCAGAAGCAGATTCAGAGTAGGTGCACTCACCAGAGTAGAGCCAAATGGATTTTCAGAATGAGAGGGTATGGCTATGCCATCGGTACCAGCTTGTGCTTGCATAGGAAGCCTATCCAGATAGTCATGCAAAGGTGGAGATCTACTATCAGGATGCAGATGCTAGTGAGGGGCAGTTCCTTGTAGATAGTCTGGTTGAATTTCCTAAGACCTTCGGGTCATATAATCTCCTAAGCCTACGAGCCATGTAATCTCTGAGCCTACGGGCCTTGTAAGGGTTCCCCCTCATCCCTTGAAAGGGGGGTTATAAAACATTAATAAAAAATGAAGGCCTTCGGGCCATTCAAGAGAGGATAATTCCAAGTCATTGGTTATGTAATTCCACTCATGAAACATTAATTAAGGAGAGGCATAAACTATCACCATTTCATTCTGTATAAGAACACATCAATGTCCCTTCTTCAATACATCCCTGAAAATCAAAACCACTATCCACTATAAGGTAATGTGAGTATAGGTGTACTGACCAATATTCTTTTTATCTATTTGAAATTTTATTCAAATTCATCATTCCAAAAGAACTTGACTACCTTCCATGTCGACATGGTGAGTGGATTAGATATCCATGAAAAATTCTTCACAAAATTTAGATAATATACATCCAATCCCTAAAAACTCTGGATCTTCGTCATAGTGGTTGGTTTGGTCCAATGTTCAATGACTTCCATCTTATAAGGATCTATTGATACACCCTATATTATGATCATGTGTCCCATGAATGATACTTTATGTAACAAAAATTCACACTTGCTGAATTTGGAATATATTTTATCCTTCTTTAGGGTCTTCAAAACAATCTTCAAGCAATCTTAAATCTATTCCTTTATCTTAGAGTATAAAATAATATTGTCTACAAAGAATACCAAAAATTGATCAAGGTAATATCTAAAGACTATATTCATTAAATCCATGAATATAATAGGGGTATTAGTAAGTCCAAATGGAATCACTATAAATCTATTATGTCTATACCTTTTATGAAAGATTGTCTTTGGTATGTATTCACTTTTGAACCTCAATTGATAATATCCAGAATGAAGCTCTATCTTTGAGAAATATTTATCTCCTTAATATTGATAAAAAAATCATCAATTTGGGGTATATGATTCTTATTATTGACCGTGATATTATTAAGTTATTCATAATCAATGTTGAGTTCCCTCAATCCATCTTTCTTCATAAAAAAGAATAGGTTCACCCCATGGTGATGCACTTGAAAATATGAATCCCTTATCAATATTCTCCTAGATTTTCTTCTTTAAATCCTACAACTCTATCTGAGTCATTCTATATGGAGTATTTTAAACAGGTGAAGCATTAGGTATGAGTTAAATTAAAAACTCAACTTCATGATTCGAAGGAAGACTAGGAAACTCTTTAAAAAAGATATGAAAAAAATCTCATATAATAAAAATATATTCAATGTTTAGTTTCTACCCAAACATCAGAGATAAACATCCCTTATGAATAGTAATCAAGACCCATAAAATGGAAGTAATTTCAATTGTAATCTTATATTTATCCTTACACAAATAAATGATCACAAGTTAGTTTGGAATATGAAATGCGACTTCCATTCCTTGTAAATTGTTATGATCTATATATAAAGTTATCAAATTCATTACCAAAATAACATTAAATTCAACTAGAGGGAGAATAACACTATTTACAAGACGCACATTCCCACAAACTTCAATCAGAGAAGAATAATATAATTTAGATACGATCATCATACCATTAAAATATTTCACTTCTAATTAAACATATAATCCTTAAGGTGGTAATTTGACACCCTTATAAAAATGTAAGATATAAAAGAGTGGTAGAACTAGAATCAAATATGAAGTTATTAGTTCTAGAGTATATGGTAAGTATAACATTCATCACTTTATTCTCATAACCCACATAAAAAATAGTAATGACATATATTTACCTTTATCTCAGGGCTTAAGATGTGGTTGACATCAATCATTCTCATTAACCCTCATATTTAAGCATTAGTTAACATAATTCCCATATTACTTTCATTTGAAACACTAAAGTGTGGGTGGTGAATTCTGTGTGTCTTTCTCTCAATTTTAATAATTATCTAACTTCTTCCCATCAATTCAAAATTAAATTTCTTTTCGACCTTACTTTCCACACATAAATTATTTTCCTGTCCATTTAATACAAGTTACTTCATGTTTCT
Source organism: Viscum album (assembly GCA_963277665.1). Lineage (NCBI taxonomy): Eukaryota > Viridiplantae > Streptophyta > Magnoliopsida > Santalales > Viscaceae > Viscum > Viscum album. Next base: position 189,840,125 of record OY728166.1, read on the forward strand.
TTCCATTCTTTTTCTATAAAGGAAGACTCATCTTCTTCCCTCCATGGTTTTTATTATTATAATTTACTTTGTATTATATCTTTCTTTTCTTATCAAAACCATGATATTAATGGATGAATTTAATCTCCATTTATACCTCGAGAGTACATAAAACAATTTCTTTATATCTACTAAAACATATTATGGATAAAACCATTCAGATACTTGATTTTAATCCATTAAATAATTGATCAATCTTACTTTAAGGTTCGATGATAATAACAAAATCATACCTTAAAAGTCTTGAATTTTTTTCATTATAGGTACTAATAGATTGATTATCCTTATACTTTAGGTCAAAGAATTCATTATCCATTATTTTATGAGGAATATTATGAAAGTAATTATTGAGAAATAAACTTCTAAACTCATCCAAATATTTGGATTCAATTTATTCCTATTGCCCCGTGTTCTTCATAAGAGTCTTCCATTGATCTAGTTTACCTTCCAAATGATAAACAACCAAAATAAATTTTCCATGATCTGAATAGAGAAAGTAAAATATCTTTTTAGTGGTACTGATCTATGGATTAGAAATAAGTGTATTAATAGACTCACTAAAATAAGGTGGATTTTTCCTCATGATGGAATTAAAAATACGTTGTTTCCTCCTTTTTTATTTCAATGATCATCATGATTCATGGATTGATAAAGTTGAATAACCATAATAACATGATTTTGCATTCCATATCCCATAACATTTAGTTGATCAGGAGGGAAATCATTACATTTCCCATCAAATTTAATATTAACATGATTCCTCCTAGTTCAATCCATTAACTGAAACCAAAAATCATAGTTTGAGAAAAAATAATCATAACAAGTAATCATATAATCCTAAAAAATAATACATAGGATGTCTAAAACATGATACCTTATTTTCAATCTATGACCCCTCCAGCTTAACCAAGTTCATCTATAGTCACTATCTATTAAAATCTTTCATAATGGTTTATAAATAAAATGTGAATTAAATCAAGAATATCCACCAAGAGTGTCTACCCATATGTGTAGTCTTAGGACTACTCATAATGTATTGATGATGATCGAGTTAATACCCAATCCCCTCCTTTTAGAGTTTTTACCCTTAGGTGCATCTATGGCACAATAATATCTACTTTCTAGTATCCATACATGGGTTTATTTTATAGGAAAACCATATAATATATACATTAACATCGCTATGGGATTTTATCATATAATTAGAATTATACCTAGGGTTTTCAACATTGTTCTCTAATAATAATATCTAAAATTAACTAATATCTACTTTAATACAAACCGAGGTGACCCACACTTTACATACATAAATAATATATCATTTTATATTATTATTCAATACATCTTATAAAAATACATTCCCTATAACCATAAAGGATTAATGTCTTTGAATAACACACATAATATTCTAATTTCATAAAATATATTCAACAACTCCCATAAATTTATTCTTACATAAAACACTTCTTAGTCAGACCCTACTTTAAACCATTCTTTATAACTAGGGGAAAGGAAACATAATAAAGGTTGAGATCAGATTCTTAATAAGGGTAAAATGGGACATATCAATCAATGATCATATGTAAGCATATCATGAGCATAAGGGTATGAAAACATTAGGTTAAAATTTAAAATTTATAACCAAAATTTCAAAGATCATAACCATGACATAAGGATTTAGAAGATTAAAAGATATGAATCATAGAATATTGAAAGATAATGATCCATGAGATCATAACATAAGTTTAATAACATATCATATAGATTTGCATAAAATGTGTGGTTTAATAATAATCATAGAAATATTATATCAAGGATACCCCCAAGATTTTCATCACATATTAGGCTTGGGATAACCACCTATGTACTTACTTCATGCTTCATATAACCTCATGTATACCTACTTAAAGCTTAAGATAACCTCCCAAGAACCCTATTTTAGTGTTGGGATAACCTCCAATGTAACCTTTGATCACATAAACATTAATCATCACCCAATTAATTGGAGGTCTATAACGAACCAACCTATTACATAATCATAATCCATTCATATGTATTACACAAGTTCAAGGAAACATTTATCATTTGTTCATAGATTAACCAATGGAAAAGAAAATGAGATTCATCAATATATCATCATCAAAATCATGAAACATATATATAATGAATAAATATAGTATCATTAGATTGTATCCTCAGTTAATCATAAGTATCATCAATGGATATTATCATAGATGAAAATATCTTTAAAAGATCAGCCATAAAATTCTTGAGGAAAATAGAATTTTCATTTTGAAATAAATTATTAAAAATCTAAATATTTCCAAAATATTAGGAAAAAATTTTATTTGAAAATAATCATAAGAAAATTGTAAATAAAGATTAAAAAAATAGAACTCATGATGGTTGGAAAATCCGTTTGTGTGGTATATATTAAAACAATGATTTTATTCACACCTTTGGTAAAAAGTACCTCATTCAGAAAAAATAAGTGTCATTTTAAAACATTTTATATAAAGTAAAATGTCGGTAAAACAATACTTTAATAAATCATCATTTAATATTAAAAATATTCTTGAAAACATTTTAAAGAAAATATGGACATACTGGCTGAATAGAAAAGCAAAGTCAAGTTTCCTTAAAAACATTCCTTCACACTTTTGAGTAATTAGAGAGATTAAAATGAGATTAAAACATATAATTTATATAAATAACTATAATATAATAAAATAAATAATATTTTTGAGTGATAGATCATAAAATTTCATCATTATAAATTTAAGCACAAATAATCTCGGTAAAAAGTGAGATTATAATATAAAACATTTACCTCAGATTAAAATTGCTTTGTAAGCACTATAAATTAATGTATAATAAATTTAAAATTAATATAATTATATATCAAAAACCATATTAATACTTATAATAACATTCATGGTTTATATATAACATCTTATCACCCGTTCATTAACAATTCTTTATTAAAATCACTGTTCCAGGTGATAACTATTTCATTTTTCATGTACGTTTTGATTTAGATATTATGGTACATGAATATTGATCACGATTAAATAATATTTATAATTTTAATAATTATATATATATCATATATATTTATTATATACATATATAAAACTTCCCATAAAAGGTAGATATAGAAAAATGAATTACACCATTCATAAAGATGGTAGTCCATGCGTATGCATGAACACTGCGTTCATTTTATAATGAAAAAAATGGAAGGAATATAAATAATATTTTATCATTAAATAATAATAATTATATCATAAATATCATATATATTTATTAAATTCATCACTATATCCATTAATGTGAGTTAATGATGGAAAATAAATCATATCAGTATGTAGAGGTGGTAGTCCACACATATGCACACACGATACTTTCATTTCCCATTTAATGGAAAGGAGGTACAAAATGGTTTTAACTTTATAATAATAACATATTATTATATTTATTATAATATATTCATTATGTTTGTATGGATACAAAAGATTTAGAGGGAGTATAATCAAAAATAAACTTTGAAAGAGTCGGTGAAGACAATTACATCTTCTTTGAGAGAGCTCATTTGGATTACAACTTAAACATTATTAGGATGATATTATAGTAAGAAAATGATATAAATAAATAAGTGTAGAAATATATAAATTTATTTTGGAAGATCTTGGTAGATCTATGTGGCTCAAGATGTGCGAAGAAGAGAGGATAATTGGTTCCATATTATAAGTGAGGGGAGTGTCACTCTTGTAATTATTCGAAGTTTTAAATTAATAAAATGGTCTTAGTCATGGTCAAGTGGAACCAAGGCACCCAAAAGTATTATATAATATGTTATAAGGTATAAATAAACTCAACCAATCACCTTTAGATAAAATTTGGACACATTTTAAGCCTTATATCCTAGTTAAATCCCCTTTAAACCCAATGTAATCTTAAATGTGATAACTTAACTTTTTTACCATGATAACATAATTATAAGAAAAAAATAAAAGGTAAATTTAATTTTTTTAAATCATAATTCTAAATTTTTAAGCATTTTTTTTTCAGATTCTATTTTTTTTCCAGAAGTTACATTTAATATAATTACACAAAACAAATGATTTTTTAGGAAAATACCCAATTTAAGTGTAAAAATAATTTCACCATGAAGAAAGTAAGAAGTTTCTTTACAAAAATTGTTTTAGTTAAATAAAAAAAATATTTTTTAGACTTTTTTATCAATCCAAAACTGAATGGAACCTTTTAACCATACCCTTAAATGTAAAGACCCAAAAATAATTATTAATTTGAATAAAATATAATTTATGTTCATAAAAGTCAAGAATGGGTTCATAATTTGAATATAATGTTTTAAAATACATTATTTAACTCTAGAAAAATATGTTTGAAAAGAAAACACTCATAATATATGACACAGAAAAGTGTTAGAGAGATTTTAACGCCTTACCTCATAGTTTTAACCCATTTTTACATGTTTTACCCTTTATGATGTGACAAATCATTACCATAGTTACTATTCATAGTGACCAAAAAAATAAAAAGTAAACATTTTAAAAAGTTTAACCAAATGATTCCAAATATAGAATAAATTTAACAAGATTCAATTTTTATAAGTGGAATAAATCAATTCTAATATAAATATGTAAAACACAACGGAAAAAAGTTTATAGAAAAATGTGTTTTTAAGCATAAAACTAAAATTTTCAGTATTCCTTGACTAGTAAAACCCATTAGATTAATGTTTAAATATTTTATTGAATATATAATATATACATTTAACTAAAACCATTCATTAATAGGTATTTATTTAGTTTATTAATATAGACATTCATTATACTCAAAAAAGAAGTTATCTAAAAAATATCTCCTTTTAATTTCAAATGATTTTATATTAATTTCTATCCAATTTATAATATATTTATGATTGAATATTCATTTAATTACATACATTATTAATAAATTTCATTAAAATAAATTTTCTATAGTGATAAATATATTTGTTTATATAAATGTTTATAACACCTATAAAAATACATTTCTTTTAAAAAATAGGTATTTTAATCATGAATAAATTTTATTAAAAATTTTATTACTATTTATTATCCATTAATCAATAAATTTTAATTAAGGTAAAAATTTCTATATATATTTCACCTGTTAATCCTATTCATACCCTCTAATCCAACATCTAGGTTTTAAATATTATAATATATCATGGTTCATTTAGACTCAGGGTTTCGTGTAAATAAAGTTATCAAATACTTCAAATTTATTTAAAAGGAATACATATAAAATATTAGGGTGTTATACTATTCAAATCCTTAAATTTATAAAATTGAAAATTATTATATAATAAATATAACATATTATGTAACACTTTTTTGAGATTTAAACATCATTATACACATCAACCGCCTTTTTATTTTTAGTCCTCACCAAAAAAAATCTTAAGTATAAATTGGGACTTAACGTTTTTTTGGTATACTCATCACATATCTTTCAAAATCCATAAAATTTAATTTTTGGTCATTGGAACCCATCATCTTATAATCATAATAAAGTGCTTCACCTCATGATTATATCCTCTAGACCTACCACCTTCAAGAGAAACTACTTCAATCATCCAGAGCATGATAACATCAAATCATAAGAATTTAATAGTAAATAATCAAATAAAGTGTTTCTATATTTTGAGATTATATTTTCAAGTATTATGTACATTTATTACTTCTGGTCACATAATCAGATCACCCCATATTACATCCACTGGACTCAAGTCACTATAACTTACAACACCATCTTTTACTATAACTCAAAAAAAATTCTTCAATATAAGGTTGAAAAAATAAAATATCTCCAAATCATGGATTATTTAAGAATAAAAACAATGATCCCAAAATGCCTAATTTCGTGGCATGACCATGACTCAAAATCACTAGAAAAATAGGCATTTTCGCAAGAAATTTATAGAGGACCAAAATAGCATGCACTATTCCATGGTACAAGCTTCTTTGGACATAATTTTAATGATTTTTTGTTAAAATTATTAAAAATATTCATCATGGTGGAACCAAAAGGATCATTCCAAATCTGGGGGGGGGGGGGGGTGAGGTTAAATTTAACTAAAACCATTTTGGTAAATTTTATCAAGGATTAATTTTTATTTACATGGTAAATAATTTATAAAGTATTTATAAATGTAAAATTAAGTAAAAAATATAAAATTGTTTATATTTATTTATGGATTTTTCATAAATTTGGACATAATTTTTATATTAAGGATTTAATTAGAAATATTATTTGAATCATTCCAAAATGGGATTTAGATATTTATTTAATCAATGGTTTAAATAATATACTATGCGAGATATTCAATTTGTGTAAATTTTTTACATAAAATATGTAATATTTTTTATTTAGTAATAAAAGTTTTCATAAAATATCCAAAATTTTGAAATATTAAGGATTTCATGTTAATACCATATAAATGATAATATAAAACATTCATATTATATAAAAGTTAATTATTTATGTTTATCCATGCTAAATTATAAAGTTTTTATAATTTCTTTGATTTGGAATTATTTATAAACACTCAATATCATGATTAAATATATATATTTTTTATTTATTCTCTAATTTATTCATAAATATAAATGTTATATTATGAATTATTATGTATGATTTATTTTAAAGTGTTAAATTACTTATAAATTTTTATATATATATATACAAAGTTACATGCTAGTTATGGTAATGAATTTAGTTTTTGTCTTCCTTAACATTGAATTAAACTAGGTTATGTGATTGAATTAATAGTTTTATTTTAGTTTATACATTTTGGTGTTAGAATAGTTATAAAATATAAATCTATCATCAGTAAATATTTCCTAGGTAGAGAGACTTTGGGTTGATTTGATCACTATTATGTAGACTTATGCATTTTCTAGAAAAGTGGGGGTTGGCTACATGTCTCTCCATGATTACTTTTGTGTGGATTGTTTATTTCATATGATTCTATTATTTTACATGAAATAGTTTATATACCCTTTTCATGTTATTCACTTGCATATGTGTGAATATAGTTGGAGTATAATTTTTTTTAGTAACAAAAGCTATGTGTTGTGTAAATAGTTACACATCATTATGGTTTGAAAATATCGATTTGGTGGATGGAATAATATTCCAAACTATGTTAATAAAGTAATGAATACATAGAAATTGAATGACATGAGATAAGATAGTGATATTTAATACCATTGAAAATAATAATAAGTGTTATATTCCTTCTAAAATATGAGCATGTAAATACCTTGATCATTAAATTGGGTAGGTTTTGTAAATGTAGGATGCCTATAGATTATATTATATAAGGAATGGTGGAAATAGATAACCCTAAAAGTTAGGCAACCAAATCCCACTATAATCTTTGGTATATACATAGTTATGAAACCATTAGAAAGAATACTAGATAAAGGATGTTGAGTAACCCATATTATGGATTGGAATAATAGTTTTCCACTCAACAATCCATGATTCATGACATTACTTGATGGATTTTGATGAAGATATTTGTAATTTTTTCAATATTTCAATTTGAATTAATGTCAATATATACTGTATTTGGGTGATTATGAAGAGACTAATGAATGTAGATATGGAAGTTTAAGATAAACCTCAGAGTTTCTATTATAATTGTTTATGATTTAAGCTATTTCATTAGGAGGATACATTTATAATCTTATAAATGTGATTAAATTAGGTGATTGAGATACTTACATTGATTGTGGGAAAATAATATTACTCCTTGGAGTACTTGGATTAATAGATTCAAGGAAGAATCATCACATCTAATGATTGTAGAGATAGTATTTTAATGTGAATACATGAAATGGTTTGATGTTCATAGAAGAATATAGAACTCTCTACCACATTATCTTGATGAGTTTGAGTTGTTAATTGTTATTGATAAATAATAGAGATTTTGATTTAAAGAGAAAATATAGCTTAAAGACTGAGTAACCATCCTTATGATATTTGGCATGAATTTTGATGCATATATTTTTTATCACACTTATATAATAGATTATAAAAATATGAGTTTGAATCTAAGAATTTTTGAGTTAGTAAAGTTTCATATAATGAATCAAAATGGACTTTAAATATGATACAATATTATTTGGGAATTGTGTTGAAGAATTCAAAGAAGGTTTGATATATTCCTAGATTCATTTAATATTCACTCTAATTTTACACTCTATATATAAGGGTATTGTGTAATTTTCACTATGTGTGTAAGAGTTACTCTGGAGAATATGAAAGAGTTAAGGGAGAGGCATACACATCAAAGAAAATATTTAAGGGTTTCCCTATTACAAAGCAAATGCATAAGGGTTTCCCTATAGTAAAGGAAATAGATAAGGGAATCCCATACCTTAAAAAATTGAAATTTGTAAAGTATTGAGTCACACTATGATATATAAAGGTAAGTTTCTTGATATGTAAAGGTTATCATAGGGATACATAAGGGTACTTAGAGGGTTTAATATTTGACAAAGTACCATAGATGCACTGCGATATATAAGAGTTAATAGAAGGATATATAAGGGTTATTATAGTTCATAGAATGATATGTAAGGGTAATCATAATAATGAAGATTTGACAAAGTACTAAAGTAAAACTATGATACATATGAGTGACTAAAGACTTATAGTGCATGCATAAGGGTTAACATGATCATATAAAAGATTCACAAAAATATTACAAAGAATATGTAAGGGTCATTTGGATATTACAAATGAAATATAAGGGCGATTTAAAGATTTAAAAGGATGTGTAAGGGTATTTAAGGAAATATATAAGAGTTAATGAGATCTTGAGTGATATTTAGAGATTATTTATTTTAAAATTTATCGATATTTCCTAAAAATTGATTGTAGGAAGATGTAATTAGACAATTTAAAGACATTATTCATGGATTTAAATATCACGATGTTTGTGATTAAGCTACGATTCAAGATAGATTAATGGAGAATTAAATAATGATTATTAGAAATATCATTGATCAATTAATTTATTATTTTAAAATATGAAGATTTTAAAATCATTAATGGTAATAAAAAAAATGATAAATTATAAAAAGAAATACTTTACCAATTTAAATGAGATGATGGGTATTTATGGAATACTAGTTGAGACAAGAAGTAGAATATTTTTAGATAACGGGGATTGAGTCCACATGAATCTTTTAATAAATTTAATATAATTATATAGAAGATCATTATGTTAGTTATCAAGTAATTTATATACTAGAAATATAAAAATGACATTCACATACTTTTGTAAATAAAATAGATAGGAATAAAAAGTGAAGTAGTTGAGAGTGGGTGAAGAAGTTGATACTGTATTCTACATAAGATCCCAAGTATCTAAGAATAAATTTGATCACATTTAGAAAAAATAACCTATATATTAATAAATAATAAGAATAATATAATAGGAATGTTTTTGATGAGATACTATTACTGTATACCCATTATCATTGAAGATAGAAGAGAATAAATAAGAATAAAGAGGAAGAAGAAAAGATGATCCATGTAAGGCTGAGATTGATGCTACATGTTCATGATTTGTGTGTCTAGAATATTGAAGAATAATAATAAGATGGAGTGAGAAAGTACAATAGTGCACATCTAGAATAAGGTAAAACTTTTAGGATACTTGATAAAAAAAGACCGAGATGCAAGCGACTGTAACCGAATACACATTAGTATTCAAAAACCAGTTGCTGAAGAAGATGATATAACTTTTTGATACAATGACATATGGGAGAATATTATTGATCTTTATTAGGATTTTTAGGGAGGAACCATTATCCAATGACAATATCCATTATAAAAAAACTAGTCTAGAGACTATATATCTTTATGGAGATAGCTACTGTTGGGTGATAACTTCACAAGAGTATAGGGTACTTTATTCCCTTCTCTTTAAATCATATTGATAGCTTCATTGGACTGAAGGATTTATTATTCCATTATTCTATTGAAATTATCAAGAGTCAAGGATGATATATACCCTTATCCTATATTCACTCAAGTATTATTGTAGATATCTACATCTCAAACTCAACTCAAACACAATAAGGAGCAGATAACCACATTAGGAAAAATCATCTAAAAATACTATATGCTGTGTTTTATTTACTTTTTATCATGCATACAATTTTAATTCATTGATTTAATTCATAATTAAATCCAAATATCTTTACTAATTTGGAGGTTATATTATTAAGAGGAGAAATTAAAATAGAAAATAATTTGATAATATACGATCACACTGATTTACCCCCCATATCAGAGTAAATGTATGATCCTACTATGGTATTTCAAGTGGTATTAAATATAATTCAAATTTCCTATAATTTCATCTATTTTCATTCCCATTTGTTTTTATTATATATATATGAAGTACAAATTTAAAGAATGTTCCAATTTTACATAGTTGGAAAGTATATGTCAAATACCTATTTGTACCAACATGAAGGTTTCAGTCAAAAAATGAAATAATTGAAAGATGAAAGAGAAAAATAAGATAAATAAGAGTTCAAAGGAGAAATAGTTCTGAAAACTTATTAAAGTTAATCAAAGTGGTATTTCATTTTTTACATCTTTTCATAAGTTTCCTCTTTAAGAATCATGTTCAGGCAGTGAAGAGTATGTCTATAGTGAGTCACTAGATGATTTTTACTCTAAATTAAATTACTATTTAAAATAAACCCCTATTTATATTTTCACATACATTTTTGTGTTCATCAATGGGATATAATATAATAAAACATATCTAGAGTTGGAGGATGATATAATGGATTATGAAATGGATGAAAAGTCACCGATGTACAATAATTTCATCAAAGAAGTGAAATACATGGAATAAATCTAAATGATAAGTAGATAAGAATTATCCATTTTAGATGAATTATTGAAAATAAATCTTTATGGGAAAGATTAAATAAAAAAATATTGCGAATAAAGGATCCTTTTTGTAAGAAACTCACAAAGATACTATTAGCATCAAGGATGCCTAATTGGTGATCAAAGAAAAAATAATTAAGGATCATGAAAATTATTTACAAGAATATAGAAAAATTCATGAATATAACATTAGAATGATGAATATATAATGGTAAGTAATAATTATATTTATTTTGGATGAAAATTACACCCTCATTTTTATGTCCCTTGAGTTATAAGTAAAACTAATAAATCTGGAGGAGACATAATCTGAGACTTCCCAAGAATCTGAAATAATAAGAGCTTCCATGGATTATTATGATAAGAGTCTTAATTAAAAAAGGGATCATATTAGTGTAAATAAGGGATTTATATCATCTCATGATCTATTTACTATAATCTCATGGAAAGAGATAACACCTTTCCTAGAAAAAATTCTTATATCAATGTTGTTTCATCTGCTAGTATAGGTTTTAAATAAAAATATGAGAAAATATGGGTGAAAAAATTATCATAATCCCACTAATACATCAGTGGTGTATGTGAGAATGTGTATGAAGAGTGTATACATTAAGAAATCTCAAAATAAGAGTGATTTGGTCTAAAAATAGCAAAGGAACAAATATATATAAACTAAAACTTGAGGAAAATGAATAAGGTTTATTTGTCATTTCTACTGATTTGGAAGGTTTAGACACAATACAATTGAATGTTAGAATAAATTTTTAATTAATTAAGTTTATAGAAGGCCTGTACCTAGGGGGATAAAACTTAAAAGTGAAGTGGAATTCCACTTATATAAAGTAAAATTCACAAGGAAAGGTAAATATGTCTACTAAAAATAGATTTATAATCCTTGATACTTTTTTTGTAATTTTATTTAAAAATATATACAATATAATTATGATTTCTAGTTTAAATCATCCAATCATATGCCACAATCTTTTAAAGAAGTAATAACACAAGTGATGAGAATAAATAAAAGAAAAAGTGAAAGCGAGTTGTCCATGAGTTATAAATAGAAGAAAAATGGTAAGATAAGTACACCCAAGAAGAAAATTATGAAGGAAGTCACACCAAGGAATATAATATTCAACTAATATGAAAGAAATGACCAAATCATGGACCTTTAAAAGAAATCCAAGAATATCAATGTTGAATGAATCAAGATGAAACAAAAAATGAAAGAATATTTTCAAGAGAGAAATAAAAGGATTGGTTTGGTGTAAGATGTCCAAGATAAAGAGAATAATAATTTTCTATGAGGGGAAACTCAAAGGTTTCTATGAAACCATGAGGAAAATCCAAGAAATCTGAGAATGTTACAAAAGAATGTATGGATTTTTGATTATCCTAATTGTAAATTTTAAATAATATGCACAAAACACAAAAAAATGGTTGTCCCTTTCTTGATAATGTGAAAAAGAAAATTCCATATAATAATAAAGTTGAATGTAAAATAAATACCATGCTTCCAAATGTGATTCATGTTTTCAAAATCAAATGATAAGCAAGCTTGAAGTTATATTACTAAACTGGAGCTGTGAGAGAAAGTGTTTATTTGTTGATAAGAAAATCTCAGCCCTATTTATCTTATTAAGAATAAAAAGATACTTAGTTTTATTCTATTAATTTTTTTGTTTGTACTTATTTTTATAGTTAATTTAAGGTGATTCGTATAGGGTGAGAACTTAAAGAAATTTGTTAACATTTTATAGATAGAATAGATATCCATCTTAGAGTGATTTAACTGGTAACATATTTCCTCCTTAAAAAACATCAAGTGGTATCAAAATAATATTCTTAGAGCTCATTTTGAAGAAGATAAAACATGATAAAACATGATAAATATAGATAGAATGTATCATGATCAGATGAAAAATCTGCTAGAAAAATCTAGATATCTAGGCAGCACATGGAGAATGATAGTGTTTAGGTATGAAAATCACATTCCCTTACCTATTTCTATTGAATAAAATCTAATTATTAAAGTGTAAAGTTTGTTAATTTGGAAGGTATATTTAATGGGATGTAATCTACTAGAATTTTTATACTTTTGAATTTATTGTTAAGTTGAGTGGAGGTGATCATGTTACTTATAAAATATACTTAAACATACCCCTAAAAATTGAGTTGTTATCACATGCTAAAAAATTTTATAGAATTTTTTTTGTCTAAGTTAGTCACACTTGTTTTCTATATTGAGATAGCTCACATGTACTTAGATTTAAAAAATTTATAAACCATTTATTAATAGAAATTTTATTCAATTCATCTCTGAAGTGAATTATATTTTACCGATGAGGATAAGGTAGAATTTAAACTATGAGAGAATCATGATATGAGTAAGACTTACCCTAAAATTTACACCATTCCATTTATTTTAAATTGAGGGGAGAATGATTCTGGATTTAGAAATGAAATTGATAGAATTAAAATGGGTATTAAAAACCAATCAAAAATGGAGATTGAAGTGTCCAAAAGAATTGTGATGAAGCGAATTTTTTTTCAATATATCTATGAGATGTGAAGTCAATATAAGCTATAGTTTGGTGATATAAATATCCTAGTGAATGAATATATGGAAGTTTGAGATATATCTTGGATTTCCTATGCTAATTTTATGCGATTCCGACCATTTTACTTTGAATATCCATTCATATGTTAGCAAGGGTGATTGAATTAGAAGATTTATGTACTTACCTTGATAGTAAGAAAATACTACTGGTTCTTTGAGTACATGGATAAATATATTCAAGTAAGTAATATTTCATCTAATGATTATAGATTTGGTATTTTAATGCGTTTCTATGAAAATTTACGATATTGATGGAATAATAGAGCACTTTCTTTAACATGTTCTTGATGAGTTTTTATTACTAGATGTGATTGATATATAATAGAGCAATTGAGCTGAAGAAAAAAGATAGATGAAATAGTAAGTAACCATCATTATACTAACTATCATGAAGGAAACATTACGTATTGTTTAACACACTTAGATGATTGATTGGAGAAATTATATTTTAAATATAAGAAGTTTTTTGGTAGTGTATTTTTATGGAAAGACTCAAAATGTAGTTTACATATAATATAATATGATTTTTGAATTGTGATAAAGAGTTCTGAGAAGGTCTGATATATTCCCAGAGTCATTTAAATAGTTTTTAGATGAAGTGGGATGATTATATTTTCCATGAGAATGTTTGAAGATATTTTTATTTGATTCAAATAAGTTCTATAATTCTGGGTTGAAATTGAAAAATTGGAAAAGGAATATGTAAGATACACTCTTATTTTATACTCTATATGTAATGGTATTTTTTAATTTTCACCATGTGTGTAAGAGTCACTCTGGAGAATACTTAAGAGTTGATGGAGAGGTATCTGTAGTAAAGGTTACCTAAGGAAAAAGAAATATGTAAGGGTTTCTCAGTGGAAAAGGCTATACATAAGGGTTTCTAAGGATTTGTAGTCTGAAAATCGGAAAAGTATTAAGTCACACTGTGATACATCAAGGTAATTTTCTTTATACATAAATGTTATCACATGGATATGTAATGGTACTCATAGGTATGGATATTTAAAAAATTACCCGTTTTCAATGAGAACTTGGATTTTTTGATAGTCAATTGTGGGGGGTTCAATATGGATGCATAATATTTTTCATTGAGCCAAAACCTTTTTTAATGTCCAATTTCGGGTAATTTCAATGGGGTTTATTCATGGAAATGGAACACCCAAATGTTCCCATATCCATGATGATTTATGGATATGCTTTCCAAATCATGGTGGTTATTGAAGGATTTTTCATAATGATGCTTAGGAACTCACATTAGTTGATAGGATGGGAGGTCAGTCTCATTAAAACCTTTTGAGGGGAATTTTTTCTTACTACAAGACTCTCTTTTAAATTTAACTCATATTCATGAATCATTTATAAAACTTAAAAAAAATGGACACCATTCGTATTTGTAATAAATCATATATATATGAAGAAGTAACCATCAATATGATTTGAAATTTCACCATATTATTTCATTGTTTACTTGGTAATTCTATATTCAAAGGATCATAGTTTAAAGCCTCATTATTGGTTGATCTATAATTTTTTTTCCATCCAGGGAGGTAGTTGGAGTTTTCATACCAGGATCAGGCTCACAAGAGGGGATTACTATTCATCCTTGTGAAAGAAATAAGTGCTCATATAGTTTTTTTCTACTAAATAGGACATGACATACATTTTAGGGTCATATGAAAAGGACTAAACCATGTAGTTTAGTGTCATGTGGTAAGGACATCTAGGTAGATGGTTCCAAGTCAAGGATATTGAAAGACTTACGATCAAATAGAGCTTCTATAGTGGTACCATGGAGAACATATACCAATGGTAATGGATTGGTCATACAAGAAATATGGCCATGTGAAGATAGATATCACTGGGAATCATAGGCCAATAAAGTGAGATAAAGAGGACCCATGAATAATATGGCCTTCCAGGTTGGGGGTATGATATTATTGGGAGGATGGACCAATAAAGGAGGTTGTGGGTTTGGAATATCATGTTTGAAGCACAAGGATTCTTCCTATATATCCCGTAAGTATAGGAATCAAATCCCACTTAGTTTGGAAATGATAGATCTTCCACTTATTAAATAGAACCATTTGAGGATATTTGATCATGATAGTGATATGGTCACCACTAACTTCTATGCCCACATGTGTAATTATAGGTGTGAGAAATAAGAGGAAGTGGAAGATCTGGAACTTCACACCATATCCTTTATCTTTTTTTGGATAAGGGTGAGGTTAAGGAAGGGTTGTAGATATCTTGAAAGAAAGGATAAAGACTTACTTCATGAGAGATTCCCATAAGATCCCCCTTTAGATAGGTGGATGAGTGGATAAAGGTGAGGCTAAAAATGACAAGGGGGGAATTTTATATGACTCGCTTCACATTTTAGGAAACATATGTCTCCATTCAACCCAATAATCCACCCACTACCATCCCGGAGGATGGTATCCTCATTACCATGAGAATGCATGATTGTGAAAATTATGAGAATCTTTACTACTGGGGAGGTTAAATGAGGGAGCTAATTTACCATAATAATGCATTACTAGATGTGGGAAATGATGGTGTGTCTTATCCCTAGTGTAAATGAATCTAGAGGCTATGGTAAAGGTATCAATAATGGAGTTCTTGAATTTTGGTATGGGTACCGTGAATTCATTTGGACAGTTCACAAAGGGTCCAATATGAGGCCAAATGCTATGCTGATATAGGGAAACAATACCATAAAAGAAAAATCACCCAAGGATACTCAATTATTCATAAATCTATTTTATTTGAATGGTGGGGGATCATGAAGGGCATTCTTCCATGAAGGGGATTCCTTCATGGAAGGCTTCCTTCACGGGAACAAGGGTATTGCCTTTTTGGGTGGTTGAGTAGGTCTTTTTGAGAAGGATCACTTTGAGGGGTCTCACTTTTTTTTACTCATGGTATGTAGTATGTGAATTACCTACTAAATTATTCTCTGGTATTCTACACTATTCACACATCTATCATATCTTCTTTTTTTTTCTAGTGATAAGATGAGGTATTTGCAGGGAATGAGAAATAATCATTTTCACAAAGTGGATAGTCGGCTACAAAGCTTACCCAACACCATGTAGTCAAGTAATAAAACCATTTACAACAAAGGTTTTTTTGTTTAAGGGTTGGTAGGGATACTGGATCATACCACAAAATGAAGAGTCATTTATAGGGGCTGTAAAAAGGATTCCTCATACCATAAATGAACAAAATCATTTTTCAGGGTCATGGATTCACCACCTCAGCCCACAAATAGAAAATCATTTATGGGGGCTTAATTTCACTACCTCAACCCGAAGATAGAAAATCATTTATCGGGGTAGTTTAATTTCATTACCTTTTCCCAAAAAAAATCATTTACAGGGGGTGTGGAATTACTAAATCTCCCTAAAAATGATTTTCATTTGTGGGAATGTCATACAGAGCAGTGGTCCCACATAACACTCACACTATGCAGAAGGGATGGGATGATTTTCATTTATGGGTACTTTATCGATATTAAATCCATAAATATTTTTTGGATTTTATTATATATTTCCCAAATTCATCATAGCCTCATCAAATTACTTGTAATCTTTTATATGCTCAATAAATTCCCCCATCAGAATGGGGTCTGATCGAAATAAAGAGGAAGAAATTCTGAGGAAGAAGTCAACCCAGTTGAATATTATTTTGTGTGCATGTGGACCCAGAGGAGGACCCATGCCTCGAAAAGGTGTTAGAATGAAATAATTTATTATATAATGAACTACATTCACTTTTCAACATTCTATGAGATTATGGCTTGAAACCCTTCTGGTATAATAGTTTCCCTTTGAGGATAACCTTTTCTGTGTGCTAAATAATTACAATTACCATACTGTTATTTCTATAAAAAAATTATCATAATTCATGGTGATATTATTTTTACATAATGATGGGTAATCCATTTGAAAATGATAATTCTATGCTGTCCCCATAGTGATTCAATTGCTACATGGTTCACATACCGTGCTATGCGGATTTTTATACTTTGTAATTTTTTTCAAAATCTAACACATGTTTTATTATTTTATAGAGATAAAAATAGAACCTTCTTAGATTGTATCTAATAGTAATTAAATGAGGTAGGCCATGATAAAGAGCATTTATTATAGTGAAAAACAAAACATTATCCCACATCATCAGTTGCTAGTGGAGTTCATGGGTATTGGTTTGAGAGAGTAACCTATCTTAAATAATATACCCCTTTATGGGTTTTAATTATTGTTTAATGTACCTATATCCACACCCCATAGTGAAAATAAATCTTTGGTCTAGATAAGTAGATATAATAATGTTCCCTGGGAAAATATTTTGGCAAATAGGTTGTAGATTCGTGAATTCTTTTCTAAGGGATTTGTTTTAGGATATACCCATTTTTGTTGAACGAAGAAGTAGGTGCTATAAATAGATACCCATTATTATCACTCTATTGTGATAAAGTAAATAGTCTATAAAAATATGGGGTGGTCATAAAAATGAGCTCTTCATCTGGGAGGGTCATTCGACCTATATTTGGGATGGCCTTTCAGGGTCCACCAGAGTTATAAATAATTGAAGGATGAGATGAGGGACGTAGGACTGTATGGGGATATTTGGTTATCATAGGAATTTTCATTACGAAATAGATCTATTATCCCTCATCTACTCAGTTGGTGGATCCTAGATACAAAAACACTTCATCTGGGGCATGGGGAGATTAATATCAGTCTTTGGGATGTCCAGATGATTACGGGAGAGCCAATCATGTGGGATATGTATGATGAATTCCTTCCGCCTTACTCAGTGTGGGATGATAAAGATAATGCCCCCACTTATGCAGAAGCTGCTTAACATAAAAAAATATATTCCCAGGGCTAAGACTCATCCTAACATGGATGTCCCTTTTTCTAATTGGATTCAAGTTTTTTCTATGTCAAAGAGTTAGGAGCCCCACATGGGGAGGCTGAGGACATTTCTAACCCACAATAGTTGGAGGCGCATTGATTCTTACTGGATGATGCTCAAGAAAGGTTATTTTGATTAATGGGGCTAGAAAATTTTCCCAAGGTTTGATTGATTAGTTCAGTTGGTAGATATTTTGGAAATATTTCTTAGTGGTTGGTTATTGATGGTTCATGAATCAAGCACTAGGGTTAGAGCTACAACCTTTTTATGGAATCCCAGTTGGAAACTAGGATAAATTTTAACTTGACAGTCCTGATATTGGAAAATATATACCATATATAGGGGTGGATCAGTAAGGGAAACCTCCTCATATACTCATAGGACCATTCAAAGTTATCTGAGGATGGATAGAAGCTCACATGGGGGGATATTAACTCATCAATGACCAAAAACTTTCAAATTCTTGATTCATTCTCTATTTATGGTGTATAAGTTGGGTGAATCCATTGATATTATAGCCAAGTGATGTGATGAATAATCTCAACTATCACGACTATTTTTTCTATGATCCTTACTCCTCTCCCACTGGTATCTTGGTGAACAATGCAACTGGATAAAATTCAAGGTGAGTGTACTTTATGTCTCTTAGAGAAGGCGTTTTGGTTGCATGAATCAATAGAAAATTAATATGTGAAGGGTATTCAACTTGTATATTTGGGTTTCAATTCCATTGCATCTAAAAGAGGTGTCATACCTACATCAACAAAGAATGTAAAAAAACTATATGATGACATACTATAATATTTTGTTGATATGAACATAGGAGGAAGCATGATCCTATATTGAACACCGATCCATGAACATTAATCCTAGACTTTTGAAGTCCTTTGCTGAAACTTGGATCTGCTCATCCCCTAATGGTTAGTTGGAAAAATTGATTCCCATTTTTAGGGGTTATACTATGACTAAATATGGATAGGGAAATGAATATATAACTTAGGTAGTTAGTCATGGAAAGAGGGTTTCATAGATAAAAACCCTCATCTACAAAATGAAAAGGAAGAGGTCAAGGATCTGGGGTCTAGTCCTTCGAAACATTGGTTTCACCCTTCTGGGATTATCCACCAAACCATATCCCCAATAATTATTCCTTGAAAAGGTTGCATGTCCCATGTCTTGGAGGGAGTGGGACACTATTTCTATGATTTCTAATATAATATGCCACTTTTTTTAGGGGAAAATGTTTTTTAACTGGTTATGGAGTCATATCTCTTCCTGAAAAAATTTCTTATGAGAAACAAAATGAATTGGTGGAGGCTTATATCCAGGATCTTGATGCCTCCATTAAATCGCTTCATCAAAAATTTATATTTTCAAGTTGAGTAGTCAATATGTTGAAACCATATGAAAGTAAGAGTGATGGAGGGGAAGATAGTGATTATGCATCATAAGAAACTGATGAGGTAGACTCTCCCATCATGAATAGGCTTAGGGGATTTCCTTCTTCCTACCAATTGGGGCCTATTAAGCACCTTAATTCGAGGAGATATATAGTACCCAAGATGACAATGAATTAGGTTCAATGAATTGATTCCACACCGCCCACAAGGTTGGAACCCTTTGAATTATCCATCCCCATAATGAAAACATTTCCAGAGTGTTAGAAAGAATAGGATACCTGGAGAAATAACATATCTATAGAGGAAATATGGGGAGTGATTTAGGAAGAGGATATTGATTTTACTATATTTGATATTATTACTATACCTGAGCATACCTTATTTATAGAAAACCCTAATAATTTCTTTCTGTATCTTGATTAGATGGATACTTCCATCCATTACTTCAAAGGTATAATTAATTGGCCTGACCAGGTGAAAGAGATGTTGGTAATGAGGGAATAAGTGACCGGTTCTGATGGATAGGTAACAAGAGTTCTTATATCAAATCTCCTTTCACTATTACTGTAGTCTTTAATCCTATTAACCCCTTTTTTACGAGGCATTAGGTGACCCATCACCCATTCCTTCTCTAAAATATATCGAGGGGGAAATGTTGGGATAAATTCTCCTACAGATGAAAGGGTCATGGAAGAAGGATCTCTTAGAGAAGTTGAGAATATACAGGTGGTAATTTCAAATCCATCAAGATAATTCCCACCCCTCCCCCACCTACTATGTTCCCTGCGAGTCTATCATCATGGGAAACCATGAGGCACAGGAAAGTTTGGATGCTAAAAATTCATATCCAATTTGGTACAACAAGTGATCATTATGCGCCCTCACCTAATTTTCAGATTGTATATTCCATCCTATTGATGAATTAACATGTGAAAAGGTTGGAATAAGTTCTAAAAGTCAAGAGGTACCAACCATTCTAGATCAAGAAGTTATAGGGAGGTTCATATTGGATAATGATCTAAGGATAGTTGGTGTAATTACAAATATTCTGAGTCCTAGGGTGTTATCTCTTAAAGATGAAATGACCATTAACTTGTTTTAATAATGGATTGAGAGGGTTATCACTTCTTTAAGAAACATTTATCTTGTTATTATAGAAAGCACAATTGTGGAGGAAACAATGACTAAGGCAAAAGTGGGTCGGGCCCAACTATCCACCCGAGTTCATTGATTTTCATTCTTGTGGTATCGATGTCTATGAGTACCCTTTTTGTGGTTTCTAACTTAGTTAAGAATGCATAAATTGCACCCACATCCTCATAATGAGGTCAGTTACTCTATAATTTTCTAGGATATCCCTTCCTATTTCGATTACTGTTAGCTTTATTATTTGTCTCATAAGAGTGATAAATTCTTAAAAAAGGGTTTCTTTTGAGTTAAACCCCTTCAATAAAGGTTAATCACCTGTTATTACTACGAGTGAGGTGATAATGGTCATAAAGGTTGGTACCCTAATGAGTGAAGGTGAGTATCTCATCTTATTGACCATCTCATCTTCTATATTACTAGGTACTAATTACTACAAATATTTATTTTAGGTAAATCATCCTAAAAATATAAAGTTATAGATTATTTAATCTTCCGATTATATGGGGAAACTAGGTCTTTGACTACTATAGATCCATCTTTTTCTAAAAACACCAAGAATATGCATTCTCTTATTGAGATGGTTCCATAATATGTATTCCCATATGAAACTGACTCTAAAGAAGATAAAGAAAACCTCAATTTTTTTTTGAATTGGCTAGAAATTGATATATAAGGACATATAAAAATTTATTTCTCTGACTCCCTTGTAAAGTTTACTAGTAAAGTTTCCCAGTCTATGTCACATGTTATCCTTACTTAGTTATAGAGGGTTTTATTATCTCGTAATACATTCCAAGGTAAAATAAGTGATTTCTAACTGAGAGAGGGAATAAATTATTCAATCACATATTTCAAATATGGAGTCCATGGGTCATTTTTCTATGACTAGGAATATTCTACTTGATGAGGCCTCTGAATAAGCTAGAGTGGCTGCAAGAAGACAAGGATGAGTTACCGAATAGAAGGTCTTGGTGAAATGAATTTGTCAAGAGTTGGATCAGATCAATCAAGAACTGGATCATGTTAAAGAAGTAATTTATAGGGAGAAAAAACTAGTGAAATATGTAGATAAGGAATGGCTAGATGCTACTAACAAGCTAGAAGCACTATGAGATAATGCAAAAAACAGAGGTTGCAACATTTTCTAAAATACAACATGTACCAGAATACTTTGATCAAATAATGATCAATATCTATGAGTCTTCCAAGAAGGTTTTGTAATAAAAGCATCCTACTTGTGTGGGGAGTCTCCAAATTTTGTAAGTAACTTCTTTCAAGATTTTTTTCAAATGAATAAAAACATGATTGTATTCAATTTTATTTTTCTTCTTCTTTGATTTTTATACTATCACTTCATATCAAATAGTAGTGTTTTAAAAGGTAATTTCAAGATATCCTGAATCAATCAACTACTAGATAACAACATCAAACATAACTATAAACATTTAGGCTGAAGCAATCTACTTATTTTTCTTTTGGAGTGGATCAAAGATGGGTATAGGTATAATTACCATCACTATAACACTAAATTTGACCTCTTTGTAAGGATTAATAATCTTGTATCACACTTTTGTATTATTTTTACTAAAATTCTGTGAAACAATATCCACAATGATCTAATTTTGTCCAAGGTTTGGGGACCTAGAAAGTTTAATATGATAGTTTCTAGAGTCTCCCGATGAACCCTACAAAATTTATGTATTTTCTATCAAAACCCCAATTTTTTATTAAATTTGACATGAATCAAACTTAGTGGGAATGAATTAGATTTTTATCAAGTTTACCTTTTCAAGTTTTCAACTTGATGAGTTTTTTACCTTTCAATTTTAACTACTCGATGTTGCCTAGATCATGTAGATTGCATGCCTAGAGAGCAGAGTCTCGAATTTTTCTCAGTTTTCCCTTTTTAAAGACTTCAACATGATGAGTTTTACTTCTCCATTAATTGTAAGTTTAAGTTATTTCAAGACAAACCAATGAAAATGATGTTTTAATTCAAACAACTTTGACCATGGGTTACCTGAACAGAGCTTGTCAGTCAAGAATTCTTTAACTTTATTTTGAATGTGAATATGGAAGTTTTTTTAGGTCATGATCTCAGTATTTTTGGATCATAAGAAATGGTATGGGAAAAATATCTAAGGGATTAATGAAGACCAAATTTAAAATATGGTTTCCATTATGATGATTTAATAACATATAAATATATAATGGTTTTCTCTCGATGAAGAAGGTGCCTCTGGTTGATAGGTCACATTTATATGAGTATTATATAGATCCTCATCTGGAATATTATGCACAATAAAAACAAAGGTGCCCTTCAGAGCTTAATTCTCTTATAACTGATATCCAAAGAAAGTTTTTTAAAGATATGAATTTCTCAAAAACACAAGTATGGTTTGTGAAAAGAAAATTTCTAATTATGACAGAATAATTTAGGCCTTCATTTTCCATGAAAGTTAAAATTCACAGATAAAATTGATTTTTATGTAAGGGGTAATTTTTATCTAATCATGAATTTTATAATGAGAGAATCCATTCTAAATTTCCCTATACCAATTGGAACCAAATGAAAAAGACACACACATTTGTTTTAGTATCTTGGCATAGGCTGAAGAATCTAGGTGTGACTACTTATCTCATTGAAATGAGAATCAAGACACATGTAGTTCTTGGATAGGGGTTTCTTATGTCGATATTACCTATATATAAGGAAATTATACATAGAGGAAGCCACTTTGAATAGTTTAAGGTCATGTAAGGTGAACCAAAGATTCATTGGACTTGGTTTTGGCTCATTATGATCATGTAAACTAGAATAATCATCCAAAATCTCTAAGCTCACATGATCCATGCTCAGTGTGAGAAAAAAAGTAGATCAGAGGACTTTTCAATTTGTGATAAAGTTCTTAGTTTAAGGTTTTTTCTAATGGTAATTTTATAACTTGTTATCTTATGATGGATACACCATCCCACAAACCATGAAGTTTTAGGGAAATGGGAAAAAATACTCCCACATCATCTAGAAATGAGGGTATGTAAGTGAAGAAAGTCATAAATCATAACTTTGGGGGCTATTAGATCTAAAGGGATGTTATGGGATAAACACGTAAGGGATGACCATATACCAAATTCAATAAGAGGATCCTGATATCTTGTTATTAGAGAATATAGAGTTAAAATGTTTTCTCTTGGGGATGAAGGTTCCTTTAGTTGAAATGCCACATTTGGTGGCGTATTATGCAAAACTACATTTGAGAATACTATCCATAGTAAAAAGAATGTTTTCATCAAAGTGGAATATCTTTGTCACTAATATCCAAAGGAGTCTTATAGGGATCTGAGTTTCCCCAGACACGATGTGTGATTTTTGAATGGAAGATTTCCTGATTACACTGAATGTATTTATACTGATACAGTAACCAAGAATAGAATTTCATACATAGACCTATCTTATTTTCAGGATAATAGTATTGGTTATTTTTTTCATGATTGGGCCTATAATTAAGGATTCAATCATCACTATTCATCCCATTGGAATGATAATCAAGACACACATAGTTATTACATAAAGGTTCAATAGGAGACTGGCTCCAGGAATGATGGCCCTCTCAGTAAAATGCCATAACAATGCATAGTTTTACATTATATGGTAGGGATGTGAACCATATAGTTTATCATAATTCAATGAGGATGTTTCTCTATAGTTTAATTTCATGAAATGAGGACATATGGTGTTCCTTTTAAGGTCTTTCATCCTGGACCAGTTTAACCCTGGAGTGAATTGGTGCATCTCAATCATGTAGGAAAATCCCTTATCATATTGAGGATGGAATTGTATATAGGATCGATGTGTCACTAAGTATTTAATATATAAGAGAATCAAGAAAAATTTAGTTCTTATGTAAAGGTACTCCTTGCACTAATTAATATCTTTGTATGGAGATGGATCATTTTTAACTTTTGGCTGGACTAGGTTGTAGGATTCAGGTGTTGATATAGCTATTATTTTCTGTGTTTTTCATATAAATTTCAATTTTTTTAACCCTCTCAATTTATCAATTTGAGTATATATGGATCAATTTTGTATTTATGATGTGTTTTGAGAAAAAGTATGATAATTTATTAATTTGATATTTTGGACAGATTTTTTCCACAAGGGTATTTTGGAAATTTATTTAAAAATATAATTCCAAATTGAGCGATTCCTAAATTCTTGATTTATTTCCTTCAACTTTATCTAATGGACAAGGGGTTGATTAGAGAATCTAGGGGCCCTAAAAATTCATGGAATTTGGGAAATTTTCTGGGTGGACGGCGTGAACCCCACCACTGTAATGGAAGAACAACTTGGTCTAAGAACCTCTAATTGAGGTTTTCCACCTATAATTGAACTAGGACTCATAAAAGCATTTTTATACAAAATTTTATGGATTTATGAGTTCTGAAAGGTGGACTTTGAACAAAATATTTTAAAGGAATCTTCTTAGAACCTTCGTCTAGAGAAAGTAATAGTAAATAAAAAATTTATAACTCTTAAATCCTGTAGATAATTAAGCTAAAATTTTAAGTGTGTACTCAAAACATGTTTTGGAAAAAATTTACGAAGGATTCACCATGTGATTCTTTCATTAATTGGGGAACACACGTGAAAATGTCCGGAGAACAAATTATGCCAATAAAAAGAGGGGAGCTACTACCCCTAAAATAATATCATTCCATTCCACCCTCACACCCTCCAATAGACCAGTGAGGGAATCATTGAATGATGGACTTATTTAGACTTATTTATTTTCTTTATTTTAATTTTATTGTACCATCTCCCCTCTCCTACATCATCTCAACTTCCCCATCCATGGAGGGGTAGTTTCATTGAGTGGTCATGAATGGGGAGGATGGAACAACATACTTTCTTGATTTATTGTGATTAAAATTAATAAGATACCTTCTTATTTCTTAATTTGGTTTTAATTATAAATCTAGTTTTAAATTCCAAATGTGATTGTGTTAGGTTTTAATTTTGTTAATTTAAATTTCTTTGGTCGATGATCATATCTCACTCCACCCAATTATCTTCTTTATACAGTGGAATAGATTAGGGTTGTGTGGTGAGTTTTTGATGGTTAATACACACATGGGAAGAATAATAGACCTACTTAAGGTTTCAAATAAGAATATTCTTATCATAATTATTTTTCCAAGGGAGAGAAAGGACTCGATAAAAGAATCCATCTCAAACCAGACAAAAGAAGAAAAAGGGGACAAACTTGGAAACCTTGATTGCATAAAAATAGGTCTAGCCAAACCCACCCCTATCACCATATTTATCATTTTTTAAAACTAATCAAATCAATATTTTTATTTCTTACACATCATTGAAATTCAATTAAAACCAAATTCTTTTTGAAAACCAATTAAAAATTGACAACCTTGTTCTTTGTGCACTCCAATTTAGGAGACTACCTTGGATTAACTACTATACTATAATTAGGTAATTAAAATATTGTTTTTCCATGCCCCATGACTGGTGTGCATTAGGTATCACTAAATATCTCATTGAAATGTGTATCAAGACACATGCCGTTCTATACTTAAGGAAGTTTCCTACATAAATTTGAATAATTATATGGGTAAAAAGGTATATTGTTTTTTGAACACATGTTTACGATTGAAAGGGAAAAACCATACTAGAATCTCCCATGTAGATATAGTTTACCCACAAGAGTGTGGGGTAATTTTTTTGGTTGCGTCTTGGTCTAGGTTGAGGAACCCAAAACCCACTACATATTTCACTGAAATGAGAATCAATCCATACATTGTTTTGGAGAGAAGGTGTGATAGGGGATCGACAACTAGAAAGGTGATATTTTTGGTTGAGGGCCATAAAAGTGTAAATTTTAATGTCATATGTAAGGGACATTAACCATGTAGTTTAATGTTATGTGGTAATTAAATGAAACATGTATTTCAGCATCATATAACTAGGAATTTTTTTACCCTATGTGAAGATAAGGTATGAAGTCTTACATCATAAAAACTCATTTTGAATGAGATACACATAGTTTAAGGTCATGGTGCATGGACCGTGAAGTGACCTGACCATGTGAGGAGGATTTTACCAAGATTCCTAATCCTATGTGATCTATACTTGGTGTGGGAAACAAGTAATAGGGAGGGTTTCCCATATCGCATAGGGGAGATTCAATGAAAGCTGGTGAAGTGAGAGACTAACACTAGAATCAGAGGTCCTCTAAGGAAAGGCCAAAGAAACATGTGGTTTTACATCATGCAAGAGGGTACCTCAACCATGAATCTTAACATCTTATAGTGAGGAAATTAAATGTGACTAATAAGTTATTACATATAGGACCATTGTTTATGTATTTTAAGGTTGTTCAACAAGGAACTTTGTCTCCTGAAAGGATAAAAAACAAGGGATGTGTGAATTATGAATTAAATATCCCTAAGAATTTGGAAAATCATCTCAAATGAAAATCTACATAGGTATTAGGGGAATCATATCATATGAATCATTCCTTGATTGTCGCATGAGGATTACTAGGAATGTATCCTACGACATCATATGCTTAGTGCATAAGAAAAGACTACATTTTAATGCCATATGTTAAAGAAATTTTCATACAATTTAATGTCTTGTGACTCTGATGATGTGGGTCATGTCTTTTAAGGTTGTGTGATGAGGACCACTCTATAAAGCTTAATTTTGCACTATAAGGACAAATAATGTCTTTTAGTTTTTGTATATATAACTAAGACTAACTATTTTTAATCACATGAAATATTTCTTAAGGAATATTTCATTGGTAGGGGGATTAATATGGTTATCTTAGAAGGTGATAAATTAATACGCATCATTGTAATAGACCTTTTTGATGACAAAAGGCCCTTCCCATTTCAGTTCAAGCTTCAATAGTTTCTTCCCAGGCGTCTTCGGAGTCTTGAGATCCAAAAACAGTTCTCATTATAGGAATGAATGAAGGAAATAATTATTATTGAAAGATCATTATATCTAGTTTTGATTAAACTATAAGTGATTCAAGGTGCATAGTCTCTTCTCATCGATACATTACAATTTTTACAAGTTCTTCTGGAACTACTGATCTGTGGAAAACTGATTGCAAATGTAAATATGGAGTGAAGGCAATTAAAATTCAATGGGAAAAACTATTTCTCTCTCATATACCAGTGAATAAGGGGTCACCTATGTAGTAGTATGGGTTATGGTATGATAGGAGCATAAGGAATCTAGAAACTTTTCATGATAGTATTTATTTTCCTTGTCCACAATTTTCTGGAGTATATTTGATAGAGTCTTATTGAAAGACTCTATCTTTCTATTTTCTACCGCATGATAGTAGGATGAATGGTTGGACCTAATGGTATACTCATGGAACAACCTTTTTAAATTAAAAATAAACAAATTTGGTGCCATTTTACATGAATATCATATGATGGACACCAAACCTAGTAATAATGTTGGACTTCACAAAATTGATGATGATTTTTGTCCCAACTTCTTTGATGGGTATTGCTTTGGACCATTTGGATAAGAAGTTGGTAGCAATGAAAATATTTTTAAATAGATTGGATATATTGGGAGGGTATGGACCCACAATATCCACTCCTCATATGAATAATGGCTAGGAGTGTTTGATGGTGTGAAAAAACTCTAGGGGCTGATGGATGAAGTTGGAATGTACTTGGAAGGAGTGACATTTCTTGGAAAATTGTGTGCAATTCTGCATAATTAAAGGCAAGAAATACCCAAGACTCATAATTTAGTGATAAATATAGGTTATTGATATATGTTCACTGTAAGCACCAACATGGAATTATTTCATAATGGATATATTCTCCTCCCCATCAATTCATATGAGGATAACTTCATCAAAGCCTCATTTAAAGATGACATTCTGAAGACCCGAGTTGTCATAAATAATGAACTTGACTAACCACCATACACTTTTCCCTTTCCCAGATCTATCTATGGAAGATTCACACTTTGGAGGTAGTCTAGGATGAGATTAATCCAAATATTTGTGGGATTATTTTATTCAGGGTTGGAATTGAACTTATCGATCTCTTCTTTGATACCCTAAAAAAACGGTGACACCATTCTATGATGTTCAATAAAGATGACTATTGTTTCCCTATTTGGGTGTACCAAATATGTAGAAAAATTTTCTAGTGAATCTTTATATTCATTTTTTGAGCAAAGTATGTGATAAAATGTTGGTTTCGAGGGGAATTATGACATTAAATCTCATACATAATCAATCAGGGGGTACAAATATTATTTTCTAAAAGAATAATCACCATTTAATTTTTTGATTACCAACTATAAATCACCATTGATCTTTAGGTGGGTCACTAATATTTATAGCATAATCTCTAATCCTACAATGAGGGGATGGTATTCTACTTCATTGTTAGTGTAGGCTAATGACAACTATAAGGAACAAGGCAGAACAACCTTTATCAGAGAGATAAGAATGACCATCTTCCAAAATTTATTAATCTTGGTGTCTTTAATTGTTTCACATTGGGTTTCTAGATGTTACATAAAAATACATCTCCCATATCTTGGGGTATCCCTAGATAGATAGGATCTCTTCATATGGTAGTTCAGTATTCACCAAAATTTCTTCTAAAGAGGGATGCTTTGTAAGGAAATCTGATAGGTCCTGGACTTTTATTGATTTATAAGGTAGAAATTGAATGTAAAAATGATGAAGAATGACCACCCACCATGCCAAACGTCCATTAATCATGGGATGGTTGAAGATATATTTGATAAGGTCATTTTGAGAGACCAAATAGATATCATGGTGTTTTTGATAGTGCCTCAATTTATAAACCATGAAGATTAATGATAGATAGTTATTATTTATATATAAATAATGTGTATCAGTATTGATCATAGTTTTAAATGGATAATAGAGACTATTTTCATTTCCTATATTATTCTTTTGTGTGAAGAAATATCCCAATTATATCTTTAATGATTTCACATAAAAGATAAGTGATTTCCTAAAAAAATATACATAAACACTAGTGGAGTCATAAGATATTTATTAAGACTATCAAATTCTCTCTAAAAGTCATCAGTCCACAAATATGTGACCCCCACTTTTCATCAACATAGTGAATGGAAAACACTTTCCTACAAGGTTCTCTATAAATCATCAAATGAAGACAAGGAATCCTTGTATTCCTCTCTATTCATTTAGATTTTTAGGAGGTGACATGACAATTAAAACCTTTGTTTTCCTAGGATCGACTCAAATGTCATGAAGGTGCACTAAGAAGCTAAGAAATGTTCCCAAGGTAACACTAAAATAATATTTCAAGGGGTTCATTTTTAGGCTATGTTGTCACTATTTATTGAAGATAGTCTCAAGTTCAGAATAATGGTCAGAACGTTACCATGATTTCACCACCATATTTTTGACATAACACTCAATGGACAATCCTAGAAAGGTTTTAATGATGTAATGCATGGAATATTGTTATGTATAACCAATATTATTTAGGCTAAAGGGAATCACCCGATAATAGTATAATTCTTAGGGAAAAATAAAAGCAGTGGATTATTCATATTCAGAGGCTATTAAAATTTGATTGTATATCCATCCATGAAGTAAAGATCTTGGTATCTATCCATCACATCAATTAGAACTTTCTTAATTGAAAATGGGAAGTCAAATTTCAAATAGTGTCGATTGAGATATCTGAAGTTGATGAATACCCTGATCTTCCCATTCTTATTCTTCTCTAGGATGATATTAGTGGGTGATTTTGGGTATTGAACTTAATGAATGAATTTTTATTTTATAATCTTTTCAAATTTGGATTAAACCTTGGATGTATGAGTCAAATGTGTTCTTATGGATGTTTACTTGTAACCATGATGATCTTATAGAAGGCCCGGTTGGTGGGAGACCACATTAGGATCCAGGAATAGTATTTATTTATAATTTTAGGTGAAAAGATCATGATGATACATTAAAAAGGAGATATATATCTCTTTTTATCTAATGGAAAAAGATGAACTGATCAATGCCGGTCATAAATCTTCCTCTTTACCTAGATTTATCTATCAGATCTCATAGAAAGTGGTAGAGACACATTCCTCAAATGACGGATGAGTATCTTTAAGGTCATTCACTTCTTCTTATTACTCTTACTCTTCTTATTTCTCTATGCCAATGTCAATATTGATGAGATACTAAGGGAAATATTTATAGTTATTAGATATATTAATATTTTAATATTTGAAGATATCGATGTATTTATTTTCTAGATATGAGATGACAATTCATTTATATTATGATTATGTTCTTGGGGATTGCTGATTTTATGAGGATAAAGAAAGGGTATTTTACCATGAAGCATCACCATTGATGGGAGGATTATATACCTCTTTAGTAAAACCAGGTTTAGCTAACATGACTGATATAATGAGGGTAGAAGAGTATGTTCCAAATTATGAACTCGCATTTTTTATTTGGCTGATGGGAATAACATACTCATCATTGATCTACTTGAATGGGATAGATGGGATCATTTATAAACCATTTGGGAGGGGGGTAATAACCTAAGAAACCAAATCAGTCATTGGTTTCTTTCCTTATTTCCAATAAATTATTGAATCAATGTATTGAGACTCACAAGATTCAAATGGATATTTATCACTATGTAATGCAACACTTTTCCCATTGATGCATTACTTGAGGCATTGGTGATATGATGAAGGGATTTATGTATGTTGGTGTAACCAAGGAATTCCTATAAAAATTTTGAAGGCCATATCCTACCAGAAAACTAGGAATTCAAATTCAGATATAAGGTCCCCAAATTGAATTCTTATCATGATCTGGACAAGTATATTTTGTTCCCTTTTGTTGTACCCTTGAATTATAACAGGATAAGGAGATAGGTCTACTTCACTGTAGCCCAAATAATGATGTGTTTGGGTTGGAATGAGATTTAATCCTGACCCATTATCAATGAAAGATCATTGGATATCAATGTCATCTAATATTCTCAACACATGCATGGGCCTGATGTTCCCTTACATAACAAAATCCTTGTCCTATTCTGTAAAATAGATAACCACATGATATTCTATATGGTCTATCTTTACATGTTATACCTTAGAATCAATGTCCTAGACTTTGAAATTTTGGGGGATTAGTAGGGCCTCTATAAGGGTTTCCCATAGATCCTTTGATAAGGTAAGAGAATCCAAAATTGAAAAACCCATTAGAACTATGACCAAATTCTTTATGATAACATATTTTTGTATCAAAGGTCCGCATCTTCCTATGGGAATTTTTACCCTAGTAGGAATTTTATAGTTTTAAGTGCCTAAGGTAGATAAGTTAGGTGGTTGAGTAGATGTTGAAGGAACTTTTTATGATGTTGGATTAGACTGGCTTGGCCCACCTACCCATCCAGGATAATGAGAATATTTCACCCATTCTAGTAAATATTTCAAAATAATTGGGTTTGGAAATTTTTTAGTGAATGTGGGTGTGCTTCCCAACTCTTCCCGTGCTCATTGAGGGATATTTCACAAGTCTTAGTAGTGTAAAAAACATTTAAAAGGATGTGAAAAAATATTGGGATCAGACATGAATATGTATTCCTTTTCCACCTCAGCTTTTGTGGCCTCTTCCCTTAGTTACCAGATCTGGGAGAGATAGATAATGTTTGTAACCTTCCCTATCATCAGAGAAAGGATCCATTAAGTGAATGAAATTAATATAATGGAAGAATAATTATTCATCTGATGAGGATTACTCCAGAATGGAAAATTATTGTGATACCATTTGGTGAGAAGGTTACAGTTATCCTAATATCAAAGGAATAAAATCCGAGATATTCATGTTTTTAATTGGAATCTATAGCCTCATGTTTCTTTATTTTATTTCCATACATTTGGGTATTACATTTATTGGAATATTGAATTTTAAAAGACTGTGGTGTCGACAAATTTGGCCACATTATAGAAGATGAAACTGAGTACATAGTAAGTTTGTTTAACTATTCCTTGAGGATAACATGAGTTCAATTGATTTTTTCTTGGTCATCCAATCATTGAACTTTCATACACCCTTACTCAAAACTTTTTTCCACTCACCCTCTTCTTATAGAATGGTGGAATAAACACATGCCACTTGTGATGGTGGTTTACCTAGCTTCACATGAATAGAATCAACCATATTTTTTAGAATTTATTTTAAAAAAACAATCTCAGATGGTGTGGCCCAACATTTAGTGAAATGGGTAGTAATTCAGGCGATCATCGAGAGAAACTTGATTGGGATTCTTAGGCTAAGGATACCTCAATAATATTTATTCCATGGATAATATAAAGTTTCTTAGAACTTTATCATTTCCTTCATCCTGATGGGGATATTTTTTCTAATGTTTTTATCTAGGAGGGGTCTTTTTGTGAGGATGTGTGAGATTTAAAGCTGGAGTTGGCATAGAGGCCTATTTCAAGGTGAGAACCATGGTTTTCACTCTTCTCATTCTCTTTCCTTTAACAAATTTCATTGTTCGAGATTTTTTTCTTAATTTCAAAATAGAATACTAGAACCCTTATGAATTTATAGTAGGATCCCAAAACCCACTCAGATACTTTACTAGGATAAGCTACATTCACAGTTCTCCACACAAGTTTTTAATTCAAAGTCACAAAATGTATTTTTGAGGAAGTTTTAGTTTTGATAAATAATTAAAAACCTTCTATCTCATAATAAAATATGAAATCCTCTCATTCTATTACTGATTTTAAATTGATTGGTAAAGAAATGATTTCTTTTATAGTGTTTCATTGAATTTATAGAGGAATTTTCAGTGAATATCCTCTCATCCTTTGATCTATTCGGCTGGTAAAATGGTATAATATTTAATGGATGGTCCCTATATGGCCTTAAAAAAACAACAGATCTTGAATTCCTCTTATTTCTTAAGTGATCCCATCAAGGGACCACATAGAGGAACAAAGTACATCAGATGCTGTTCTGGATCCCCTAATCCATTGAATTTCTGAAACATAGGATTCCCAAAGTTTTGTAGTGGGAGAGTTGCTTCTAAAAAAATAGGGTAAGTCTTCGTTTCTAGTTTTATTATTGCATATCACCCTTCAAAAACATCCAACCAAGTTTCCAATTACTCAATAGTTATAGAGAGCTGGGGGGAATGGCTAATTAAGTAGGATCTTAAATAGAAGGAATAACAGGTTGGGCGACTATGGTGCTTCTATCTATACTTACTGTTGATAAACTGTATGGGATGGCTTATGAGGATGGGTTTAACATAGCTATGATTATTTCCCTAATTAAGGAAACTCATGATATCCTTCTTCCATCATATCCAAGTTTATTGGTTATTGATATCCCACATTGATTAGATGTTTTAGATCTACTTTTATTATCATGATGAACTCTACGTTTTGAGGTATATCGGTTGTGAGAGGGATATAAGGCTCTATTTTAAGTATATACCCAACAAGGATATTGACTCTGAGTAATTTCATGTTAACCTTTCTCAACTCCTTTATCTCTTACTCATACTGAGAAAATATTTCCTCAAGTTTGAAGGGTTGAACCTCATCAGGTGGTGGATGATATGTGGCAATACCTTTACCATTTTCCATGTTTTAAGATTTCTCAAGAGGTGGTAATGTATTATTTTAGGGAGTCACTAAATTATTATCGAGCCTATGGTTTATGATATTCACACCTTCTCTAGTCATTTTCATGTGGACTATATTTCGGTTAGAAACATCCTCCTCCTATTCTTCTATATTAGCTTAATGTTTTGTAGCATCATCTGGGGTGGAACTATTGATGTTCAATGATGAATGATGCCTTGTTGGAGTCACACTAGTATCATAATGATAAGAGGGTAAATTTCCCTGGGAATATCTACTGAAATAGTGGTAATCTTCATGAATAGTTTACCCCAAATAGATTGATTTTTCTTATGATCACTATAATATTTCCTTCATTTCAAGGGTATTCTAAGAGCCACTTTGTGAAGGGAAATTCAAAGGGAATATCTGAATGTTTTTTTGTATGTGTACCCAATGAGGAAGCTGGGTTGTGAAACAGGATAAACTACCTTGTGAAACTTCTTATAAGTGGGAAAAGAAAAATTTTATTCAATGAGGAGGTTGAGGTAAAAATACCCCCATCCTTGTGGGTTGGTATTACACTTGATCCATTTATGAATCACATCAAATTGGATTTAGTGGTCTTTAAGGGGGATTTTGTGGTAAAAATTACCCAACCCTTTGGGCTAGGGATTCCTATGTATTTTTGTGGCTATGACTAATTAACCCTACCCTTTGATCTTTTGAATCTTCATTCAAACATGACTTAGGTTTATTGTATGAAACACGTTTGAGCTACTTGATTTTGAAGGCATTGTCATGGTTTGACGATTGGGCTTTTTTAAGTGAGAATATTGATCATCCATATCAGATGCTTCATAAAAGATTCTTCCAATGGATTTATCTCATTGGGCCTGATGTTTATGGGATTTATTCAAGGATAATTCTTATTGATCATACCATATTTCAGGAATGGAGATCACTTTATCGAGTTGACTTGGAGTGATGAAATTACATGATGTCAACTTTGGTTGGATTTTTTGATCATGGTGTAGGTTCAAGTGAAATGATCCATGATCTCCCCATCCCCTAGTATGAACACTAGGTGGGGCATCGATGATTATATGATGTAAGTTTCTTAACACATTATGACATGCACATTGGAGAATCTTCTTCTGTTTGCATGATTTCAGACATCATTCAGTAAGAAGGGAAGTTAAGTCGATTTGATGATGAAGTTATTTTATTTACTTAACATGATTTTTATATATGTTATAAGAAAATAATTTATCATTTAGATAATTAATATTTTTCCATAGGTTTAGTCAAATTTCAATCACACACTCTTCTAAAAATGCCTCTGGAATGCCATATTGAGGGGTTTCTAATGACCAAAGCATGAACGATACATTTTATTTAGCCAATGGTTTATTTATAAGAAATGAATTATCATCATTTTTTGTAGAATATTATTCTACCTGGTCTGAACAAAGTAGATGTTTCCCTTATTAATTATTGTGAGTGGAGAGATTAGGGGGACTCTCCTTTGCTACGTTGGAAGGCAGACAATCCAAGGGTGGTTTAGAGAATAACCATTTCCTTGGGATGTATTCCTATTGATAAAAGACAACACTTTTAAATGATAATGTATTAGTTATAACATGCCTTATATTCTCAATAAAATCATTATATTAGGTATTTTCACAATTTATTTGGCAAGGAGAGGGCATTTTCAAAATAAAATGTCACTATAGGGAGGACCTTTGAAATGAATTCCATTATGGGAAGGACTTCCATCATGGATTAAAATCATATTGGAGGAAGTAATTGCATAGTGTATACCCTGGGGAGGATCTTTAGGGTGGATGATGGAAAGGGGAGGACCTTCTTTCCATTTGATATTCTGTCATAGAGAAGGGTTTCTATGGCACTCATCAAGAGATGGGTTTTCATGATTGATCACAACATGAACACAAAGGAGGAATTCATGGTAGATTTTATGTGGAGGACCACTAGAGTTTCTAGTAGCAATGTTGTGAGCGTTACCTTGATAACTGTGACTTCTACTTCTACAATTTAGTAACAAATCATTAAGATCTTGGTCCACCATTTATACATTCTTGATGTCCTCAAGAACACCAGCCTTGTGTAGAGTAGGGTTGTTGGATCACTCTTGGATTTCCAATCACATTTGGTGAGAATTATTTTCGAATGTTCCTCATTAGGTGGTCAAATTTGCATCTTATGGGAAAAAACTTTCATATATGGGAGCTTTCCTGAGTAATTCTCATGATACTACCCGAATATGATGATAGGATTTTGGAGTTTTGGAAGGAATATATTCCTTCCTTGGAGTGTCCATTGAAGTGGAACAATAATATCCATTAATAACAAGTGTGCCTTCCCAATATTATTGTACATTTATCATATGATTTTACCAATGACCCTCTTATATGGGAGCAAGAATATAAATCTAATCTCGAGTGACCATCATATCGTGTTGATAGGACACTTAAAATAAAGAGATAAAGTTTTATTCCTAATTACTAATCACTAATGATGCAATAATAATATCTTGGAAGACTTTTGGATTGTGGAAAGGAATAGATTCATGTACTTCCATAATTTACAAGATGTAAGGGATGACTTTTTTAGCTGGAATAGGAATATATTTAAATTTCATGGGTAGAGTAGGGATGTATCCCTCCTCCTTTCATCCATTTCTTGGTGGGAACTATCAATAATCATCATGTGAACTAGAATAGATATTGGGTTTCCCCTTATTTTCTACCAGGGCATGGAGAAAAGTTTCTATAGTTTTTGAAAAACTATGCTAGCAGGCTTGATGTACACAAGCCGGTATATGGGATTTCTCATGGGTTACCACCATGTTTTGTTGGTGAGCTTCTTTACCTAGAAAAGGGATATGAGATTGTTCTTAGTTAATTGATTATCACCCTTGGTGAAATTACCTAGGCGCTCAGCTCTGAGTGACCTGAGTCGAAGCCCATAGGGAGACATCCTCATCTTGTTGAGGACTTGATTCCATACAATGTTAGTGGTGGAAGTTATTGTTAGGATCCCTTCATGGAGACTGCTGTAGTGTCTAGTTGAGGCCCCTTGTGACCCCATGATCTAACACCCAAAGGTAAGGGAGGGATTTTTTATTGAATTCTAGGGAAAGGCTCCCAAAATGATTTTATATAGTGATGGGTGCTACCTTATTATTTTCAACCAGTTGTTACTAGGTGGACGGTTGGTGGGGATTCATATCTTGGAGGAATTCTCTTATGAACTCTAAGGTTGGGATGATGCCATTTATGTGGTAATCCCAAAACAGTGTGTTTGAAACCAAGTGTTATAGATTCTTGGTTGGTGATAGTATCTTATAGATAGATGAAGACCCAAATTGTGTGATAACCAAAGAATATTTTTTTAAGATGGTATGATACCATTTGGATTGAAGATAATTTTATTGAAAGCTCCTACTTATATATCCATAGCAAAAAACAAACAAGGAAACCTATAAAATCAACATCAAAATAAATGAATTCATGAAAAATTGATTGTATTAAAGGATAAATGTTTGGGAAATTTTATTTTTTTAGAGTATGAAAGGGCCTGACATTTAGGTGACATGGTTATTTTTGTTAATGAAAGGATTCACATTGGGTTCACCATTTTTTTTTCGATGAGAATTGGGATACCTGATGGTCGATTGTGGGGGGTTTAATATGGTTGTACAATCTTTCGCATCAAGCCACCACTTTAACTTTGCATCCCCTTTTGGTTTATTTCCAAAGGGGTTTGTTCATGGAATCAAAAACAACTAATGGTTCCCATATCCATGATGATTTAAAGACATGATTTCCAAAGGTAGTCGGTTATTGAAGGGGTTTTTTCCAATGATGCTTAGGAACTCACATTGGTTGAGAGGATGGGAGGTAGGTCTCATCACACCCTTTTAGGGAGATTTTTTTCCTATAGTAAGGTTCTCTTATAGATTCAAGTCATATTTTTGAATCTTTTATCAACATTAAAATAAAACTGCTCACCCTTCACATTTGACACTAATCACATATACATACAGAAGTAACCATTTGTATGTATCAAAGGTTATCTATCTCGTTTTGTTTTTTACCTGGTAATGATTTATTTAAAGGATCACATTTTAAATCCACATGATTTGGCACTCTAGAACATATTATTGTCTAGGGGGGAGGTTGGAGTATTGATATTAGGATCAGGACTACAAGTGGGGATTCCTATGTATCCTTGTGAAAGGAATAAAAAACCATGTATTTCGATGCCACTTAATGGGACACGTCATAAATTTTTGGTTCACATGATAATTAATGGAACATAAATTTTAGTGTCATGTGATAAGGAAAACTGGGAGGAAGGTTACTTGTTAAGGATGGCATGGGACTTATGATAAAGCAACCATTTTCAGTTGTCCCCATGGGGAATATGGCCCAATGAGAATGTATTTATCTTACAAGGAATATGGACCTATGAAAATAAATCTCATCAGGAATCATAGGCCAATGAAGGTGAGATAAAGAGGAAGCATAAGGAATATAGACTTTTGGGTTGGGGACATTATCTTATTGGGAATATGTTCTAATAAAGGAGGTGGTGGATTTGTAATGTTGGGTTTGAACCTCGAGGAGGTTTCCTACATATCCTATAAGTGTGGAAATCAAATACCACATAGTTTGAAGATGTTGTAGATTACACTTACGATAGAGTTAAATTTGATGATATTTGATCATGATAGTGATATGACCACCAATGAACTCTAATCCCACATGAGTCATGATCAGAGAGAGAAAATACAAGAAGTGGAAGATATGGTACTTTACATGATCTCCTTCATCCATTTGTGGATGAGGGTGAGAGTATGGAAGGGAAGGTGAAATCCTGTAATAAAGGACAAGGGCTTACTCCAAGAGGGATTCCCATATGATTCGCCTTTCAATAGTAGGAATAGTGGATGAGGGCAAGTCTATGGATAAAAAAGGGGGAATGTCACATGATTCACTTCAAATTTTAGGAAATTGATGTCATTGCTCTTCCTGAGAAGCCATCTACCACCATAAATAAGCCCGATATCCTCATTACTATGAAAATGTTTGACTGTAAACATTCTAAGGATATTTCTGTAAATGTGGTAGGAATTACATAAAAGATGGTATGAGTTCAATAAAACCTAGAAAGTGTAGTAAATATAATTATAATATTAAATTATATTATATGTGATATAGTTAGATATGAGCTTATGTATGGAATGTTTTATGTAT
Source organism: Viscum album (assembly GCA_963277665.1). NCBI lineage: Eukaryota > Viridiplantae > Streptophyta > Magnoliopsida > Santalales > Viscaceae > Viscum > Viscum album. The sequence continues at coordinate 189,880,208 of OY728166.1, forward strand.
TATTAAATAAATTTAAGAATATAAAATATATCATGTTATACAAAATTTAAACATCATATTATCATTATTTATGTTTGATTCATATATTTCATGAAGTGAAATGATAATTAACTTCTCAAAGTATGATTTTGAGTTATCCTTAACAAATGTTCATCGTCGATTTTATTAATTTTGATGAAATGTTAATTTTTAGTATGAGTAAGATTTCATATAGATATAAAAAATATTAACATGAAGAAAAAAATAAATTTGGTGATATATATGATCCCCCAAGTATTTACCACATAGTGTTTCATACACTATATCTTTGGTATACTATGGGTTTATGTTTTATATTTTGATTTCCCTATACAAGAGGTTGGAGAGATACCTATAATGGGACCCTTCATACTTTGATACCTTTATTACACAAACCTTCAAGATTATCTAATCAAGGGGTGGTTGGGTATGTTGCAAATCATGTCATCAGTTGAATATTAACGAATATGAGATTTTTCCTCTTATATGATCAGTATGAAATATGGGCCCTTGATTGAAATAGATGGGGGAGTGAATGGATGAACCTATATAGAACATATGATGTGATTATTTATTTTGGTGAGGGGCATGTGTTTTGATCATTCACTTAATATAAATGACATGTGATATATTCATCAACATAATTAGTCTATACTTGAATAAACAAGAATATATGAGTAATTTTACATGATTGGCATACTCCATGTCTTGTGGTTACTCAACACCTTAGAGAAACTAATCATAAAAACCACTTAAATGTATATTATACAACTGGTGGAAATAGGTATAAAGTTACATGTGTTTGATAGATATCATTATGTATCACATTATAGATTGAGTACCACTAACACTTTTCTTGTAAGAACCAGGATCTTATTTTCATGTACGTTTCCCCCTTTTCTGGAGTTTTTAAGAAAAATGAATTTTCTGGAAATTTTTAAAGTACACGCTGTGTACTTTCTGAGTACATGCCATGTACTCTTTTCTGGATCGAAGCCGTGTGCTGGCCGTGTCTGGGCCACACACACGGTGTGTAAGGCTAAGGTGGAGGCCAGTTAATTCGGAGTACAGAAAAATGGAAGTACACACCGTGTACTCAAGAAGTACATGCCATGTACTTTCTTTTTTTCATTAAATGGACTGGGGTCACACCTAACCCCCAAAACCATCTTCTTCTCCAATTTTCATCCGTCCGAGAGCGACCGTACGACCGGATCTTCGACGAGCTCCCGCCTCGCCATCCATTCTCCATTTTGAGCACGATCGATTGAGTTGGAATCGCAGTAGTGAGTTCTTCCTTCTGCTTGAGCCTTGTTTCTTGATTCCTCCTTGTTTTCAAGATATTGTGGGATGAACGTTTTGTGCATTTTCTCAGATCTATGTCGTTCTAAGGGGAATCTGTTGTCAAGGTTCACATATATCGATCTCCTAGGATCGAGGTAGGTTGTTTGTGCCTTTATGTAGAAAGTTGATGGATATTATGTAAAAATCCCACCAATACCCATGAACGGGGTATTGCGTGTTCCTGTTTTGCCCCTGCTGTTTGCCTGCTTTTCTTGTTGCTTTAGTAGAGGTTATTTCTTGTGAGTAGTGTAATTTATTTTGTGCTTAGGGTGCTTTGCGATGCTTGTTTTGCCTGTTGGGCGTTTTTCCAGTTACCATACCTTGTTGTAGGATAGTGGAACTGTCTCTTTTGATATGATGTTGAGCCTTAGTTGAAAGCCAAGTAGTTATGAGGTTTACTTGGACGATACACACACGTGCTGAGCATATTTAATTATACTCAGGACTGTGAGAACCTAGAGTAGTAGACCAAAGGGAGAATTGACGGAAGGGCTTCTCCAGAGTGTCTTTTAATTACGATGCGAGACTATAGGGGGAATTGACATTGGGTGCTTCCCCAAAGAGTCTTTAGATCCAAGACGCGGGCCACATGGGGAATTGAAGTTGAGTGCTTCCCCAGAGAGCCTTTAACACGATATGAGACTATAGGGGGAATAGACAGTGAGTGCTTCCCCAGAGAGTCTGCTTAATTATGTAGCTGAACCAGAGGGGTGAGACTGTGTGTGCTTCCCAGAGGGTTTCTAGTACTTATAGGTTGAACCATATGGGTCAGACTGAGAGAGATACCCAGAGGGTTACCTATTTTCTTCCTATTGCTGACTACTTACTTGTGTGCTTTACTTGTTAGAACTGTGGATTGTAGCTGCTTGTGCTTTCCTGTTTACTGCTTCTTGTTATTTACTGCCATGTATTCATTGACTGTTAGGCACAAATCTTTGGGTGATTGCCTACTGGGATTGTATCTCACACCCTGTTTGGGCCATGATTTTGGGCCCAAGAAGATTATATTGCTGCAGGTATAGATAAGGGAAAGCACCCTTTTACGTCAGGATCTTGACTACATCAGGAGTTGGGGAGCATGGGACCGAGCTGTGGCTCATGATGCTGAGGTGATTACTTTGTTTTTCTTTTGCACTTGGTTTTAGTTGTATTTTAGCACGTTGTTGTGTTGCTATTTTCCTTAGATACTTATACCTTCTGCATCATTGTTATCATTGTTATATATATACATTGCTTCCGTTGTTTGGTTTCTGTTGTTATGCATGTTGTTTCCTTATCTTGTATACCTTACCAAATGAGGGCATAGTTTTCCCACCGACTCACCAAGGCCCTCACTGCTAGTCGGCAGCCTTTGGCGTTTGGGGAAACGCGCTTGAGGTCATGTGGCGCACCGGGTATGAGGAACCAGTGGAGGGGCTCCGGACTCGGGTCATTACAAAGTGGTATCAGAGGTGTTTTTTTCTCTTGCTTGCTATTTGGAGACTTTATCTGGGGATAGGACGGATTTGGTACTTGGAATTAATCTGTGTTCGGGGGTAGCTAACCCGTGTACAGGGAAAAGCCATACTACCTCGTTAACTGTAGTTTTTCTGGTTTTGAGATTTTATGGTTGATATATTTTCACCTAGAGTGATTTGTATGACTTGGGTGGTTATTGTTTTGATATTTCGGTTCTATTTCTGTCGCAACCCGATGAGATGAGGGTATTCTGTCTCATGCATCACATAGACACTTGTAGGAATCACATGCCATGCATTATTTCCATGCCATCTAGGGTGCATTAGAGATTGCATGTTGTTATGATAGACTTTGTGTAGATTATGCAAGCTGTTGTGATAGTTGCTTGATAGATTCTCTGATGTTATGTTATAAAACTGTTTGTTTTGTTCTTTGCTTAAATTGAACCCCAAATTTTGGTTTTTGAGGTGTTATGGGCCCTCACAGATCGGAATTTGACACTTTTCACCTTGTTTTAGTGTTTTTGGAATTCTGTACAGTTTATGAGCTACTGCCCGGAAAAACCCAAAATACACGGCGTGTACTTTTTGGGAACACTCCGTGTTGTTTTCAGGCCATGTCACTGACCGTGTGAGCAGAACACAGTGTCATGAGAGTAACTTCGGGAACACGCCGTGTACCATTGGTACACGTCGTGTGATTTCAGAGCCGTGTACCCGGCCGTGTCACTAACGACACGGGCCGAGGAAGCTCGGGTAGAACACGCCATTTCCATAGGGAACACGCCATATAGTCTTGTCTAGGTACCCGGCCGTGTCACAAACAACACGGCCTGGCGTTGCCTTGCTTTCCACACGCTGTGTTTGTTCGGAACACGCCGTGTAGTCTTTCCCAGGTACCCGGCCGTGTCACGAATAACACGGGACGATGTCGCCTTCGCCTATGCATGCTGTTCTTGTTCGGAGCACGCTGTGTAAGGTCCATCCATGTAGACGACCGTGTGCTCAACAACACGGACCGCTGAAGCCTTGTCTAGTGCATGCCTTGTTTGTTTCGAACACACCGTGTAGTCTCGGGTTGAGTCGGACCGTGTGGGTTAGGCATGTAAGGAGACTCGGGCAGGGGAATAATTCTCAAGTACACGCCTTGTGTGGGGGTCAACACGCCGTGTAGTTTGAAGTGTACAAAACTTGTAGGGTGAGGGTACACGCCCATGTCAGTGGTTAAAGTAGACATGCCGTGTAGTTTTTATACACGCCGTGTAGTCGTGTTTTGCAATCCTGTGTGTTTTTCTTCCCCTTTTCCCATTTTGTACTCTTGTGTTCTCTGTTATTGTTTTTCTTGATCTAAGGTGTGCTTTTGATCTTTCAGAGCTATGCCTTCGAGACGTCCTCTGGTCGTACGTCTGTTGTCAGGCAGTGATCAGACGCCATACATGGCTGATCAGGGACTTCCTGTCGATCCCCCAGCCGAGTCAGCCTTGGAACTGATTGTTGTACCAGTTGCGGGCGTTGATGCGCAGTTCAGGTAAGGTTTCATGAGGATGATGCAGGCCTTCTAGGGAGCACCGCCTCCTGCCCCGTCTATGGAAGACTTGACACTGGTCTTTCAGCAACATCATCCTCCCACGTTCTCGGGGGAGGGAGGACCTCAGGCTGCAGAGTCATGGCTGGAATCCATGCTGACTATATTCGAGCATCTGGAGATGCCTCCAGAGAGGCGGGTCAAGCTCTCCACCTACATGCTCTGAGACTCCGCCAAGAGGTGGTGGGATGTGATCTCACAGGCGGGTCAGCAGCAGGCTATGGCTTGGGAGGAGTTCCATTGCGTGTTCTACGACTACTTCTACCCAGAGACTCTAAGGGCCAATCGAGCCCGGGAGTTCATGAGCTTAGAGAAGGGTACTCTATCTATCATGGAGTATTCCTCTTGTTTCACTAAGCTTCAATGTTTTACACCCCTTTGGGTTGGGAGTGGGGTGTTCTTGGTGAGGAAGTTTGAGGATGGACTCAGGCGGGAGATCCGATTGCAGGTGAACATCTTCCAACTGACTTCCATTACTTCCATCATCAACCAGGCACTGATTGCAGAGCGTAATATGAGAGATTCTGGAGCTGCGAGCCAGGGTGGTTTTGCTTCCATAGTTAGCTTTCCTCTAGATGACAACAAGAAGCACTGTATAGAGCCTACGCGCGGTGATTTGAGGAAGCGAGACGCATCATCAGGCAGCCATGTGACATGCTACCAGTGTGGCCGGACAGGGCACACAAGGCCGAAGTGCCAGAGAGACCCCGTGGAGTGCCGATCTTGCGGCAAGATGGGTCACCTTCAGCATTTCTTCCAGGTTTTTTCACCAGCAGCAGGTGACCGGGGTTCTTCCATGACTCGTTATTCAGGAGCATCCCCACCAGTCTGTCACCAGTTAGGGAACTGGAGTTCTTCTGGCCGTTCGGGCCGAGGTGGAGGTCGAGGCCGTGGCGGTCAGCCACCAGTCCCTTAGTACCAGCAGGGAGGTTCAGCTCAGAGTGGTCAGTCAGGGGCGCAGGGCCGTAGTGCAGGCCAGTCTTTCACCGTGGAGCAGACTTATCATGAGCAGGATCCCGACCCTTCTACTGTTCGAGGTACGATTTTAGTAGCCTCAGTTTTATCTTCAACCCTTTTTGATACTGGTGCTATGCATAGCTTTATCTCTGTTTCTGTTGTGGAGAGCCTTGGACTCTATATCTTTTCTTCTGCCGACTCGTTGACACTAGACACACCTTTAGGAATGAGGACATCTAGTGTACGCTAGTGTAGAGAGTGCCCTATCGAGGTGGAAGGGTATCGCTTCTTATGGGATCTCTATGCCCTAGAGATGACAGGCTATGATGTCATTCTCGACATGGACTGGTTGATTCCCTTCTAGGAAGTCATTGACTTTTATCGCCGTAGAGTCAGTTTCATTTCACCAGAGGGCGAATCTTTCCTTCATAGAGGCGAATGAGATGTTTGGGCGAGTCAGGCGGGACTCCAGCATCTTGGGCTAGGAGGAGTGACAGACCAGATTACTAGTCTTTATCTGGATGATCAGGGGACTCCACAGTTGGAATTTCCTCCAGTGGTGGATCGCTTCAGGGTTGTATTTCCAGAGGAATTTTCGGGTTTTCCTCTGGAGTGTGAGGTAGACTTCTCTATTGAGCTCATGACAGGAGCGGCACCAGTGTCCATTCCTCCATATAGGATGGCCACACCTGAGTTTAAGGATCTCAAGAAGCAGTTGGAGGAGCTACAAGTAAGGGGTTTCATCCGAACCAGTACTTCTCCTTGGGGTTCGCCTGTTCTGTTTGTGAAGAAGGCAGATGGTACCCTTCGGCTTTGTGTGGATTATCGGAAGCTGAACCAGTTGATGGTCAAGAACCGATATCCCTTTCCACGGATTGATGACCTTTTCGATCAGCTTTGAGGAGCTCGGGTGTTCTCGAAGATTGACTTGAGGTCCAATTATCATCAGTTGCGCGTTAGACCATCGGATATACCTATGACAGCCTTCAGGAGCAGGTACAGTCTTTACGAGTATACAGTCATGCCTTTAGGACTCACAAACGCACCTGCAGGTTTCATGGTACTGATGAACCGAGTGTTCCATCCTCACTTGGATTCCTTCATCGTGGTCTTTGTGGACGATATCTTGGTGTACTCTCACACTCGACACGACCTTGCCACACATCTTGAGATCGTTCTGAGTACACTGATAGAGCATTGAATTTATGCTAAACTCTTGAAGTGCCACTTCTGGATGGATCATATCCACTTCCTGGGTCACGTAATCTCAGAAGCAGGAGTATCTGTGGACCCAGAGAAAGTGAGAGCTGTAGTTTCCTGGGAGCATCCGAAGAACATTTTTGAGGTATGAAGCTTCCTAGGGCTGGATGGATACTAAAGATGCTTCATTCAGGACTTTCCTCATCTAGCAGCACCTTTGACAGGTCTGACCAATAAGGGGGCGAAGTTCTTATGGTCAGATTCTTGTGATTCAACCTTTCAGGAACTGAAAGGGAGGTTGACGTCAGCACCGATACTAGTCTTTCCAGAGCTAGGGAAGAGATACACTGTTTACTGTGATGCTTTGGGTATCGGGCTGGGAGATGTGCTTATGAAGGGATATGGAGTCATTGCGTATGGGTCTCGGTAGCTGAGGCCACATGAGAGGAACTACCCTACGCACGATCTGGAGTTGGCAGCTGTTGTTCATGCCTTGCGCTGTTGGAGACACTATCTTCTGGGAGAACACTTTGTGGTCTTCATTGACCACAAGAGTCTCATGTATATCTTCACTCAGTGTGATCTGAATCTGAGGTAGCGTAGGTGGGTCGAGTATCTTCAGTATTTTGATTTCGAGCTTGCCTATACACTGGGAAAGGGCAACCCCATGGCAGACGCGTTGAGCAGGAGAACTCAGATTCAGGATGTTCAGGAGGCCAGTAGTGAGTGGCAGCTGATGGCTCTGTTCTCTGAGATGAATTTGGAGGTGAACGACAGATGGGGACAGACCTTTCTATCTTCTGTAACTGTTACCTCCATGATACTTGATTGGGTATGGATGAGGCAACTATCAGACTCAGAAGGCTTAGTCCTGCGGGAGAGTGTGTCAGGAGGGGACCCTTTTCTGGGATGGACAGTGGGCGAGGATGAGATCTTGCATTTCCAGGGACGCATATGGGTGCCAGAAGACATACGCGAGGAGCTGATGTTTGATTTCCATTCCTCAGTTTGGGCAGTTCATCCTAGCGTCACCAAGATGTATCAGGATCTTCATCGCCAGTACTGGTGGCCAGGTATGAAGAAAGATGTTGCTGGTTTTTTCATGAGATGTTCTACTTGTCAGCAGGTGAAAGCAGAGCATCAGCGACCAGTAGACCTTTTACAGCAGTTACCCATTACTGAGTGTAAGTGGAACGATGTTGCAATGGACTTCGTGACCGGGTTTCCAAGATCACTTCGAGGGAACGATGCTGTTTGGGTTGTCATCGACAGACTTACGAAGGTTGCTCCCTTCTTGCCGATCAAGGAGACCTTCAGTGTTGATGATCTGGGACGACTTTACATCAGAGAGACCGTTCGTCTGCACGGAGTTCTGCGCTCTATTGTTTCAGACACAGATGCGTGCTTTACCTCTCAGTTCTAGCAGGGACTTCAGAAGGCCTTGGGTACATAAGTACTTTTGAGTACATCATACCATCCCCAGACTGATGGCCAGTCCGAGCGCATGATCCAGGTGCTTGAGGATATGCTCCGAGCTTGCATCCTTGACTTTTGTGGTTCTTGGGAGAAGCATATTCCTCTGGTAGAGTTCGCCTACAACAACAGTTTTCATGAGACCATTCAGATGGCTCCATACGAGGATTTTTACGGTAGGCCATGCCGATCACCATTATACTGGCTGGAGGCAGGAGAGGCAGCTTTATTGGGACCTCGTCCTATACAGGAGACTTTAGAGCAGATAGAGCTGATTTGGAAGAGGATAGATACAACACAGTCTCGATAGAAGTCTTATGATGATCAACGGAGACGACCTCTAGAGTTCGAGGTTGGTGATCAGGTTTTACTATGTGTCGCACCGAGGTTGGGACACAAAAGGATTCAGAGACAGGGTAATATTTCATTGCGGTACGTCAGGCCGTTTGAGGTCTAGGAGAGAGTGGGGCCGGTCGCCTATCGGTTGCAGCTACCTCCGAGGTATCGGGCCATGCATGACGTCTTCCACGTCTCTCAGCTCCGATGCTACTTTTCAGACCCGTCTCACATCTTTCAGCCCGAGGAAGTCGAGCTTGAAGCAGATGCATCGTTTGAGGAGCATCCTATCCGGATTGTCGATCGTAGTACGAAGGTCCTCCGTGGGTGGTCTATTCCTCTGGTACGAGTGCTATGGCAGCATGGGTGAGTACAGGATGAGACCTGGGAGAGGGAGGCCGATGTACGATTACAGTGGCTGGAGCTATTCGGGGTTTCTTATTCTCCATCTCGTTAGGGAAATTCGGGGACGAATTTCTTTAAGGGGAGAAGTTTGTAAGAACCCGGATCTTCTTTTCAGGTACGTTTTCCCTTTTTCTGGAGTTTTTAAGAAAAATGAATTTTCTGGAAATTTTCAAAGTACACGCCATGTACTCTTTTCCGGCTCGAAGCCGTGTGTTGGCCGTATCCGGGCCACACACACGGTGTGTAAGGCTGAGGTGGAGGCTGGTTAATTCGGAGTACGGAAAAATTGAAGTACAGACCATGTACTCAAGAAGTACACTCCGTGTACTTTCTTTTTTTCATTAAACGGACCTGGGTTGCACCTAACCCCCAAAACCATCTTCTTCTCCAGTTTTCGTCTGTCCGAGAGTGACCGGATATTAGAAGAGCTCCCACCTCGTCGTCCGTTCTCCATTTTGAGTACGGTCGATTGCATTGGAATCGCAGCGGTGAGTTCTTCCTTCTGCTTGAGCCTTGTTTCTTGATTCCTCCTTGTTTTCAAGATATCATGGGATGAATGTTTTGTGTGTTTTCTCAGATCTACGTCATTCTAAGGGGAATCTGTCATTGAGGTTCACATATATCAATCTCCTAGGATAGAGGTAGGTGGTTTGTGCCTTTCTGTATAAAGTTGATGGATATTATGTGCAAATCCCACCAATACCCATGAACGGGGTATTGCGCGTTCCTGTTTTCCCCCTGTAGTTTTCCTGCTTTTCTTGTTGCTTTAGTAGAGGTTATTTCTTGTGAGTAGTGTAATTTATTTTGTGCTCAGGTTGCTTTGCGATGCTTGTTTTTCCTGTTGGACTTTTTTCCAGTTGCCATACCTTGTTGTAGGATAGTGGAACTATCTCTTTTGATATCCTGTTGAGCCTTAGTTGATAGCCAAGTAGTTTTGAGGTTTACTGGGACGATACACACGCGCTGATCATGTTTAGTTATACTCAGGACTGTGAGAACCTAGAGTAGTGGACTAAAGGTAGAATTGACGGAAGGGCTTCTCCAGAGTGTCTTTTAATTACAATGAGAGACTATAGGGGGAATTGACGTTGAGTGCTTACCCAGAGAGTCTTTAGACCCACGACACGGGCCACAGGGGGAATTGACGTTGAGTGCTTCCCCAGAGAGCCTTTAGCACGATACGAGACTATAGGGGGAATAGACGGTGAGTGCTTCCCCAGAGAGTCTGCTTAATTATATAGCTCAACCAAAGGGGTGAGACTGTGTGTGCTTCCTAGAGGGTTTCTAGTACTTAGAGGTTGAACCATAGGGGTTAGACTGAGAGAGCTACCCAGAGGGTTACCTGTTTTCTTCCTGTTGCTGACTGCTTACTTGTGTTCTTTACTTGTTAGAACTATGGATTGTAGCTGCTTGTGCTTTCCTGTTTACTGCTTATTGTTATTTAATGCCATGTATTCATTGACTGTTAGGCACAAATCTTTGGGTGATTTCCTACTGGGACTGTATCTCACACCCTGTTTGGGCCATGCTTTTGGGCCCATGCAGATTATGTTGCTGCAGGTATAGATAATGGAAAGCGCCCTTCTACGTCAGGATCTTGACTACATCAGAAGATGGGGAGCATGGGACCGAGCCGTGGCTCGCGATACTGAGGAGATTACTTTGTTTTTCTTTTGCACTTGGTTTCAGTTTTATTTTAGCACGTTGTTGTGTTGCTGTTTTCCTTAGATACTTGTACCTGCTGCATCATTGTCATCATTGTTATATATCTGTATTGCTTCCGTTGTTTGGTTTCTGTTGTTATGCATGTTTTTTACTGCTTCTGCTGTTTATTTTTGTTTCCTTATCTTGTATGCCTTACCGAATGAGGGAATAGTATTCCCATCGACTCACCAAGGCCCTCGCTGCTAGTCGGCAGCCTCTGGCATTTGGGGAAATGCACTTGAGGTCATGTGGTGCACCGGGTATGGGGCACCAGTGTAGGGGCTCCAGACTCGGGTCGTTACATTTCTAGAGGCCACTTATTACTTATATTTATGTATTTATGAATTCATAATTCTTGTCAGAGTTATAATGGCCCATGTGGTTAGACATTGTGGTTGTGTGACTGAGGACCAAGTTTATAAAACATTGAGAGAATCGACAAAAAATGTTTTGAATGATATCTAGAAGAATTTTTAGATGAATATTCACAATGTATTAAATATAATTCTATTAATAACCAAGACACCCTGGGGTTGAATCAGGGTGTTATCCATTTAAATTTTTTCTCCTCTAACTCAATTATCCTCTTTAAGGATCTTGTTACCACATTAGAATGAACTATGTCCAAATTGATTCATGATTATTATTTTCACAAAACCACACCAAATCCCAAGAGTGATTGTAGTAGAAGTAAATCATGAAATGAATATAGGATTTTAATTTTTTCATTAAAAAGGGATAATACAAGGAGCATACACTGATGACATATCGATATGGTATGAGGTAATACTACTCACTATTGTATTAAAAATGTTTGGTATGGGTACAATAAAAATAATATGGGACTTCCTAATCTTCTAACACGCTCACTACTTTGGTGAAGTACTTTTGGGTTTGTTTACTCCTCCAACAAGGCTCACTTCCCCCTCTTCTCCTTTATTCATTTCTTATAGAATAAATTTAATAGTTTATAGATATGGAGTTCTCTCAATGATATGAAATGGAATAATATATTCTTAAATATTAAACTCTAGATGGATTCACTATTATCCACCTCATTTACAACCTTCACCTTCTTAAAGCAAGATGATACCAACACCTCAATATAAGGGTTAACATTCCATCATCTTCAAATACAATAGTAAAAAATCTCTTTCAACCATATATGAATAAATCCGCACATGAATTATTTTTTCGTTATCTTATTCAACACCTAGATATTGTAGTGGGTCACTTATTTCTTTAATCCCTCCTCTTTAGAACTAGACATGATCAACTAAATTCTCTCATAGATCGATCTACTATTTTTTCTTCTTCTATCAATATAGATATGCCAGTATGATCATTTTCTATCTTTTTCTCTTGAAGCACAAATTTATCAGGAAATAATGAATATAATCAATGATATTTATTCATATATTTATATTTTATAATAAATGAAATACTTATATGTGATCACATTCTATATTTTGAGTATGTAAATCCACTTGAAATTTTAGATTGCAGATCTTATCCATTTAGGCTCCATGATTCTCAATCTATATTTTTCCTTCTATATGAGACACCCTTCCATATTTAAAAAAAGGAAACATAATGTGAATAGAACCGATAAATCTTTTCCGTCTTTAAATACCTGAATTTTCTTCATTTAATTCTTTAAATAGAACCCATGCATTAATTCTATAATTCATGGAATTTTAAATTCTAAATAATTCCCCATGACTTCGCCTAAAATATCATAGTCATCAAATTAACAAAAAACATACCAACTTATTAACTCATTTTACCTATAATGTTAATTATGAATTATAATTAATAATATTAAATATAAACAATATAGCCTTATGTAACTAGTCTGTATGCTTTCAGATCCTCATGGCATGACCATCATTCTAGTAACGTGATTTTGGATGAGAAAACCAACAAATACCTCCCATTTAACTCAATAAGATATTATTTCAACTATTTCCTTAAATATCATCATAATCTTCTTACACAGTTCATTATGGATGATCCTTTAATGAGAATGAAAATTGGAATTTTCCTTCTAAAGTCCTTCTTATGATTCCCATTGATGGTTGTAATTCATAAGTGGAAATTCCCTTCTAAAGTATAGAGTGATTATATGAAGTTATAATATACCTTTTAAAGATTCCAAATTACTCACCCAAACTTTTATAATAACATTAAAAATTATAAACTAACTTTCTGAAGTGATATAGTACTATTATGAAATTTTCCTTTACCAAAAATTTAATCTTCCAAAGTATTTGACTCACTTTTACAAACTTCCAAAAAACTTTTATAAAGTATCATATTACTCTTCTGAAATAATGAAATACTCTTATAGAGTCATACATTTACTCTTTTTAAATTCAAGATTCCCTTATGAACTTAACACCTACCCTTTTAAAGTTTATAGAGTACATTTCTGATGTTCCATACCACCTTTACAAAGTCATCCTAGTACCCTTCAAAATCTTTCCTTATCAAAATTTCCTAAGTGGTTTATACTTAGAGAAATTATTCACCTTTAGATTGAAAAAATATTCAAGAAAATATATACTATAACCAATTTAAAACTCCTTCATCCTTTTTAATCACCACATACACTTCTTCATAGTTCCCAGATCACTCCAAACATGAATTGATTCTTAATATCACTATCCTCATACCAGGATCATGCTTCAAGCCTCTGTCAATAACTCTAATCATCTATATACACCAAATCCATATAACTAACTGTTATTCATCACATACATCCATATAATGGATTTAAATGTGTTCCACCACTTCAACACATATTTTTATCAATTTACAACTAACCATAGTAAACAATACTATACAAGAGATTATAATTAATTCCAACATATCAACCAATATTATCAATAAATCCTTCACAAAACTACATGGTTGTAACATTATGCTTCTTTGGATTTTTATAACAATATTAATTTGAAATATATAATGTCCTTATATCTCCAAAACCCCTCAAAACAAGTTTGTATTTAAAGTACATTTTCTCTTTCTCCTTTCTCCCAATTTGTTAATAAAATAATAAGGGTTTTCTCATTTATAGATTTAGATTTAAATTCTCTCCGCTATTATTCTAAATTCCATGTGGGTTACTCTATAAAAAAACACTATCCTTTTTAACACTTTACTTGCATCATTTTTTTATATATATTTTTAGGAAATTGATTATACTTAACTACTTGAAATCCAAATTGAGAAATAAAAAATTATCTCATTTTTTACGTAGTCCTGACATCTATTTTTACACCATATTTTAACATCCAAAAACCCCTTGGTTATATAAACTATTTGAAAAATTAATTTAAATTTATAGAGATATATTAATTACTTTTAGATCAAGAATATGAATCCAATTATACTATAAAATTATAAAACATTATTAATAAATATTTAGAAATAACTTCAACTTTTTAACATTTTTTTCTTGCAATTTTTTACTATTATATATTTTTTATTTATACTTAAAATTATGTTATTGAATAGATTAATTATATATTTACCATTATCCAAGATTCAATTTAATTTATCCACTACATATTCACTTTCTTTATAGATATTAGTGAGTTAATATTAACACTTATAATTTTAATCATTGAAAAATCCTCTATGACTATTAACACATAGTTTGGTGTAAGAAACATGAGTTAAAGTTGAAAATATCAAGATTTCCTTATTAATAATTATTCTCAAAAAACACAAGTATCCTTCACATTCAAGTCACTTCAATAAATTGTCTTATGATATCAAATAAACTTAAACCAAACCATAAACATATAAATAGTAAATAATTAAGCATGTAAGTTATACTACTTATTGAATTGATACCACTTGTTAATAATAAACCAATTATACTATTTAATCTCCATGTTATTTAATTCTTCATAGGGATTTTATATTCCATATGAGGATTATTAGCCATCATATATTTTCCACCAACTCCCATTGAATTTTAGATGTATATATTGATTTTTCTTTCAATTTAGGGATACTCCTTGTTGAGGATAATTCTTGTTAAAAAACTATTAGTATCCTATAAAAACAAATAGGTGATTCCAATTATTAGTTTATAAACAAATAAACATAAAATTACTTCTTGTATATACTTCATCAACTCAATATTTACTCCTATTATTAGTGGTATGATTCAACTAAATACATGGAAGATATATATTCTTGTAATCCATATTCCACATGATAGAACTGGATATTTTAGGTATAAATTTAGAACTATATTTTTATTATAGACTAGTATTTTTTTCATGTAGTTGCATATTAAACAAGAAAATACATTTCAATATACAACATTCAAATATCAAATGAGACTTTAAATACCTCTAACTTCACTTTTTATATGAATTTTCTAGATTTAATCAGATATGTATTCAACTCAATAACATGTTATTTGTTATCACATAAACACTCCATGGATAGTATATCCACCTTAAGATTTCTCCACGCCAACCAATAGTTATAATAATTTAGTATATAGGGAGAGGGGTACCACAAACATATTTAGTTTGAGAATTGTAGATAGACATGACGAACTGACTGTTTTGTTTAAACTACTTTATAAGAAATTTTAGTGATTATTTTTTCAATACCATATATACAGATTTCACACTAAATGTGAGTATTTTTACTTATTTTTCTTGGATTAAACCTTCCAAGTGATATTAACTTCACCCATGTTTGTTCTCTTTATTTTTACTACATTATATAATCTATATTCATTCTTTATTATCTAGAGGAGGGATTTTCCAGCAACTTTCATTTCTTTCCTTATGGTATGAGTTATGAGAAAACTAAAGAATGGTTCATGTATATCCTCTTCAATAGACAATTTAATCACCTAAGAATTATTTAGCCTTGATGATCCTTCTTTTGAGTGCAATTATTTTCTATTTATAATTGAAAATACCTTTAACTTTTTCCTCAAGGATATTTTTTTCTATCTACGAGGGTTGTTATAAGTGCATCATCATATGTGCCTATATCAACTTTTTTCCTATATTTTTTTTCAAAATAGTGAACCTATTTTAAAAATTAGTAGGATTTATTCTAATTTGGAACCTATACTTTTATATCATATTAATATAAGATTTACATGTGACTTATTTTTCTTCCTTACTACTATAATTAATTTCTAAAAGACTAGGGCTAGAAAATGTAAACATCACCCCAAGAAGGTATACCTCAGGTGGTATGATTTTGGCTGAGATGTTAGTGAAACAAGTTTCCTTCAATTAGTGAGCCTTTTGGATTCTTTACACACAAGCATTGTGTGTTCCAATTTTCTATAGAAGTAGTACATTATTGATACCTTTCTATGAAAGTATTTTATTCCAAATTATACAATAATCCTCCTTTTATTTCTAGATTTCAGATTTAGATTTTTTCCTTTACATTCTTATTGAGGCTACCATAGAAAGAAAATCCACCTTCTCTTTTTCTTTTGTGGAACTAATATTTTTATCAAGATTCTTAATTTCTACATATTTATTCTTTAATTGGGAAAACATTAATTTTATACTTTAAGAAGCTTCCTTTCTAGATTATTTACTATTTTATTTAATTAGACTTCTCAGTTTCTTTCGTTCCTTATGATATTCTATTAAACGAGTTAAGAATTTTGTTGATATATTTTAATTTTTTCACAAAAATAAATAAGATAAAACTCATATTTTTCAAGTGGATAAAACCCATTTTTAAAATGAACTCAATTTATTTGACTTTAATTCATTTTCCACTGACTTTCATAAAAATAACCACCACTTATTTTCCTATAATATTTCTACTTATGCCAAAAATTTGAGTACTTAAAACAATATCCATAGAAGTAATTCCTATTTTGATGTTTAGGATATGTTCCAAATATCCTTTGATGAATTCCAATAGCTTATCCTCTTAGATAACTTTTAGCTTCACCATAATAGAACAAAACATAGATAAGAAAACTACAAAATTGACACTTCATCAATTAAAATATACTACCTATATCACTTCTCCATAAATACACTAATTTTCAATACATCCTTGATTATTGATGTATTATTCATGGTTGATATATTTCTCATTTCTTCTATTTATATATGCATTTTTTATTTACCAACTTTTACTTTGATGTTTCACCATATTTTCCAAGACCAGTTTTACCCATGATACTTAGTCTTTATGAACTCAAAATTTCTTTAAAAGTTCGTTTTCCATTATTTTAAATTTAATTCAATACTTATTTTAAGAATTTCCCAAAGTAAAAATTCTTTAAACTATATTTTTTAATTTTTAATTCAAGCTTCTTTCTCAAGGATATGAATTATTTCTTAAGAGTTTTATTATCTAAAATTTATCCTTGATAGAAATATTAAAATAATTAATGATCTTGTTATATTACTCAATATTCAATCTAAATCTCATATCTTATTCATATTTCACCTTATTCTTCTCACATTATTTCATTACCTTTTCAAGAAAATCAACTTTTACTTTATGTTACTCAATATAACTTAAATAATTTTCCAATAAACCTATAATTTTCCTAGTCCTTATAATATAAATATTAATCTACTAATAATCTCCTTCCAATTACAATTTTATGTTTTTATCTCCCTTTAGTTTAACATTTTATTCAAATTCAATTTTATACTTTTCCACTGAATCCATCATTACATCTTTTATATAGAAGATAAAATTAGTCTCAATGATTTATAATTAATCTTCCTATATATTTTCTTCCTATTTTTTACTAAAACCTTTATTTGAAATTTATTTCCACTTTTTACTACTTGAGATGTAACACCCAGATGTTTTTATGAAATATTTTATTTAAATAATTTTAATTATTCAATAGCTTACATTGCACACAATCGTGAGTGTAAACGAACCATGAGATTCCATATTATAAAATTACCATTGAAACCTACACATTAAGTTAGCGATAATAAATATAACTAACTTATGAAAATGTATGGTGAATTCATTGGCTACCAATTATTTATGAAAAATATAAACCAATTAAATTTGAAGGAAATATTTGAATTTCTCTATTAAAAAATGAAGTGAATTAAAATTGGTAAATAAAAGTAATTAAATATATATTTTATATATTTAATAAAATATTTTTGATATTCAACCAATAGATATTTTATTTATAGGGTAGTAATAAACCCTATTTTATGTATAAAAACCATTTTTTTTCAAAAGGGTAATTTTACCACCTTTTAATGGAGAACCATTTTTAAATTAAAATTTTAACACATTAATATTTTTTATATGACAACATAAACCTCTTGTTTAGAATAGGGACAAGAAAATTTATTTTGGACGAATTTTTTATATTTTTTTCTAATAACATTCGAGTTTTGATGAATATTAAAAATATAATAAATTTTAATTGAAAACAAATTTTTCAATAAAAATAATTGATATAGTTAAATTATATTATTTAATGGTTTAAAATTTTAAATAGATTATATTTTTATCAGTTAATATAATTTATTTCATTGGAATTAATTTTACATTGAATTTATATGTAAAAACATTTCAATCTTTTACAATGTTTAAACTTTCAACACCCATTTTCTCATTCCAATAACGAGATTAATTTTAAATAAATCACTATAACTTCTGTGTTTTGAATTCTAAAAAATGGATTCCATATTTAGAATCATTAGTTCAAAATTATGTAAACTTATTTCTTTTATTTTTGGGCATTATGAAAAGTAACTTCAATAATTCTTATTAATATGATAAAAGGGTAAATCAGTTAATTAAGGGTAAAAATAATATTATAAAGTTACCCAAAAACTTGTACTAATATCATTGGATGCTTGTTTTTGACCTAAATAATCCTTGGGTCAAAATGGTATCCTTTGGAAGTCAGTTGAATGAGATTAGGACATTTAATTTAATTTATTTAAAGAAAAGTTAAATAAGTCTTACTCAAATTTTTATAAATATATTATTTTTAATATAAGGATATACAAAAGATAATTTCGATTATAAATAATCATTTTAAATCTAAAATGGTTTTCCTTATAATGTTAATATATTTATAATTTTTAGTAAATTAATAATTATACATTGATGATGCAGAAATTATTTAATTGATGAAAAATCAGTAATATAATTTTTATTAAACTAATAATAACCATTTAAAGATAAAAAAACATGAGAAAATCTTATTGGTCGATTATATATTGACTATAATCATCCAAGGGTCGAGTTATTGACCATTTGTATCCATTTGGATAATATTATGACACTTATAATATTTTATTTAAAGTGATGTTAAAGTTGTCATATTCATGTTTTTATAAATATAACATTTTTAATATATTATTTTCCAAAATATGTATTTGAATATAAGTATTATTATGAAATTTAATGTATTTATATTATTTATAGTGTTTTATTTTTAATTTTTATTCAATAAATATGTATATTAAATAATTTCACAATACTGATGTTGGAATTATTTTATTAATGGAGATAACAAATAAATGTCGTTAAAAATATTAAAATAAATATAATTTGGAATAATTAATATATCCAATGAATTTTATAGACTAAATTTACGTCTTATGAATATAATCAAATATTTGGTTCAAAGCTAACTATTTTTTCTTATATTTTTAATAATCAATGAATTGAACAATGTCAAAATTGACACTATTGTTTGTTTATCAAAATAATGTATTATTAAATTATTTAAAAATAATTAAACATTTTTAAAAATATATAATAATTATTATATGGTAAAAAATGTTTAAAAGTATTCATTTAAGATCTAATTTACCTCAAATAAGTAAATATTTCACCCTTTTAATATTGAAATATTTGTTACTTTAGTTAAAAATTAAATAGAATAACTATGTGTTAGTAAAATTGATAAGGTTTAAATTGAAATTAAAACTTGGATAAATTTATTGGTTTATGATATTAAAACCTTATCTCATAGCATATTTAAAATTAGGGCCTTTTTTTGTTTTTGTATGTGGTTTTATTTTATTATAAATTAATATTTTTAGAGATTCCAAAAGTGCCCCTCATTTTAATTATAAAAGGGTACAATATCACTCACTTATTCACCTAACTTCCAACATTAAAGATATAACTTACCCTGAATATTTACATTCTCAAATTACCTTATAACATTCTAGAGTTTTTGGTCGTCTCCAAAGAACAACTCTAGTGCTTCAAAAGGAGATCTAGTGGGAGCACGTCGAAGAAGAGGTAATATTCTCTACTGATTCTTTCAAAATTATTTATTCTTATACTTCCTATTCATGATTTGTTTAAATTATAAGGAAATAAATCTAGTATGAATTATATAATGTCATTTTATTATGATTATGGAACAACCATATTCCACCTTTTATTCATCCTATGAAAAACGAAATCACCATGCGTATGTACATACGACTTACCGTCTCCACACCGTCGTGTGATATTTTTTTCACCAAAACCTTACTTGGATGGGTATAATGATAAAAATAATAACTATATATTATTATTATAACATTATATGGATTAGAGAAAAAAATATATACTATCCACTTCCATACGATTTCACAATTATTGGAATGATATAATCACTCGTGCGTCCGTATGCCCTACCGTCTCTACGATGTGATGAGATTCATTCTATAAGATATCCATTAAATCATGATTATATAAATGTATATAATGAATAAATATTATAAATATTATATTAATATAATTTTTTAAATGATATAACTATAACCTAAGAAGGATAACCCAAACTTATTCGACAAAACATGCATAAGAAAATGAAGCTGTTTATACCCGAATAACGAGTAATAATGAAATGTTATTAAAAAATAGATGATAATATGATCATATATAATATCATAAAAATGACTATGATTCTGGAATAAGTAAATGAAATTATTTAAATTATTATACAAGAGGTTCAGATACATACAAAGGATATCAGACCTAAGGTGAGGTATAATTTCACAATATCATTATTATCCGAGATTGTTTATATACAAGTATTTATTGGGGTATATTTATCATCCATGTATATATTTCCTAAATATACATAAAAAAATATTATTTATATTATTCTATAATTTTTTAAATACAATTATACCCATTGGTGAATTTTATTAAACGGTATTAAAGGAATCCTTAGTCTTTTTCAATACGAGGTACTTTTTGAATTATCTGACAAAAGTACGAGAATAATGTTTTCTCTTAACTTATAAAGCATGAAAAGATTTTCACATTTTCATAATTCCTTATTTCCATAAATATTTCTTAAAAATATTTCAAGTTTGTTTTAAAATAAATTCTTTTCTTTTAAAATTGAGTGGAATTTTTAGAAAAGAAAATATTTTTGAAGAAGAAAGAATATTTTCCTCAAGAATTAATTTCAAGTGTTCTATCCAAATTATTTTCCATATAAGATGGAATTTTTTAATAGTTTTATGTTTTAAGTATAATAACACTTTTATTCTTATTTTTTTGATTATTTTTATGCTGGAATTATATTTATGTAATCTATTTTTTACATGGATTATGTTATGATGGAATAATGTTTAAGAAACCCATTTTATTCTTTGGGTTATGATATGATAAATGTTTTTTGTTTTTTTGAACACATAAGAATGATTTCATTATTATATGGGTGGGACATATATTTACCTTCAATGAATTGGGTAAATATTTATATCTCATGAGATAGACATGGATGAAATAAAAAGTAAACCCAGTTCAGTAATATAGGGCTAGAACGAGGAGTGAACTCAGTTCAATAATATCCTTTTTCCGCTATGACAGTCTTGGAAATGATACTTGACTAATATAAAATTATTTTATATGATTATTTGTATTCCACAAGTTCCATTTCTTATGTTATGACTTTTAGAATATATTCATTAATTCATTAAGAAATTTTATGATTTATCCCATGATATGATATCATGATCTTTCATATGCAGGATAAAATTATCAAATGTTATATTATTATGACTTATGATTATGACATGATTGATATCTTTATTTTTTAACCTTATTGAAAATCTGATCTCACCCTTTATTATGTTTCTTTTCCCCTAGTTGTAAAAAAGGGTATTAAGTAAGATTTGTCAAATATGGGTCTAGTTATGAAGGACTAATCAGGATACAATGTAGACGTCTTATAAACCAGTTGTTTATGTTTCCCAATTTCTAAAGACAATAAACCTATACAGTCTTGGAATGGGTTTGTTGAGTTTTTTAATGAATATTATTCAATTTTGAAGTAATATCTATGTATGTATAGTATGGATTATTATAATTGGTATCAGATAAAAATTGTAGTTGACTATTGAAAACAAGGATGATAAAACCTTAGTAAAAACCCTTAGGATATGTCGAAGTATAGGTTAAAATCCTAGTTTTTTATAAATGATCATGAATAACCTAGTATGAAACCTATAGTGTCTTAAATTTAAATTTTATTCCCGATTATACGGTTTTTTTATTATGATTAATGTTTCCCAAACTATGCTTCTTGGTTTTAGTCAATGGATAGAACCTGATGGAACTGTATTAATGCTGAATTTGAGGGGAAATGCAATGATTTTCCTCTTGAGAAACTAAATATTATGGGAGATAGAATGAAAAATCATGTAGCTATGCTCACATATCTTTCTCAAGATATGAACCACTCAGGACTTCCAAACGAGAAAATGAGGGAACAACATTCTATTTAGTTCTTCATGATACATCATCCACCTTCTTTTAGCAGATCTTCTAATCCACTAGTGGATAAGCAATGGATCATTACCACTGAAAATATTTTTTAGTTCTTAAATATTTCGAACATGATAAATTAATATTTTCATTCTATCATTTTGTAGGTGAAGCTGATCAATGGTGAAACCTTATCAAGAATACGAGGAAAATAGATGAAATTAAATCCATGGAGTGATACAAGTTGAAGAACTTATTTTTTAGTAATTATTTTTCTTGTATTATTCAAACAAATATAGAGAAGGATTTCATTGAGCTTAAAAAAAGGACAATGAATCCATTAGTACCTATGAAGAAAAGTTTACTAGACTTTAAAGGTATGCTTCTGGAATTATTATCCAACCTGAGAGTAAAATTAATCGATTATTTTGTGTCTTAAAATAAAGTCTCCAAAGGGAATTATCCATAAGGGAATTCAATAGCTATGAAGAAATTGTTCAATGTGCACTTAAGGTTGAGATAGAGATAGGATTAACCCATTAGTTCTATGGGTTTGATTAAAATAGAAAAATGGAATTCAAGGGAAAATCTAAAGACCACATCGGAAAGAAGACGAGTTTTCCATTATGCTCAAAGTTTGGAAATAAACATGGAGGAAATAGTCTTAAAGGTAATAGAAAAATTTTTAAGTGTGGGAGAGAATGTCATCAGGTAATTCAATGTTGAAGAGATGGGAAAAAGAAGTCTAATGATGAGAATAGAGAAAAAGCTACACATAATGCACCTCCTACACTTCAATGCTATAAGTAAAAGGAAATGGGGAATTATGACAACCAATGCCCTAATACAAGGGTAATCAGATATGATCAATGTCAGAAAACTATTAAGGCCAAACAAAAAGGCAAGTCACATGAGATCACTATTGGTGATGTGGAATACAATAATAAAGTGGTGAATGGTACACTTACCATCCACTCTAAAGTATAAATATTTTATTTGATTATGGATCCACCCAATCTTTTATTTCTGAATAATTTTCTAAGGGTATCACCGTATTACATCAATAATTATATGTTGACTTTTCTGTGACAACTTCTAATGGAACAATGGTGTCATAAAAATTTTATAATTCCTCTATAGTTTAATTTTGTGGGAAAGGGCTTCCTAAAAATCTTATGATCCTTCCTTTAGAGGAATTTGATGTGATTCTTGGCCTGGATTGGATTTTTCTATATGTATATCATATAAATTTCCAAGTTAGGGAAGTCACATTTCTAATTCTAGATCAATCTATGATCATCTATCAATGTAAGGATGAATATGAACTTCCTGTGAAAATTTATTCCATCTTAGGGGTCTTGGTTTCTATAAATGATGGTTATCTATCTCAAATGGTTGCGAAGAAACTAAAAATTAAGAATAAAACTATTGTACGAGAGTTTGTTGATGTATTTTTGGAAGAATTTCCAGGTCTTATACTAAATTGTGAAGTTGAGTTTTCAATAGAACTCATACTAGGTGTTATTCCTATTTCAAAGAAACCTTATATAATGAACCCAATTGAGTTGTATGAATTAAAGAAGAAACTCCAATAGAATCTTGACAAGGGATTCATACGCCCTAGTGCATCACCTTGGGGTGCACCTGTTTTGTTTATTAAGAATAAACATGGATCAATGAGACACTATATTGATTATTGAGAACTTAACAAGATACTATCAAGAAAAAATATCATCTTCCTAGCATTGATGACTTATTTGACCAACTACTCAAAGCTCAATAATTTTTCAAGAATGATATTCATTCATGATATCATCAATTAAGGGTCAATGAGGAGGATATTCCAATAAATACATTCCATACAAAGTATAAACACTATGAATTTATAGTGATGCCTTTTTATCTTAATAATTCCCTTGTTATCTTCATGGATCTAATGAATAGAGTAATTAGAGACTATCTTGATCAGTTTGTGGTAGTATTTATAGATGATATTATTGAATATTTGAAGACCAAGGAAGAACTGAATATCACTTGAGAATTTTAATAAAGACCCTGGGAATGTAGAAGAATATTGAAAAATTTAACAATTGTGATTTTTTCTTCAGAAATTTTCATTTTTGAGTCACATAATCTCAAGAGAGAGAATATATGTGGATCCAGAAAAACAAAAATTATTAAATTTTGGACTAGAACAATAAAGGTAATTGATATCTAAAATTTTCTTGGTTTGGATGGATATTATTGAAGTTTTGTCAAAGACTTTTCATGACTATCTAATTCACTCACCAAGTTGACTTGAAAAAGAGTTAAGTTCGTGTGGATGGATGAATATGAATAAAATTTAAAAGAGCTAAAAATAAGGTTAGCTCGTTCACCTATGCTCTCACTACCTTTTAGTGGATAAAGGTTTGTGATATATAGTGATGCATTTAAGAAGGGGCTGGGAAGTGGTCTCATGAAAAATGATATGATGATATATTATGCCAGGTGAAAATTTAAAATCCATGAGAAAAATTACCCAACTTATAATTTGGAGTTAGTTTTGGTAATAATTGCATTAAATATATGGATGCATTATATTTATGGTGAAAGGTGTTATATTTATACTGATCATAAAATTTTAAAGTATATTTTCACACAAAAGGAGCTGAATATACACCAAAGAATATAGTTGGAGTTGATTAAATATTACGACAGCTCAATAAATTACCACCCTGGGAAAGTGAAAAAAGTGTCAATTGATTTGATTCAAAAGGACCATGCTACCCTATCCATGATTAGGATCACAAAAGTTCCAATATATATATATTTTCAAAGGATTGATCATGAAATTTTAAAGTAATGGGAGAAATATTATATTTCTCAAATGAATGTTCAACCATCTATACAAGTGAAGATTAAGGAGGCACAAAAATAAGATATAAAGATACAAAAGAAGGTGAGAAATGTTCCTGAAATCAACCTTGATTATAATAAAAAAATAAGGTTTAGGAATTGGGTTTTTATTCCCACAATACCAAAATTAAAGAAGGAGTTATTGGATGAGGCTCATAGTTCTTCCTTATTTATTCAACTTAGAAGAAAAAAATGTATCGGGACTTGTAAGAGTTTTTCTAGTGGGATGGAATGAAAAGAGATGTTTCTAAATATGTCTCTCAGTGATTGGTTTTCTAGAAAGTTATGGATGAGAGACAAAAGTCTAAGGGGATGTTATAACCATTACCCATTCCAGAATGAAAATGGGAAAACATAACTATATAATTTGTCATCAGACTTCCAAAAAACATCTAAAGGCTATAATTCTATATGGTTTATAGTTGACTACCTTACAAAGTTAGAACCTTTATTACTATTATATAGTATTTATCTATTTATTAGATTTCTAGGATATATATAAAGTAAGTGGTAATATTTCATGGAGTACCACTTTCCCTTATTTATGATCAAATCTGAGGTTAAATTAAAAGTTATAGAGAAGTATTTAATAGGCTCTGAATACAGAGTTAAGTTTCATCACTATTTTTCATCCTAAGAGATACGGTCAGTTTGAGTGGAAAATTCAAACTCTAGAAGACATATTGAGAGCTTTATCTATGGAGTTCAAAGGTGGTTTGGACCAACACCTACCTTTGGTAGAATTTTCTTACAACTATATATTTCAATCCGATATTCAGATGGCTCCTTATGAATCCCTATATGGAAATAAGTACATAACTCAAAATTTTTGGGATGAAGGCAGGGAAAGAAACTTATTAGGACCATATCTTATTGATTAAATGGAAGAGAAGGTTAGATCTATTTATCAACACATAAGAACAGCTCAGAGTCGAAAAAAGGTTTTGCTGAAAACTGATGAAAAGAACTAGAGTTTGAAGTGGGTGACAGGGGGTTACTAAAAATATATCCCTAGAAGAATGTAATGATATTTGGAAATAAGGGCAATCTAAGACCAAGTTATATCAATCCTTTTGAAATTTGGGATCGTGTAAGGAAGGTAGCTTAACAATTGATGTTTCCAAAAAATATCTCTCAAGTTCATGACATGTTCCATGCATCTGTCCTGAGAAAGTACATAACTGATCCTTCACATGTACTAAACATAGATGTCAAATTACGGGATATAGATCTTTATTATGAATAACAACTGATAGATATTCTAGATCATAGTGAAAACATTATACAAAACAAGACCACTAGCATGGTTAAAGTTTTATGGTGGAACCACCAATTTAAGGAATCTATGAGGGAACATTAGAATGTGATGAAGAAATGATATACTCCTCTTTTTGTATCCAAGTGACAAATTTCTACGGTGAAATTCAGTTTAATGGGGGTACGATGTAACAACTTCATGTTTTTATGAAATATTTTCTTTAAATAATTTTAATTATTCAATAGCTTGCATTGTACGCAATTGTGACTGTAAATGAACCAAAATATTCCATAGTAAAAAATGATTATTGTAACCTATATAATAAGTTAGTAGGAATAAATATGACTAACTTATGAAAATTTATGGTGAATTCATTGACTACCAGTTACTTATGAAAAATATAAACCAATTAAAAATAAAAGAAATATTTGTATTTTTGAAGTAAACAATTAAGTGAATTGAAATTAGTAAATGAAAGTAATGAAATATATTTGTTATATATTTAATAAAATATTTTTATATTCATATAATAGATATTTTAGTCATATGGTATGAATAAACCCTATTTTATGTATAAAAACCTATTTTTTCAAACGGATGATCTTACCGCCTTTTAATGGAGAACCCTTTTTAAATTAAAATTTTGACACATTAATAATTTTTATATAACAACATAAACTTATTATTTGGAAGTGGGACATGAAAATTTACTTTTTATGAATTTTTTATATTTTTATGATAACTTTCACGTTTTGCTGAATAGTAAAATTATACTAAATGTTTATTTAAAATAACTTTTTTCATAAAAATAATTAATATGGTTAAATTATATTATTTTATGGTTTTAAAGTATAAATATATTATATTTTTATCATTTCATATAATTTAGGTCATTGGAATTAAATTTAGATTGAATTTATATATAAAAACATTTCAATCTTTTGCAATGTTTTAACTTTTAAAACCCATTTTCTCATTCTTAAAACAAGACTAATTTTAAATTAATTACTAAAACTTATGTGTTTTTAATGTTGAAAACTGGATTACATATTTTTAATCAGTAGGTACAAATTATTTAAATATCTTTCTTTTATTTTTGGGCATTAGGAATATTAACTTTGGTAATTTTTATTAATACAGTAAAATGTTAAATCAGGTAATTAAGGGTAAAAATAATATTATAAAGTTACCCTAACACTTGTGATAATATCATTGGATGAGTTTTTTTTAACTAAATAATACTTTTTTTTCAAAATATTATCCTTTGGAAGCCACTTGGATAAGATTCAGACATTTAATTTATTTTATTTAAAGAAAAGCTGAGTATATCTTACTCAAAATTTTTATATCTATATCATTTTTAATATAAGGTCATAAAAAATATAAATTAAACTATAAATAATAATTTTAAATCTAAAATGTTTTTATTTATCATGGTATTTTATTTTTAATTTTTAGGAAATAAATAATTATCTTAAGGGCTTATACATTGATGATGCAGAAATTATTTAATAGATGAAAAATCAATAATATAATTTTTATTAAAATAATAATAACAATTTAAAGACCAAAAAACATTCAAAAATCATATTGGTCGATTATATATCATCCATAAAAATACAAGGGTTGAGTTATTGACCATTTAGATCCATATTGAAAAGATTTTGATACTTATAATATTTTATTTAAAGTTATTTTAATGTTGTCACATTCATGTTTTAATAAATATAAAATTTTTAATATATGATTTTCCAGAAGATATATTGAAATATAAAAATTATTATGAAATATATAGAATCTATATTCTTTATAGTATTTTTTTAATTTTTATTCAAAAAATAAATATATTAAATAATTACACAAAAATGATGTTGTAATTATTTTATTAATGGAGATAACAAATAAATGTTATTAAAAATATTAAAATAAATATAAATTTGGATAATTAATATATCTAATGAATTATAAATATTAAGTTAACCTCTGATAAATATAATAAAATATTTGGTTCAAATATAACTAGTTATCCTTATATTTTTAATAATCAATGAATTGAATAGAGTCAAAGTTGACACTATTGTTTGTTTATCAAAATAATGTATTATTAAATTATTTAAAAATAAAAAAACATTTTAAAAAATATATAATAATTATTTTATGTTCAAATTATTTCTAAATTATTCATTTATGGTCTAATTTACATCAAATAAGTAAATATTTTACCCTTTTAATATTGAAATATTTTGTTACTTTAGTTAAAAATTAAATAAAATAACTAAGTGTAAGTTAAAATGAAAAGGTTTAAATTAATAGAAAAAACATGTATAAAATATATTCATTGATGAGATTACATCCTTATATCATCTCATATTCTAAATTAATAAATTTTTAAGGTTTTTGGCTGTGGTTTTATTTTATTATAAATTAATATTTTTGGAGATTTCAAAAGTGCCCCTCACCTCAATTATAAAAGGGAACATACTCCCTCACATATTTAATTTACTTTGAGCCTTAAAGTTTAGAAATAACCTAAATATTTATATTATAAACTTCCTTAGTCACACTCTATAGGTTCTGGTCTTCTTTAAAGACCAGCTATAGTGCTTTAAGATGAGATCTAGTGGGAGCATGTTGAAGAAGAGGTAATCTTCTCTACCAATTCTTTCAAACTTATTTATTATTCTACTTAATATTCATGATTTGTTTGTATTATAAATAAATCAATATTGTATCACTTATATAATATGATTTTATTATGATTATGGGAAAACTAAATTCCACCTTTTATCCATCCTATAAAAATCAAAATCACCAGGCGTGCGTACGTACGACTTACTGTCTCCACGTTGTGGTGTAATCTATTTTTTACCACCACCTCACTTGGTTGGGTATAATGATAGAAATAATAAATATATATGAGTATTATAATATTATATTTATTCTAGAAAAAAATATACTATATAATTTCATACCATTTCATAATTATTTGAATGATATCATCGCTTGTGCGTACGTATGACCTACCATCTCTACAATGCGATGCGATTCATTCTACAGGATATCCATTAAATCATGATTATATACATGTATAGAATGAAAAAATAAGATATATATATATATATATTAATGGAATTTTTTAAATTATATAACTATAACCTAATAAGGAGGATCAAAACTTATTCGACAAAACATGCATAAAAAAATGAAGCTGTTTATACCCGAATAATGAGTAATAAAGAAATGTTATTGACAAATGGATGATAATGTGCTCATATATGATATCATAATGATGAATATGATTATATAATAATTAAATAAAATTATTTATATCATTATACATGAGTTTTATATTCATAAAAATATACCAGACCTAAGGTAAGGGATAATTTCACAATCTCATTATTATCCAAGATTGTTTATACATAAGAATTTGTTGGGGTATATTTATCATCCACGTACATGTATCATAAATATGTATCCCAAAATATTCTTTCTATTATTCTAAAATTTTTTAAATTCAATTTTAACCATTGGTGAATTTTATTAAATGGTATGAAATTAATCTTTGGTCATTTTCTATACGAGTTACTTTTTGACATATCTGACAAAAGTATGAGAATAATGTTTTATTTTAAATTATATAAAATGAATAGATTTTTACTTTTTCACAACACCTTATTTCCATGAATATTCCTTTATAATATTTCATTGTTATTTTAAAATAAATTCTTTTGTTTTAAAATTGCATGGCATTTTGAGAAAAGAAAACCTTTTTGAAAAAAAAGAATATTTTCTTTAAGAATTAATTTCAAGTGTTCTATCAAAAATATTTTCCATATAATATGGAGTTATTTAGTAGTTTTATGTTTCCATTAAACTATACATATTATTACTATGGTTTTTATTATGTTTATTCTAGAATTCTAATTATAAAATCTATTTGTTTTACATGGATAATGTTATGATGTAATGATGTTTAAGAAACCCATTTTATTCCTTGGGTTATGCTATGATGAATGATTAATGTTTTCATGTCACACATAATAATGATCCCATTATGAGATGGGTGAGACCTATATCTCTATTTAATGAATTGGGCAAAGATTTATATATCATGAGATATATAGGTATGGAATAGGAAGTAAACCCAGTTTGATAATACAAGTCTAGAATAAGGAGTGAACTTGGTTCAGTAATAGAATTCGTCCACTATGATGGTATTGGAAATGAGCCTTGAATAAAATGAAATTAGTTTCTATGTCTATGTGTATGACAAAAATTCCATGTCTTATGTTATGACATTGAGAATATTTTCATTGATTCTTTATGAAATTTCATGATTTATCCCATGACATAATATCCTGATATTTTTTATGTAGGATAAGATTTTAAAATGTTATATTCTTATGTCTTATGATTATGATATGATTGATATCTAACTTGTTTACCCTTACTTAGCATCTGAGCTCACCCTTTCTTATGTTTATTTTCCATAGGTTGTGAAGATGGTTATTAAGTAAGATTTATCAAAAGGGATCTAATTATGAAATAATAAGAGGGAGATAATGTAGATTCCATATGAACAAGTTGTTTATGTTTCCTATTTTATAAAGACACTAAACCTATATGGTACTAGCAAAGTTTTTCTTGGTGTTTTAATGAATATTCTTCAATTTTTATTTAATATCTATATATGTAAAGTATGGGTCGTTATATAAGATAAATTTTCTTCTATAAGGAATGTTATTCTTCTCTTATGGTGAAGATTCAAACTCACCATCTTATTTATCATATCCTTTTTAACACCCAGAATTGATGTGTCTAACCTTCCCATAATATAAACACGATAGGGGTAGTTTAACCTCAAATATTCATTTTCCTCCTTTAAATTTTATTCCCACCAATGATAAGAAATCATTAACTATATTATATTTATTTCTATCCTCTCGAACCTTTTAATTATCAACTTCTTCGAATTCTATCTATTTAGATGAATGTTCTAAAGATATCTCCAAATTATCTCACATTTCATACATGAACAACTTACTGTGTATTTCATTGAGGGATAATTCTACAAGGTTCATTTCACAAAATTACTGAAATTTTATATTATAAAAGGTGGTAAAATTATAATGATTTTATTTAAAATATAATAATCTTTTATCTCATAACCAATTCAACATATCACATCAACAAATTTAATAAAATAGTTAAACAAACTATCCAAATTTTCACTAGAACTCTTCTTCTGGCCATCAAACATATTATACTGAACCTACAATTTGATTCTTACACTTTTCTATAGCCTTCATAGATATTATTATGTTTATCCCAAAATTATTTTATTATAGGGTAATCAATCACCTTCATTTATTTTGATTTGATAAAGCTCTATATAAGTAATTTTGGGTGTTATAATCATCATTCCACAATTTTTTATCAGTTTATTTCATTGATCTTCCAATGGATTAACTTAATTGAATTTTATGTAATACTCTTAAATAAACATCAATCCTAAGAGATCATAGATGCGATATCATTATATTATTTAAAATATAACAAATTCACCCATAAAATAAGGGAAATACCTTTAAATTTATGTTATTTTATATGACAACTTTTCCTCAATAGACTTAAGAAATAACTAGTGGTTCTGATACCAATTTTTATAACATGTGGTTCCACCAAACACCCAAAAAGGAGTGAGGGGGTGAATTAGGGTGTCTTAAAAAATTATACTTATCTGTTAAAAGAAATTATAAATTTTATTTGAGTTGTAATAGACAACTTGAATCTTCCACATAATCACAACCAAATATAAAAAGAGAAAAAAGAATGGGAAGATGAATTTTATTTGGTTCAACCATAAAATGTTACATCCAGGGTGCACATATCAATTATGTATTGATATTCCAATTAACAACTTCTACACTAGAACATGATTATAATATTTAGGATAATCTCACTACTCATCCAAGGTTTATAGCCTCTTACTCTCTTCCACTCTCTGCTTTTAGAAGGGTTATAGATATATAATAGACATGCACGTCGAACTCACAAATACTTTTCAATCAAGGTTGAACACCAAATAGTAATGGGTGTTTTATATGACAAATTTTTATTCAATTTTAGATCATTAATGATATAGATATCAATTCTTTCTTCTAACATTTGTCTTTAATTTAATTCCTCAAACTCACACTTCTCTTCAAAACCCCATATATTTCATTAAAGTGCACTTCTAATGCACTTTGTTTTTGAGACTTTAAAATTACGCTCTTCCTTTTCTATTTGTGATATAACTTATATTAATAGAAAGATAATCTATATCCATATAAATTTTTAATTTCATATTTGAAATTAAAAATATAATCAACTTCTAAAAATATAAAATTAAAATCTAATACTTGGAATAATATTTATATTGATATACACTATTTAAATTCAAATATATAGTTATTAGATAATCAAATAACCATCAAAACAACATGAATCTTCCATATCATCACTTATATTTTAATTCTATAGATTTCAAAAATCACAGTGTGATACACTCTCTCATGGAATGATAGAATGGTTTCTCCTTTAACTATTTTAACTTATAGATGAGTCATGGCATGGCATGAGATTATATTCTTATATCGACCATTATGACAATTCTGAAATTATGTCCCTATATATTTTTCATATTACATCATAAAAGCACATACCCTTTAATTGATTTTTTGATTGAACTGGTCATGATGAAGTATTTATCCCATAACACATGTGTAATATTTCTAGAATCATTGAAATATTATTAAACATCCTTAATGGTGTGACCTATTATGCGGATGAGTATACCAAAATCACCAGATTTGGAAAATTATGAAATATTATATTTCATGTAATAAGTCTTCTGATTCATCCATACATAATATAAAATAATTTTCCATTTTTAGGTCTATTAACTTTGTGATTCAATGAATGAACTCATGACAGAAGAATTTAAAAATCCCTACATGAAATGAATTTATTGAAGCCCTATTATGATGTGGAATCTATTTTGTGGTGTGTATTATTCTTATGAAAATTCCAAATGAATCTTATGAAATGATCCCATGATTATTATGAATCAATTATTTTCCAAACTTTTGGACTTCAACTTCAGTCACACCATAATACTTGTACTCATCACATGACTAAAATATACTAGAAAATTTAGAAGGTATATCTATACATGCCTATATAAATCCATACTTCTTAATAATATAAATATAATTGAAAAAAATTGAATCAATATAACTTGTGTTTTTAAATAGTAATAATAGATAATTTGCCTATTTTCTTAAAAGGGTTCACATAACCAATTTTTTTTAACCATTTGAGCGGAGAAATTGGACCAATATATGAGTGAGATCACATCATTTTGTAAAAATACCCAGAGAATGTTTTGGGGAGTAAAATTTATTAATGACTATATTAGAGTGGGGAGAGCTTCATTAGGATAATTTATTTTTATGTGGGAGAATATTTGAGGCTTGAACACATTTTGTATGTTGGGAACCAAACATGATGGGACCAATCTAGTTAGACAACCCTAGATACAAAAGGAAGATCATTTATGGGATTGTATAGAATTTTTGGTAGGTTAATCTTTGAAAGTGTATAACATTGTAGGGTGGGAATCTAATTGGAGGCATTAGAGATTTTTAGAATCATTATAAGGCGGATTCATAGGGATCATTTGATGAAAGAAAATCATGGGAATCATACAATATTAGAGATTGGGTTGTTTAAACACATGAAGTATATTTGAGGAAGAAATAAAATGTGAGAGTCAAAACCTCTCCTTGAGGTTTTGGTGACCCTCTTTAATCCATTAGTTTCTTGTTTTTATGATAAACAATTATCATATACTATAAGGAAAGTAACATTTAGAGTATTTTTTACGTTGTATATTAAAATTAACACAAATTATTAAATTTTAATAATAATATATTTTTATTTAGAATTTAATTTTTGTTTATATAAATTCTTTTTAAATTATTAAACACTTATAAATGTAATAAGTAACAATTTTTTTAAAACATCACTAATTAATTAAAAAATATATATATGGTACATGTCACATCTCCCTTAAATTGTGACTACTTTTTATTTTATAAAGTCCATCTATTTTCTTCATCCATAATTTCTAGGTTGATCAAGTCCATATTTAATACTTATCTTAATGTATATCTCCACTATTATTATGTGATTTAACCTCTTCTTTGTTTTTATAGGTTGTTTACTTTCGTTCTTTATTGATTTTATTGATATGAGTTCCAATTTAACCCAAGATCATGGGGGTGGGGATTGTGATAAGGACTTGATTAGTTATTTTTAGAAAGGAATTATATATATATCATGTGAATAATTATTCCCTCTTGGACTAGGTATGGAATTTATATTTATTATTCATTTTTTTTTCAGGTGTGAGTTTTGATTTAAGCTGATATCATGGGTTTTTAATTATAGGGTCTTGATTAGTTATTATTCTTGTGAAATTATTATTTTTGATGAAAAAATATATATATTTTATGAATACACACACTAAAGAACCTAGGGATTCATTATGATATTTTTTTTGAAAACACATAATAAACATACTTTATGAGAAACAATTCACAAAATAGTTACATGCACACAAAAAATATTTTTATATTGTATAATTTCTTTTATATTTTTACATAATATTTTAGAAAACACAATTTTACTACATATTACTTGTCAAAGTAGTGGAAAAAATATGAATGGAAGACTTTTTGATGTGAATTTGTGTTAAAGACAAATTATAGTCACATAACATCAAATAAATATTTCATATATTATTTTTCAAAATTCCATAGAATATATATATTTTAACACATGATGCTTACTTTTTATATCTATTTAATTTTTTTGATAAAGAAAAATGAGTTCTTGAATAACATAATGTTGATAAAAAATTTATAAGTTCACTGAATATATATTGAAAATTCAAAAAAATGCATGTTCTGTGTCAAATATTAACTGTTGAAGGGAATAAAATATTTGAACTAAATATTGGAAAAAAATAAAAATTAGATCAAATGTTGAACTATAAAAGAGGATCATTAAATATAATAAACCTATACATAGAACATTGAGAGTACACAAAACATCTAAATTGAAACATTTTTTATGGAATAAAATTTATTTTTTAATGAAGAAATATTGATATATTGAGAAGAACATTGATTGAAAATTAGAATAGAACATGTGATAATGATAGAAAAAATTGTTATTAGTAAATGATAACTTAGATAGAACATATAGTTTATAGAAAATTTAAGGAAAAATTTATAATAATTAATATATTTTCATAGATATTTTTTTTAAATTTAACATTGCAATAAAAAATTGAATTTTGAAAATAACTTAAAGGAACGAATGAATCATAATATATAGATTATTTTTTAATTGGTTCCCTAAAATGTTAATCTAAAAGGTTTTATATAATATAAATTAACTAAAAAAAACATATTTACATAGAAATTTTTATAGGACATTATGATTTGAAAAAAGGATGAGTATAATATATTTCTTAAATTTTAATATACTCATAATTAAAGCTAATAAGAAAAATAAAAACACAAAATAAATAAACCAACATGCCAGAACATTTTTTAAAATAGGTAATGAAGTTATTTTATCATTTAAATTGAGTAACTACGTTTGAATATTTTAAATGGAAATCATTTATAGTGATAATTTACTATAAATAATAATGAAGTGTTAATCATGTTCATTTTGGTGGCCTTGAATTAATCTACCATGAGTTTCTATGAATTTTTCTAAGTAATAAAGCAATCACGAATTCAAATTTTTTGTGATATCACTATAAACAACTGAGGAATATCATTTTTCATGATTCATATTTTAAATGATTATAAAAGAATATTCATTCCAAAAAAAATTTCATATATTATAATAGGATATGTTTATTTGTAATGAACTAGCACAAACTGAGCCAAGCCATCACCTAAACTGATCTATTATAAGGCCCGAAAAAATTCCCAATCCCTACGGGTTGAAAATAAATGCCTGAACCGGATAGATTTAAGTGAAAATCAATGAGGGTCTCATGATATATTAAACCTTTTCACATATGTTCCAAATATAAATTTATATAAAAACTAACTTAGGATGAAGATCTCATTCTCGTTCTTTAAAATCCCATCATTCAAACTAGTTTTGAAGAAATAAAATGTTAAATAATCTTAAAAATCCAAATTCATTCTTTAGAAACATAATAAATTATATTTAAATATAAAATACGTCCTAAGGCTTGTTCTTTTTCATAAAAACCATTTAAAGAAACCCATAAAGAGTTTTAAAGATACTTGACACAAGAAAACATCAAACTTAAAAGAAACAAATGAAATTCATATGAAAAACCCCATTAGGAAAATCCACAATTCCCATATAAAAAATTTATATTCTCATTAAATAATTATATATTACTATAATTTTATTTTAAATATATTTATAACACACAATCATCCCATGAATTTCATAATTAAGTAAGTGTATTAAAGATCCAACTAAAAAATAATAAAAAATATGTCATAATGTGTTTCTTTCTATAGAGAAAATATGAACGAGAAAGAAAAAAGCATGTAAAGGTACTTAAAAAATGTTATAAACAATACAAACCCTATATTTACCTTGAATAATGGACAAGGGTTCATGGAGGAAAAATAAACCTAGGAGAAATGGTGAGTAGATTTTAATTTTAATGTAGATGTCTATTCATTGTGTCCCTTCTCCTTACCTCCAAAAACTATTTCTTTCTATATTGGTGAGTATATTTTAATTTTCATTAGTATTTTCTTCATGATATATCCTCTTACAATAATGTAAATAATGTACTTGTTACCTTATGACAAAACCTTAAAAATGATTGGATTAAAAACCACATTTCTCTACCATGATGATGAAATTTTTGAATCATGTCTTTGAAATATTCCCATTCATTGTTATGTTATTTTCATTCATATTGAATAAAATTTAGAATATTTACCTTTCTCTGCAAGGATTTTGAATGAGGAAATAAACATGTTAAGAATTTTCTTTCTAACTCATCCCACATAGTGATGGAATGAATGGGAAAGCTCTGAATCCATTCTATTTCTCTTTACTTTAATTAAATATATAAAAATTCAAAGCCTTACCACTACACTTGAGACAATTTGGAATTGAAATTTCTTACAGAGTTTGAGAAAAATTAAAAAGTGTGAGTTATATTCTTTATGTGGAAATATAGAAAACTGAACAATATTAGTGATCATTTTGTTAGTGGCTGGTTTACTTTAAAAATTATTGGATGCAACGGATGGAACAAGAATGATCAGTTGAAGTCCTTTGTTGGATGACCTCTTGTAGTCAGTTATCATTCACAACCATAGATCTCTTTATGGTACCCATAAAAACTAATTTTGTTCTACGCCATCCATGGTCACAAATTCTTTAATCTACCTCCTTAGGCTTCATTCGAGGTCAGGTTCGTATTGGAAAATATCACTGTCCTTTGATCATATTGAGTGGTCATGCATAACAATTTAAATCTAAAATTAAAATAAGCACACCAAGAATAAAATGGGAAAATAAAATAACAAATAAATTTAAAATTTAAACCCCCAAAAATTAATTTAAAACCTTCCCCAACAATGGTTTTAGAAATTTGATGTCCATTAATACATCATTAATTCCTTTGAGTTTAATCAAATTTAAAAATATAAAAATACTATACCATTGGAAACTAACCAATTTAATAGAACCAATTTTGAGCTCAAGGTAGAACCCATGATATAGTGAAAATTGATATTATGTATTTTAAATGATTAATTAAAAAAATAATTTGGGTGAGATTAATTGAAAAATAGAACAAATAAATATATTGGGTTTTTTTATCAAAATGAGAAACCGTGATAGGATTTTTAAATTATGGGTTTGTGTGTGAATGATTTTTAGAAATTAAATTATTTTGAAATTTTTTCCTTAAAATTTGAGACATAGGATGAGCCTTAGTCTTGGTATAACTCGATGGATCATAGGGAATCATTAATTTGTTCAGTTTTAATAAAAATTAAAAATTTATAAAAACTCAAACTTTGGAAACTAACGAATGTAATGTAGAAAGTGGGGAGGGAGTTCAAGGTCGAATCCATGAGATGATGAAAAATGACCTTTTTGCTTTAAAATAATTAATTTCAAAGATGATTTGGATGATACTGATTGAAAAATAGAACAAATAAATAAATTATTTTTTTATAAAAATGAGAAAGTGCTATAGGTTTTATAAATTACATGTTTATGTGTGAGTGATTTTTAGAAATTAAATTATTTTTTCATTTTTTTCATAAAAGTCGAGGAAGAAAATTATCCTTGGTATTGGTATCATTTACTTAACATAAAAATTCCCTTTTCATATGTTCGTTTACTTTGGTTTTTTAATGAATTAATTATATCAATACCATTTTTAAACATAATCATTTTAACTTACAAAATGGTCATAAAATATTATAAAATGATCAGTTGCCTCATTTTTTTGTCTTCTTAATCAAGTTTTCAATGTTCCTAAAATTAAATAAATAAAACAATGGAAGAATTAGATAAAGAATGAGACATCCCAAAAAATGATCAAATATAATGTGAATAAAATACACACACACTCCCTAATTATTTTATATCACCCGACACAAGATAAAATTACCTTCTTAGGGTATTCCTGAGAGGATTTAGGAGAAAGAAGGAAATAATGGAAGGGATAGTAGAGGATTCCATTGTATATAACTTTTTCCATGGAAATACCTTTCTTCATTATTGAATGATTTGGCGGAAAATCTAATCCATCTTTTAATGGGAATATAAGACATTATCTTTATTGTATACATCTCCACTTAATTTAATGTATCCTTATAATGTTTTGGGAATGCTGGGCATGCGTCATGGAAAGAATTACCTTCAAAAACTATCTTTCATAACCTACTTCACTTTATGAGTGCTTTCTTGGAATTTCATGTTGTGAATTACCTACTCACAATGTAAATTGTTTATTTAAGTGTTTTTAGATTATTTTGTAGTTTATTATTAAATTTTTATCCTCATACTCCATCATTGACCCATCCCATGTCTCAAAGAATCATTTTTTTTCTAAAATTCATTTCCATTTTTCTCATTTTCTCCTTAAATATTTTTTGGGTGTAACCTTCCATTATAGAAATAAAATTTTTTAATACTTAGAAAATTTTAGCCATTTAAATTAAAAAACTATGAATTTTATATTTAAATAAATATGAATGAAATATAAACATCACATCCCATAAAAACTAATATCTAAAAGAGCACTTGAAACTCACAGTGAAAACACCCAGAGCTTAACCGTATGTGAATCAATAAAGGGTCACAAAAAAGTATCAAACATCACAAATAGAGTTACACTCAAGACTTATTCTGATAACCTAACTTATAGAATTCCTAGAGAATGTTTAGGAAGATACAATTAAAATAAACTCACAAATACAAAATATAATCTCTATCAAAGAATTGATCTTAAGAAAACCATAGCCAACTAGATAATTAGAAGGGTTACCAACCACTAAGGAATAAATAATAATTCATAGACAATATCAAAGAGTATAATTTTTTTGTTCCCACCACCCCATTTTTAATTTGGGAGGAGTCCAAAATTTTAGTAAACTTCTCCAAATAAGGAGAAGATTCACCTTAAGTATCAACCAAAAGATAATCCCTATAATTTATTTGTTAACCATTCTAGGAAGATCACTAAAATAAAACAAGTCATGAATCCATTAAGGTCATGCCTCAAAATTAAAATCAAAAGGTCCCATTATATGAAAGGGAAAAATACCAAAACAAATTCCACCAAATACAAAAGTTTCATTTATTGAAAATCAACAATGTCTTGATAAATAATTTATAACCCATTTTCCCCAAGGCACACATTTTATCAAAACAAACTAATTATTTAAAAATAAATCAACCTTGGTTTATAACACAACTAAACTTTAAAATTAAACAGAAATATTTTTATAATTTTATCATAACTTATTAACAATTTTTAACTATATAAAAAATTAAAATCTAAATGGAAATCATTTCTCTCTTTAGTATGATTTGAAATTTTCTCTAAATTAGATGAAATTTTTTATAACATTTATATAAATTTCAACTCAAATTTCAAAATTACCTTCCCTAATAACAAAATAAAATCAACCACTTTGTAAAATGTTTCATGAAAAACATGGGAATCATTTTCAAACAATATTCCAAAAATAGTTTTAAAACCAAGATTTTATAAAATTGTCCCCTTTTACTATTCCAAAAACAATCACTAAATCCTCATTTATAAACATGAAAAACAAATAATATGACCAAACCTAAATAAATCCATTTTAATTACATAAATAGACTATAAAAAACAACTTAAATCTATACCCAATAAGTGTAAAACACTTTGAGGAAAGTCTGAAATCTAGAGGGATCAAAAAAATTCCATGAGGGATAAAAATATTTTTATTGTTTGGTCTCATGATTTTTCAATCTGTGCACCAATCTGGAAATAGTATCTATAAAGATTTCATAACCATTCACACAATCTACACATGGGTGAAAAAATCGTGCATTTTATTTGTGTGGGCCCAGTTCAACTCCCACTTTTATCCCAAAATGAAATAGGAATAAAAAAATCACCCGTCAAACTCATCATGAATCCAAATACCATCCTTTCACATAAAAATACATCAAAAAATTAATAATAATTCAAGATTAAATAATCAATATTCACTTTCTATGGAAACTTGATGTTCTTAATAAGAAATAACTCATAAGGCACTTCCCTGCACCTACCTATAAAGTTTCAACCTTCCTATATAAATACTACCAATACATATAAAAAATAAAAAGATAGAATCATATAAAACATAGGAACATCCAATTTATACCATTTTTTAATGAACCATATTGGGCAGACCTGACATGTCACCTAAACAGATCCATCACAATGTCTGAAGGGAATTCCTTATTCCCATGGGTGAACAACTAGTTCTTAGGAAAAAAATATAAGTAGAAATAAATGAGGGTATCATGAGCTATGATCCATTTTAACCTTAAATTTAAAAATTATCTATTATATATAAACTTACTCCATATATTTATTTCTATCTTATTCATTAAAAATCTATCATTCAAACCATTTAGGATGCATTAAAATTCACACTGATCTTTAAAATCAAAAGTAATTTTTTAAAAATAAAAAAATTTCATTATAAATCAAAATTAATGAACAAGGACTATGTATTTCATTTAAAACTATTTAATGTAACCCATGAAAATTTTAAAATATGTATGGCACATTAAAACATAAACCTTAAAAAACACATGAAATTTGTGTGAAAGTCACTTTGTTCCAAGAAACAATTTCCATAGAAACCCTTTATATTCTCATTAAATCATCATATATAAGTATAATTTTATTTAAAATATATTTCTAACACTCAACCATCCCATAAATTTCATAATAAAATATGTTCATAGAAACACCTACCTTAAAAAAATCGAAAATAAGTTGTAATGTTTCCCCTTCCTTGGAGAACACCCAAACGAGCAAGGAAACACCCTCTATGGGTCCTCAAAAAGAAAACCAAGATTAGAACTAATATAAACCCTAAATTTTTCTTTCATAGAGTATTAGGGTTCATTTAGGAAGAAAAACATTTCAGAAATACGAGATAAATAAGAAATAATAAAATAGAGGTGAAAAATATGAGTTTACCTTGAAGAATGCTTGAAATCTGGAAGAAAGGAGGAAAGAATCAAAGAAAAAAGAAGATTTAATCCTCCTAGGGATCCAAGGGAGGTAATATAAATAATATGTAAGATATAGGATAGGAAAAACATAAAAATTTTACAGGTGGAAAAGAGTAATTTCAACTTTAGATGAAATCTAGGTAGACTACATGATTTACCCGTAAAGTTTTCCTAATCATGAACTGACCATTCATATGGGACTATCCAAATTATATAATGATGTATGGTTGACTCACATGGTTTCAAATAACCATGTTCAAATTTTGTTCCATAACCTTTATGCGCACTCACATGTAAAGGGAAACTGTATGATTTCCCACAAGAATCACACTAACTGTGAGCTACTTGTGTGAAGAAACCACTCATGTTCATAAATGAACTGAGGAACCCTCTTTGAGAGGTTACCACATAGTTTAAAAAAAGATAAATTTGTTAACCTATAAACAAAATTAACTTCAATTTTAAGGTTATCTCCATGTATTTCCAAACTATCTTGTGACTGTACACAAACTACGGATAAACGAAATTTTTAGAAAATTTTAAAATTCAATCCCCAAAATTATAAAAAATTAAAGTTACCCACAAATAAAATTAAATAAATAAAATAATATTAACACATGTGTTAAAATATAGTTCATGATGAACATCAAATATGACAACTGATGAGAACATTGACCATGATGCATATCATAGTAGGTGGTAAGGGTTATCATAAGAAACAATAAAGGAAGGAAATCAAAATATTTTTTAGAGATTTATTTAATGAAACTTGATTGATCTTAATTTAGATATATTTTTACCATATATGAGATGGTGAAGAGGTTATTTTCTAAATATATCTATAATTCTCATATAGTGATATTTTGATCGAAATTTGACAAGGTTCTTTCGAGGTTTGAATATGAAATTATATTATGTCCATGATTTAAATAAATGGAGATTATATAAATATTTGATTTTTGATGGAATTTGAAACAAGGTATTCATTAATTAATATACATCAATTATTCATGACAGAAGAATATTAATGAAAATTATGAGATATAATGGAAAAAATTAAATAATAGAAGTATTTAGAGGAATTCATGTTGGAGAATATTTTACCCTGAGAAGATCAAAGTACATGGCTGTTGTTAATATAATTCCCAATATAGCCTAAATAATATTAAACTAATATAGTAATAACCCATATTTAAAGACAATATTTTATTTATTCTATATGAGATTATTCATTATAAACATGAGTGATTCTTTTACTTTATTTAGAGACAATCCATGTGAGTTATGGACGATACTTTCTCAAACATCTCATGTATTCACTTAATGATATTAGTTAAACATATCTTAATCAGACTTTAACTAATCAACTTAGGGGTAAACCTTGTAAAGATACTATGAACTTACTTTGCTAGTTTTATATTTTTATATACTATTGATACTGAGGTTTCATAATTATTGGACCCTTACTTTAACAAATATGAAATTTTTATTTTGAAGAAATTTTAAAAACTGGTCAACATTGATTCAACCCCTAATCTCAAGGATTCATCCAACCTCTCTTAGGGAACCAAAATCAGTATCAAATCATCCAAGTTTCATCTATTATGGATCCATTAAGATTTGATATAAATTTATTTTGAGTATTTATTATATATTTATTATTAACTTATTAGGATATCAGTTTTATGATTATTGAGGTAGGATTTTCTATGAATTTTATTAATAAAAAATGAGAATAATATAAAAATAATCATAAGATTTATCTCTTTATTAGATAAAGAATTTAAAAATTTAATGGGTCTCAAAATTTATTATAAAATTTGGGGAAAATCAAAGAACATATACAAAAGGAAATAAAAATTTCAAACAATTTAGTTAAAAATTTATAGAGATAAAATTGGAGATGTAATGATATTGAATAAGGAATAATTTGATGATTTTTTATAAAAAATTATTGAAATTATTAATAAATTTTGAGGTGTTGGTAAAAATCTATATGAATCCACTATGTTAAAGAATATATTCATAATACTTCATAGTAGTTTTTATTATAAGGTCTCAAAACCTGAGGATAAAGACTTATATCAATTACTTATGGACAGTTTACATAAAATATTCATTTCATAAGTGATGGGGAATGATTATGTTTTTAAAAAGAAAATCAAATAAGAAAATTAGGTAAATTTTAAATCCCAGAAAAATAGAAAAGAAGATAATGAATTATATCTCAAGTCTAGAGATGAATATATGAAGAAAAACTTTAAAATATAATGATTTTAATTTAAAATAATTTAAAGGGTAGAATAAGAAATTAAAAAATAAAATTTCCCATAAAATTAGTTTTTTATTTTAGGTCATTTTTTTATTATAGGACATTTTATTATTGATTTTACAATGAAAAAAATTCTAAAAAGGAATTTGATCAATAAGTTATAATTTCAATAAGGGAATACATTAATGACTTTAATTCTAAAAGGGAGAAGAAATATTTTCATAAAGAGAAAATATTTTCAATAAATAAAATAAGAAGTATCACGTGTGAAGAAGAAAAGGATGATAAAATAACTATTAATAATTAAAATTAGAATATCAATAATCTAATTAAATGAAAATAATTTTCAAAACTCATGTTCAAAGAAATAAAAAATGTTCAAGAAATAAAGAA
This sequence comes from Viscum album, assembly GCA_963277665.1. Classification (NCBI taxonomy): domain Eukaryota; kingdom Viridiplantae; phylum Streptophyta; class Magnoliopsida; order Santalales; family Viscaceae; genus Viscum; species Viscum album. Next base: position 189,925,117 of record OY728166.1, read on the forward strand.
AATGAGAAGAATGTTATTTGTAGAAAATACCAAATTCTGAGTAAGAATATTTTATTGATCAAAAATATAATCTTAAAAAGGAAATAAATATGAAACCAACTGAAAATGGGAAGAAAAATAATAAATGAATTTTATTTTCAAGAAAATTAAGATGAATTTATTAAAGAATTTTGGATTAAAAAATCCCATATAGTTGAGCTTGAGAAAATAAAAAATAAAATTTATGGTGAAGAGTCTTTTAAGGAGAAAAAGTTAGTGGAAGTAAAACCAAAACATATTGATATTGAAAATACCTTAAAAATTATGGAAGAGTATTTTTAAAAATCCTCATAAGTATAAGTTAAAAATTCATTGAATTTTTAGAAAATAGAATCTTTGACTAAGAAATTAGAAGTGTGTATTAACTTTTAGAGACCTTAACCTATGGGGAAGTAGGGTTCATTATTCTTTGAAAATATTTCTTATTTAAACTCTAAGATAAAAGAAGAAAACATTATTCCAAAAATCTTATATTGTTAAAAATACTTATTCTAATAATAAATATTTTAAAAATAATTCTAGGAAAATATGGGTTGATAAAAATAGTGAAAAACACAAGTTGATATCGAATAGGATTGAAAATACTAAAAAAATATATTTTAGAATTTTTTTTTTATTTATACAACTCCAAATCAATAATAAAACATATCTATATAACGAATTATAATGAATAAAACTTGAATTTATGGAAACTAATAGTATTGTGGCTTATATAGTAATAAAGCCTATGTTTATTGGTAAAATATTTATATTTTTAGAAGTGAAATATAACATATTGTATGGGTTATCCAACATTTAAAGAGGAAGAATAATTCTAGGAAGAAACAAGTTGTTTTAAAGAAGAAAGATTATAATATATACTGGCAAAACATATTTGACTATTTTAAATAAACATATGGGATATGTGATCAAGATGGTCATAATGTTAAAAAATTCTTAAAAACACTTCAGGAATAATTAAAAAAACTAATTTATTTTAAAAATAAACAAAAAATAAGAAAAATTGACTAATCATATGTTGTGATGGTGGAAATATAATCTAACAAAAATGAAAAGTAACGATTCTTAGAAAATAATTATTTTTATCAAATAACTAGAGACAAAAAGAACTTAAATAACATTTAGAGGAATAATTTGGGTTCAATGTTATTGGAAAATGATAGTTCTTAAAGATCAGAGATGTATGTATTATTGAGATTGAAGCTCAATAACATAAATCTAAAGTGGTATTGTTTATTGATTGATTGAATAATAATTTTATTAGTTTCGGTTAATTTTATGATGATGATAATGAGGTAAGTTTTAGGAAAAAAACTTATATCATCAAAGGTTGCATTATAAAAAAATTATAATTTAGGTTGAAAGAGTTATTGGTAGTTTATTTCAAATTAAAAACTCACAAAACTCTTGATATTATTGTTTAATGGATTATAAAAAAATATTCAATAAAATACTTGACCATCTTGGATAGAGGGTCAGGGATAAAATTTATAAAGAATAGTCTATGATATATCATCCAAAATTGATGAGTTAAATGAATATTTCATGTTAATCCTATTAAAAGTGAAAGATTATACATGGATTTAAAAAAATAGTTATCATACAATCATAGAGATCACTTTAATTAATATGTTTTATGTTCGTTACATAAAATAACGATTTACTAAGGAAAAAATTGTGATATTTATGAAAAAATATTAAGACAATGAAAAAGTTCAAATTATTTAGCAATTTTTTTGAAAAATTTCTTAGTATGCTTATCAATAAATTGATGATTTAAAATTGAATGAAATAAAAATATAGGGAATTTCAGTTTTATCTAGTAAATAATAAAATATAATATGAATATATTACTCTATATGAACCTCAGAGAAATAGAGTAGTTGAGTGAAAAATAGTAGTCATGTATAGATGTGGAGAACTATTCTCATCAAGTATAAAATTTCAAAATTATTTTGGAAATAAACTTTGCAATTTTTTTACATTAAGAGAATATATTTTCTTACACTAGAATGAAACACGAATAAATATGATATATGGTATAAATGTATTAGATCTATGAAATAATTTTTAATTTTTGGTAGTATGTATTTAATCATGATAAAGAATCAAAATCAAAATATGTTTGATTAGAAATCCAAAGAAACATATTCATGGATTATCAATCAAATGACAGAAACTATAAGAACTAATATAAAATTTCATATAAAATAGTGCATATTTTTATTTTATTAATTTTTGAAACTAAACCCATTATTATATAATTTAACAATAAAGATAATTTAAATTCAATACTTGATGATGTAAAAAATTATAAGAATATGTATGGAGGAAATATAAAGATGAATAAATCCTTGTTGAAGTTGATTAAGAATGCCTTAGTGATGAGGACAAATATGTTATTGGAGTCTTAAAGAAAAGGTATAAAAATTTATAAAATACATTTGAGCTTAGAAACATCATTGAGTATATAGACTCGTTGGTTTACATAACAAAGAGATGAAATTAACTAATCAAACTAACTTTCACTACTAGAAAATTTATATATAACTATAGTTCTATAAACATAGTCAGTAGAACCGTGGTTATATGTTGGTATATGAAATTATATATGTTATCCTATATCTATAAAATGGTATAAAACCATATTCCATAGGAGACATGGTTTGTGGCCATAGATCAATGTGCGGAATACATTGCTTACACGATAAGGGTGCAAGAAGGTCCTATTACCATATGCCACATGTATCGTAGATATAGGTCCCTTGGGGGGATACCCTGTAACAACCTGAGAATTTATGAGAATTGTTCTTTTTAATTTAATTGATGTCTTGTGTTGTATGCTACACCAAAATTATCTTGTTCTACATGCAACACCGTATTAGCTTGCAGTTTATGCAACACTATTCTTGGCGCGTGTTACACACAATTTCAAGTTCATTTTGTAGAAATTATTTTATGTAACAATAAGTATAGATTTTGGTTAATGTATAAATGAAATAAGTTTTTATTATTTTATACGCAACAAAAAATAGAGCTTGCACTACACACATCCTTGACTTGGCTTGCATTACACGCAATCGCGACCTTCCTTGATAGTGTGTGTAGTACGCAATACCGGGTTTCACTAAACAATGACATTTTGTTATAATATTATTATGAAATAGCCATTATGAATAGTACTAACTACATTTTTAATGTTATAAAATTATTATTCACCTTACACATTTTCTAGAACATTGTGTGTGAACAAAATAATGTTTTCGAGTAAAATAATTATTTTTCAAAAAATGCAGTTTTGCCGCCTTTTGATGGCGCACACACATTAAATTTAGTTTTTGACATGTTTATAAGTTCAATTTGACAAAATAAAATTCTTCTTTGAAATCAGGATATAAAAATTTACTTTGGATAAATTTTTCATATTATTCTGATAACTTTCATATTTTAATGAATAGTAAAAACGTGCTATATTTTAATTAAAAACAACTTTTTTCATCGCAATAATTTATATGGTTAAATTATAATGTTGAATAGTTTTAAAGTATAAATATAATATATTTTTACCATTTAATATAATTTATGTCATTACCATTAATTTTACATTGAATTCATAGGTAAAAACATTTCAATCTTTGACAATGTTTTAACTTTTTAAAACCCATTGTCTTAACAACGAGATTAATTTTAAATTAATTACTGCAACTTCTGTGTTTTGAATTTTGAAAAGTGGATTCCATATTTGAATTCAGTGGGTACAAATTATGTTAATTGGTTAATTTTATTTTTTTTGATATTATGAATAGTGACTACGGTAATTGTTATTCACTACAGTTAAAGGTAAATCAGGTAATTAAGGGTAAAAATAAGATTATAAAATTACCCTAACACTTGAAAAAAATCTATTGGATGAATAAAATTAGACGCATATCACCTAAGGGTCATATTAGATTCGTTTCATGGACTATTGACCATGAAAATGATATAATTATAATTAAAACCAAAGAAATTGACAACAAGTCACTCTCTTAAATCTTATAAGTATAATAATTTTAATTTAGTGATAAACTTCATGAAACTTAGAACATTAATAGTCTCAAGAAATCTAATAAAACTATCTACATCATGTGAACTTATTTATAATTTTCAGGGATTAAATAATTATAATTAAAGGTGACACAATAGTGATGTTGAAATTATTTTATTGATTGAAATATCAAATAAATAGTTTTAAAAATATTAAAATAAATATTATATGAAATATTTAATTTGGTCCACTAATTTTATAGATAAATATGACATGTTATAAATATATTAAAGCTTTTATTTAGAACATATATTCTGTGTGGATTTTATTTAAATTCAAATAAATGAATAGTGTCAAAATTGACATTATTTTTATTTTATAAAAATAACATAATATAAAATTGTTTAAAAATCACAAAAATATTTAAAAATTATAAATTAAAATTTATATGGTCTAAAATTTCATAAATAATCCAATTATGGACAATTCAAAACACATAAGTAATTATTTATAACAATTTAAAATTTAGAATCTTATAACCACAAATAAAATTAAATAGATTAAATAAGGATAAATCAAGTTGATAATGTTTAAAATAAATTACCAACATGTATAAATTTTATTTGTTGATTATATTACAACCCTATATCATATAATTTTGTATTTGAGTCATTTTGGAAGTTTTTAAGTGGGGTTTGAATTTATTGTAAATTAATATTTTTGAGGTTTCCAATGGTGCCTCTCTCCTCCCTTATAAAAGGGAAACTCCTTCCTCTTCTCTTTACACAATTTTGAGCCTTAAATATCGTCCAAACCCTACCCATTTACCTTCTCAACTTCCCTAGAAACATTATAGAGGTTCTAGTCTCCTCAAAATACCAAATCTAGTGCCTTAGGAGGAGGTTAAGAAGAGGCGCGTCAAAGAAGAGGTAATATCCTTTACTGATTCTTTCCAATTTATTTCTTCTTCTACTTCTTCTTCTTTATTTTTTTCATCATAAATTAATAACATAAGTATCAATAATATAATTATATGTTATTATAAATATTAAAGAACCCTATTTCATCTTATATCCATCCTACGGAAAATGAAATCACCCCGCGTGCGTACGTACGGAATACCGTCTCCACGCCGTGGTGTAATCTGTTTTCCACCACCTTACTTGGATGGTTATAATGGTGTAAATAAATAAATAAATATGATTATTTTAAAGTGATATTGATTCTTAAATATTATACATACACTTCAATACAATTCCATGATCATGGGAATGATATCATCGCTCGTGCGTACGTACAGACTACCATCTCCACGAACGCGATGAGATTCATTTTCCATGATTAACCCTTCAAGTATGATTATAAAGTATATATAATAAATAATCATGAAATATATTAAATAATAATAATACTGTATTTATGTACATATATGTTTCATTTACTTAATTCCATTTAATTCAATAAGGAAACGAAAACAGCGTTCATGCTTACGTACGACCTACCGTCTCCATAAACGGTGTATTTCATTCCATTTATCGATCTGTCATATATATTTATATGATGAATATATATTATATATAAATCATGTTTTAAATTATGTAATTAATTAAATCAGTTTATAAGTATTAATATCAAGAACAACATGTCAAAACATGTACGATAAATGAAACGATTTTACCCAAAATGCTGCTTTAACAAGTAATTACAAAAGAACAGGTAATATAAAGTCATAAGTGAACCATATATGATATAATAACAATGAATATGATTCTATAATAAGTAAATTACATTATATAAATCATTATACATGATGTTCGGATACATACGAAGCATATCAGACATAAGGTAATGGATAATTTTTCAATCTCATTTTTATCCGAGATTGCATATAGATAAGTATTTACTGGGGTTATATTTTTCATCCATGTCCATAAAAATGTTTTCATAAAGTGTTTAATATTCTTTCATATATGTTTAAAGTCATGATTACCTTTTTTTACTTTTACATTGTATTATGGAAGGAATCTTTCTTTTGTTTACCATACAAGGAACTTTTACACTTTTCCGTTAAAAGTATGAGGAGAATGTTTTTTAACTTATATGACATGAACGGGTTTTTACGGTTTCATAACGCCTTATTTTCATGAAGCTTAATCTACAATATTTCATGACTATTTTCAACAAATTTCGTTTCTTTTAAAATTACATGGAATTTTGTGAAAAGAAAATGATTTTGAAAAGAAAGGATATTTTCCTCAAGAATTCATTTCAAGTGTTTTGTCAAAACTATTTTCCATCTAAGATGACATTATTTAGTATGATTATGTTTCAAGTAAAATGTCTCTATTATTTACATGGTTTGATTCTTCTTATGATGAAATGATATCCATTTGTTTTATATGGATTACGTTAATATGGGATGATGTTTATGAAACCCATTTTATTCGTTGGGTTATGATGAATGATTTATGTTTATTTCGGGGCACAAGTAAGAATGATTTCATTATGAGATGGGTGGGACCTATATCTCCCTCCAATTCATTGGGTAAAGATTTATATCTCATGATATAGACATGCCTAGAATGGTAAGTTAATCTAGTTCAGTGATACAGGAGTGGAACGAGGAGTGAACTCGATTCAGAAAGGGACTTTGTCCACTAAGATGGTCTTGGCGGCAATGCCTTGGATACTATGGAAATAATATCATGTGCTTAATGGTTTTCCACAATTACATGTTTTATTCCCATTCTATGTTATCATATTTGATGTTTCTTTATGATATATGCCTTACGTACTTCCAAGATTTATGTCTTTGCTCAAGATTTTGATGTTTATATTTTATGTTAAAGTTTTTGCATTCAAAGGTTTATGGATTATTTTATGTTCTCTATGTTTACCCTTACTGAGCATTTGAGCTCACCATTTTTATGTTTTATTTTCCCCAGGATATAAAGAAAAGTTTTAGGTAAGAAAACAAAAGGGGAAGCTCTTTATGGGAGATGTTTAAGATCTTTCACCATGATTAGAAGATTGTGTTCTGAGTTTCCAAAGACACTAAACTATTACGATCCTTGAGTGTTGGTTTTTGTTATGTATTAAGTATTTCACAAAAGTAATTTAATGTCCAAGTATGTCAGGTTTGGGGTATCTACATACCCTATATCTATAATTATATTGGATTTTGGTAATAGGTACCCTAGTGAGACCCCATATATCTACATGCCACATTTCCTATAGATAGAGTTCCCTAGAGAATCCCCTACCACCACCATCCACATGGACAATAGAAATGGGAAACCTGGGGGACCCCATATTGCCATGGACCATGTGGCCCCTGGAAACACATCCTTTATGGAATAATTTACTATGAAGGTCTACATGAACCATGTAAATACACCCCCATGGACCCCCTTATAGCCACAATCCATGAGGCTCATAGAAATATGTCATCCGATTGACCCCCTACCACCACGATGGACATTACTCATGGAGGTAGGTAACCTAGGACCATGGTCCATTTTCCCATGGGTATATATTATATAATAAATAATTAATGATATATATATATAATTATATATATATATATATAGAATATGGTCAGCGTAGTGGTAAAGGATTTTGTAGTATATGGAAGAGGTTTTTGGACCAAATCTCAGCATCATTTTTTTAAAATTTTATAATGATTATTACCATGGGTAGTTACCATGGCTATAACCTAGGATATGGTAATGTGGTTTATTAGTTCTGACCGCGACTATATCCTAGGGTATTCTATAATTCCAATAGCACCCATAGGCTAAAAAATCATTCCTATAGGCTATGGCCATAGTTTTCTCCAATGGATAAATATTTTTTCTCAAGTAATGATTATATCACTAGCTGACCTATGTTATATTGATAATGAAATTAAGCATAATTAATGAGTAACCAATATAAATAATGAGGTATATTATATTAAAATTAAATTCATTTAGGGAATAAAATAATTAGGATCAAGTGGGTGTTAAAAAATAAAATCAAAGATAAAGTGAGGTTTTGAGAATTAAATTCATAATTCTATTCAAATGATATTCTCTAGTATAAGACATTGAATTTTAGGATATTTTATCTCTTATAAATTTTTTTGAGAAAATTATAATATTCCAGTAAGTAATAATATATAAGTGATATAAGGTGTACCAAATAGGTGTTAAATCTGAGTTTCAACACTGAACTAGAAGAATGGATTTTCATTGAAAAACCTAAAGGTTCTAAATACTTCATTGATGAAAGAAAGTGTAAATGTTAAATATATCATCATATGAGAGGAATTAAGCTTCATGAGATTGGATTTCTAAATTAAATAATTATCTAATGAAGATAAATTCCATTAAAGATAGTGTCTATAGTAATATCTACATGAGGGATATGAGTACATGTACACTAATTCTCGTTGTTTATATTGATGAAATAATTTTTATAGGAGAAATTTTATATCTATAAAAAATAATTGAATAGATAAAGAATCATTTTAAAATTTCAATGTTTGTTGAGGTACAATTCATATTGGTATGAGAAGCAATAAAAAGTGATAATTATATAAGAAAATTTCTAAGTAAATACTAAATATTTTTGGTATATAATAATCCAAAGAAATATTTATACAAAATAAAATAGGTTTAAAATTTATCAAATATGGTTAATGTAAAATTAGAAAACAAAATTATGATAATTTTTTTATCAAAAGTCTATGTTATCTAACTAAGTCTAGAAATATTTTTTAAAGTCACATTGTGTGCTATATTTCAAAGCGATCCTAATTAATCACATATTAAAGTTTCCAAAATAATTTTTAGATATGTTCATGAAGCTTGGCATCATGTATTATATTATTAAATAAGAGAGAAAATTATTTATTTGGATTAACTAATTAAAACTAGTTAGGAGAAGTGGATTATAGAAAATCAATATAAAGAGGTACTTTATTTCATAGAAATAGATGTGTGAGTTGGAACTAAAAAACAAAAATTATGTTATAATAACTATTTCTAAAATTGAGCATATAATTTCCACACAATCATATACAAATATTCCATCAATAAAAGAGTAGTTTCAAGACCTGATGGTGAATATTGTCTTTCCATTAATAATTTTCTGTGATAATTAAATTTAAATAAAAAGTTTCAAGTTATTAATTAATATTATTTTTGTGCCTATATAGGAATATATTACATTCATCTTTATTAATGATTTATAAAAATAAATATTTCAAGGGATAAAGTTGAAAATGAATATTTATCATTCCCTATTCACAAAATTTGGTATGATTACATCGATTTTTTTCCTTAATTATTTTTTCCATATTTTTGTTAAATTGGGATAAAATTTATCCCATTACCATAGGTGAAACTTGTTTATCCACCTTATTCAATTCATATTATATGTAAAACTCTTCATGTTCATAAACATATTCTTATTTCTTTGGAAAGTGTTATCAATAAATGCAAATCCATCCCTTAATGTTTTATATCTCTCTAAATAATAATCATTTTCACACCCTTACCCTGATTTATTTTATTTATTTTACTTATTTTGAGCCTATTTTACCTCTGTATCCTTATGGTCTGAATTCCCTTGAAATTTATTTCTTTTGGGAACTTAGTTCATGTTGCATGGTCAGTGCATGATTGTCACTAATAGTGCGAAAACCATGTGATAAAACTTTAATCTTTAATAGAACCAACCACATGGTTGGAGAATGGTTAGTCAAAACATGGGTCATTACTATGAAGGGTGTTCTAGGTTCTCTTTTATGAGGCACATGATTTGACTAACCATGAATCCAAACCATGCATAGTTCCCAGCTTATCAATTTTTTTAAATTTATAAAAATACCCACCCCAAAATTTACCCTAAAATCGAATCTTACTCCCATACTCACTCTTGTTCAAAAGACACATCTAGGAGTCCCCTACCAATCATAAAACCCTACTCTTAATACTCTCCTCATCAGAAAATATAAGGTTTATTCTTTATTCCTTAGGGTTTTATCTCTAAGGTCTGGGTTCCTCTTCCCTATTTTATCCTTTATCCCTTATTCTCTTCTTCTTCCCTCAATGCGACCTATCATTGAGGAACCCTATGGAAAGTGTTTGATATTTCATTTTGATTTCATTTCACATATAATGTTTTATATTTATTCTATATTACCTTCACCTTATATTCAAAGCTTCATGCCATCCACACTCAATTTATGGTATATTTTCTCTCACATTTGAATTTAAATTACAAAACCAATATTTATTATGTGGTTTTGTTATTTTTTAGGTATTTAATAATAGTTTTAAATATATTTAAGGATTATTTTATTGGAAAATAAAGTTTCACTTGATTTTTATTTCAATCCATCAGATTCGTCAAATTAGAAACTTGAGAAATGTCTATTTTATTAAATCATGAACCCATAATGGTTGAAGAATTGTAAGATTGGATTTTATAAATGTATTTGGATGTATATAAGATGTTTTCATCCTAAATTAAAATTATTTAATGTGTTAATGGATTTTATAAAAGGGTTTTGTGATTTATTAATTTTTTTTGTGAATTTTTAAAATCTTTGCAATTGTTTTTAAATTAGTTTCATAATTCATAATTTTTAAAGGTATGTTGTGAATCATAGTTTTCACTTTCAAGATAAATGTGTGAAAATTTAATTTAAATTCACTATAAGTTATATGTTTTTTTCTTATAAATTCAATCTTAAAGGATTTAGATGTGTGGCTTGATCTACCCTTTGTTGTTTATTTGTTTTGTATGTTTATGGTATTTTTATAATTTATTAGTGATGTTGTACTTGACTATTTTGTAAATTTTATTATTATTAAAAATTCATTGGAATCTGAAATACTTATTTAGGAAATCCTAGATCAAACATGGTCTATTCCACTAGTTATGATGTCACCATGACTAGTGATGTAGCTATGTGCACATTCCACTAGCCCAATGAATTAGTTATAGTTATGTTCCACTAATTAAAGGTTTTCCCTAATTAATGACATATAAGTTATAGGTTTTCCTAGACTTGGTAAAATTAGGATATTTTACCTTATATATTTTATTAAAATATTTTTTATATGGTTGTTCTACACTTGATTTATTTTGGTACTTCTCACTTATTATATTTTTATTTTTATTTTCAATGTAATGTTTACCCTTATTTTGATATAATTCTGTGATGTTTTATTTTATTATATCCAAATATTTAACCCACTTTATTAAAATGGTTTCCTAAGGTATATTGAAAAGAGTTGTTCAAAAATTAGTTTAATAATGGTAGTTTTAAGATGGTTTTTTAGTAAGGTTGGCTTATCCTAGTAAATTATTTTAAAATTTATTATTTTCATTTAAAATAAATATAAAAGAATTTTATAAACTGATATTGGATTTTATATACCTTTTCTAAAGAAAAATATTTGTAATAATATATTTCAAACGGGAGTGAAATAGATATTTTATTCAAAGGTTATTCATGGGGTGTGGTTTCCTTTGGAATTACTTATGGGATTTCATGCTTATGCCAATTAATATTTCAAGTTCTGGTTCATCTCTTGATTACTCATGGAGAATGTTTGGTTTTAGGCTTGATAATGACTCAAGGATTTAAATAAAGGTTATTTAGTGGTTTTATTTTATTTCCATTTCCCTGTTGTATCAACCAAATTAAACATTCCTATTGTTCTTTATTTTATATAATCAAAGGCGTTTGAGGACATGGAATCTTGGATGTTGAAACTAGGGGTTTTACTTTTTAGGAAGTTAGTGGTGAGAGAGATTTTGGTTGTTTTTTATTTTATTATATATCTACTTACTTGTTTGTTTTATTTGATTTTGTTTGGATGTCTGACTTATAGATGGTTTATGCCTAAATTTTTGAATAAGTTATGCTACTTACTTCATTACTTTTATTTGGGTGAAACTATTCCCATTGGTCATACATTGATTCCCTAAAACAAGTTTCTAGCCTGGAATGATTTGGAACATGACCCATGTATATCACATTCCAGATCTCGTATTTGATGGATGGATGAACTAGGTTTGTTTGTGAAAAAATGGTAATAGAGTTTTATGTTCCTAAGAGGTCCTAGTATTTAGAATTCCCTTTTCTATTTAGGGATTAACGATATATTGGAGATAAGGATCTTGAAACTCAAGAGGCACTTGTGGAAAGAGCATAGATAGACCTTTAGTTTTCAGGACTTGAATTTACATGATAATTCATGTTTGAGTATTATGTTTTGTATTACTACTAGTTACTTATAATATGTAATTTTTATGGTTATTTTTTGTTTTGAGGGATGATAAGGGGAGTGAACCGATGGAACTCGGTGAGCTCTCAAGGCCTATAAAACCATGAGGATCCTGAGTGCATGGTTTGAAATGATATTCAATTGTAGTTGTGTAGTTAAAACATGTTTTACTAAGCCATACAACCAGAATTCAAACAGACACTAGTCCCTCTTTAAATTATGTACTGGACTTTGTTTCCAATTAATTTTGATCATGTAATTTTTACATTTTTTGATTAAAACACGGGTTTTAATTTTTAAATCATGGTTTTAAAATAATATATTTCTGGTTTTGAAATTAATTAATTAATTTTCCAAAATTAATTTAAAGATAAAATTGGAATTTTTATTTTTAATAAAATGGTTTTAAAAAAATGTTATTTGATTTTTAAGAAGTTTGTTTTGGAATTAAATACCAGAGGATTTTATATGGTGTTTGTTAAATGATCTAAAAAATTTATGAGATGTTTTATAATAAATTATTTCATGTTTACTCAAATACTTTTAATATTTTAATTATTTAAATTGTTAATGTTTTAAACTTTAAAGGTGGCATCTTTTTATATCATGAAGGATTTTGGAAAATTGTTTTAAAATAACCAAGAATTATTGAATAACAAAATTTAGGTAGTATTTTTAGGAGGAAGTATAGTTTTATAAAAAAATTTATTTGGTTTTCTAAGAGATATGAAATTATTTTATGTTTAAATATGGGTAAAATATTCTTATTATGTGTTTACCTTTGGGAAATAAGTTTTGTACCCTAGATTTGAAATTGGTTAGTTTTTTAAAGGGAAAGGATGAATTTTGTGAAAGTGTTTTAATTTGGTCACTTTTGTTTTTAGGAATTCCTTTTTGGTATAATTTAGGTTTCTTTGATTTTGAAGTATGAATTATAAATTATTTGGGATTAATTTTTACATTTTTTCACTTTTTCTTCCAAGAATGGTCCCAACAAATTTGGTGAGTGTCTCTATTTTAGGATGATTTATGGGGTTGATTATTACACTATCTATTTTTTTATTTTGTAATGGTGATGATAATTTATTTTTGTATATTTTTTTCTTTCCTAGCCAAGTGTTGGTGGTGTTTATAATGTGGTTATTTTTTAATGTGACACTTTGGGATTCCCTTTAATTTTCTTGATGTGATGTTTATCATCATAGAAATATTATCATTTTATGGATTAGTTGTTCCATTTATCTCATAGGGTTTCTTTTTTTATTTCTTGGTTTTGTTTAGGATGACTATAAATTTCAAGCCTTGGTCATGTTAATGGGTAGTAGGGATGGGTTTTATCCCTAATATAGGTTACATCCTACTAGGAACTTTATTTATTTTTATGGGTTCACTGAGGTTTCAGTGTTCTTGGTGTGATGATCCGTGCCCCATCCTTTTCTTTTATATTCCAAGGAAACCATTATTTTTTCTTAGAAATGCATATATTATTTGAGGAAATTATAGTTTTATCTCATCTTCTCCCATTTTTATATAATTTTTTTCATTATTTTAGGTGATTTCCATCTTTATCTCTTTCTCTTAGAGAAATATTCAAATTCTATTAGCGATGACCTTCAATTATGTTATTTTTAAATTTTGTTATATCCCTTTTGAAACCTCCTTTCTTTGTTATGATCTTAATTGTGCCAGTTCCTAGGTGTTAGTTGATTTTTTAGAGAGTTATTGTATTAGTGTAATTATAATATAGTAGGGAGACCACCATCCGTGATCCATATGTAGAGATTTAGATTTATTTTAATGGGTGTGTGGATTTTTTCTAATAATGACACTATCGTGTTTGTTTGGAGGCCAATTCTGTGATTATTTTTCAACCACTCCCAACCAAAGGAAGAGTATTGAATTTTGGTTCTAATTTATGCTTTGAGAAGTTTATTTTGGATATGTGGTCATATTTTGTTGGTTTCTACCATATAATCCCTTTTAGTCAAGATGTTCCTTAAGTTTTGAGATTGTGTCTTATAGAGTCACCTATTTTCCTTCTTTGGGGAACCTTTCATCTGCATCAAATATTTTTTTAATTCTATTAGGGTCCTTTATGGTTACCTATATTAAGGGAATTGGAAACTTTTAGTGTGTCCCATTTCTATATTAAGGATAGTGTCATTAATCATTTTCAGTATTTTTAGTCAATCTCCATGTATCTCGGATCATGTCCTTATTATGAGGGTTAGAACCTATTTCTTTTTGGATCAACCATTTAATCTTAGGATTTCTAGGGGTATAAATAATTATAGTGGGTAGAATTTTCAAACCTCTACCTTGGTTTTACTTTATTTATTTAATTCATTTTTGATTTTATTTTATCCATCTCTTATTCTAGGAAAAATTCCTTTGAAATTTAATGTTTTTGGGAATACAATGCATGTATCATGGTTAACACATGGTTAGTAATAACCTTGAATAAATCATGCAATAGGATTATGGTTTTTAGTAGAGGCAACTATATATTTTTCTTATAGTTATTCTGACTATGAATCCTTCTCATATGGGGTTGCTTGAGGTCCTCCAGTAGGAGTCACATGGTTGGTGCATGATTTAGACAACCGTTCACACGACCCATATTATTAATTTTTTTATTTGAAAAAATACCTTACCCTCTAATTTATCCTAAAATAAACCATAAATACCCTACCCCTCTTATTCATGTAAAACATCCAACATCCCCTCCCAAGAACATGTCCTTTCTTAGACTCCTACCCTTCTTAGAAAATATAAGGTGGATTCTTTGCATCATAGGATCAGGTATACAATGTTAGAGTTTATCTTCTCTATTTTATCCTTTCTCCCTCATTATCTTATTATTTTCTCATGGTTCCCACTCTTATCCAAACCCTTGGGAAAGGGTTTGATGTTAGATTTGTGATATCATTGTGACCAGGGTATGCGATCTCTATTCCAGGTTCCCTTCACCCTACATTCGAATATTCTCACAATTTTTACTTGATTTAAGGTTGGTTTCCCCTCATATATTTCTTAAAATTCCAAATTCAATAATACTTTCATGTTTACATTCATGTTTTTGGTATTTAATAATAGTATTAATGTAATGACCCAAACTTTTATTAATGAAAATTACTCTTGATCTAATTAAATGTCTTATTATGTAAAATGGTTATATAACATATTCAATTCCTTGGTTTTATGTTTTTGGATTTCAAAATACCATTATGAATTAGGACCATTTCCAATATATTCGCTGAACAATGACCACATGATTAGTATAAATATAGGGCTTTAAAAATCCAATTTACTCAGAAAAAGGAAGTGATGACCTCATCCATTAGAATTTATACATATGAAGACCATTTTTCGGAGATCAGAAAGGAGTTGGCATCACTAGGATTCTCTCTTGACCAAGCCCAAGTCTAGCTTCAACACGTTAAGCTTCAGCAGAACTTCCTACGGGAGAAGTGGTAGTTAAAAGAGATTACCACCCGAGCGATGTTATCTAAGCATCCCAAAGAGTCTGTCACCATCACAAACCTTACCATTCGGTCTTATGAGGGTGTTATAAGGGGTTATGTAATAAGACCTTAGCACTATGATTATGTTCATTATTTTTGTATATAATAACGAATATACATTCATTTTATTATAGTTACTTTGTAAATTGTTTTTAAAGAACAAATAGAATTTTTAGTTAATATTGAATTAAGAAATACATTTTGATGAATTAATGTATTTTTTAATTAAATAATATTTTAATAAAATATTATTACTAAATTACTTTTTATAAGTGATCGTATAATTTTTAAGAATACAATTGTAATTTTTATTAAGGTTTGAAAGCCATTTTTGTCAAAACCCATGAATTTTACATAGATGTCAATTTTTATTTTAAAATTGAAATTAAAATATTTATAGATTTATTTATATAAAATTAATATCATTTTTGGATTCAGGACGTCGAAATTTTCCAAAGATTAATTTTTCATAATTTTTCGAGAGAGTCGAATTTTTGGGTAAAAATTAAGTACCGTTTAATTATATAATGTGTTTTATGACATCATAATGACAAATTATTGATGTAATAAAATACTATAAATGGGTTGTTATGCCAATATATGTTTTAAAATTAAAAAAATGTGATTTTAGTTTAGTCTTATTTATTTTACAAAGCTTTAGTGGACCCTTCAAGACTTATAAAACATTTTTAACTTTTAAAATGATTTCCTTGGGAGTGTGACTCACCTATACATAATCAAGGATAATATTTTAAGAATTTCGGCCATTGGAATTATAAAATAATTTTTTCAATGCTACAAATCATGGGAAAAAACAATGGAATGGTTTTTGGTTTTGATTAGTTTAATGTGTGGTGACCAAAACCTAAATAATGAAGAATTCCCTCTCTTTTCCTATATAAATCCACCCAATATCCCACTTACTCTTCACTCAAAGGCTTTGTAGCTCAACCAACCTCTGCCCTAATATCACCAGAATCCTCCCAAGGTGCCATAATATCCCAATAATCCTCTCTCAAGCCCCTCCCAAGCCTTTGGGATCACACTTCCAAGTAAGGGATTTCTTCTTTTCTCAATTTTGTCCAAATTTCATTATATTGTTATACCATTTTGTTTTAAATTAAAGATTTTGGGGTATGTTTTATCACCTACCCCATACTTCCCTCCTTATATATGAATGATAATATAACTTTTTCTATATCATTAATTCCTCCCATGTACACCCGTTACCATGCCAAAATTCCGTAAGGAATTTCTCTCTCCTCATTTACATTCAAGAAATTCATTTGTATTATGAATCTAAATTACACTACATATATTGGGAAGTGTATGTATATAACCCTATTACTGTCAATTTCATGTACATATGATAAGACACCCCTTTCTCTCTCTTCTACCATTTTTATGAATTCTTATGTCGTGCCATTTTGCGGTTGAAATTGCACCGCAATTTTCCAAGACAAAGTCCTTATGTAGTGAATACCATGCACATTTCTCTATCAAGAGTATTAAACTTTATGAAAATTTAATTATTGATTATATAGTTTCTTGTATGAATTCCACATTCCTTTATCATGGAATAAATGATAATGTTTAATAAATCCATGTTATATGATCCATGTGACACACTTATGCATGAAATGAAATAATTAAGAAGGGTGCGCCCTGATAGCACTCCAATGCATTGGGTAAAGATTAATATCATGATACATCAAGTGAAATGAGGGATTACTCATGCTAGTTCAAGTTCAATGAGGATTTACCCATGATCCATGTTCAATGAGCCTTGGATAATGCTGATATAATGTTAAATTTTGATGCCACATTTCAATGTTATGGTAATCATGCTATATCATGACTTTATGTTCATGTTGCTCTTATGCTCCATTGGTATTCCTATTGTCTAACATGTACTGTATTCTTCATTTTATTCCTTGTTTACTCTTTTATTGGGCTTTATATCTCACCCTTTCTACTTGTATTTCCTCAGGTTATCTCATGCAATGCTAAGTAAGAAGGAATGTGTGTGGTCATGAAAACTAAGTTTTCAATAAAGATGTGTATTTCATATTTTAAGTTGCTATGTAATGTTCCTAAGACCCAAAGACACTAGACCTATCAATCCCCAGAGTTGTATCAAGTGAAGGCTTTATGTAATAAAATATGTTTAAGTGTGAAATAAAGATAAGGGTTGTTATAATTAAATTTATTTAAGGGATATTTGAAAAGAAAATCATTTTTACTATATTTTCATTTCAATCCATAGGATTTATCAAATTGGAAACATGGGAAAATACTATTTTAATAAATAATGGACCCCTAGTGTCTGAAGAAATTCCCAAATGGATTTTATAAATTTATTTTGAATTATCTAAGAGGTTTTTAGAAAAAAATAAGTTTTGTGAATATGTGATTGGATTTTTAAAATGGGCATTAAGATATATTTAATATTATTAGATAATTTTCAAAATCATTGTAATTGGTTTTAAAATAGTTTCATAATTAATAATTTTTAAAGGTATATTGTTTGGATCAGTTTTCACTTTCAATATAAATGTTTAAACCTTTAATTGGAATTCAATGGAATTTATATGGGATTTTTCATGTAAATTAAAACTTAAATGAATTGGATTTGTGGGTTTATTTTATCTTGGTTTTTTATGTTTATAGTACTTATAGAATTACATAGTGATGTTGTACATTATTTCTTTAGAATTTTGTTGTTATTAAAACCTCAAGGGAAGTCCATGTACATGGGTAGGAAATATAATATCTAGGAGAGTATATTATAATAGTTATAGTGTCTCTATGACTAGTGATGTATCTATATGAACATTATATTGGACTTGTGATATATAAATTCCATTTTCCCATTGAAGTAGTTACAATTATCTTCTACTAATTGAGGGTTTTATCTAATTAATTATGCAGAAGTTTTAGGTTGCCCAAGACTTGGTAATCTTAGGGTGTTTTTATCTTGTTTATTATTTTAAGAAACTATTTATATAGTTTTTTTACACTTGATTTATATTAGTACTTTTATTCTCATCCATAGCTATTTTAAATTACTGTGTTCTGTTTAACCTACTTCATATTGACCAAATGATTTGATGTTTTATTTTATCATCTATTGATATTTAACTATATATAGTAATTTTTTTACTAAGGTATATAAAAAATCATATTTTAACAATTATTTTTAAAAGTGTAGTTTTCAAAAGGGTATTTTAATAAGGGAGGATTTGACATAGTAAATTATTTTCAAAGTGATTATTTTTATTTATTGTAAATAAAAAGGAAATTTTGTAAAATGATCTAGGATTTTATGTACCTTTTCATGGGAAAACTATTATTAATAATGTATTTCAAACTAGCATAAAATTGATTTTTTATTTAAATACTATTCATAGTCTATGGTCTCCCATGACATTTCTTTCAGGACTTTGTTCTTACACCTATTAAAATTTCTATTTCTAGTTCAAATCTTGATTGATCATGGAGCATGTATGGTTTGATAATGGATGATGAATCAAGGAGTAATATGGATCATATTTTGTGGTTTTATTTTATTTATGTTTCCTTATAATATTGACCACATTGACAACTCTTATTTTTATTTCTATCTTTTAATCAGTGGTTTTTGAGCATGTCGTATTTTAGATTTTGAAATTAGTGCTGTTTCTTGTGAGGTAGTTAGAGGCGAGGGAGAGTTTTGTTGTGATTTATTTTATTTTATATCTAATTACTTATTTATGATTATTTGATTTGGTATGGATGTATGACTTACAATTAGGTTATTATAAAATGTATAGATACGTTCTGATGATTATTTAATTGATTTTATTTGGTAGAAACCATTCCCACTAGTTATAATTTTATTCCCTAACACTAGTTTCTAGCCTATGGTGCTCCAGAACGTGGCCTTGGTATGTTGCTGGCTGGATCAGGCATCCAATGGATGGATGATTTGGGTTGGTTCATGAAACCATTCATCTTAAATAAAATTATCTATTAAAATTAACCCTATATATTTCCCATAAAATTCATATATCCATAAAGTATCTATTAAAATTAACCCTCTATATCTCCCATAAAATTCATATATGCATTCCATGTTTTTCATTAGTAAAATACCCTTTAAGAACATCATATATAAATTAAATGATCCCATAAATCAATAAAAATTTTATTCTTTGGATGATATATGAATTTTCAATTTTGTAGCGACTTCATCCAAATTAAAATGTGGTATTTTGTAGACAAGATATGATGCCTTACATATAACTTTAACATCCATTAATTACAACTACAGATTTTTATCCCATGGATCATTTTTCCCCAAAATTTAGAACTCATATGTTTCACACACCATGTCATGTGTTTCTATTGAACAGAACTTAGTTTCCTGATATTATATATCAAGTTTTTTGCTTAATAAAAATTAAAACTTTCACAACCAACTCCATAAGGTACCTTGTTGCACATTTGGATTCTATAAAACACTTTTCTTTACCCTAAAATCCCCCAAAAAATGTTTTCATTTTATAAATATTTTTGGATAGAATCTATATCCAATAATTCATTTAAACTTCCAAGTAACCATATTGTGTTTTCTTTATGTCTTCCCTATTTCATCATCCAACTTCAAACAACTTCATAACCATGATGTGAATATATAATATCATCATTTTACACAAAGTACTTATATAATCTACTACTAGAAATGACTTATACCATGGTTTTGGTACTTGGTCATGATATACATTAGATTCAATGAAATACTTAAATAAAAAATGAGAATTTACCTTTACTAATCCAGCCATTTTGATAAACTATGAGGCACATTACATAATGTGATATAAAAAGCCATGAAATATTTTTTTGGATCTATCAAAAACCTCCTCTATATCTCTCAAAACTCTATCAAACTATTCTAAAGATTATTCAATGTTAATATGAAATTTTTTATAATCATTACCCCATTTTTTAATTAAAAAACCAAAAAAACACACTTGGTTTATGATTAACAATACATGTTAAGATAACCCCCTTTACTTGAGGACTTATCTAAATTCATTATTCTAGTATCTTCTCATATTTTCATCCTTCAATTATATCCTTTGAAATTTATACCTCATAATTTTTTTACTATAATACTTCTCAATAAATTCACTTTTAATATTTCCCTCCTTTTTTCATTGAACCAAAAAATAACTTCTCCATAGTCGTTTAGTAACTAGTGATGCAAAATAATTAATAATTCAAAAACCTATGGTTTCTTTAAAAGATAAATTAAAATAAATAATTATATGAGAGGATGTATTTATCCAAACAAAAAATTAGAAGGATATGGATGAACTCTAATAGAAATCCAATGATTCTCAAAAAAATTATTTTTGAAGTGTTTTTATTATCACATGAATTACTTAATATCATGTAGAAAAATACTCCGACTACTCCGAAATAATTTGATACTTGATCTCAATATACTTTTTACCTGAATGATGCACTATATTTTTTATTAAACTTATTTTATTTGAGTTATCATACTTATTGAAATAGGAGAAACTATCTTTTCACCGATTTCTTTAATTTGTAACTCCATACCTATAAGTTGAGGAAAATAATGTATATAGTCTATCTATACAACCTCTATAGAGATTAAAAAAGAGGAAATTTTTCTTTTTTTATCTCTTAGATATGAAAAACACATAACTCTAAGATAGAATTCCCCCAAGTAGATTATTTTTTATTATCTACTAAACCAATCGCAATCAACATCCATAAAAATTTTAGCCCCTTTCTTCCTCTATAGGATATGCCAAAGTCCATTATACATTTGATATGTCATAGTATCAATTTGAATAATAATAAGTGGATTTTCTTAAGACAAATTTGAAAATTCATTACTCGACATGTGGTGAACACTATGTTGGGTAATTTAATTTTCAAGTATATCAGGCTTCCAATTATTTTAAAATTTTATTCAGGTTTCAATAGGTGTCACTATTGGTTCATTGTAATCCATGTGAAAACTTTTTAAAACCTTATTTAAATATTTTTATTGGAAAATATAAGTCTTATAACATATTTTGGTGTCCTGTAAACCAAAAAACTGTCAAATCACTAATCATCAATATTTTAAACTCACTATTTATCATTATAGTGAATCATATTCATCATTAATCACTTTAGATACCAAAAGTTATTCCATTAACATAGATAAACAACATTAATATATTTTAATAATCATTTTTCTCAAAAATATTATGATCAAATACAATTATTATTAATATCATCTTATTCAAGAATTGATGTTGTCTTTTATGCCCTGACATTAGCTCTTGTTTTAATATATGGAATGATTTATTAAATCTATGCACATTATCCTCATCATCTTTAATGGGAAATATATTAATTTTTTTGTTGTAAAATTTCTATTCAAGCTATACATTGAGAAAAATTGATTTATCATATATTTTTAATACCTTTAACTTTTGTTGGACTCTTATATAAAAAATAATAGGATAATATCCAACTTTTCCAAGGGAGAAAATATATAATTGATATCAATGCCTTTAATTTTGGAGTTGCATTTTCACCTAATTTGTTTCTTTTTCTAAATCAATTTAACATATTCATTTAACTGGTTATGTAAAATCACATGGTATAAATAAGTTTTTACACCCACATTAGAATATGATCCCATATTTTATTTTTTGTTTTTGTTCACGATCCTCATTTCTAGCCTTTATCTGAATTTTATTTTATTTAATTTATTAAAAAAGATCTCCATAAAGGATAATATTGTTTCATTTCGTAGATTATTCACAATTTGACTCTACACAGAATAATACTTGTATACCAAGATATTATGTTCATTAATTTATAGTCTCCTTTTTTTAATTTCTAGCTGTTTATAAACCTAAATCATCATCATCACTATTAGTGTTCACATATAAATCTTTACTTTGATTAAAAAGTCCTATTAAATTTCTCACATTATCATTATATTTCCAATTTAATTAATCCCCACAATCATGTATGCCTTATTACTTTACAAAAAATTGATTTCTTGTCTTTCTATAATATTCTAAAGCCTTTAATTGAAGCCTTTGTAGACTTTTCTTTTAGATAAGTATCCAATAAAAATTTTCATCACCCATACACTCAAGATTCCTATGAAATTTTAACTTATTCATAATAAATAATTTACTACCAAATACCCTAAAGTATTTCATTATTATATTATTTTAATTCCGTATCTCACATGGGTTCTTCACTTCACCAAGAAAAAAAGGCTCCATTTGTGATATAAACCTTCATATTTAAAAATTCCTTAAAAAAACACAAAAATGTTCTTCTCAATCCACATCATTATTTCTATATTATTAATTACCCATATGATACTCCCCAAAAATACATTTTTAAGGAGTTTTCTTTAATGAAACTTAGTGTCTTATCCTAAAATTCTTGATTTATTCTTTAGTTTTTTTTAAATTCTATATCATTTGAGAGGTTTCTAACTATTTATATTTTTACCCAACTTACATTATCCAAATATAAAACAATTACATCATTTTTTGGGTGATTTATAATATCCATGTAATAATACAATAATCCTAAATGAAAACAACGTAATAAATTATTCCATCAACATCATTTGAATTGATTATCCTATTTACATTAATGTAAAATAGATCTAGAAACTTCTTTGAATTTATTCTGTTTTCTTGAAAATTTATTCTTTTTTGCTGTGAGCCACCATTATATTTATTACTTCTTGGAAAACTAAATATTTTTAATATATATCTTATGTTAATGTGGAGATATATTTGGTAGCTTTATGATCCAAAAACTCTTCAATTTATTATTGACTGATGAGAAGATTAAATTTGAGCCACAACATATTGTCCTATTATTTAGAATAAAAGAATACATCATATTCTCCACTCACTTGGTAGTGATTTTCCTTTGTATATTTCTCACACCTGAAAAGTTCTCAATCATTCCATCTTATAAAAAATTCTTTCTTAGTGAAATAGATTGTATGACCTTAGATATAAAATTGGATAGAACTAAATAAATTATGAATCATTCCTTTTACCACCAAAACATATTACTTATAATGTTTTATCCAATATTTTCCTTTATTATTATAATGATTTTAAATCCTTTATCATGGTTGAATATTATGACACATTCCTTATCATAATTAATGTTCTTTATCATCATTTGGAATTCCATTTACTATTAAGAATCCACATTACTCTATCTCAGTCACTTTCCTCTAAAGAAACCCCAGAAAAAAAATTTCATTATTGAATTTCTTATCCCTCATCTAAAACCACCATCTAGTATTTATAGATCATTATGCCTCAAGTTATTCTAGATATGTGAGATATTATTCATCTTGAAAAACTAAGATATTTTTATTGTTATTTTTCAGGATGAATACTTGGGATAAGTATATTCAACAGTATTATTACTCATGGAAATACTTATTTTTCTCCTAATGTTCAATGTACCAACATATGTCTATACCCACCACAAAAAAACTATATCCATAGAAATTGTAGAAAAATTAATCAATTTTACCTTGTTTTTTATTTTCTATAAGACATTTAGCTACTTATTTCATATAAAACAAACATTATAATAATGAATCATATTTATACAACATAAACACATAAATTGAGTAGTATCTTTGTGAAACTTATTTAGTAGAAAAATAGCCTTTTAGGTCTCTCATTATTCAATATTATTGGAGGAAAAACTTCATTTTTACTTCTATCATGATGATATTTTGTTTTTCATCAAATATAAAACTTTATTATACTTTAAAATGATACATTTTTTATAATAATTCAAAAATATTACATTATGACACTAAAATATCTCTTTTTTTCTTTATCATATAAAAAACTAATAAATTTTGTATCTTTCTTGATGTCATGTTAAATGTTTCATTTTTTTGATCATTGAGATTTTTCCACATAACAAAAAATATCAATTAAGATTTGAAATAATAATAAACTTATCCATTAATATGGTATTAATACCATCCATTATTCTTACTTTTACTTACATATTGGACTTTAGATCAATAACTCTCTTAGTTTTATATCTTTTCAGATTTAAAGTTTTCAAGATCAATATTTAAACCATATTATTATTATTATTGTTTTTAAATATATAACATAGAGTCACATAAAACCTAGTTTTCCATGTTTTTATACCCACATATAAATTTATTTAATATAATACACAAATTAAACCTTAACATAAAAAAACATTTACTTTAACTTCATCTTTATCACGCTCTTCATGGGTTTGAGATTCATTAATTAAATCCACCAAAACTTCTTCATAAAAGGAATTATTACCATTAATTTATTCAATTTATTATTCAATAATTTCATTATATTATTATAATATTAAATTCTTAATCATAAATAAATTATCCTATGAATTTGTTTTTTTCCTTTCACATATCCTAAATATTTTTATTGGTTTATTGACAACATTCGTCACATCATCTGATACTTATTTGGACACTTTTATATTCTATATCTAACCCTTATGTAACAAAATAAAATCACAATAATATTTACCTTGATTTTTTACTTTTCCTCTTTTTATATTAGATGAGTGTAATGTCATTACTTCATCAACCTCAATATCATTTGGATTAACCTATATAGTAAGTTGGTTTATTGCCCTAAATGATATTTACATCGAAATATCATTAATTTTTGGATTATATTAATCCATACCAACATATTATATAATTATAATTATTTAAAAATCATCCAAGGATAATATATTATAATTTTTTCCTCAATATTATAGACTTTTTGATTAATATGAGGAGGCAATCTTCTTAGAATTCACTTCACAATGATAAAATCTTCAAGATCTTCCCCAAGTACCTGCATTTCTTCCACAATATAATTAACCCAACAGAAGAATGTATCAATATATACCATCAGATTTATCCTAATATTTTTATACTTTCTCCATATAAATTTAAGTTTTACCTCTCTAACCTTTGATTCATCACCATGGATATTCAATAGATCCTCTGATGCGATACTTTAAGATTTAGGTCACCAAACCTTTATATTGATAGTGTTTGATGGTGATCCACTATAATATTTATTCCTTAGGTATACAAATATAACTCCTCATGATCTTTCCCTTCATGTGACATAATGTTTATGTTAACAAAAATCACATGTTTCACAATAACATGTACTACCCTGCCAAGTGTTTTAAGTAATGTTCTATCTAGTTCCTCTATATTTTAAAGTTATGTATATAAAAACTTTGGGTTTTATCATGGTTTATAATTTCTATCAAAATTAATAAATTTATAATAAAACCCTTGAGAAATAATAGTTTTATATTATTTCACTTTGTAGGACACACTAAAGGAAGATACTCTGATAGGGGTGAATCCGAGTATAGAAAATTAAAAAATTTCCTCTTTAAATTATCTTATCTTTATAATTATTTGGGAAAATTATCTATTTATCTATATATGAGTAAAAAAAATAAAAACACAAGATAAAATATTTTACTTGGTCCACCTGAAGTGGTAATATTTTAGATATTATACACTTATTGATGTTTTAGTGTAACCGATTTATAGAAATGTTCACTAAAGTAAAAAAGTAATGTGATGAATGTCACCGTATCATGGTTTTTATAAAAGAAAACTATGTAATGGTGATAGTAACTAAATTATAGTTTTAGTGTAAGGTAGTGAATGAATTATGAGATAATTAATGACTTATACTATTTATTCCATGTATTATATCACAATCTATTTATTATTATTTGATAATGATATTAAGAAGTTAAAAACATTCATATTAATCGTTTAAATGTTAAATAATTAATGGATGTTTGAACCATGTGTCATAAGAAGTTACAAAATTATGAAACATTTATAAAAAGATAAAAATTTACAGAAGAATTATTATAAAAATTTTAGAGAAAAAGGATTGTCCATTAAAGATTATAAAAATTGGTTAAAGTATTATG
The DNA here is from genome assembly GCA_963277665.1 of Viscum album. Classification (NCBI taxonomy): domain Eukaryota; kingdom Viridiplantae; phylum Streptophyta; class Magnoliopsida; order Santalales; family Viscaceae; genus Viscum; species Viscum album. The sequence goes on from OY728166.1 coordinate 189,952,041, forward strand.
AAATGGAATATTAATAGTAATTTGATCACAAAATCCACTTGAAGTCATAAATCCCATTTATCTCTTTTATTAAACTAAAATGTTTTAATAGACTTTGAGAAATAGAGAAATAATACCATGTAGAATTCTTGGTGATTTAGTCAAGTTATATATACTTTTGGAGTTGAAATTACTATAACATCTAATGAGAAATATCCCACTAGTAAGTATAGAATATCTTAATATATTTGAATTTAAATAATATTAATTGGTATCATTTTTATTATTTTATATTAAATTCAAACAAACTATGATTGTATATTATGAAAAATTATTTTAGTGCCAATTTTCAAAATATTTTGAGAAGTTTTATCCCCACTAAAACATAAGAAAGATTCACTAAACTCATTTATTTATAAGTTCTGAGTCGATTCACCTCCCCTTAAGGTTCACAACCCTCATAATGAGGACTCAATACTATCCCTAATAATATTTTTTCACCACCAATTACAAGTGAATTAACTGATACCACTTATCAAGATAATAAAGATGATTTACACCATAAGGTTAAGAATGACATGTTGATCCATCCTTTTCAGTTTTAATTATATATATATAACTTTTTCATGTTTATGAATACCGTATTCTTCCTTTGGAAAGTAATGTCAATAGATTCCAATCTACCCCTTTCTCTATTTATTCACATTAATTCTCCGAACATGGTCATTAATCAAGGTCTATTAAAAATGATCCACTAAATCTTCCATAAAAGTCATATATTTACTCCATTATTTCATATAGGAAAATACCATTAAAAAACACAATTAATATCCAAGTGAAATAATATCATAAAACCACAAAATTTCCTTCACTATAACAGATATGGATTTTAATTTTTTTAAATAACTTTATACAAATTATAGGATGGTATTATATCCCCATGATATGGTGCCTTCAGTCAAACTTTGATATTCAAAAACAAAAACTATAAAAGTTAATCCTTTGAATTTTTTTGACCATTTCCAAAATTTTAAATTTTTATACATTACACACTATGAAATATGGTTATATTATTTCCAAAATATGATTTTACAATACTATATATAAAATTTTAGAATCCATAATAATGAAATCTCATATAGTTAGCTCTATGAGATCTCCTCATTTCACATAGGGATTTTGTAAAAATATTTTCTTAATCTTGAAATACACCATGATGAGTTTACCTTGTAAAAATTATTTTATACCATATCCTTGTATAAGAATTCTATTAAAATTTTAAGTAACCACACTGTAATTTCTCCATGAATTCCAAATTTCTTCAACTAACATTAAACAAATTTATCACTATGATACTAATATTTGGATCAATTATTTTAAACAGGGTTCTTACAAAATATCATCCTTGAAATAGAATACACTATTGGTGTGTCACTTAGTCATGGTAGAGAGTATGTGCACCAAAATTCTCTAAAAAACCTTAATTTCATTCTTTTAACATTCCATCTATTCTCAAAAAACCATAAGGAACTTTCCATGGTGTGGTATACAATTTATTAACATGGTTTTTAGGATCCATCACAAAAACTGATATAACTCTCTTCAAACACTATGAAAATCCTCTAAATATTCTTTAATGTAATTATGATATATTTCTTCAACACCTTTCCATTTTTTGTCAATAAATAAAACCCCGGACAAATAATTTGATTTTTTCTAACATAAATATACCAAGATGGTGAGACATTTTTTCATGGTTATAATATTTGAAGTATTAAATCCAAAAAAACATTTAAAGCATGAAAAACAGAAATACATGATAAGAACACATTTCACAAAAAATATTCCTAAGTTGATCCATAAAAAAATCATATATTTTTTTTCATAAAACCTAAGTTCAATAGACTAATATATTCCTATATAATATTTATATTGACATAGAGATTTAAAAGGGGATAATTGAATATATTTATTCAAGTTTTAGACTCTAAAAATTAATGTTAATGAGAAGAAAAATATTATTGAACAAATAAACCAAGATAACAGAACATTATTTGAATGTTTTAAATAACACTTGTACAAAATTGATTAAAATTATAGGGTAAGGACAAATATTTATCTATAATGACTTATATAATAATTGAAGGATTATATAAAATTTATTTCATAATAAAAATAATAAAATCTAAAAATTTAAATAGGGAACATAATTCACCCTCTAATTATTCCTTTACACACAAAACCAATGATGTAGAAATTTAAGTGAAAGTCACATAAAGATTTAACCTTGTTCACTCATATAAGGATGCTCCAAGGAGAATACACTCAACATTCTACTAGTGTATCAAGATCCACTATAACTCAATATTTGTGGGGATAAAATATTTTGGTAATGTCACTCCTCACCATGGTTCACCACCTATTCTACTATTTCACACAATAATTTTAAGAGGGTTACAAATTTAGGGATAAATTCAGTTCCACCCAAGGCTCATAGACTTTTATTATACTATTTATACTTATTTTTTAAGGTATAAATATATAAAAATGTAGGCATCTTATCTATTTAATGATATGAAGGAAAATCCAAGTTATTCACTTGAAATATATATCATTTGATTATTTATGTGATGATTTAGTGGAATTATAAACAACTTCTATCAATTCCAATTCTAATTTGATCAATTTATTTTTATAATAATTGACCCTTCGAACTTAAAACCAACTTTACTTAATAATAATAAAACTATTTAAGATAAAATAATTTATGGATACGAATTTTATTCAATGTATTTAGTTTACTTCTCTTTAATGATCCTAATAAATCTATGAGATTCCACTATAACTCCTAATACTTTAGAAGAAAATATGTTTGAATCAATGTATTTTAATTTCTTATTATTCAAATATATGATTATAAACTATTTATTATCAAATTTTATCTTCAATGAGCTTCATTGTTTAGTTGGAACTCTATATAAGTTGAATATTTATTGAAACTATATTTTTTTCGTTCTTTTTTTTACATTTTCTATTCATTGATCACATTTTCCATCCTTCAGGTTTGTTATATTGGCATCTATTATGATATTGGAATGGTTTACCTCTCAACCAATTTTTCAAAATAGGATTTCATTCTTGATTTTCAATTAAGGGGGATTGAGCCTCAACCTTTTAAAAGAATTATTCTATTTACTCACTTCTCAAATTTTCCCATCTGCTGTATTTTTTTTTTGAACCTCTAGTTCTTAATATTACCTTGGAATTATGAATTTAAAATTAAAAATTAAAATCTCAAATAAACTTTAAAATGACTTGGATTTAAATCAACCCTTTTGATTTCCATTAAGAAAATTTTCACCCTAGAACTACATTTATAGGGTTGTATTTCAATCCATAAATTATAAGGATTTATATGAGTTTCAAATAAACCAAAAATATTGTAACATAATGTTTTTTTAAATATATGGAATGGTCCATTCTCAAAATTCCTATATCGAGCTTTGATTTTGGGACACTATAAGATGTTTCTTCATATAACATGGCATAAGGTGTCTTCTAGATTAAAATTACCTTCAAAACGCCTCTTATCATGCTCAATTCGCATGTTTAAAAAACTCCAAAAAAACACAATACTTGAAATGTTCACTTACATGGGATGGTGTTCCATAGATATCCATTTATATGGTGATTTTTAATACCTCCATAACTTCCAAGATGCCCATTTTGGGATTTACCATTTTTCAAAGGGAAACTTCTGAGATAAAAATCCTCTACTTTGTTGTTGTTACCATTTCATTTATGTTTTAATTTAGATTTTATATCCACAGTCTATAAAATGTCGAGTAAAATAGATTGCATGGAGTTTATACATATCTAGGTATTCTATAATATATGAAATCTCAATTACTTTAAACTAATGATCACTATGGAATAATCCTCCTCACCATTTCTTATAGGCAAAATTCTAAACTAAAATATATTCCACTATGGCATGGTCATCCTTCCATTTTCAACTAAAATATTCCCATATTGACATGACATAAAAAATACACACAATAGTCACACTCCACCTATTTTCATTTTCACCATAGGTACCACCAAGGATTAGTACTAGGTGTGATACTGAGCATGGTTTTCTTACCTTCACTGACATTCTCTTCAACTTATCCCCATAATTTTCACCAATTTTTTTTATAAACTTTGAGAAATATTTCCATTTCATATATAATCTATCAAAACCATATATAATTTAATTCTCTAAAATATGATCTCATTTTAAGACAATTCTTTAACCAAGGATATATTAATGTAACATCATTTAAAACTACTCATATTTTATGCATACCCCAGAGACAATATCTTTAATATTTCTCATAACTAATTTTGTGAATATCACTCATCAACATCAATACTCATCATCAATCATCCACTACCTTTATCTTTTATTTCCAATGATTAAATCATTAAACAAATATATACACCATCTCATTAGATATTATCTCTACAAAATATTATCAATTATCCAACTTTTATTGATCATCATATTCACCCTTAATGATTAAGAATAATTCCATCAATATCCTTTTGTGATTTTCCTTCAATATACATCAATGATTTTCAAAAAATACAATATATAACCCAATAGTTGTAATAACATGCAAGAAAATCCCTCATTAAGGAATTACACATAAGAAAGTACCCAACCTAATTCACCATAGGGAATTATGAAATGAAAGTATAAAACCCATTACCCCTTATGGAAGAGTGTATTGAATATATACCTTTGTATTCCCACATAGGGAAGGGTGAAACCAAGGCACCAAATCCATTCTCCCTAAAGGAAGGGAAAATTAAAGGGATTGAGCCATCCCTCCTCTATAGGGAAATATATCCATCATCATCAATCCAGATCATCAATCATATCCTACCCATTAATATCTCACTTTGGGTAGGTTCCATCCATATGATTCTACCATCCAGATTCAAATAATCGAGCACACACATATAAAAAACAAGTGAGGCATGTTGCCAAGCCCTAATATCACCATCTATTACTAGGGATATAGTCACTTGAAACCTATCCCCATGTCCCAAAACTCACCTAACATCTACATGTCTTTACAGGACTATCGTAGCCTCTATATCATTATAATAAAAGAAGCACATCATTCCAAATACATTAGATTCATTATATCACTCATAAGAGAGTCCACTGGGGTCCTTCAAGACTGTCCTAGTCTCTAATCACTGGAACCAAGATGGACCCAACACCCTATAGTGTCATCTCATACTATAAGATCTGCTCAACCCAAGCCTAAAAGTCCAATATAAAACCCCCATCAAAATCCGACATCACATTAAGTCTCGTTAACCATGTACCATAACAAGAAACTCACTCTAATACCCTTTAAAACCTAATTATATTTCATTTTGACAATTCCCACAACCCATGCCAGAGTCCCACAAACCATATCTATTAGGAGAGTTCTCTGACCCATCATCCAGAGGAATCCCCCTTCATCACACTATGTTGAGACCTAAAGGATTCATCCTGTTCATAGTGCACCCCATGATTTTAGTCCACACACAAAATGGTGTTTCTATAAGTATTTATACTTACCATTATCTCACTTATCACCAATTTTTCTAAGCATCCCATTCTAGTCTAACTAGATATTAGAAAACCACCTAGGGTACTTGTTGTTAATTTGTGATCTTTATCCTTTGGAAACATAATCATTGAGTGATCCTAAAATGCCTAAATTATTAAAGAGAACTTAATCATCTCTTTATCTAGGGTGATATCAGCTCTTATACTTTTACATGATCACATAAAACATTAATCCATGAACACTCATGCATAAAAAATATGGTTTTGTATTATTGGGATGACCTACCTCAACCATAGAGTTTCCATCCTCATGATGCTGCTCTTATACTCGTCTAATAATTCAAAAAATACTAATATCCTATCTCACACCAAAAAATACAAATAATTAATTGTATATATTACAATTAATTATTTAATTTATTCCAAAGAGGTATAATTTCCAAAAAAATCTCCAGTCAATAATGAATCACTAAAACATCATGAAACCGTAGGCATTCATACTCCTAGGATATCCTATATAAAAGACAAGAAAAATACCTATAATGTCAGATGAGTTTCACTATATCTCAATGAAATATTAATTTAAATCATTTTTCAATAAATTAGGTTAGCGATAAACAAGGGAGGAGAACCAAGGGGGAAATAGAAAAATCATACCTTGAACCACCATGGAACTTCCCATGAACCACTCCTCATCAAGTGGGATCTAATTAAGAAAGGAGGAGGGGGAGATAAAGCTAAAATAAAAATATCCCAAAAAACTATTTAAATAAATTATTAAGGTCAATATAATTGATTTTATGATGGATTTTGGTATAAATAATTTTATACATCATAAAATATATTTTTTCAAAGACTAATTTTCATCACATTTTGTGGGTATAAATTTAAATTCAATCCTTAAAATTAAATGAATTTAATCATGAAAAATAAATTCCATATTTATAATAAAGTGTATAAAATTTAGTAAGTAGGTCCCTTTTAATTTTGGTAATTATGAATAGTAATCTTGGTTAAAATTGTTCACCATGGTAAAGGTAAAATAGATAAAATAGGGTTAAAACCTCGATATAAGGCGTTGAAATATCTCTAACACATGAATTTATCATATTAGGTGAATGGAGTTCATTAATTTCCTTCCAATTCTAGAATATATGTCTAATTGGTTCCATTTTTCTTTAGAATTGACCTTTATATTACTTTATGAAAAGAATAAAAACAAAATGTCACTCTTGACTTTAATATCTTAAATATTTTAACAAAAGGATAAAAAAATGTTAGGTTCAGTTTTAAATGTTCATTTGAAATATGAATTAATTTTTTATCATGGATATTTATTTAAAATTTTTAGTTATGGAATGATTAGCTTAAATTATTATGTAAAATTGACAAAATATTTATTAAATTAATAGAAAAATATAATAAATGATTTTAAAAATATAAAAGTAATAAAAATTGGGTGAATTATAGTGTTTAATGAATTTTATAGATAAATATAACGTTTTAGGTAATTTTTAAATGTTTATATTCTAATTACATTTTTATATTGATATCTTTAAGTTCAAATTAAATTAATAGTCTAAAAAATGACATTAATAGAATTTTAAGAAATATAATATTTTATAAAATTATTAAAAAATCATAAAAATATTTAAATTGGATATTTAGGTTTATAATTAGTAATAAATTTCACCCAATTTCTATTTATGACCCAATTTTCAACTTATAAGTAAAATAAAATCCCTTTAAGATTAGAAAAGTTGTTATTGTGGTTAAGCACGAATGACCCGAAGGCCTTTATTTTTATTGATTTTTGAAAACCCCTTTCAATGTATGAGGGGGAACCCTTACAAGGCTTATAGGATTAGATATTACATGGCCCATAGGCTTAATGGATTACATGACCTGAAGGTCTTGGGGAATTCAACCAGACTATAACTATAAGGAACTGCCCCTCCCCAGCATCTACATCGTGATGATAGCCCTCTAACTTCACATTACCGTCTATCTAGGCTTCCTATGCAAGACAAGGATGGTACCAATGACATATACATACCCTCTCATTCTTCCAAATCTATATGGTTCTGCTCTAGTGATTGTATTTTCTCTGAATCCTCCTTTGGGGTGCTTCTTTTTTGTAGAGTCTGTCTGGGGAAACGGTACTGATCATGTGGCCCAATGGCCTTGAGGTGGACCAAAGGCCTTAAAGGTGATTCCAAAGCCTTACTGACCCGAATTATTTTGTGGCTGAAGTCCTTAAGGACTCCAAGTCCAAACTGGTGGCCCAAAGTGAATAGTTCCAGCTGCTACAGTACCGAATATTAACAACTACAGTAACTGCTACAGTACCTACTACATTACTGCATAGTACTGCTATAGTGCCTGCTACAACACTGCTACAGTCCCTGCTACAATATTGCTACAATACCCCCAGAATTATTCCTCCACCTGGTTTCGAACCTGGGTCTCGTGGATGCACTTAAGGAGTCCTCACCAACTGGGCTGAGGCTCATGTGCTTGTGGTTAAGGCTAAAAGATGTTTATTGGGGGTTAATCTAAATAGATAAGGGTTAAAATGACCTGAAAACTTTATTAACCTCAATTGGATGATTTTATTTTTATCTTAACCAAATCACCTTCTAATATGAGTAATTTTGGATCTATTTGACCAAGAAAGCGACTTACCAATATTTTAAAACATTGAAAAATTAAAAGGATGCCACTGACCTCAATTATAAAGGGGTAACTTCTCCCCTCACTTATTCACACCTTTTGAAACATTTTTACTGAAAAAAATCCAAAATACCTCTATGAAATCCTTATATAAATTCAAAGGTTCTGATCTTCCCAAAAGACCAACCCTAGGGTCTTTAAGGGGAGATCTAAATGAGTTCTTTCAAGGAATCAGTAATCACCTTAACCAATAACTTTCTTTTTTACATTTTTATTTTACCTAAAATTAATCTATGGTATTTATCATAAAATAAGAAATTAATTATACAAAATATATTGAATTTTATTATTATTATAAAACTCCATTATCCACCATATTTTCCATCACATGGGAAACCAATGTATCGCTCGACCATATGTGTGGACTACTGCCTCAGTGTAACGATATAATTCATTTTCCATAACCATATTTCATGGTTGGTTATTATTATGGGTTTAATGTTTATATATGATATTTATTACATAATTATGATTTAATATCTATAATATAATATCTACCTTCTTACCTTATCATCCTTTGAAAAATGATAACGTCGCTCGTGGGTACATGTGGACTATCACCTCCATAAAGTGATATGATTCATTTTTAATTTAAAATTTACATGGATTGTTATGGGTATTAATTTAATATATATATATATATATGATATTATCATGATTTTTGAAAGGTTAATTATTAATTATCTTTGTTTCTTTCTATCTGTTAAAAATTGGAAAAAATGTTCATGCACATACACAACCTATTGTCCTCATGAATGGTGTAATTCCATTTTCTATATTTAACTTTTATGGATGATTATAAATATATTTATAATGAATATATATAATATTTATATCATTATTAAAATTCTAGATATTATGGAACCATGATCAAAGTACAAGTACCAAAAACTACTGAGCCAAAACATACGAAGCATTTATCACCCAGAATAATGATTTTAATAAATAATTGTAAATAAATGGGTAATAAAATGTTATAATTAAATAATTTATAGTATTATATATATTAATATGGTTCTTTAATAGATTTATAATAAAGATATATTTATTATATAGTATGTTTGAACACATATGAAAGAAGTTGTACCTGAGGTAAAAGTTTATTTCACAATCTCATAATTATCCAGGATTGTTTATGTTTACATCTTCACTAAAAGAATTATATGATCTTTACTTATTTAACTGAATATATTTTATTATCCTTTGTTTATTTAAAAATATTAAAATTTTCCCATTTAATTTTCCTCTTTTAATTATTTAAGATATTCAAATAATGTTTTATGAAAAATTAACTTTGTTTTCTATGCGGTCAGGAATAGTTTTCATCCATGTCAATATTTTCATTAAAATTATTTAAATAATGTTTTTAATATTATACTATGATTTTTTAAAGTTATTTTTACACATGTTTTACTTTCTATAATAAAAATTCAATGGGATATTCTTTTCATTTTCTAAACTAGATACTTTCGAATTTTTTACAAAAATTTTGAAAAGAATCTTTGTTTTATATACTTGACATGAATGGAATTTCATGCTTTCATTGATGATTAATGAATTTAAGATTTATTTATGAGTATATATGGTTATTTTTAAATAAAATATTTTTTCTAATATTCTATAAATTTTTAATTTTTAAAATTTATTTTCAAAGTGAAAAGGGTATTTTCCTTAGGAATGTTTTTAATGATATTTTTATGGTATTTCTATTCATCGATGATAATAAATATTTATTTAAAATATGCCTCAATGGGGATATATTATAATTAAACCATCCTTATTATTTATCTAGAGGGTTTATGGTCAGGTTTAAAAAGGAAATTATTGATATTCAATATCCAAGTTCTTCATATATTGACATTTTATTATTATTAAGGCATAATGATTAAGTTTTATTATTTATTAATATGATGAATTCATTGGGATTATTAAGTTATGGGTGGGACCCAAAATTACATAACCCCTCAATACATTGGTAGGTCTCATGTGAAAAATAGGTTGGATATTTGGCCAAGGTCTTTCCCATTTATATAGATGCCATACATATGGCCTCAATGGTAAGTTTAAGATGTCCAACATTTTACATTACATCATTATAAAATCATTTATTTATGTACATGTGATTATTTTAATAGTTATGATATCCATGGATAAGTTTAAATCTCATGTGATTATTTATATGATATTATTTTATCATTATTTATGCTTTCCATATTATTCATACCTTATTTATTCCATTCCATCTTCCACTGTATGCATACCCTTACCGAGCATTTGATATCACCCCTTTATTATATTTCCTTTCCCCATGATACTAGGAAGTTTATTATGAATGATATAAAAGGATATTATAGAGTGAGAATAATGATGTTCTTAAAGAAAATACCATGTTGTATTTTAGTTTTTCAAATTTAATGTATGTATCAAGTATGTATCTAGTTTACCAAGATGTATAAACTATTTATTACTTTGGGATGATATTTCTTGTATCTAGTTCCAATGTAATAAAGTAACCACCAACTCTAGGATACTATGTTTGGGGTATTTACAGTAGGTATCAGAAAAAGATTAGTAGAAAACATGAGAATAAGATTTATTAAAACATAGATTAGGTAACATAACCACATGAACAACTTTGAGGATAAGTCTAAGTATAGAATAACATCCAAAAGGTATGATAATTTAGAGATCATGTTATTTTCATAGAAACATATCCCTTCCTGGATACTACATGTGGATGGGGTGTTAGAATAAATGTATATTATGGTAATAACTCTATAAAATTAGGTCAAATATATCATAACCATCATTATGATGCATGGTGAGTGTTCTCCTACTATTCACTCAGTTTGAAACTACTAAGGGATATGCTTAGGTTAACTCATATTTTCTTTTTAAACCATTATTAAGGATTTGAATAGATAATGACCATGAATGAACATGGTTAAAAATAAGGTATATTATATTGAAAAAGTGTTTATATTTAGACATTATATAGATTATTTTTAGTATTATGTGGATTTACACTATGATTATTATTGTGTATACTACGTTTTTCTGGTTTTAGTCAATGGATGGAACTATAAGGTACTGTGTTGACAATAAATGTGATGGAAAATGGAATGATTTTTCTTATAAGAAGAAAATGAAATGGGATCTAGAAGTTAAAACCTTATAATTATGCATAATAATCTATCTATTTATATGATTTACAATCTCAACTTGGGTTATTTTTCTGACACACCTTATATGAGAAAAATAGATTTTCATGAACACCATGGAGTAAAAAAATCATCTTCCTATATGTGGAGAATACGGGAAGAAGCACTCAAGGGAATGTATTAAAGGAATTATAATATGTTTTATGTGTGGTAAATAAGGTCATAAATTAATTAATTTCTAAGAAAAAATGAAGAGTTATGTTGAGGAAAATTAATTTCATCCTATGGTGCTATTTATAGTTCAATGTTAATTTGTGGGGAACTTAGTCATTATCTAAGTCAATTCCCTAATGTATGGGTTAACTAAAAATAACTTATGCTATGATAATAATTTAAGTGAAATTATTGAAGTAATTAAGTATTGGGATACAATAATTATGTTGTAGAAGTGTTATATCAATAATATTCTGGTTATAAGAATCATAAAGCATCTAAATATTTTTCCATATTAGTTTTTCTTTAAGGATTTGAAATTATTTTTTTAATGGTATTAATAACCATGAAAATTGATTTAATGGCATGGTAATATTTTTGGGGAACACATGATTAAGGGAAATAAAACCCTTAATACATTCTTGATGTTGAGTTAATAATGTTGGGATAGAGAGATGATTGACATTAATGAAGTAAATGGGATAATATTGGTAAACTTGAAATTGTTTAGTGATTTTTTGATAAAGTGATTAAAATCATCTTTGATGAAGTTTATTATATATTATGATTTACGAAATATATTCAATAATATATAATTTTATTTGAGGAATAAGGATTGTGTTAAATTTAGAATAATATATGTTTTTATCGATGTTTTATGAAGATTCATGTTATTGGTATGTTTTAAGAAAATATATGATAAAGGTATTCACATGTTTATTATGGGTAATTATGATCCACTTTATACTCTCTTAGGATAAAATATGTGATCAAATCATTTATAATGATGTGTTTTGAATTTGGTCATATATATTTTGGAGAAGTCTTAAGTATAAATATTTAGGGAATGTATTAAGTTAAACATTGGGTGTCATTTTTGTGGTTTTAGAGATTAATCCATATTGGTTATATTGTTCTTACCATGAGTTTTGGAAAATTTTTAGATATAAAACAAAGGAATTTTCATTCAATTACGGTTCATATGATCCATTAAAAGTTAATTTTAGCACTTCAATTATGAAAAATTCATCCTTAATATTCATTTCTTAGAGTAAGAGATAAAGTGGGGATTGATTTAAGAACAACCAAAAAATGAAATTGTGATTATGAAATGGAAATAAATTAAGTAATTAAATTTTTCCATGTTCTATATCATGATATCAAAATAAAAACTCAACTTTAGTAAAAGGAACTTGAAACAAAAAGGTTATAAATTTACCTTTATTTTTGATGAATCAATTGTCTTTTTACACCTCACATATTTATGGTTTTTTGGTCATTACATTTCTCATGACCATGTTATTTATCACTATATTTTAGTCCTTATTTGTTATTTTTCTCCTCTATGTCTATATTTTAACTTTCCAAAAAGTTTTCCTTATTAGGGGGCCTAGATATGTGATCATTTAGGTAACCTTTATGTTTCACACTTTCACTTTTCAAAAGATGTTTTATTATCCCTCTGTATGATGTGAGTTTTCATGAAAGGTAAAAACTTTGAGGAATGAGATAAAATTATGAAATAAAAATTTATTTAAGGGGGTATAATGTAACTCCCTAATATTTTAGGATATATTTATCTTCAAATAAATAAAATTTCTTTAACATCTTATGATAGATAAAACCCTGAGTCTAAATAAACCATAATATAGTATATTATTATAACCGAGAAATTAAATTGGAATAATTAATACCAATAAAAACATTTTGAAAATTATATATAAATTTTTTATATAAATAAAATATATTGATAAATAAATACTATATTTTTAGAAAAGTCATTATATTCTTCAAAAATATATTTTTCTTAGAAATATTTTGTATTTATCTTTGTGATAAAGTAATATAATTAATTACTAAAAATTTAATAATTTTTTTGAAAAAATTAACTTAATATTTGAAATTATCATGTCATAATTTTTTATAGTGAGTTTTTGATAATTTTCTGAAAAGATTGATTTTTTGATAAATAGTGAAAAATTGTGTTTATATTGAAAGTTGAATTTTTTATTTAAGAAATTTACATAAAACATTTTTTAAATATTTTAAAAATAAAAATAATTTCATTTATACTATGAATGAAATAATTAAATTAATTTTATACTGTGATTTTCTATAAAAATGTCATATTTTATAAAAAAAATATTTTTTTCTGGAAAAATGATCCTCATCACATTTTGTGGGATTAATTTTAAACTAAAAATTATGTGAATTAAATCTTGAAAATGGATTCCATATTTATAGTATAGGGGATAAAATTTGGTAAATATGTCCCTTTTAGTTTTTGTCATTATAAATAGAAAACCTTGGCGAATATTTATCACCTTAGTGAGGGTAAAAAGTATAAAAGTGGGTTAAAACTTTGGGATATGAGTTTGATATTTCTCTAAATCTTTACCTTATAATATTTTATGAATATAATTTATAAATTTCAATAAACTTATAAAAACTATGGAAACTTTGTGCCTTTTTTCTCTGACATTGACCATTATATTACATTAAGAAAATAAAAAAAAATGTCACACTCTAGACTTTAGTATCTATAATATTTTTAAATGAGGATAAAAATAGGTTAAGTTTAATTTTAAATTTTAATTTGAAATAGTAATTAATTTTTTTTCATGTTATTTTTCAAAATTCTTAGTGATTGAATAATTATCTTGAATGTTTACACAACACCAACACAATATTTATTCCATTAGTGAAAAAATAAAATAAATGATCTTAAAATTTTGAAAAGTAATAAAAATTGGTTGAATTATTGTCTTACATGAATTTTATAGTTTAATATAACATATTAGGGAGGTGTAAAAGGATTATATTATAATTCCATATTTTTATTGATTCCTTTAATGTCAAATTAAATTAAAAGTTTCAAAAATGACATTAATGATATTTTATAAAAAATAATATTTTGTTAAATTATTTAAAAATAAAAAAAATATTGAAATAGTCAAATTATTATGATAATTTGTTAATAATTACATACTTTTTAAATTTATTTTCCAATTTTTAAGTTATAAGTAAAATTAAATCCCTTTAATATTGAAAAATTTGTTATCACGGTTATAATTAAAACAGGTTTACTGGTGGTTAATATAAAAAGATAAGGATTAAAATGACCTAAAAATATTATTAAACCCAATTTGGGGGTTTTATTTTTTACCTTTACCTTATCACTTTTGAATATGAGTCATTTTGGAGCCATTTTTACAAGAAACCGATTTAATGATATTTTAAAACTTTGAAAAATTACTAGTGTGCCACTCACCTCAATTATAAAAGGGCACCTCCTCTCATCACTTATTCAATTTTTTTGATCTATTTATATTAAAATTCCCTGAGGAAATACCTCATAAAAATAATTATACACATTCTATAGTTTCTTGTCTTCCCAAAAGACCGACCCTATGGTTCTTAAGATGATATCTAAAGGATTTATTTCAAAGAAGAGGTAATCACCTTAACTGATCATTTCTTTTTAATTTTTCTTTTAACTCCTCTTAATATGTGGTATTAATAAAAAAATATAACTCCATTATCCTCAATAAAATTAAATGTTATTATTATTATGAATCCCCCATTATCCACCCTATTTTTCAACAAATGGGAAGCAAAAGTATCGTATGTGTGTACGTGTGGACTACCGTCTCCACATAGCGATACAATTCATTTTCCATCACTATATTTCATGGATAATTATTATGATTGGTTTAATGTTTATTAATTATATTTATGAAATAATTTTTGTTCTACGATTATAACATCAAATTTAACTTTTTTACCTTCCCATCCATTGAAAAATGATAACATTGCTAGTGCGTACATGTGGACTACAACCTCTATGAAGCGATACGATTCAATTTTCATTTATTCTTTTAATGAATGGTAATAATTATATATTTAATATATATATATATATATATATATATGATATATATGGTATAATAATTATTATTTAAAGGTTAATTTTTATTTAACTTTCTTTCATTTCATACGCCAAAATGTGAAAACATCATTCATGTATACGTACGACCAACCATCTCCATGGATGATATAATTCATTTTTCTATCATTAAATTTTATGTATGACTATAAATAAATAAATAAATATATAATGAATATATATGATATTAATATCATTATTAATATCATGGAGATAATGTAACTATTATCAAAGTACAAGTTTTAAAACTATCAAACCAAAACATACGATGCAATTATCGCCTAGAACAATGATTTAACTAAAGAATTAATAAATGGATGATAAAATGTTATAATTAAATCATATATGGTATAATATACATGATTATGATTATGTAATATATGTATAATACATATATATTTATTATACATGAGTTTCTAACACTAATGATGGAAGCCATACCTGAGGAAAGTGTTGATTTCACAATCTCATCATTATTTGGGATTGTTTATGTTTAAGTCTCCATTATTGGAATTTTATGATATTTCCATATAAAACCAAATATATTTTATTATTCTGTAGTTTTTATATAAATTAAAAGTTTTCATTTTTTTACATTTTTAAGTACTTAATATACCAAAACAACCATTTTAAGTAAAACCAACTATGTTTTCTATTCAGATAGGAATATTTTTGTTATATGTACATATTTTCATTAAAATGTTTTAAATAATGTTTTTAATGTTATAATATGACTGTTTTAAGTTATTTTACTCATTTTTTTAAATTCTATAAAAATGTTTCAAATTAATCCTCTTTTTCTTTTCTGATTGAGGTAATTTTTGAATTTTTATCTAAAATGTGAAAGGAATATTTATTTTAACATACTCATCAGGAATTGAATTTCTGACCATAATTAATGATCAATTATTTGAAGTATTCTTTATAATTTTCCAAGGTTCTTTTAAAATAAAATATTTTTCAAATTTAGTGAAAAATTTAGTTTTCAAAAGTGATTTTCAAAGTTAAAAGGTTGTTTTCCTAAAGAATGTTTTAATTATTTTTATGAAATTTCTATTCATAAAATATAAAAAAAATCATATTTTACTTATGATAAATTCAGGATTTGTTGTAATGGTGCCATCCTTTTTCTTTCTTTTAATGGTTTATGATAATTTTATTACAAAAAGCGTTGACATTCTGTACACTAGTTCTTCCTATATAGAGAATTTTTTATTATTATTCCATGTCCATTAAGTTTTATTGATTAATCATATAATTAATGAAATTTACTTATAATGTGATGGGTGGGGCCAAAAAGTAAATATTCCATGGATACATTGGTAGGTATCATGAGAAAAAACAAGTTGTGTATTTGTCCATGGCCTTACCAATTTATGTAGATGTCTTGGAACCAAGACTCGAAGATAATTTTAAGATGTACGGAATAATTAATTCAATAATTATGAAATAATTTATTGATGTCCTTGTAATTATTTTAATAGTTATAAAATCAGTGGATAAGTTTCAAGCGGATGTGATTATCTTTATGACATTACATGATCATCATTTATTACTTCCATATTATTTATGACTTATTTATTCAATGTTAGATTCTTACATATGTATACCATTTTTGAGAATCTGAGATCACCCCTTTATTATGTTTTATTTCCCTATAATTCCAAGAAGTATACTATATAGGACATGTAAGGAAATTATAGCGATAGAATAATTATGTTCTCAAAGAAAATACTATTTTATGTTTTATTTTTTCAAATGTAATGTGAGTTTCAAGTATGTATCTAGTTTAACTAGACTAATAAACTATTCAGTACTTTGGTATATGATAAATTATATATAGTTCCAATTTTATTAAGTAACCACCGAATATAGGATACTAGGGTTGGGGTCTTTATAGTTGGTATAAAAAACTTTTTAGTAGAAATCTTGGAAACTAAATTTCATAAAACCTAGATTAGAGAACATAACCCTATAACTAAAATTGAGGATAATTATAAGTATAAAATAACATCATAAAGGCTTGTTAAGATAGATATTAAGTGATTTTCCTAGAAACACATCCCTATTTAGATACCACATGTAGAAATGGTGTTTTCATAAATATATCTAGGGGTAATTACCTTAAAAAGAGTTTGTCTAGTATAATATATCTCATCCATAATTATGGTGTATGGTGAGTGTGTCCTTAATATGCACCTAGTTTGACACTCCTATGGGACATTCTTGGATTAAATCATATTTACTTTATGAACCATTCTTAAGGATTTGAATAGATGATAACCATGAATAACCTAGGTTAAACCTAAGGGATCTTAGATTAAAAAAATGTTGTCATGATTTAGACATACAATAAATAATTTTTAGGATTATGTGGTTTCCCACTATGATTATTATTACTCATATTATGTATTTTAATTTTAGTAAATGAATGAATCTTAAAGGATTCCTGATAATGCTGAATATTATGGACAATGGAATGATAATACTCATGAGAAACCAAATGAAATAGGAGTTGGAAGGTGAAAACTTTTGATTATGCCTAAAGAACTATATCATTATATAATTTACAATATCAACATGCATGAGTCACCTAAAACACTTAATAATAGAAAAATGGACTTATATGAACAACATGGAGTAAAAAATATCTATCTTCCTATATGTCAAGAATGTGGGAAGAAGAATTCAATAGAATGTCTCATGGAATGAAAAGATTTTTTATGTGTGGAAAAGAAAGAAATAGTTCAAGTTATTGGTTTTTCTTATGACTTAAAGATCATTTAAAGTTAAGTAATTTTTTTCCTTATAATATAATTTATTAAGGGTTTTAGGAAGGGTTTAGGAGTGTTTAGGGCTTATTAGGAGCCTGGAGCTCTGAGTTTTAGAGAAAAGAGACTGGGCACATAGTTTTTTTAAAGTATTCCCCTGAGGCCACAAAGTTTTTTAAAACCATGTGGGGTGATGCAGAGGAGAAAACGATCTGTGCAATTGTTTTTCCAAAAATACATTCCTAGTTAACAAGATTAGTTCCAATACGGTTGTGGGTGCGCATGGTTAGTGCATGGGTTGACCAAAACTTGGGCCCAAACCATGCACCCTTAAAAAATGAGTAAAATGTAAATTTTCCACTTTATTATTTAATGATTAAATCATATTTTATCAACCCATTTCTTATATACTCTCCCCCATGCATGAATTTATCCCTCCTCTCCTTATAGTATTTTTTATAACTCCATTTGTGCTCAGATTCAAGTGATGATTTTTATTTTGGATCTGTTCCAGTAAGCTCTTAAACCCTCTTGTTTATTTTCCTCATCTATCTTTACCTATGGAATGCTAAATCCATGTGAGATAATATTTTCTATTTTCAGGGTATTTATATATTTCTTAGATATATCGTATTCTATACTGAGTTAGGGACCGATAATGGATCAGGAGACTAGTACCTATTTAAGGTAGGTAGTCTATTCATTTTCCTTAAAAGTTTTGGTTTTATAATTTATTTTCATTTTGTGAATGAAAAACTTTCTTAGTGTTTATACTTAAATTAATGAACCTATAAATTGATTTTTTAAACCATTATTTATACATGTTATGAAACCCTTATATAATTTTATATGTTTTCAACCATGACTCGAACCACCCTTGATGTGGGTTCATTCTTTGGTTATGATTATTCCACTCTTAGGGTGAGTTGAGATCACCAATTATTAATGGGAGCCATAAATAAATTAAGTGAATTATTAAGGGTTAAAAAACTCTTATATAACCTTTACATATATGAATGAAAGGAGAAATAAAATGGAATAAATGTGAGATATGGAATTAAAGGGCTAATTCCTTAACTGATTCATAATTATGTAATTGATTAGTGAAGTGGCATGAACACTAACATGTTCCTTATTTTTATCACTCATATGTGAATCGATTAATGAATTTAATAAGTTTATCTCAATTTATATAGGGAATGGATGCTAAAATTACCACTTTATATTTTTTATAATTAGTTTAATGAAATTTATTAAAGGCATAGAGACTAACTTAGACTCTTTCTATATCACTTGTAAGTGAGACGATTTATGAAATAAATAAGATGAATTGAATTGATAAATGGATTGTACACTAAAATGATCCCTTGAATCTTTATATACAATATTGATAATGGATGAAATGGTATTGTACATATGTGAGGTATCACGGTGTGACACTGATTACCTACTCAAATATTTTATATTAGATACCTTGGATTGTTACCTTAGATCTGACTTTCTTGGACTACCTCAGACATGCTCCTTGGGACCCACCCTAGTTTATACTAAGTTTTCTTTGGATGCAACTCGTGGACTCAAATATGATGCTATGGCCATGGGATGTGGGTTCCTAGACCATTTAGGATTACAATACACTACGTTTTATATAGATGAGTTCCGTGGATTCAAAGAGGATGCCTTGGTCATTAGCCATGGGTCTTGGCCTTCATTGGTATGATACATGTTTTTTGGTGTATTACATAGTTTCTTGATAATTTTTATGATGGAATAAGATGTAGATAATTACTTACTCTATTACATAGTTATTAATAATTTATAGGCTTCTTGATCAAAACATGTACTGGTAGACTGAGTTTTATCAATTTTTCATTTACAGCCTTTATTATTATTATAACTACACATTAAATTAGCTTATATTCACATACTTGATTTTTTATAGAAACCACTGGTGGTGGCTTACTTAGTATATATCACACCCTATTCATTCCACCAATTGGTACTCAAATAGACCTCAGGATTATAGGTAGGGATAAAGGGAAGAGTCCTATTTTGGATGCTTGACTTATTATGCTAGAATAGAATACAAGAGT
This sequence comes from Viscum album, assembly GCA_963277665.1. NCBI lineage: Eukaryota > Viridiplantae > Streptophyta > Magnoliopsida > Santalales > Viscaceae > Viscum > Viscum album. Next base: position 189,972,551 of record OY728166.1, read on the forward strand.
GGAGTACCAATCATATACTCACAATTATAATGGAGATAAATTTGGGTCTTTTATCATTTTTGTATAGAATTATGTATATGAATATTCCTCTATTCCCCATGTACCATCACTCTTTATATATCACCATGACATGAGCATCACTTTATATATGAAAATAAACATGGTTTCAATAAGTTTATTTATCATGGTTAGATGATTCAATTTTCTTTAACCTATTTATCATATCTGTTTCCGCTATTTATCATTTTATTATACCACCATGCCTAACTCTAATCAAGAGGTTATAGTCTCAATATATTACTATCATAGAACCTCAATACAAGTCTATAGCCTTTGGAGTATGGGGAGACAATATTAAGGCTAGGTGGCTCTCAGGTTTAGTTTCTGATTAGTGAACCAGACCTAAGGTTTTATAAGTGGTATCAAAGCATTATTTTCTTTTTTCCATACTATTTGGGATTGTAGATAGAAGACTAAGAACATGTCGGTATTTGGTAATGAGCATATTCTTGGGAGTAGACAACCCATATACAGGGAAAATCCAAATTACTCAAGAAGGGAATTACTATTATAGATTATTATTATTATAGTTGTATTTAATTCATCACTGGATGACACACATGTTTATTGGAATTTATTATTATTATGGTTTATCTTCACCATTGTCTGGTATAGAAATAAGGTGTTGTCTCATGTATAATTGAAGGAACTTGGGGGTTCACACTCCATGCATATTCCATGACATATCTATCTCACTGTATACATTATTTGAAAAATGTTGTTGTACCTTGACTTCCTGATTATGTTCCATGTTTATCTGTACACCATGTTTAGGAAAATATTCAACATGATTACTTTTATGCAATGATTCTATGATTATTTCCATGTTTACTGGTATTATTTCTTGTGATATTATGACTTGTTGTGTTTATGAGATAATATTGGTTATTAAAGTGTTTACATAAACAAAAATGGTGTTTTCACATATAGCTTGATGGAGGAACCTTAATTAACCAATTATGGCATGATTGAGCCATGGAACATTGGTTTAATGGGCTTAAATATTGAGGGTTGTGATTAAATGGGTTCTATTAACAATTTACAAAGTGTATGAGATTTTATAAATTGGGAAGGTTTCCCATATAATCAATCCATCATTTATGAATTTTTATATTGTGATACTGAAGGTAAAAACTAGGTTATAGTTACATGACATGATAATTGAGACTTATAAAGAGTATTACTTCATAACTTGGGAATAGTGATTCATCTAATTTGACCATTATATACATAAATGAGTATGAATATTTGATTCTTAATTTTTTTTAATGAAATGGTTACTATTAAATGGTGATTCTAATTACAACCTAAAGAGTGTTTTCATCTATAACCTTAAATTGACACACTATATACCAAAACCCCTGATATAAAACAAAGAAATTAACCCTGACCCGACCATAGTAGTGGGCAGTAGATTGTATCTCTTGTGATTATTCATAGAATTATACATTACCCTGACATGATTTAGGAGCACGTATAGGGATGTTATTCTTATATAAGAAGGATTGTACAACTCTTATTCTTATATCTATGATCTATATCACAATAAAATATTTTTTGAGGTGTGTTCTTGGATATTTTAGAGATATAACACCACAATTGATTCAAGAAATGTACAAAGAGGGCAATGACGACCATTTTATGGAGGTAGTGGTACCTAAGACACTAGTAATACCTCCTTTAGTGCCAATTATGGAAACTCCTATTATACCCGACCATGGAACTAAATCCCAATTTTGAGAAGGATTTTTACAGCTCATGCAGACCTTGTAGGGATCTCCATTACCTTCCCCTACTATAATAGAGTTGAAACCAAAACTTCAGCAGTATCATTTGCACATGTTTTCAAGGGATGGTGGTCCACATTCTATGGATTCATGGATGGGATCTATGTTATAAAATTTCAGGAATATGGATATGCCTCCTGAGAGGATGGAAATGGTAACAACTTATATTCTATGTGATTAAACCAAGAGATGGTAGGATGTGTTAACCTAGGCTGATCAGTATCAGGATATGGTCTGGAGGGATTTCTAGACAGCCTTCTATGATTATTTCTTTCCTGATATGCTGAGGGATGAGAGAGCCAGAGAGTTTATTCACCTGGAGTAGGGAAATCTATCTATTATATATTATTCAAATCATTTTATAGAGCTTACTCATTTTTCCCCTTTTCTCCTTGGTGATTAGTTTTCCAGAGCTAGATGTTTTGATGATGAGATCATACATTCCATCTGCTATCAGGTGAATGCATTTAATTTGACCACTATCACTGAGATAGTGAAACGGACCCTCATAATCGAGTGAAACATTAGAGAGGCTAGAGGTAAGGGGCACAATGGATTATTCCTTCAATATGGAATCAAATAATCTAGTATTATGAAGCATCGTTTTAAGATTTCTTCAAGTGGGATCAGTAGTCAGAGCATGCACCCGGGTAGGCTTGTGATATATTATTAGTGTGGCAAGCAAGGCCATATGAATCCACAATGTGATAGATCCCTAGTTTATTGAATATCTTGTGGTAGGATGGTATATCTATAGAAATTTTATTAGAACATTAAAATCATGTCTATTGGAAGAGGATCCATACTAGCTCCACCTTCATGAGAAGGATTAGTATGTTGACATCAGTAAGGGAGTTGGATAACTATCGGTCATACAAGATGAAGAGGTGGTCATGGCTGAGCGATAAAAACACATGATTTACAAATCTAGTAGATTGGTTCTACCATTGGTAGTTAGGCTATATATCAGGGTCGTAGATAGGGCCAGATATATGCAGTGAAACTGATCCCCACGAAGTAGAGTTACGGTATATCTATGATTTAAGGTATAATTTTAGTAACCTATAATTTAGTATTTTGTTTATTTGATATAAGAACATCCCAAAACATTATATCTATAGAGACTATGGAGAGTCTTGGACTCAATATAAGGTATTATTTGGGAGTGATGAAACTCGATACTCCATTGGAAATTAGATCAGAGAGAGTATGTCAGTGTAAGGAGTTCCCCTTGAGATAGATGGGTATTGGTTTTTATGGAACATATTTTTCCTCAAGATGAAATAATTTGACATTATTCTTGGGATGGAGTAGTTGGTTCCTTATCATTATTATGTTTATTTATATCACCTGAGGGTGTCCTTCACATAAAAAGAGGGTGATAGTTATATTTACAAGGGTGAATGAGATTTCCAGAAAATTCATTTTAGACTCGAGCATCACAAGCAGGGTCGAGTGATAAACTATATTTCTAGCCTTTATATGGGTGATAAGGGAATGTGTCAGACTAATTTCCACCTGTATTAGATCATGTTAGGTATTTCTTACCTAAATAATTTTCTAGGATACCTCCATAGAGAGATATAGAGTTTACTATTGAGATAGTTCGAGGAGAAGCACCTGTTTCCATTTTCTCCTACATGAAGACTACTAATGAGTTATAAGTGATCAAGTGGAAACTAGAGGAGTGGAAAGATACAGATCTTATATGAATTAATACTTCCCCTCAGGGTTCAATTTTCCTTTTTACTAAGAAGGTGGATGATACCCTCATTATTTTCATAGATTGCCATTGGTTGAACCAACTTACAGTTATGAAATGATATTCACTTCGACAAATAGATAACCACTTAAAATAGATTCAAGAAGTGAGGGTTTTATCCAAGACTAATTTGGAGTTGGTATATCTTTAGGTGTGTGTTAGAACATCATATATAACATTTAAAATATTTCATAGTAGATATAGCTTGCATGAGTATTATTTTATACTAGTCAGTCTTACAAATTTTCAAGCAATATTCATGGATTTAATGAATATGGTTTCCAACTTATATATTGATTCATTTTTGGTAGTCTTTATGGAATAAATCTTGGTGTAATCATATACTTGACATGAATAGAACCAAAACATTGATATCATTTGGATCACACTAAGGGAGAACCTCATATATTTTAAGCCCACAAAACTCTACTTTTTGATAAGTAAGGTCCACTTCCTGGATCACACTATCTCAAAGATAGAAGTATCAGTTGACCTAGAGAAGGTGAGATCCATTATTTACTAGGAACAACCCAAGAACTTCTTTAACATATGGAGTTTCCTATGGATGATAAGTTATTATAGGTGCTTCATTAATTATTTTTCACACCTAGAAGCACATATTATAGTATTGACTAAAAAGGGTGTGAATTTGATGTTGTGTGAAGCATGTGAGAGAGCCTTTCAAAAGTTGAAAGGAAGGCTTACTTCAATGAAAATATGGACTTTACCTGATCCTGGAAGAAGATATACAATTTACTATGATTCATAGAACATCATGCTGGGATCAGTTATGATGTAGGGAGGTTGAGTCATAGCGTACATGTCTCTACAGTTGAGTGAATATGAGCGTAATTACTTCAATTCAAGATATAAAGATATTATCTATGGTTCTTACATTATGTCGTTGGAGGAATTACTTAATGGGAGAGAAATGTTTGGTTTAAATGGACCATAAAAGGATTAATTATATATTTACACAGTGTGAATTGAATCTCAAGAATTGAATATGGGTTGAATACCTATATTCATGCAACATTGAGATTGCTTATAAGCCTATTAAAGGTAATTCTATTGCAGATGATATGAGCTAGAAGAATCAGACACAACGAGTTTAGGAGGATTGTAGTGAGTTAAAGTTAATGGCATTATTTTCTATGATTCACTTAAAGGTATAGGTTAATCATGGAATACAATTATCATAGATTTAGTAGTGGTATCTTCACTTTTGGATAGAGTGAAGATGAGGTAGTTTTTCGATCCTAAGGGATTGGTCATATAGGAAAGAGTTTCAGTTTGGGAACCACCACTTGGTTGGACCATTAATGAGGATGAGGTCATGAAAATTAATTGACACATCTGGGTTCCTATATACATCTGATAGGAATATATAAAAGAGTATCATAACTCTTATTGGGTGGTATATCCTGGGTATATGAAGATGTACCATGGATTACATTTTTTATACTGGTGGTCATGGATGAAAAGGCAGATAGCTGGTTTTGTTACTCAGTGTTCCATCTATCAGTAGGTGAGGGTGTAATATCAGTGAACAGTAGGTATTTTATATCCATTACTAATTATTGAGTGCGAATGGGATGAAATCACCATGAGTTTTGTAATGGGATCACCTAGGTCAACTAAAGGCTATGACATAGTTTAGGTGATCATAGATAGGTTGAAAAAAAATCACTCACTTCCTACATATCAAAGAGAACTTTTTAGTGGACAATCTAGGAATGTTATATCTCATAGATATCATACACCTTAAAAGAGTTCAAAATTATATCATATTAAGAAGTTTATCTTTCATTAAATCACAATTATGGAAGGGTTTTTAGAGGGAACTAAGTTCAAAGGTAATTTTGATTACAACTTATCACCCATAGACTGACAGTCAGTCTGAGCATACAATATAGGTGTTGTAGGGTATTCTTCAGGAATGAATCCTTGATTTTAGAGGTTATCAGGATAAAAAATTAACTCTCACTGAGTTTTATTACAATAATAGATTTCAATATACTATATAGATGGATAATTATGAGAATTTATATGGTAGTCTGTTTTGTTCACCCCTGTGTAGTTTAGAGGTTGGAGCGGTAGTACTACTAGGACCTCATCCCATTCAAGAGAATTTATAGAAGGCATATCTTATTAGTAAGTGTATAGATACATAACAATATAGTTATAATTCTTATATCTATTTCCTCTACTTACCACTAGATTTAAAGGCGGGGGATTGTTTTTTCTAGTGTATTTCACCAAGTTTGGGGCATAGAAAGATTCAAAGATAGGGTAAGATTTTACCCCATTATATCACTCCCTTCGAGATTTTAGAGTTATTAATTCTAGTAGGATATCGATTGATGTTACCTTAAAGGTAAAAATCCTTGAATGATGTATTACATGTTTTATAGTTTCACTATTACTATTCAAAACCATCTCACATTCTTCATCCCAATGAGGTTGAGTTAAAGGTTGATGCATCCTTTGAGGAGAATCCTATAAAAAATTTGATTAGAGTGTTAAGGCTCTCGAAGGTAGGTCAATTACTCTAGTTTAGGTGCTATGGTAGCAAGTATATTTATAATAAAAGATCTAGGAGAAAAAGGTCGATGTATGTGCATAGTGGATATATATTCTCTCAGATGATGTTTTACCACCAACGGAAGAGAAACTCAAAGATGAGTCATTTTAAGGAGGGTTGGTTGTCTGATATTGGTTTTTATTAGGAGGTAAGGATCCCTGAAAGTTTAGTGAGAAAATTATTTTACTCTAATAGAAGTGAATAAAGGTTTAATGAATGGATTGGGAGTGTTTGGGACGTGTACAGAGCCCAGAGCATTGAGTTTTGGAAAACACAAACCTACTGAATGTTTTTTAAACCACGTGGGGTGTTACAAATGGTCTATAGAGGGGTAAATGGGATACACATGGTTTTTACAAAACTATTAACCTATCCCACATACCTAGTTCCACTTAGGAAGTGGGTGCAAATGGTTGGAACATATTTATCCAAATTGGGCGTCCAAAGTGTGATTCCTTTAAAAATGAGTGAAATATATATTTTCCATTTCCTTCATTAAAGATTAAACCCTCTTTTAGCCTTTAAGTTTTCATAGATACTCCTCTTTTAATGAAACTCCCCTCCCCTCCTCTCATATTTAATATTTTTATAAATCCTTAATCTTATCTCAGATTCAAGTTCCATTTTTAATGTCTGATCTATACTGATAATATATTCAATCCACTTATTTATTTTCTTCGTTTATCTTTCCTTATGGAATGATAAATCCAAGGGAGCTAATATGAACTATTTTCAGGTTATTAATATATTTATTCAATTTATATCTTTTTATACTGAGTTAGAGGCTGATAATAGATGAGGAGATTACTACCCATCTATGCTAGGTGGTCTATACTTTTTCTCTAATAGTTTTTGTGTTTATACTTTGTTGTCATTGTGCGCATGCTGCATCATCTAGGTTTTGATCCTTAAATTAATTAATCTATAAATTTATTTCTTAAACCATAATTTAGAAATTTTATGAAACCCTTATGCAAGGTTGGAGGTTTCTTACATGAATCAAACCACCCATGCGGTGGGTTCAATCTATTGGTTATGATTATGGAACCCATGGTGTGAGTTGAGCTCACTGATTATTAATAGGATCGATAAATAAAATAACTAATTTGTTAAGGTTTAAAGACCTATTATAGAACATTTTCATATATGAATGAAAGGAAAAATGAAATGGAATAAATGGGACTTATGGAATGAAGTGGAAAATCCGTTATCTTATGAATAATTATGTAACTAATTAGTGAAGTGGAAAGGACACTAACATGCCCCTCCCTTTTATCTCTCATATGTGAATAAATTAGTGAGTTGAATATGATAAACTCAGTTGATAGTGGGAATGGACACTAACACAGAACCTTTATATTTTTTATAATTTATTTAATGAAATTAATTAAAGGAATGAACACTATCTTGGCCTCCTTATCTTCCATTTGTAAGTGAGATGATTTATAAAATGATTAACATGAATTGAATTGATATTGGGAATGAACACAAACAAGGTCCCTAGAATCTTTATATACTATGTTGATAGTGGATGACATGGTGTGGTAAAAATGTTAGGTATCATGATGTGGAACTAAATCCCCAGTTACATATTTTATATTGGATGCCTTGGATGGTTAACTTAGATCCAGATTGCTTGGACCACCTCAGACATGCTCATTAGGCTCCACCCAAGTCTATATCATGTTTTCTATAGAAGTGATCCATTGAATTAAAGTAGAAAACACGAAAATGGGACCTGAGATCCTAGACCATGTTGGTCTATATTACATTAAGTTCTCTATGGATGAAATTCATGGAATAAAATAGGACACCTTATTCATCGGACCTAGGTCCAAACCCTCAAAGGATCAATACATGATTGTTTAGAATATGTTGTAGTTTCTAAATACTTCTTATGAAACCAAAGTCTGTAACTAATGCCTTACTCTATTATAAAATTATCCATCATTTATGGACTTCTTGATTACAAAATATACCGGTAGACTGATTTGTATTCATTTATCATTTACATAATTTATTACTATTTTACCTACAAACTTCCTCAACTTATATGCACATACTGGATTTTTTATAGACACCATTCATGGTGGCCTACTATGTATATCTCGCACCCTAATCGGATTGCTGATTTCTACGTAGATAGACTTCATGAATGAAGGTATAGAGAAAGGGAAGGGTACCGTTCTAGATTCCAAATTTCTTACGATTGGATGGATTACAAGGAAATATGATCAAGATTATGCTCATGATTCTAGTGAAGATAACTCTTGGGTCTTTTCTCATGTTTATGTAACATGTTGTATATGCCTGTTTCTCTATTCCCCATGTACCATTCATTTTTTTATATCACCATGACATACAAATAATTTTTTATATGTCACTATAAATGGTTTTTACAAGTTTATTTATAATTATTGGATAATTTTCTTTTCTACAACATATTTATTGTATCTATTTATACTATTTATCTTCTTATTATACCACTATTCTTAATTATGATCATTAGGGTATAGTATACCCACTATACAATCATATACCCTCTCTTCTAGTCGACAACCTCTGGTATATGGGGAGGCACACTTGATTCCAGGTGGATCTTAGGTTCGATTACTTATTAGTGAACTGGCCCTAGGGTTTTACAAATAGAGCATGTAATTTCCAGGGAAAAATAGAGAGTTTTATGGAGGAAAATGAATTTCATACTAAGATAATATTTATAGTTCAATGTATTATGTCTAGGTAACATAGTAAATATGCCAGTAAATTTCATAATACAAGTGCTAAATCCTAAGGGACTATGATATTCAAATCATTAAAGTGGAATGATTGAACTATTTATGTATTATGATTTGATAATTATGTTTTAGATGTGTTATATCAATGGAATTATAGTTATAAGAATCATGAAACATATAATGATTATTCCATAGTAGTTTTTATTTAAGGATTTGAAAACATTTTTTGAATTGTACTAATAACCAAGAAAAGTAATTTAGTGGTAAATTGATATTTCTTGAGAACACATGATTAAGGGAAAGATAATCCTTATTATGTTTCTGATGCTGACTTAATAATTTTTAGTCCAGAAAAATATATGATTAACATTGATAAATTAATTGGGATAGTAGTGGTAACCTTAAAAATGATTATTGATTTGATGAAAAAGTGATTTTTATCATCTTTGATGAAGTTTATTTCATTTTTGGATTTACGGAATATATTAAATAGTATATGATTTTATTTGAGGAATAATTATGGTTTTAAGTTTTGATGTATATATATTTTCATTGATGTTTTACAGTGATTCAGGTTATTGGTTTTTTTAAAGATATATATGTTAAATGTATTCACATGTTTTGTGTGGGATGTTAGGATACACTTTATGTTGTTTTGGGATAAAATATATGATCAAATATATTAAATTTTTGGGTTTTGAATTTGGAAATATATTTTAGAGGTGTCTTATGCTTAACCATTTATGGAATCAATTAAGTTGAACATTGGGTGTTATTATTGAGGTTTTAGAGATTTATCAATATTGGATATCTTGTGCTTACCATTTGTTTTGGAAAATGATTAAAGATATAAGGAATGACTTTTCATTATTTTTTTGATCTTATAATCCATTAAAAGTTAATTTTAGTGATTCAAGCATGAAAAATTAATCTTGAATATTCATTTCTTGGAGTAAGCGATGTAGTGTAAATTGATTAAAGCACAACCAAAGGATGAAATTGTGGTTATGAAATGGAAATAAACTAAGTAAGTACATTTTCTCATTCTATCTATCTTATTATTAAAATAATACCTAAAATTTAGAAAAAATAATATGAAATAAAATATTTATACATTTACCTTCATTTCTAATGAATCGATGGTCTTTCCCCTTCAAATATTTATGGTTTTTTGGTCATTAACTTTCCCATAAACATGTTCTATATCAGTATCTATTACTTCTTAGATGTTAGTTCTCTCCACTATGTATGTATTTTAACCTCCCAACAATGTTCTCATTATCCAAGAACTTGAATATGTTATATTTCAGGTAACCTTTTTGTTTCCCACTTTCCCTTTTCAAAATAAGTATTATTATCCCTCTATACGATGTAGTTTTTCAATAAAGGTTGAACATTTTATGATAGAGATAAAATTGTGAGGGTGTAATTTATTTAATGGGATTTAATGTAACACCACCCTGATATTTTATGATACATTTATCTTCAAATAAATTTAATTTCATCGATAGCTTACGATACACGCAACACAGAGTGTAAATGATCCGTAATATAGTATACCATTATAAACTAGATGTTAAATTGGAGGAATGAATATGAATAATCACATTTTGAAAATTATATATAAAGGTTTTAGATAAAAAATATATATTAAAAAATATATACTTAATTTTTAGTAAAGTCCTTATATGCTTCAAAAATACATTTTTCATCACAAATGGTTTTTATTTATTTTTGAGAGGAAATAATATAACTATTTTTTGAAACTATTACAAATTTTTTTTTAAAAAAATGAAATTCAATTTTTAAATAATTATATAATAATTATCTTAGAGTTTTTTTTATGAAAAGATTGATTTCTTGATGAATATAAAAAAATTTGGATTTTTATAGAAAACTGCCTTTTTGTTTAAAACATTTACAAAGTATTTTTTTTTAAAAAGTTTAAAAAGTAACATAAGTTCATTTATATTATGAATAATTCAATTAATTTATTTGGAATTAATTTTATTTAATATTTTGGTATAAAAAATGTTATACATCAGAAAGCATTACAAGTTTAATTTTAAATTTAATTCTTCCAAAATTATGAATTTAATATTGAAAAATGGATTCCATTTTTATAATTATAAGGATAAAATTTGGAAGATAAGACCATTTTATTTTTTGAAATTATGAATAGTAACCTTGGTGAATATTTGTGACCACAGTAAGGGTAAAACGGGTAAAATAGGGTTTAAACATTGGGACAAGGCATTGAAATTTCTATAAAACATGAAATTATCCTATTTGATGAATTTATTTCTTACATTCCCATAAAATCCTTGAAAATATGGCCACTTTGTGCCATTTTTATTAGCCATTGACCTTTATATTACTGTAAGAAAGGAATACAAACAACATTTCACACTCTTGACATTAATATATGTAATATTTTACAAAATAATAAATACATGTTAGTTTTTTTTTATGAAATTTGATTTTAAATATAAATTAGTTTTGTTTCATGGTAATTTATTTTAAAATTTTATTTATTTAATAATTTTCTTAAATTATTACACAACATTGAAATAATATTTATTCAATTAGAATAGAATTAAAATAAATGGTATTAAAAATATTAAAAGTAATATAAATGGGATAAATTATAAGGTTGCACAAATTTTTTTGATGAATATAACATTTCAGGTATGTGTGAAAGTTTTATATTTTAATTAAATATTTTTCTTTATGTCTTCAAGGTCAAATTTAATGAATATTTTTAAAAACGACGTTAATGATATTTTATGAAAAATAAAATTTTATTAAATTATTTAAAAACCATAAAAATATTTAAAGAGTAAAATTAGGATGATAAGTGGATGAAAATGTCATCCCTTGTCCACATATGAGCCAAATTTTAGCTTATAATTATAATTAAAACCCTTTATGATTGAAAAGGTCATTACTACATTTAAGGTTAGAACATGTTTACCATAGATTAATAAAAATAGATAAGTGTTAAAATGACCTAAATAGTTTCTTAAACCCCATTAGTTGGTTATATTTAAAACTTAACCTTATCAATATATAATATGAGTCATTTTGTATCTATTTTTCTAGAAAAGTGTCTTAATAATATTTTTAAACATTGAAAAATTAAAAGTGTGACTCTCACCATAATTATATAAAGGTAACTTTCTCCCCTAACTTATTCACACATTTTGATCCATTTATCTCAACAAAAACCATAAAAATACCTACAAAAAATCTTATCTATATTCCATAGTTATGTTCTTCAAAAAATACCAACCTGAGGGTCCTTAAGAGGAGATCTAGAGAATTTCTTTTAATGAAAAGGTAATCACCTTAATTGATAACTTTATTCTTAATTAATATATTGTATTTATAATAAAATAATTACTTAATTGTACTAAATTTAATTAACTTTTATTATAATTATTAAAACACCACTATCCACCATATTTTTCATCAAATTGGAAGCGAAAGTATCGCTCTTGTGTACATGTGGGCTACCACCTCCATGTAGCGATATAATTCATTTTGCATAACCATATTATATGGATGGTTATTATGATGGTTTTAATGTTCATATATGATATTTATGAAATAATTATGTTTTTATAATTATAATATCATATATAACTTCTTACCTTACCATTCATTGAAAAATGATAACGTCGCTCGTGCGTACGTGTGGACTACCACCTCCACAAAGTGATGCAATTCATTTTTCATTTCTGATTTACATGAATGATAACAAGGAAATATTTAATAAATAAATATGATATATAACATACAATTATTATTTTATATAGGTGAATTATTATTTATCTTTGTTTCATTTCATTTAAAGAAAAGTGAAAAAATGTTCATGCATACCTACGACTTACTGCCTCCATGAATAGTGTAATTCATTTTTCTATATTTAACTTTTATGTATGATTATATATATATATATAATAAATAAATATTATATTTATATAATTATTAGTATTCTTAAGATCATGTAACCACGATCAATTTTCAAGGACCAAAACTACTGAACCAAAACATACAGAGCAATTATCACTTAGAACAATGATTTTAATAAAGAATAGTTAACAAACAAGTGATAAAAGGTTATAAGTAAATAATATATGGTATGATATAATTTATTATGGTTATTTAATATACATAAAATAAATATATATTTATTATAATGGAGGTTCAAACAAGTACGGGTGAATTTGGACCTAAGGTAAGGGTTTATTTATAATCTCTTCATTATTTTGGATTGTTTATGTTCAAGTATCAGTTGGGGTATTTATATGATAATTATATATAAAAACCAATATATATTCTTATAAAATGCTTATTTTTTTTTAAATTAAAAGTTTTCAATTCATTTTCCTTTTTTAGTACTGAATAGACCAAAAGATGGTTTTTAATGAAAACTGACTTTGTTTTATAATCGGCTAGGAATATTTTTCTTCCATATCCACATTTTCATTAAAATGATATAATGATTTTTTTACTATTATACTATGATTTTTATGTTATTTTTAACCTTTTTTTACTTTATATAATAATTTATCAATGTAATATTCTTATTGTTTTCCGAATGGGGTACTTTTTAAATTTTTACCAAAAATGTGAAATGTATCTTTTTTAACATAATCGAAATGAATAGAATTTACTTTCATCATAAAATATTAGAATATTGATGATTAATTTTCATTTTCCCAAGGTTATTTTTAAATAAAATATGTTTCCTAATATTCTATATATATTTTTTTGTTTTTAAAAGTCATTTTTTCAATGTGATAAGGGTATTTTCCTAAAAAATTATTTTAATGATATTTTTATGGTATTTATATTAATAAATGATAAAAAACATTTATTTTAATTATAATACAATGAGAATATATTATAATGATACCACCCTCATTAATTATTTAGATTTTTTATGACTATTTTGACTAAGGAAACTATTGACATTGCTAATGTTAGTTATTCCTATAGAGACAATTTTTTATTATTAAGGAATGTAGATTAAGTTGTGTTGTTTATTCATATGATGAATGAATTATAATTATTACGTTTCATGTGGAGAAAACAAATTATATATCCATTCGATGCAACAGTATGTCATATGAGATAAAATAGATTATTTATTTTTTGAAGGCCTTATCCATTTACATAGATTTGATGTCATGAGGCCTCGAGGGTAAGTTTAATATATCTGACATTATGAATTCTATGATTATGAAATTAGTTATTGATTTCCATGTGATTATTTTAATAGTTAAGATATCTATGGATAAGTTTCATGCTCATATGACTATTTATATATAATTATTTGATTATCATTTATTCCTGCCATATTATTCATGACTTATTTATTCCATATTAGAATCTTCTTTATGTATACCCTTACTGAGCATCTGATCTCACCCATTTTTAGGTTTCCATTCCCTAGGATACTATTAAGTGTACTATGAATGATATGGAGGACATTATAAAGATAAAACAGTAATGTTCTTAAAGAAAATAGTATTTGATATTCTATATTTTAAAATTTAATATTAGTTTCAAGTATGTATCTATTTTACCAAGACTACTAAATTATTTACTCTTTTAGGATATGATCAGTTATATATAATGAAATTGTAATAAAGTAACAACAAGATATGGGGTACTAGGGTTGGAGTATTTATTACTATGGTCTTGTTTTAAAAAACTATAATATATAATGTCCAAAAGGCCCTAATATCCACAGTGTGGCCTCCTCCTTCAATAGTGTGACCATTACCCTCATGGAACACTATAAGCCATAAAACCCTTATTATAGAGTGACCCTATGGGTCACAGTGTACTATACTTATATAAAAAAGTCATAATTTAAAACATAATATTCCTAAAAACCATGAGTAAGAGTCATAGTCATGGTGTGACACTCAAGTCTCTATGTGATAATATGTAAGTGTTATTTCCTTAGAATAAACCCAACCAAAACCCCAACACCCAACCATGACACCCTCTGGTCATGGAATGATCCCTTAGAACCATCCACTTGTCACAATAGGATTATCACCTATAATGTTGTGATTAAACATCATAAGTATAATTTTATGAAGGGGGTCACCCTGATCCTTATCCAACATTCACCCAAGAACATAAAAAATCTTTGGCGACTCTAATCACATCAAAAAACATCTCCTTTGGATTTTCCAACCCTTGTAATCTAACACATTCTTATCAAGGGGCTTTGAAAAATAATATTTAAATTACTTAAGCATATTATAGTAGTTAACTCAAGGATGTCTCCTGAAGAGGTGTTCACAAAAAATGAGGTTTTCACTTTTTATTGGTTTTATGAAGACAATTGGTTTTAATTAATTTTAAAAAAAGTGAGAGAAATAAGTAGTTTTATTTGATTGGTTTTAATCAATTGATAAAGGTGGTGACTAGAGTGAGTTTGATTATAAATAGTGCTATGCTATCATTGTTTCCATGTTTTATCCCTTTTTATTTCTTTGTCTAGTTAGAGAGAGTATCATATACCAAGTCCTCTATACTACTTGGCCAGATGATAATGATAAGAATATTCCTATTTAAAACCTTAGGTAGGTCTATTATCTTTCCCGTGTGTGTAATTACCATCAAACAATGACCACTAAACCCTAATACATTCCATTGTATATAGAGAAGAATTGGGTGGAGGGAGATATGTATTATTGACCAAAGAAATTAAAAATAATAGAATTAAAAAATAATGAAACTGAATTCTAAATTTAAAACTGAATTATAAATTGAAACCCGATTTAAAAAGAAGAATATATTTTATTAATTTGAATCACATGAACTAAAATAAATCACATAGGTATAGCCCCCCTTTACTGATCACTCAATGAAACTAACCCTATATAGACGGGGAAGTCAAGATGATGCAAGAGAGGGGAGACTTTACAATAAAATAAAAATAAAGAATATAAATAAGTCTATAAAAGGCCTTCGTCCGATGCTTCCCTCACTGGTGAATTGGATGGTGTGAGTATGATTTGGAATAGAGGGGTTCACCTCCTTTTATAGGCGAGGAGGGAGAGTTTTGTTTCCAGAATCTATACACTAAACGTTTTTGCATGTTTTACCGAAAAAATGGAGGATTCACACATGGAAACCTTTATAAAAATTCTTCTAAATTGAATTTATATTCTCCCTACAAAATTTCACTAAATTTGGCCATGTTTAGAGGGAGTTATGAGCATTTGACTCTAAGAATTTATTCTGGCCATTCCGACTCTCCAAATTTCACACCTCTGGATTCTCATGCATTAATGACCATGAAGAAGGCCAATTAATGCTTATAATTATTCATGAAAGATGTTATATAATATATTTCTCATCCCTATATCAAATTTCATCTCAATTTTTTGGACCATATAGGAGTTATGTCCCCCATGTAAAAAATCACCAGAACTATGCACAATTTTCATGACCAAAATTGTGAGCATCTTTTGAGCTTCCAAATTATGGATTCAAATTTTGATCCAGAGGGATTAAATGAATCCCTGAATTTATAGAATCTCAAAAATAAATAATTTCACTATTTTAATCAGTATATAAAATGTTATTACCGAAATAGAGAAATATTTTAAATTTTTTGAAAATCCAAAATGGGCCATTTTTACAATTAGGCTCAAAATACCACCAAAATCATAAAATGTGACAATTTATCTTAAAATAATATTTTTTGGGATTTTAAACATTTAAATTAAATTTAAAATAATTGAAAATATTTTTTCTATCATAAAAAAATCCAAATTCTGATTCAAAAAACATTCTTTTCTTTGGGAATAAAATTTCAAATTTTCCATGATAATGAAAATATAAAAATCTATGGATTGTTACAGACATATCACTATATGTAAAAAAAATCACTTATAATATATGAGAAGTTATATTAAATGGTAAATATTAAAAAATTTTAGAGGGTAAGATATAAGTTATGATGTATATCATAAAAGGTAACTAGTTCAATAACAAGAAGGGACAAAGGAAATAAATCACATGAACTTTTTTTTAAATATTTCTTCGAAGATGTTTCAGTGAGATGAATGGAGATATATTACTTTCATATATAAAATAGTGAAGAAAAAATTTAGTACAGATCTATATAATTCAAACTTAGAGATATTGGGAATCAAATTTAATCATTATATTTGGAGGTTTTAAAATAGAATTATATTATTTCCATGATTATAATTAATACAAATAATCTAAAGATTTGATTTTGGAGGGAATGAAAAACAAGGAATTATTTATTAATATATATAAATTATTATAGGAATAAGTAGAGTGATTAATTTATTAGTGAGAATAAATGGATTTTTAAGAACATTAGTCTTCGGTGGAATTTGGGTTGGTGAATACTTTATAGAAAGAAGATCAAAGTACAAAGTTAATGTTTTTATAATTCTAAACACAAGCACATATAGTGATGTCCTTAATTTAGATCAAGTAAAATTTTAATATTGTTGGAGGTTTTCAATATAAACATGATTATTTCATGTATTTTTTTAATAAATAGTTTTTTTATGTTAAGGATGATGCTTTCTCTTACAACTCAAGTATTTAATTTATGATATTAGGGAAACATTTGTGAATCAGACTTAAATTAATCTCAATAATGATTTAATCACCCACTTAGGGGAAATAATTATAAAAATAATGCAGTATTTATATACTAATTTAATTTTTATACCGGTGGTATTGGGTTTTATGAATGAGTATATTCTTATTTTAACAAGTAACATGGGTTGATTTGGAAGAAAAATGAAAATTTTGTCAAAGATAATTCAACCCCTAGTTCTTAGTATTTCACACAACCCCGTTCAAGTCACCATACACACATGATTAATCATGACACAATGTAATCATAAGATGAAAATGTTTGAGATCCCAATTCCATATTATGACTTGGATTTAGTCTGTCAAATAAATGGCCATTCATGTTTCCAGGGATGCGTATTTAATTTGTATCATATCTTACTAACCTTGTATAGTTAGTCTTATAACCAGTAGTTTATTTATCTTCCTTTGGTCTTAAATACAATAATTGAATAACCGTGTTAGATTTTTTCTCATAAGGAAAATATTTCTATAGGAATATTACTTTTTCCACTCTATGCTTTCTATCTCTTCAAACTTTTAGGTGTTTTGAATCAAAGACCCTATTGATTATAATATCCCCATAGATGATATAAAACCATGATAACATTCTCCCTTTCAGTACATCACAAAGTAAGGAATATGTTATCTAATTACTCAATCCATTTCTCTTCTACTAATGGATAAGTGGTTATATTTAAATATAGAGGTTACTATCGTATAAATAATTCCAACTTTTTTACACAATGTAAAGTTGAAAAAAAATTTCCATACAAGAAAGGTTATTTTTAAAAACCTGGTATAAATACCCTAAAATAGAGATAATCTACTCAACTCTAACACCAGCCTCATTAAATTTCCTAGGTTGTAATTCCCTATATTTATTATGTGTATTGAAATGATTTTAATTACTTTGATTATGCACCAAATCTAAATATGGGTATATACTTTTCTTGTTCATGAATAAAACTACGAATTATAAATTATAGTATATAATTCATATGAATTCATTAACAATACATTTCATGTAATATAGAAATCTGTTTAGAATATTATAAATTATTTTCAAAGGGTTATGTTCCCTCACTATGTTATCCTAAATCTAGTTCCCAAGGTTTCTACTAAACCATGATTTGATATCAACCATAACACCCCAAATCCCATAACCTGGAAGAAATGTTCATTTAAATACACTGGTATAATATATATAGATCACCTAGTCCAACAGTTTAGTAATATTAGGAAATTGTATATATAAATGAACATTATATTAAACTGAAAATTGATGATACATCATATAAAGATATTAAAACTTATTATTTATCCTTAGAAAAACCATACATCTATTGTATTAATCCTCTTATTTTACAGGGGAATGAGAGAAAAAAATAAAAGGGCGATCTCAGATGGTCTCAGTAGGGGGTAGTGTACAGTAAAAGATAATATAGTATAAGCATGGGATATATAACATGAAAGGAATGAATAAACAAATCATATCCATATCAATGATAAAATGAGCTTAAAATATCCATGGATAACATAAAAGTGGAATATAAATTGCATGGATAACAATTATTGATCTCACAGTGATGAGATGCATAATAACTAAATTCATAAACATACCATCTAGGCCTCATTCCTAGATATCATACATAAATGGGAAATTCATACAAAAATACCCAACCTGCTTGCCTCATGAGATCTATCGATGCATCAAGGGGCTACATAATTTCGGGATCCATCAGTCACATAATAAGTCTAATGCATCTATATTATAAAGAGAATTTTTAAACAATACATATAATAATTTTCCCCAAGGAACCTCATACATAATCACAGATGAGTATTGGATAGTATTATATATAAGATAACATATTTACATAATATCAATATTTCCCCATTATATGGAATAATATGGCTATCTAGGTGAATGTCCAACAATCAACTTAGAAAGTATTAGATAATCACAATTAAATGGAAAGTACCTTTATCAATGGAATGATAATTTCATGGTAAAATGATATCAATAAAAAATATTTATTGACCACTATAGTTTTAAATGGTATAATACCAAATAAATTATAGAAAAATCATCCCCACACCCACACTTCAAGATCTATTAAAACAATTACATATTTTAGATACATAAATTGATAAATAATTACAATAATATAATAATATATTAAAATCCTTCATTACGGTTTGTAAAGTGGATGGGAATCACTATAAGAATATTCAATGAGAGTATCAAACTTGGTGTGTATTTAGGCGAACTTTTTTGTGATCCAAGTGAAGATTGAGTTAACATGTAACCAAAAAAATTTCAAATTTATTACCCCTAGGTTCATCTAAGCCAGATATTTTATCCACATGTATTATCCTGATATGGATTTCATTTCTTGGAAACCACATAGTTCTTTATTAAACTTTTAGGATGTTTTTCTATAATTAGATCATTCATTGGGTTTATACAAATTTTTGATCATTATAATGGTTCACAAAGGTAGTATAATGAGAAGAAATAGATATCCATCATTGATAATACAATAAATAATTACAATAATAAAGTATAATAACATTTCATATTGAAATAAAATTTAATTGGAAAGGATTACACAAGTAATGAAAGTTAATATATTAATAACCCTTACCTTGAAAAGTATCTTTTTAGATATTGATATGAACAAATTATAGCCTTATAAACCCCTTAAAGGGACTCATAGGAGAGAAAATGAGAGGGGATATATTCTCACTAATTATGGAGTTAATATGAATGGAAGGATGGGTGGGAAATTATATTAAACGAAGGATGATTGTTTATTAATTTCTTAACACATGCCTTGGAAATATAGGTTATGGAAAATGAAAAACTACTATCTGGACTATGTGTTTAACTCATTGTTTTTGACACTTAATCCATGGTTTTTTATATTTTTTAGTTTGAGAACCTATTTTTTTTATTCTTACCTTGGCCATGGGAATATATTTTTTTCACAATTTTTTTAAAACCTTAATTTCCATTTTAGAATTTGGAACGTTATTTATAGGGTTGAAAATTCATTTTAATTCACTAAAATATATTATATTAAATAAATAAATAATTTTTTTTCATTTATTCACTAATATTAATTACTTTATAAATTTTACATCATAATCATGTAATAATATTTACCGTATTTTAGAATTTAGTGAAAAAAATTTATTGTTGTAAACAAATTATGAAAAATTAACTATTGGTTAATTTAGATATAATGAATTATAATTTAAAGTCCTTTTTTTTATTTTTTAGGATAATTTTAATTTTCCAAAAAAACTCTTGTTTAATTTGAAAATCTTGTATTTTGCATCAATATTTTAAAACTTAATATTTCCATAAATATTATTTTTTATAGGTCATATGTGTGTAATTATATAACAATTCATTGATCAAAATAATTGTTTATACTTATTAACTATATTATTATAAATTTTTTTTTGTAATTTTATTAAAAAATTGCATGAATAAATATTAAGTTTCTATTAAAAAATTATAATTCCTAAAGTGTAAATTCAAATAGTCATATTACCCCTTGTATATACTTCTAATTCAAACATCAAAATATCATTCATATCCTTCTCTTATTTCTTAGACCACAATTAATCTATTTCTTATTTTTTTATTCGTAATATAAACACACCTCATATACTTGTTATTATTTTTAGATTATGATCATCCAAAGTATAAAGTTATGGTGTCACCTTATATTTTTACATGTTTTATGGAACATATTTTATCTTTTATTATAATTGAAATTTCATAGTTTTATATTTTATTATAATGTGTTTTACTATTATGATTAAATAATAGAATATACATTGTGTATAAGTTTTTTAATGAAGTGTTTAGTTATTATAGTTGAATATTAGGTCTTAAATTCTCCCCCCTAAAAAATTTCATCCTAAAAATTTAGGGTGTTCAGCAATCCATAAAAAAATGTGGTCAATCCATCCTCAATTATTTATTAGGATCCCCCTCAAACTTGTGATTCCTCAAATGTTCTTTCTCTACTCAGGTAGTCTAATTCTATGAGACATTATCTTTATTGTTATGATTATAGACAAGATCTTCATTATATGATAAGTAACTATCTAACTCTATTTCATAGGTAGTGAGTTTATGTTTTTTATTTGGAATGTACTTTCCCTACCTCAAAATAAGGAAGAAACCATGAAATTTTGAGAGGTTTCGAGGAAAAGAAAAATTATAATACAAAAATATAATTCTATCCAAAAACCCAAAAAGGCCTAATATACCTTAAATATTGATTTCCCTTTATACTAAACATTTTTACTACCTTCTATGGTGATATTTTCAAGAAGAAATGAACCCCTGTTTGAAATTTTATGTCCTTCATTCAATTATTAGCATATTTTTTCTATCTAATCTGAGCTTCCTTGATATGATTATTAATACATTTCAATTTATCTATTGTATCCTAAAAATATTATGGACCCACTATCTTCCTTTCCCCAACTTGAAACTAGAAGGTTTCTATTTGACATATTTTTTTTCATAAAACACATCAAAATGTTCCATATTTATGCTATAATGGAAGCTATAGTTGTATCAAAATTACATTAGAGGTATCTATTATTCCAATATTCCCTATAAGTTATGTGAGTGTGACCTAAACATGTGAAATGAGTGTCAAATTAATTTTAGTGTTAAAATACTTTTAAAGACTCCTCTAAAATTTTGATGTGAAACTAGGATTATGATCAGATATAATTGATAAAGGTGAACCATGAAGTCTCACCAATTCATTGATATAGAGCTTTATAACATGTTCAAGGGGTAGAACCACCCTTATTGCTATTAAATGTGTAGATTTGGTAAGGTTATCCACAATGACTCATAAAACATCATTCCGATTAGATCCGTTAGGTATACCACCAAAAAAGTCCACTGTGATATTATCCCAATTCCACAATAGTATAGGTAGTAGTTTTAAGTATCCTTTTAAAAGTTTACTATTGTACATTACCTGTTTCCATACCAAGCATATTTTTATATAGTCAGTAATTTCATGTATTATGTTGCCCCAAAAAAAGTGATATCTTATATTTATATACATCTTGGTACTACTTGGATGTATATAAAATATTTATCTATTAGATTTATCTAGTAATTCCCTCTTTTGATCAAGTACTTATGGTATACATAATCTCTTTTCTATCATTAATAAAACATCTTCTTAGATGAAGTATGTAAATCTGCCATCTTGAATGGCCTTCATCTTCTTTTATAAACCATTATAATATTGTTGAGACTTCTTTATCTTCTTTAGTAAACATATTAGGACAATAAATTTGAGAAGTAATGATATCTTACTTTCTATAATAATGTACATATAAAAATTTACTAAATCAATCATGATTGGATCCTTGTATATCCTCCTTATGGATAGAACTCCATAATACTTCCTACAAAATTCATCTTCTTCCTTATTTTCCTTCTCAGGATAATAGTGTATTACAAATTCATATTCATTGATTAGGTATATCCATCTTCTTTTTCACATGTTGAGTTCTTTCTAAGTGAATACAAACATCAAACTTTTTTGATCCATATATATGTCACATCTTTCACAGTAAAGATTGTGTCTCCATATTTTTAAAGAAATGATTATAGTTTTCAATAAAAGATTATGAGATAGATATTTTTTCTCATGGATCTTCAATTTCCTTAATTTATAAGAAAAAACTCAATAATTTTGTGTAAGCACACACCCTAGTCTTTTTTAATGAATAACTTCATATAAAAACTCCTCCTTTCCAGATTTTAAAGTTAATACTAGTTCAATAATTAATATATTCTTTATTTTCTCATATATTTCATCATATTCCTTTTTCCATTGGAATTTGATCGCTTTACATGTAAATTTGGTTAAAAAATCAACTAATTGGGAAATATTTTCAATAAACCGATGATAGTATCCTAGTATGCTAAGATAATTATATATCTCAGTTATATTCATTAGTGTGGGCCATTATTTATCAATATTTATATTTACAGGGTCAACTAATATTCCTTCTTAGGAGATAACGACCAATAAAAGAAACTTTCTAAATCCAAAATTAACACTTATTTAATTTCTAATATAGTTCCTTTTCCATTAGAGTCTTAAGGAAAATATTTAAAAGATTTTCATTCTCTTAATATAATTTTGAGTATATCAAGATATCATCCATAAATACCACAAAACATTTATCAAGATAATCCTTGAATACTATATTCATTATATTCATAGACATAGAGGGTATATTAATTATACCAAAAGGCATTGATGTGAACTCATAATTCCAATACCTTGTAAAAAAGAAATATTTTGTATATCATCCTTTTTGAATTTTAATTTATGAAAAACAAAAATAAATACCACTATTTTAAATGTATTGATACCCTTAGAGTTGATCAAAAATATCATCAATGTAGGGTAAATTATACTTGTTCTTAATAGTAATGATATTGATTTCCCTATAGTAAATACATATCCTTATAAACCCAACCTCTATCTCCACAAATAGGACAAGTGTTCCTCAAGGGGAAATACTAGAGTGTATGAATCCATTATCACATATTTCTTGTAATTGTTTCTTTAACTATAAAAATTTATCTGAATATAGTCTATATGGAGTTTTAGATATGGGTTTTTCATTAGGGATACGATGAATAGAAAATTTCAATTCTATGATCAAGTAGATATTTTGGTAATTAAGGAGGAAATAAATTAATATAAACCCTAATAATAGATAAATATTTTATTATAAGGATATACTTCTCATTCGTTGATCCATCTTATTTAATAATTTCATTAAGATGATCTTCTGGAGGTGGTTGTAGATAAGATTCTAAAAATGAAATATCTCCCCTAACAATAATGGATTCTGTTCAATTCCCAAAGAATATAATATCCTTTTATTGATAAAAAATTATTAAATTATACATTGACATCTAGTCCATCCCCAGTATTACATCAAAGAGAAACATTATTATAATTACAAGATTTGAAACTAAGGAACCTATATGCATTTTAATAGGGACAAATTATATACATTTGATTCCATAAGACTTTTATATGGAGTTTTAACTGAAAAATCCTTCCATAATGAATAAGGTGATGAATGAATGTTATTAGATAACATAAAATATATTAATGAGTGTGTAGATCCATAATCAAATAATGTTTTAGCCAACTTTCAGTTATTGATCAAAGTACTCACGATGACATCATTTCAAACATCAACTTCTGCTATGGTGATGTCATAATCTTTGCATTTATCCCTTGGCCTATTCTAGGGTAAATTCCATTAGCACTTAAGGAACAAAATTTAACTATGTTCTATATTCTTGAGATTCAATAATTAAACATTAGTGGATAATCTATTTACCTTTCACTCATGATCATTAAAGACTTTATCTTGAAACATGAAAAAAATTTAAGTCCTTTGAAGGATTCCCCATTATGTTTATTTCTATAATTAATAATTTTTTCAAAATTTACCCTTCCCTTATTGACCTTTTCAAAATTTATGTCAACATAGTGCTTCAATAAACTATTCTTAACTTTATTTACATTAAAAATATAATACTTGGGTAAATATTTCTCAGTATTAATCACACTTGAAATAATCTCCTCCTAATATGAAAATGTTTGGTACACTAATTCCCTTCCAAAACTTGTATTTAGTCCATCGATGAAGTAATCAAGCTTTCTTTTAGGTATGTGTACGTAATCCAAATCATGTATTACTAGCCTTTTAAAATTTTCCTCTTAATCATCAATATATTCTTCTTCCTTTATTCTTAAATTTAGGAATTTCCATTCATGTCAGCACTTATCTCATGAGGAAAATATTTCTCTAGGAACATCACATTTAAATATTTGCACACCATGATTTTCATACCTTTATACTTCTTTGTGTTTTAAATCAAATACAAAAATTAATAAAAATATACCCTTAGATGATATAGAACCATGATAACCTTATCCCTTCTTCTATAACACACCTTAAATAATATCTTCCCTAAAGACTTGATCCATTTTTCTTTGAGTAATGGATTATTGGTTTTATTAAAAGCTGTAGGTTTATACCATAAAAAGTAGTCCAATTATTTTTACACGATGTTGAGGTGAAAAAGTTATTTAGTATGACAAAGTTTATCTTTCATAACATGATTTAATTACCCTAACATAGTGATAATCTACTCACATACAACAAAAACCTCATTAACTTTTATAGGAGGGAATTCCTTACATTAATTATGAGTGTTTACATGGTCTTAGTTCCTTCCATTTGGTTACATTTTTGAACAATGACATGTACTTAATTAGTTCATGAATAAAATTTTGAATTATAAATCATAGTATAAATTTCATATTAATTTATTACAAATTCATATCATGTAATATAGAAATATTGTTAGGTTATTATAAATGTTTGTTAATGGGTTATATTCTCTAACTATGTTCTTCTAAATCTATTTCCCAAGGTCTATTTTAAACAGAATTTTCATAAAAACTATAACACCCTGACTCCTATAACCTAAATACAATGGTAACTTTATTACATTGGTATAACAAACATATATCATTAAATCTAATAGTTTATTAGTCTTAGGAAATAAGATACATAAATGAACAATACCTTAAATTGAAAATTGATGATACATCATACCAAAAAAAATGAAACCTTTTTTTATTTCTCTTTAAAAATATGTATGTCACACATAGTAATACTATTTATTTCCAAGGGAATGGAAAAAAATAAATGGTTGAGCTCATATGCTTAGTAAAGAGTAGTATATATCAGAATATAATATATTGTAACCATGATATATATAATATGGAAAGAATAAATAATCAAATCAAAGATATATGAATGATAAAATGAGCATAAAAAATCCATGGATAACATATCAGTGGAAAATAAATCACCTGGATAACATTAATGGATCTCATGGTGATGAAATGCATAATAATGGAGATCATAAACATACTGTCAAGGTCTTGTGCCTAGATATCATACATAAATGGGTAAGGAATATACCAAATACCCAACTAGTTTCTATCATGAGACCTATTGATTCATTGAGGGGATATATAATTTAGAGCCCCACCATTCAGAAAATAATTCCAATGTATCAATCATATGAAGATAATTGTTAAAAAACAAATATTATAATGTTCCCTAAGGAACCTCATACATAATCATGGATAAGTAATCAATAGTTTTATGTATGTAAATAATGTATATATAAAATATAAAAATTTTCTCATTAAATAGAGTAATATGGCTATCTAGGTGAATATCTAACAATTAACTTAGAAAATATAGGATACTCACAATGTAGTAGAAAATACCTTTAACAATGGAATGGTATTTTCATGGTATAAGAATATCAATAGGAAATAACTATTGAGTTTAATTGTTTAAATTATAGGATAACAATGAAACGATAGAAAAATCACCCCACACCCACACTTCTAGATCTAGTACAACACTAACATACATAAAATATATAAATTAAAGATTCATTACAATACCATAACAATATATTCAAATCTTTCATTATGGTTTGTAAATATCATTGAATCATCCAAAAAAAAATTCCTTGAGAGAATCAAAGTAGGTGTGGAGTTAGCCTAACCTATTTTTCACCAAGTGAATATCGAGTTAATACTAAACTGATATTTTTCAGTGGTATTACCCTTACGTGCATCTAGTCTAGATCTTACATCCATATTAAGTATCCATATATAGATTCCATTATTTAGAAAGCACATAATCCTTGATTTATAAATATTTTAGGATGTTTTCTTATATTTATAACATCACATGGATTTACACTAATGTTTTAGAATTATGACAAATTATAAAGGTAGTATAATGAGAGGGAATAACCATAACTCATTGATAATGAAACAAGAAATTATAATAAATAATAATAATTAATTTTCACATTGAAATGAAAAATGATTTGTAAAGAATTACACAAGTAAAGAAAAAGAAGAGATTTGGAACTATTACAAGGAAAATTATTTTTTTGAAGATTGGGGATACCCCCTTAGAACCTTAGAAACTCCTAGGAGGAACTTACAGGAGAGAAAATGGGAGGGGAACCATGCTCTCTAGTTTTGGAGTGAGGATAAATTGGAGAATGGATGGGTATTTATAGAAAATATATATTAGGTTATTGGGGGTATAATTAATTTCAAACACACACACACACCACACACATAGAATGAAAAGGTAGGTCATTTCCCACACAAGGGATAATCCACCCACCCATCCATATTTATTCATATATTAAAGGCCTGTAGGCCCAGAAATGGATGGAGCAAATGACCCTTCATTTTTTGATGACCTAAAGGCCCTACTTGCATTAACATATCCATGGGTCTGCACCATTTTCCTTTATCATGCCCACTTCACCACCTACCCGAATCATTCTTGTGTCACCACCACCTATTTCAGCCCCTATGTGAGAGCCTACAATATAATTACCTTGATGGTATTTCAATGATTCAAATCTTATTATTTTTTATATATGATTTTGGGGTTTAACACTCACGAACCACCCCAAATACTTATTTATAGAAAATTAGGGAGTATTGTTTTATTAATTTCTTAATATATACATTAGAAATATAGGTTATGGAAGATTCAAAAATGATGTCTTAACCATTATTTTAGCTTACAGATTTGATATTTAAGGCATTATTTTTTTGAGATTATTTATTTTATAATTTAACTCCATTATTTTATATAACTTTGTCTATGGGAATATATTTTTTCCCAAAAATATAAATTTTAAAAACATAATTTCCATTTTAAACATTAGAAATTATTTATAGGTTTAGAAAATCATTTTTAATTCATTTAAATTCATTATATTAAATAAACATATTTTTTTGTCACGGGTTAACTTGTATTAATTATACATCATTTTTAAAACCTAATCATGCTATAATACTTATTTTATACACTTGTAATATTTTAATATTTAGTGAAATATTTGAATCTATCAACAAAATTATATAAAATTCTACATTTGATAATTTTGACATAATGGTTTCAAATTCAAGCCCTTTCAATGAAAATAAATCTCTTTGCATGAAAATTTTAATTTCTAAATAAATATCTTATGGTATTTCATAATCATGTAATTGGTACAAAAAAATTAAAACTCTTTAGTCTAGTAAATATTGTTGTTTTCAAAGTCATATGTCTATAATTATATTATTATTCATTTATTAACATAACTTTTATTAAACTTATTAATTATATTATTATCAAATGATTTTATTCTTTTTTTTAAACACATGAATAATAGTTGTATTACTATCACAATGGTCAAATTCCCAATATGCGGATTCCAAGAGTCACCCCTTATATATACTCTTGATTCAAACATCTTAAGATAATCCATATACTTCTCTTAGTTATTATTCCATTTATATTCAAGTTCATATAGTTTTATCCATAATAGAAATGTACCATGTATACTTATCATTAATTAAAGTAAGATCTTCTAGAGTAAAAGATTATGGTGATGCTCTATATTTTTTTATCTTTTATAGTATTGGTTTGTGATTTTATTATAAAATTAATTTCTCTATTATCTATTGAATTATAATATGTTTTAATATTATGATAAAATAATAAAATGTATATTATGAAGAAGTTCTTATGATGAATTTTTTATTTATTATTGTTGATTCTTGAGTGTAATATCCTTTCAATAGGTTTTATCCATATTAAAACCAAACAGTGTCATAAAATACACTCTAAGTACATTTTTTGATATATTTTAATAAAAAATGAATAATTATGTATTTAGTTCACTGTCTATGTTGAAAATGTTTTATAGTTTCAACGGAAGAACACTGTATTGTTTGGCCCATAAAAAATTATTTTTTTCTATGATGTAAATATCATTGTGATGAAAATTTTTCAATACCAAGAATAAAAAAGCATTGAAATATATGCTGAAACATAGAATCAAAACACAACCATTTACCGCTTAGTTCAGTAGCCATGTTATGATGCAAGGAACCACATCATTTCCAGTTCATTACCCATGAGATTATAGATTGTTTATATGTTTTCTATAACATGGTTTGTATAGTTCTAGAATAACCTCTCTATAGTGCTATTATTTAAAATTTTAATTTATTTAATTTTAAGTATTATATGAAATGGTTATGTTAAAATTACAAATTAATTTATAAAGTTTGATAAGTTTTAAAATAATGCTAAATATAAAATAGATTATATTATGTTATGGATTTTTTATAGATATGAATATAAAGTGTTCATATTAAATTCTTTTTTTTCGAAATTAATTTAAACTTATCCAAAATGGATTTGGTGATTGTGATTAATGATTTTTAAAAATATAAAATATACTATATTAAAATAATATAATTTTTTGACATTATTAATATAAAGTTTTCATATGTTAAGAAATATTAAGGGTTTATATTTCATAGAGAATCATATCTTTTAATATAAAGTAGTTTATATATTTTCCATAAAATTGAATAAATGTGACGAATTAGTTTTTTTAATGTAAATATACAAGTATTTATATTTATATGTTATTAGATATCAATAAATTCTTTCCTAAATTATAATTTTTTTTAATTTTTATTTATTTATAAAATTCTTATAAATGTATATCTGAGGTTTAAATATTTTTATATTTTATTAATTTATTTTTTCCATTCCGGTTAATTATTCATAGATATAAATTGTTTATATCATGAATAGATGTAAGATTTAGTTCAAAATTGTTTAAATGACTTCTTATAATTTTCATATCACCCATATTAAGAGTTACATGCTAGGAACTAAATATGATATTTTTTAATCCCACCATGACTATGATTTATTTTTGGCTTATAAATTCAATAATAATGGAAAATTATGATTTATACATATTAAGTGTTAGAATTGTATTAGAATTAATTTCTCCCTTTATTATTGATATATGAATAGAGGGAATTTGGTTCAGACTTCCGACTAGCATAAGAGCCTAGAATCGGTTCTAGAAAAGTAGATGTTGAATACCCATCACACCATACATTTCCATGAGTTGATTTCTCTTCTGTATGATTATAAAACATTAAATTAAAGAGTTTCATGTTCCTTAAATATGAGATACATTAAAACATTTATACATATAATTATATTTTATTTATGGATAAGTAACAAAAACTTATTGTTGTATAAATTTTTATATATTAATATGTTTGGAATATTTTAATTTACTTCAAGGTCTATGATATAAAAATAAATCATTAGAAGCATGTTTACATATAGGGAATATATTTGAAATTTTTTTAGATATTAAATCACTCATCAAAAATAAGAAGTGTTGTATTACTTCAAAAGTAAACAAGTGTCATGACCTTAATCATTCAATATGGGCAATCCAAAATGTTACCTGCCCATGGATTATCCTGTATAAGTAATAGTAAATGATGGATAAACATAAAAATTGGGTAATTATTTTTCATTGTGATATTTGGGTTAAACTAAACATACAAACCCTAAAATTGATGTTACTAGAGGAATGGATGTGGGATAACCTATATGATAGATTTTATTAAGAATATTTCTACTCAACTATAAAATATTTATATATGATATAATTGAGATGATTTCCTCCCTAAATAACTATGTTTTAAGATAAATGATATAGAGAATATAAATCTTAATTAAATATAGACCCTTTGAGACTAATGATTTGATGAAATTTATAAAAGGTTTCATAGTTTTAGTGGGATTATATTTAATAAAATCTTTATTAAATACATGTAAAAAATAATACTTATATGACAAAAGATTTTTTTTTTGATAAAAATACCATCATCATCAAACATTTATTTGTGATAAATCTTAGAAAAAGAGAGGATTAATAGAATAAAAGTTTTTATTGGTATATAGAATTGACAATATTTATCAAGTAAAGAATATAATATAAATACATTTGATTATGTGACTAGGTGGATATGAGGAGTATTGAGAGTGGGGGGGGGGGGTGGATCTTTTATCACAAAAAATTATTACTAAAATGAATTACTTATGAGACTTATATGTGAATATGATTACCTCTAGAAATTTTGAAACATGATGAATGAAAAATTACAAATAAAACATTAGAGACTAGGATTTTTATATTGTTCATGGTCTCTTTATGAGTGGCTAGTTTTTGTGATCACTGGGTATTATCCCATACCACACAATGTTTTTCTTATTATCAATGAAGAATGTGTAGGTCATGTAGATAACATCGATCCATTTATAGTGATGTCTCTTGATAATAAAAAAATTCATTCCACATGTCACACATAAGAATTATAAAAAAATGTGAATATTGTCCAGTGATTAAGTATAAACTAAAAAGAATGATCCTAATTACATTTAAGTTATCTTGAACCACCATTGAAGTGTACACCTATTCTCAACTCAAAAACCAAAAATTTACTTTTAGTAAGGATCTAGAAAAATGTTTCAAAACTATCTTTTCTCTCCCTTAAAAAATCTATAAATATTTATAGAGAAAAAAACTACAGATTGTTACTCGAAACCATAATTTTCTATTTAATCAATCCAATATTAGAAAAATATGGATTATATTTTAACTTCCTAATTAAAAATAGAAATAAATATTTCTTAAAATAGCTATATATTTCAAAATAAGTTTGAATTATTTTATGAAAATATGGTTTTTTAATTATTATTCTATAAATATATGATTTGAAAACATAATATATTTATCTTCTCATTTTGAGTAGACAAATTAAAATTTTTTTTCTTAGATTCTAACCATGAAATGTTT
This sequence comes from Viscum album, assembly GCA_963277665.1. Classification (NCBI taxonomy): domain Eukaryota; kingdom Viridiplantae; phylum Streptophyta; class Magnoliopsida; order Santalales; family Viscaceae; genus Viscum; species Viscum album. The sequence goes on from OY728166.1 coordinate 190,005,024, forward strand.
TGGGAACCCAAAATAGGTTTTATTTCACTTCAATTATAATATATTCTCTAAATAATATTATAAACCTTGTTAGAAACCAAAACATTTATATATGAACTATGACGTGTTTTTGAAAATCATTTCATGAAATTATTCTCATGTTTGTCAGCTATAGATCTATCTTTATAATTTTTTAACTATTCTAAATCCCACCATAAATACTATGGTATAAGTCATGATGTGTTGGATAATTTTTATCTGACAACAGTTTCATATTTATTTAAACGTAACATAAAAATAATTAAATAATTTCTCAGAGAGAATCCATGATGTGTAAGTCTCCCACAAATCCATGTTTCTATATATTATTTGAAATTATCATTCCTTTACAACAAATAAAACTTTTATCAACCTCAAAAAAAAAATCATGAGAAATATGATAATTTACAAAACATTAAATAAATATCATAAATCATGAATCAATATCTCATGAAACTTGTAACACCCCAAGCTTCTATGATACGTTTTCCTTTGAATAATGCAGTAGCTTGTGCTGTACTTAACTTGGAGTTTTAACACACCACGACCAATGAAACTAGCCATTATGAATAGTAATACCCATTTTTTGAAAATTTATAAATTTTAATTTTCAAAATGGACTTCATTTTTGGATTCATAATATCAAAATTAAATTATTGTGATTTTTTGGTATTTTTCTAAGAACATTCAATTTTTGATGAATAGTGAAAAACAATGTGTTATTGTTTAAAATTGACTTTTTATTTAAATAATTAGTTATTTTATTATATTTTATTTTAGGTCAAAATATATACATAATACCTATATATTTTCAATGTAATTCATTGGTTTCATTTTATAATAAGTTTGGATATACAAAATTTTATTGAACTTTTTACCGTCTTTTACCCACCATTTAGAAGCATTTAAAAATTTGCATAAAACATAATTTCACCACTTCAGTAAGTTGAATTTAAAAATTCCAAGATATAATATTGACATTAGTAAGTAAAATTTGGTTCAATATGATGCAAATAATTTTTGGTGAATAGTAACTTTTGACTTTTATTTACCACTGTTAAAAGTAAATAGGGTAATTAAGGGTAATAATGATATTATAATTAACCTAAAACATGTCATAATTATATTGGATAAGTGTAATTCGACCAAAAACAACATTAGGAATAAAATATGATCATTTTGGTCCACTTGGATTATATTAGTTCATTTATTATTATTTTATTTAAAGTAGAGTTAAAAGTGTTATATTCAAAGATTAACAAATAAACCATTTTTAATATAGGGTTATACATAAAATAAATTTGACTATAAATATTAATAAGAAATATAAAATTATTTCCTATATAATGGTATTTTATTTATAATATTTAGACATTAAATAATTTAATTTATTTATGACACAATGATGATGTAGTAATTATCTCATTAATGAAATATTAAAATAATTAATATTATAAATATCCAAATAAATGTAAATTGAGACTCATGATGAATTAAAATAATTTTATAGGTTAATATGACAATGTTAGGATTGATTAATTTTTTTAATTCTAAGTGATAAAGTTTTCATGGCTTTCAAAAAAAAAAATAAAACACTAAATAGTGTCCAAATTGACATAATTGAGTTTTTAAAACAAATACTATATTATTAATTGATATAATATTTATAAAAATATAAGGTCCTTCCAAAGGACTTAGATAAGGTTATATATATTAATAATGATCCACTTTGGGTTCTCTTTGTATTTTATAGTATGATTATTAACCATATAATATAAAAATACAAAGAGACATGGTAAATGTCAAACTATTTTACTAAGAGTTAAATATAAAAGATAAGGTTAATATGGTGACCTAAACCTATCTAAAACCTATTTTTTGAGAGGTTTTCAACCCATACCCACCTTAATATTGAAGTAAATCATTTTGGATCCATTAGAAACTGATAAAGGTTTTATTATAAAATAATATTTCAAGCTTTTCCTAAAGTGACCCTCACCTCTCTTATAAAAGGGTACTTCCCCTTATCTTAATTTCACACCTCCAAATCCATTTGTCTTGGACAACCACTGACCAAATATCCTTATAAATTCCCTCACATCAACCTAGAGTCATTACATGGATCAGAAAGCCAACCTAAGGAGCCCTTTTGATCAACTCAAAAGGAAACACCCGGAGAAGAGGTAATAATGTCACCACCCTCTTTCAAGTTCATTTCTTCTTTCACATCCTCATTATATGATTCCATAAAAAATAATAATAAATCCATTACCTTCTATATACTATGATGTTATTATAAATATGGTTCAACCATATTCGTCATTCTATCCATCCTATAAATTCAAAAGTCACCATATGTGCGTACGTACTTCTTACCATCTCCACATCATGGTGTAGTTTGTTATTCAAACAATTCATTATTTTGGATGGGTATAAAAATCAGTGTAACTGATGTAAATAATAAATATAACATTTTAATTTTTCTGTATATATGATATACCATCCAATTACATATGATTTCACCAACAATATAATGATATTGTCTCTCGTGCGTACGTACGAATTACCGTCTCCCCGAACACGATAAGATTCATTACCCATCATAATTATTCAAGAATAATTTTCATTTTATGATTAAAAATAATTTTTACGAACATAATATCATTATTTATATGAATCAAATACATTCTATCCAAAAAAACATGGCTTACGTAACCAAGCATATAAAGGAAAATGAAACAGTTAACACCCAAAACGATGATACTATTGAAATATTATTAACAAAGCAATATTAGAGGATTATATATGATATCATATTTATGTATATAGTTCTTGTATAATTTAATAACAATGTTTTAACTATTATAAAAAAGGTTAACATACCATCGAATATGGAAAAGTACAAGGTAAGGGTTGATTCTACAATCTCTTTACTTATCTGTGGTTGTTAATATGTTAGTATCTACTCGGACCTCTTTGTCATCCACATCTATGTTTTCTTAAACATGTAATTCAAAACATTTTTACTAATTACTAGACTATTGGTTAAAGTCATTTATACCCTTATCTGACCATACATGTTTTGAAAGGATTCTTTCCATTATTTTCCAAACAAGGTTTTTTATGACCTTTTAAACAAAATTAAGGTAAGAATGCCTTTTTTAACTTATACGGTGTGTGCGGCTATTTTCCATTGTTATAACATCGTTGAAGCTTCCCATACAAGCTTATAGGAACATTTTAAAAATAAATTTTTTCTTTTATAATTATATAACTTATAAATGATTTCATAATAGAAAGATATATTTCTCTAAAAAAGTTTCTATTTCATCTATGTCAACATCCTTTGATGGATTTTAAGATTATTTGAAGTTGATTTATTATGATAAAAAACTTCTATATTGTATTGAAGGTTTTTTGATATGTTTGATTGTGGATGTTTCATTTTTACACCATTCATGGTTTATGGATAAGGTATTGACATTTCATATTCTAGTTTTAATACGAATGTTTATGTTAGGTTTAAAGCTTTTCATATGAGGAATGCATTGGACTTAGTAAGTGATGGGTGAAGCCTGCTATAGCTCCTCAATGCATCAGTAGGTATGAAGAGACAGAATAGTGTCTTGGAATAAGGCCTTGACAAAATCTTATTTTTAGTCTTTCCATAAGGCCTTGACTATGTGGTTATGAAGTCTAGAATTATGCATTCCATCAATATGAAATTGGCAATTGATGTTGCATGTGATTATTTGACTCGTAGAATATCCATGTGAATAAGTAAATGGAACTATTTGATTTATATTGGCCATATTATATAGAACTTTATGTTTAAAATTCTTATGATTTAGTCTTATACATTGCCTTAAATATTTCTTCTTGTTTATGAATGTTTTTTCTGTATTGTTATCCTCACTAATCATCTGAGCTCACCCCTTTCTATGTTTTATTTTTACCAAGATGCAAAGATGTATATTACAAGTGACCTACATGGATAGTCTACGGGATAGTATAATGGATATGAATGTGGTCAATGGAGACAATGTTGTTGTTTTTCATTTTATAATGTAATGTAAAACTTATGTATGTATCTAGTACTTCTAAGGATACTAAACTGATCGGTCTTTTGAGATTTGATCCCTTGTGATCATGCCAATCTTATGTAATAATTTACCAACTTTGGGAAACTGGGGTCAGGTCTTTACAGTAGGTATCAGATGAAGTTTTGTACAAACCTTAGAAGGTATATTTAGAAAATTTTGATTAGAGAACCTTACTCAAAGATAGACTTTAAGGATTAGTATAGAAGAACTTCCTGGAATTTTGGTATTGTAGATATTTTTTGATTTTTCCAAGAAATACATCTCTTTCTGGATATGAGCAGGTAGAGGCGGCTCTGGCACATATGTAACTTGGGGTAAAACCTAAAAACACCGCTTTGAGCTAGGCTTTAACGGGAACTAGTGCACAACAACGGGCCTTGCTGCACTCTTGGTTACGACACTCCTGGGGGGATATGCTTAGGATAATTCACATTTTCTTTACAAACCATTATGATGGATTTATGAGTATATATCTCCTCAAAGAAAACATTTTTATGATTATGGATTATATCCATAAACTATTCAATTTATGTTAAGTGTTTTACAAGTTTGGAATTATGTATTGCGATTCATAAACTAATATATTGTATGCCATTATTTAGAAATGGTGCCTAGTGGAAGGAATGAAAACCATATCAATGCAGGTAATCCATGGAGGAATTTCCCTCCTATAAAAGATAATTATAGTGGAGCTGGTGATGCAACTAGTGCTGATCAGCTTATCACCATACTGGGACAACTCACTCAGGTTATGAATAATAACCTTACTCGTATGGAGCATCCTGATCCACAATGTGGAGGATCAATGTTAGACCACTTCATGAGGAAAAAACCACAAACATTCAATGGGAGTAAAAATCCATTATTAGTTGAGAAATGGATAAATTATTTATAGAAAATATTTCATTCTTTGGGGAGTAGTGAAAGTGAAAAAGTTATCATGGCAGTTTATAGCCTCAAGGGAGATGTAGATCAATGGTGGTCATTAATATAAAACAGAAAGGAAGATGAATAAGTATTGAACATGGAATAGAGGGAGTTTAAAGATATTTTCATGTAAAAATAATTTCCTCGTGACCATCGAGCAGATATGGAAAGACAATTTCTGAGTTTGAGGCAAAAGGAGGATGAGAATGTTGCAAAGTATGAGGCTTACTTTATAAGGTTAGAAAGACTTGAAATCGATTATATACGTAACCCAAGGAGTAAGATTGATCTATTCATTTATGGGTTAAAACCATTTCTTCATCAAGCATTATTCTCACAATCCTTCTCATCATACGAAGATATAGTCTCATGCGCTATCAAGACAGAAAAGGAATTCTATAAGTCTTATGACTTTAAAGAAAAGCAAGAGAAAAAGAGATATACTAAACACTTTGGAAATGGAAATAAGAGGAATAAAGAAAAAGTCGAATATCTATCCTATGACAAATGTGGGAAGAAACACCCCGATACTTTCCTGAATGGAACAAGAGTCTGTTATAAGTGTGGTGACAAAGGCCACCAAGCTCGTGATTGTAAGGGGAAGAACGAGGCTGTAAATGTTGAATGATACAATTTTAGAGAAAAGGGGCATTATGAAAATTAATATCCTAAGAACCAAGGGAACTTACATCAAAAAAGGCCAAGGGAGCAAGGCCAAGCTTATGCGATCACTACAATGGAGGTTGAATCTTTGAAAGATGTGGTGGCAGGTAATTTAATGGTTTCCACAAGTTTAGCCAATACTTTATTTTATTCTAGATCATCGCATTGTTTGATATCTTCCCTGTTTGATAAGAAAATTAGATATTTTGATTTTGACTTAACAGGGGAGTTGTCAATTAGAACACCTAAGGGAAGTATCATCACAATAATGTTTTGTGAATTAGTTCCCATTAGGGAATATAAATGTTCTTTATCTTCGGATCTCATCATCGTACCCATGAATGAATTTGATATAATCCTCAGAAAGGAATGACTTTCAGACCATGATGGGAAAATTTATTGTAAGAAGGAGGTTATAATTTTTGATGATGATAAATAATACCTTATCTTTAGAGCAAAAATGCCTCCACCTGATTCTTATCTAGATCCACCCCCAGTAGCTATACTAAATTCAATTATTGGGGAAAAAGAGAATGAAATAACTATGGGTGAGGAAAAGAATGTTCGAATAGAGGACATACCTATTGTGAAAGAATATGTTGATGTGTTTTTAAAGGATTTACCTAGACATCCTCCAGAATGAGAAATTGAGTTTTCCATTGATTTAATTCTTGGTTCAAGGCCCATATCGAAGACCCCTTATATAATGACTACTATGGAATTAGTGGAACTAAAGAAACAACTTGAGGAATTGAGTAACAAGGGATTTATTTACCCTAGTTTTTCTCCATGGGGAGACCCTGTCCATTTTGTTAAGAAGAAAGACAAATCTATGAGGTTGTGCATTGACTACAGGGAGATCAATACTATAAAAATAAAGAACAAGTATCCCCTACCTCACATTAATGACTTATTCAACTAATTCCATGGAGCTCAATATTTTTCAAAGATTAACTTTTGATCTGGATATCATCAGTTGTGTGTGAAGAAGGAAGACATTCCGAAAACAACATTTCGAACCAGGTACGAGAATTAAGACTTTACAGTAATTCCTTTTGGATTGAATAATGCACCCTCTGTCTTCATGGATATAATGAATAGAGTTTTATAGCAATATCTTGATGAATTTTTAGTGGTATTTATTGATTATATCATGGTATACTAAAAAATATATGAAGATCATGAAAATAAATTGCATACTATTATGAAAACCCTTAGAAGAAATGAATTATATGGGAAGTTTAGCATGTGTGAATTCTGGATTCAAGAGATTTCTTTTTTTGTCCATATTGTCTCTAAGGATGGAATCTCTGTTGATCCTTTAAAGACCAAGGAAATCCAAAAATGTCCAACACCAATGAGTATAACTAAGGTACACAATTTTATTGGTTTAGCAGGTTATTATCGATGTTTCTTCCCGAATTTTTCCCGGTTGGATAACCCATTAACCAAGCTCACACGTAAAGGGGTTAAATTTGTTTGGACAAAAGAGTGTGACGAATGTTTTGTATAATTGAAGATAAGATTAGTCAATGCTCCTATATTGACTCTACCATCAGGGAATGATTGGTTTGTTATTTATAGTGATGCTTCAAAGAAAGGACTTGGTTGTATCCTTATGCAGAATGATAGATTTATTGCCTACTCATCACAACAGCTATCAATTAATGACCAAAACAATCCTACTCATGATCTTGAGTTAGTAGCTATAATATTTTCTCTGAAAATATAGAGACACTATCTCTATGTTGAAAAATGTGAGATTTATGCTGATCACAAGAGTTTAAAGTATATTTTCTCACATAAAGAACTCAACAGGAGGCAAAGATGATGGATTGAACTACTCAATGACTATTATTTCTCTTTACTCTACCACCCGGGTAAAGAAAAATAAGGTCTTATATGGTTTGAGTAGAAAGGATCATGGTGTTTTGAATAAAATGAGAGTTTAAAGGGATCCAATTTTCATGGATCTATTAAATATGGATATGGGAATAACCATGGAAGGTGAAATATCAATACTTTTTCCAATGGTTTTCAAACCATCATTACTAGAAAGGATAAAGAGTTCTCAGACTGATAATGAGGAGTTTCAAAAGAATATTAAAGCTATGAATGATGGGAGATTGAGTGACTTCATATATGAAGATGGAATTTTGAAATTTGGGAAGAGAATTTGTGTTCCTAACATACCTGATGTAAAAATGGAATTGTTGGATGATGCTCATAGCTCCAATTTCTCTATACACCCAGGGAGCACCAAGATTTATAGAGATTTGAAGGAACATTTTTGGTGGGACAACATGAAGAGGGATATTTCTAATTTTGGTCAAGATGTATGGTTTTTCAACAAGTGAAAGCTGGAAGGCAACAGTCTGGAGGATTCATGCAACCTCTTACCATACCTGAGTGGAAATGGGATAATATTATGATGGAGTTTGTCATGGGGTTTCCAAAAACTCCTAGAAGAAATATTGCAATATGGGTCATTTCTGCTCATCTTACAAAGTCAGCACATTTTATTGCTATAAGAAAAGATTTACCACTTTAACACAGGTCAAGACTATGTATTAATGATGTTGTAAGACTTCATGGAGTACCCCTATCGATTGTTTCTCATTGTGATCCCCGTTTTACATCATGATTCTAGAAAATTCTTCAGAAGGCCCTGGATACTGAACTTCGTTTCAGCACTGCCTACTACCCTCAAACCTATGGACAATCAAAACATACAATTCAAACCTTAGAAGACATGTTGAGATCTTTCTCACTTGACTTTCAAGGTATATGGGATAAATATTTACCTCTTGTAGAATTTTACCATAACAATATCTTCCATTCATGTATTCAGATGACACTATATAGAGCGTTATACTGAAAGAGATGTTTCACACCAACTTTTTGGGATGATATTGATAAAAGAAAACTCATAGGCCCAGAACATGTTGAGGAAAAAATGGAAAAGGTGAAGGTTATCCAAACCCACATCAATGTAGCCCAAAGTAGGAAAAAGAGCTATGCTAATAACCAAAGTAAGGATTGAGAATTTCAAGTAGGAGACCATGTTTTCTTGAAGGTATCTCCATGGAAGGGTGTTATACATTTCGGTAAGAAGGGTAAATTGAGTCCCGGGTATATCAGACCTTTCAAAATTTTAGAACAAATTGGAGTTCTACCTTATCATTTGGAAATGCCTTCAAGTCTCTCAAAAGTTCATGATGTGTTCCGCGTATCACTGTTTAGAAAATACATGCCTGACCCAATGCATGTACTCACCTATAAGTAAATTGAACTGGAACATGATCTGTCTTATTGTGAAGATCCTGTCAATATTCTTGATACAAGATAACAAGTGCTGAGAAACTGGATGACTCGCTTGGTAAAAGTTCTATGGAGAAACAATAAAATGGAAGAGGCAACATGGGAACCTGAAGAACTGATGATGAAGAACCACCCAAATCTCTTTATGCAGTAATATTCTGGAAATTTTGAGGATGAAATTATTTTAAAGAGGGGATAATGTAACACCCTAAGCTTCCACAGTACGTTTCCCTTTGAATAATGCAATAGCTTGCGTTGTACGCAACTTGGAGTTTTAACACACCACGACCAATGAAACTAGCTGTTATGAATATTAATACCCAATTTTTGAAATTTTATAAATTTTAATTTTTAAAATGGACTTCATTTTTGGATTTAGAATATCAAAATTAGCTTAGGGTAAATTTTTGTTATTTTTCTGAGAACTTTCAAATTTTAATGAATAGTGAAAAAGAATGCGTTATTTTTTAAAATCGACTTTTTATTTAAATAATTAGTTATTTTATTTTAATTTATTTTAGATCAAAATAGATACATAATACCTATATATGTTCAATTTAATTCATTGGAGTCATTTTATAATAACTTTAGATATATAAAATTTTATTGAACTTTTTACAGTCATTCACCCACCTTCTAGGAGCATTTACAAATTTGCATAAAACTTAATTTTACCACTTCTGTGAGTTGAATTTAAAAAATAAGTGAGAAATGGTTGACATTAGTAAGTAAAATGTTGTTCAATAAGATGAAAATAATTTTTGACAAATAGTAACTTTTGACTTTTATTTACCACGGTTAAAAGTAAATAAGGTAATTAAGGGTAAAAGTAATATTATAATTACCCTAACACATGTCCTAATTCTATTGGATGTGTGTAATTAGACCAAAAACAACCTTAGGAATAAAATACTATCCTTTTGGTTCACTTTTATTAGATTAGGACATTAATTATTATTTTATTTAAAGAAGAGTTAAAAGCGTTAAATTCAAAGTGTAACAACTAAAAAAGTTTTAATATGAGGTTATACATAAGATAAATTCAACTATAAATATTAATAAAAAAGATAAAAATATTTCCTACATAATGGTATTTTATTTATAATTTTTAGACATTAAATAATTTAAATTATTTATGACACAATGACAATGCAATAATTACCTCATTAATGAAATATTGAAATAATTGATATTATAAATATTCAAATAATTGTAAATTGAGACTTATTATGAATTATAATAATTTTATAGGTTAATATGACATGTTAGTATTGATTAAATAAATTTTATTCTATGTTATAATGTTTTTATGGATTTCAAAAAAAATCAAATACTAAATATAGAACATCCCGCCTTTTTAATACATAACTTTTCAATACATTTTAAAAACAGAGGATCTTTAAATTCTAGTGTATTGGAAATCAGGAATAAAAACATGAAAAACTAAACACTAATTTAAATCCCCTTGAAAATATTCTTGAAAAGTTCATCCTATGTATAATTACTGCATATCATAACATGAGACATACAATCAAAGGAAAGGGTGAGCAGAAGGCTCAGTAAGGAAATCAATGGAATTAGTTTACTTGTGATATCAATAAGAACTTGATGAAAAACATAAATACATGAGAAATGGTAAAAGAGGCATATAATAATAAAAATAACATTAATAATAACATTAATATGTTTCTACAACATTTCATTTAGACATTCATGAACATATCACCAAAGTCCATCCCCAAGGTGTCATAAAATTTACCAAGTTTATTCACCAAGGTATCGTGAAACTTCTCATCTCTGGAGATTAATTCTTTACCCAATGCATTGGAGTGATATCAGGGATTACCCTTAATATTTCTTTACTTTCATATGATCCACATTGATCATAATCAAACATTTCATAAATAACCCATAGATAATAAAAGAAATGGGTTCATTTCAAAATCATGACGTTTTAAAAGTTCCTATAATTAAGATCATTATGTCATTTATAACCTATGTAAAGGGAGTGGGGATTACATGTATGTCAATTTGATAATCAAATATATCATTTTTTTATAAATATTAACACCCATATAAACGAAATAGGTATGTGTATTCACATAATTAAAACAAGAGAATTCCTTGAGAAAAAGAGAGAGAAATTTCGAGACGGAATTTCTGCAGCATAACGGCTATATAACATGGTTTTAGAAAATAATATAAAGAGAGGGGAAAAGGGTATCCCTTTCATAAACGAACAATTTTGAATTACAGGGACATAAAAAAAGGAAATAAGATCATGGTGTGGACATTTGAATGACACACCACTTGAAAAGGAAACTCGAAAGGAATGAGAAAGTGTGATTTCTTTTATAAAAATTCGGCAGCCTAACGGTGTCACATAAAAATTCAGAAAATCAATTGATGAGGGTGGAAAGGGCCTCTCATAATTTTTAAATAAAATTTATATTATTAAAGATATAAAATAACAATCCCCTCTCATAATAAAATGGGACTATAAGACAAAACATAAAGGAAGTCCCGACCTAAAAGAGGAGGGTGAAAGGTTCCCTTACCGATTTGGTAACTTTCAAAACGTACACCACATGAAAGAAGGATCATATAAAGAATATGTAAATACCAATAAATTAAATAATATTACACGAAGAGTACAATCATGGGAAGTACATACACCACAAAAAAGGAAATAGTGGCAAATGTACCATGAATATCACAGGAATAAGAAGTGAGATGAAAATCCCTTACCACGTTGTATTCAATCGAATCATATGACCAAAAATTACTAACTACAAAAATAATAATAGAATACCATGAATATAAATATAATACTGATAATATATATCCAATGGCATTACACAATACACCTCACGCTATAAATAAGTGGCGAACAATGAAAATATCACGGAATTAAAAGTGAGATAAGAATCCCTTACCACGTTGTAATCAATCGAGTCGTATGACCAAAAGTTAATAAACATCAAATGATTCATAGAATAAAATGAATATAAATATAATCATGATAATATATATCAAATGTAATTACACAATAAACCACATGCAATAAATTAGGGGAAAATAAAGGAAATCCCACAGAATTAAAAGTGAGATAAGAAACCCCTTACCTCGTTGTCCGACTTAACTCGCTCGCATGTTACTTGTTCTTCCTGAACAATAAAATTATGTTAATTTATACTTTCTTAAGAATTTTTTTCAAGTTTATTATTCCTTTTATATTACTTATTAACTTTCTATAGCAATTATTTAATTATTTGAGATCATACAAGGCATTTTGTCAATGTTCGGAACTTGAGTCAAAAATGAACTTGTTGTAATTATAAATTGTCAATGTGGTCAAAAGACCATTATATATAGAATGATATTCATCGTTTAGATGAAATATATATCATATATATCCAGTATATATATGTATTTATAATAGTAGATAATATTTGGAGATAAAAAATGAAATTCACTATTCATAGAGACGGTAAGCCGTACGTAGCATGAACGCTACTTTCATTTCTATTTCATATTTTAATGAAATTAAAACATAGAGATTCATAGGTATATTATAATTTCAGTATAATATTTATGTCATATATGTTACATAAGTTCATAAATTATATCCTTTATATGTTCCACATATGGCATGAACGAGTCATATCACTTTGAGGGGGCGGTTGTCCGCACTTCCTCTAATGAAATTATAGCGTTTACCCATTATGGGAAACATAAAGGTATTATATAAAAAGGAAATTACATAAGCATAAAGAAAACATAAATATAATATATATCATATATAGATGTAGTTCCATCATAATGGTCATCGTGAGAGGCAGTAGGAGATAATTTAACAATCATTGTTTCGTGAGGCAGTAGTTCGCCGTCCACTGAAATATTATGTTCTTTACCCATTAGATGAAGGTGTGTGTAAGTGTAGCTCTAATAATTCTCATAAACACATCCTTTTATATTGAGGATATTGGTGTTTTTATAAAATAAATGAATAAAAAGAGTTTATGGGGTTGGAGAAGTAAAATAAAACAAAAAACTTAAGAGAAGTCATTACCTTAAAATCGGGTAACTCCCTTTCGTTTGAACCAAAAGGGTTTCTTGAAGTGCTTTCTGACTAAGGTAAGGATTCTAGAATAAATATAGTGATCTTGGGAGCTTATTGGAGCCTAGGTTGGATGAGCCCAGGGCTTGAGAAGTGTGAGAAATGGGTAGGAAGTGAGGGCTTTTTATAAGGTAGAGGAGGGTCTCTTTTGGAAAGTTTGAAAATATAATTTTATTATATAATAATTTTCAGTTTATAAAGGTCCAGAAATCATTAAGGTCGAAGATAAGGTGGACCATGTTAAAAATAAAATCATACAATAAGAATTGGACAAGTTTTGGATATTTTTTTTAATTTTGATCTTCTTATTTATTTAAATTATCCATTAATGACGTAAACACTGCATCATCATTATGTCATAAATATTTTTATTGATTTGATATGTAAAAATTATAAAAAATTCCATGATTTAGGAAATAATCATATCTTTAAAATTAATATTTATAGTCAAAATGATAAATTATATAACCCTATGTAATTTTTTATTAAAATAATACATGTTTATGACATTTTTATTTTTACTATAAATAAAAAGTTATTAATGTCATTATCTTAACTAAGTGGCTCCATAGGGTCCCAAAATTGACCCATGGATTGTCATGGTTGTCCATGACTCATCCAATAAGGTTAGGACAAGTGTCAAGGTAATTTTTTTTACTATAACATTATTTTTACCTTAAATTTCCCTAATTACCTTTAATCATAGTTAATAAAAGTCAAAAATTACTATTCACCAAAAATTATTTTCATTCCATTGAACCACATTTTACTTACTAATGACAACCATGTATTTAGGATTTTTGAAATTCAATTCACAGAAGAGGTAAAATTTCATTTAAATGAAAAGGTCAGTTTTTTAACTACTACTTAGTGGTTTCACTATTCATCAAAAATTGAAGGTTTTTAGAAAAATTCCAAAAATTCACTCTAAGCTAAATTTGATATTCCAAATTCAAAAATGATGACTATTTTACCAAATTCAACACATAGAAGTTCCATTAATTAATTTTATAATTAATTCCCGTCATCAAAACAAAAAGCGTGTTTTAAGAAATAATAACCATCAAAAGATTGATACTTGTTAATGCCCAATTTCTAAGTGAAAATACTTATAATGGCCAAAATTGGGTTAAATCATAAAAATATAATCTATTTACACTTTAAAACCAATTAAAAAGATAATCCAACCATATAAATAATTTAGATTAAAAGGAAGTTCAGAATTAAAATACATCATTTTTTTCACTATTCATTAAAAATGAACATTATCAGAAAAATATCAAAATGTAATCCAAAGTAAATTTTGATGTCCCGATTATAAAGATGAAAATTATTTTGTCAAAAATAATATATAAAAGTGAAAAAAACTATATTTAAATAGGCTTCACCATCAAAAGGTGGTAAATCTCCATTTTGAAGTAAATTATGCTTAAAATTAGATTCATTTACATTTTAAGCCTCTGACATCTATTGGATGAATGTAAAAACATTTAACAAATATATATTATCATATTTAAGTTATTTCTATTAATTCCCTCAAATACAATGGCTAGGTGTTAACTACCATTTAAAATAATAATATTATATTATTAGCGTGCAATGTAAGATTTCAAAGAGACTCATTGTTGCGTGTTAGGTACGCTATTGAATATAGAATCCCCTTTAAAATAAAATTAATATTTAATTCAAAAATATTAATAAATATGAAAATTTCACATTCTTTATTTTCTAGGGATGTTACATCCTTCCCCCCTTTTGTAAATTTTATCCCCGCAATTTTAAAATTGGGCTTGGAAACTTCATTGAAAGCCCCACATCAGAAAAAGAGTCACTAATGATCTCACTTTAAAATAAAGAAAGAGAAGTACAAAGGTCACCCGTGTTAACCCATAATAGAATTCCATGTAGGAAAATATGGATACAGAAGAGAAAAAAATGACCAAGTTCTGATGGAGACTGATAGAAAACAAGATTAAGAGAAAGTTAACTACAAGAAAATCACAAACTTATGATGTGTTAAACAGTCTTTGATCACCCTGTTGGAAAAGTAAACCAATAAAGTTTTTGTTTTACGTTCCTTTTCATAATTTTTAGGAATTAATTTACTACATAGAATAAAAACATAAGGAAATATACCTACCTTCAAGTAGAGTTTCATCCTTTAATAAGTTTTGACCAAAAAATAATCTTTTCTCCAAAAAATTAGTATTCAAAAAGACTTAGTCACATAAAAAGCACAAGAATCATATTCTAGAGAATCAAATAATCAATAACATAAGAACTATATATTTCTCTTGTCTTTAGACACCAACTAACACAAAAATGGTCAGTACAAGATCGTAAAATCCCCCAAAAGGATAATCCTTTATATAAAAAGAAATACTACTATTAATCTCCAAAATTCAAAAAAAGTACCCAAAGTTCAAAATACCACTCAATACACAATCGTCCTTAAAATTATTCAAAATAATACAAACTAATATTGAAACTCAAAACTCAGAAGGATTTAATCACATAGTCTTCCAAACAAATCTTAACATTTATCTCCAAATAACACTGACTACTCTTAAAGTATCATTATAAAGTGTAATTAACCTAATCACATATTCTCTATTCTAGGCTAATCATTTTCCAGTAATAACCTGTAATACTCCAAGATTCCACAGTACTTTTCCCTTTGAATAATGCAATAGCTTTCATTGTACGCAACTTTGAGATTCTAACACATCATGACCAATCAAACTAGCCGTTATGAATAGTAATACCCACTTTTTGAAAATTTATAAATTTTATATTTTAAAATTTAATTCATTTTTGGGTTCAAAATATCGAAATTAGCTTACAGTGAATTTTTGGTATTTTTCTGAAAACAATCAGTTTTTGATGAATAGTGAAAAATACTAAATTTTAATTAAAAACAACTTTTTTAATAAAAATAATTTATAGTGTGAAATTATACAATTGAGTGTTTTTTAAGTATAATTAGATTATATTTTTACCATTTAATCCAATGTTGGTCATTGGACATAATTTCACATTTAAACTGGACATAAGCAAGTGTCAATCTTTTGATAGTTATTATTTCTTAAAAACATGTTTTTTGTTTTGACAACGAGAATTAATTTTAAATTAATTGTTTCCACTTTAGTGTTTTTAATTTAGAAAAATATATTCCATATTTAGAATCCGGAGGTCCAAATTTTGTAAATATGTAACTTTTATTTTTAGATATTTTGAATAATTACTTCGGTAAATATTTTACTTACCATGGTTAAAGGGTAAATCTGGGGAATAAGGGTAAAAAAATAATATTATAATAATAATAAATTACTCTAACATGTGTTCTAACCCTATTTGATAATACATGTCCGACCATGGGCATCCTTGGGTCGATTTGGAGACCCCATGGAGCCACTTGTAAGTGATAATGACACTTTATATTAATTAAGTTAAAGTAAATACAACAATGACATAAGCATATATCATTTAGTAAAATAATTTTTACATAGGGATATATATGTTATATCTTCGACTATAAATATTCATTAGAAAGATAAAAATATTTCATACATAATTCTATTTTATTTATAATTTTTAAACATTTAATAATTATATTTATTTATGACACAATGATGATGCAGTATTTTCCATATTAATGAAAGAATCAAATAAATAGTATTATAAATGTTAAAATAAATATAATTTGAAAGTATTTATGCCATAAATTTTTTTTATAGGTTAGTGTGACATGTTAGGATTTATTAAATTATATTTTTTTAAAGTAATAATGCTGTTAGGAATTTAACAAAAACAAAATATAAAATAGTGTCAAAATTGACAAAAAAGAGTTTTTAAAACAAATATTATATTATTAATTGATATTCTATTCCTAAAAATCTAAGGGTGAGAAAAAAGTCTTAAATAATATTATATATGTCATTAATGAACAAATTTAGGTACGCTTCGATGTTTATAGTAAGTTTATTAACCATATAATATAAAAATACAAAGAGACATGGTAAATATCAAACTAATTAACTAATAGTTAAATCTAAAAGATAAGGTTAATATAATGACCCTAACCTATCTAAAACATATTGGTTGACCGGGTTTTGACCCATAAGCACCTTATCCTTGAAATAAATCAATTTTTAGACATTATAAACCGAAAATGATTTTATTATAAAATAATATTTCAATTTTTTCCTAAGGTGCCCCTCACCGCTCTTATAAAAGGGCACTTCCCCATCTCTCAAATACACACATTCAAAGCCATTTGTCTCAGATAAACCCTGATAAAATATTCTATAAACTATCATAACTTCATCCTAGTGTCCTTAATTTAGTCATAAAGCCTACCTATGGAGCCATTTTGATCAAATCAAAGGGAAGAACCCGAAAAAGAGTTAAATATTTAATCACCTATTTCAAGTTTCTTTATTCTTCCACTTCATATTTATTTGATGTTTACATTCTAAAACAACAACTACAGTATATTCTATATACTTTGATGCTATTATAAATATGGTACAACCATATTTATTATTCTATCCATCCTTTGAATGACATGTCACCATACATGCGTACATACGGCTTACCATCTCCACGTCGTAGTGTAGTTTGTTATTCAAACACTTCATCATTTGGATGGGTATAATAATGAGTAAGAATGATGAAAATAATATATATAACCTGATAATGATTCTGTATATATGATATACCATCCAATTATATATTATTTTAATATCAAAAGAATGATATTGTTGCTCGTGCGTACGTACGGATTACCGTCTCCACGAGTGCGATGAAATTCATTCATCATCGTATCCATTTAAGAATAATTTTCATTTGATGATTAAAAATAATTTTTAAAGACTTAATATCATTCTGAATATGAATAATATAAATTCTATCCAAAATAAACATTACTTACGTAACAAAGAATATAAAGGAAAATGAATCAGTTAACACCCGAAATGATGATACTGCTGAAATATCATTAACAAAGCAATATTATAAGATCATATATGATATCATATTAATGTATATGGTTCTTTTATAATTTAATAAAAATTATTTCACCATTATACAGGAAGTCAACCTACCCTCTATTAAGGAAAACAATAAGGTAAGGGTTAATTTCACAATCTCTTTATTATCCGAGGTTGTTTTTACCTAAGTATTCACTGAGAACTCTTTATCATCCACATCCGTGTTTTCTTAAAAATTGTATTTCAAAATATTTTTACAATTTACTAGACTATGTGATAAAGTAATTTATACCCTTTTTTGACTTTTTATAAGATGTGTATAAAGGAATATTTCCGTCGTTTTCCAAACAAGGTACCTTATGACCTTTTTGACAAAATTAAGGTAAGAATGTTTTTTAAATTTTATAGAGGGTGTGGCTATTTTCTGCTGTTATAACATAATGAAAGATTACATTACAAGCTTATATAAATATTTCCAAAATAAATGTTTCCTTTTACAATTATATGAATTTTAAATGATTTCAAAATAGAAAGATATATTTCTCTAAAAAAGGTTTTGATTTCATCTATGTCAACATCCATTGATAGATTTTCAACTTGTTTGAAGTTGATTTATTGTGATACAAATCATCTATATTGTATTACAGGTTTTGTGATATGTTTGACTGTGGATGTGTTATTTTTATACAATTCATGGTTTACGGATAAAGTATTGACATTTCGTATTCTAGATTTAATATGAATGTTTAAACCTTTTCATATGAGGAATGCATTTGACTTAGTAAGTGACGGGTGGAGCCCCCTATAGCTCCTCGGTGCATCAGTAGGTCACATGCGACAAACTAGTGTCTTGGCACAAGGCCTTGACAAAATATTATTTTTAGTCTTGGCACAAGGCCTTGACTACGTGGTTATGAAGTCTGGAATTATGCATTCTATCATTATGAAAGTGGCTACTGATATTGAATGTGATTATTTGACTATTATAATATCCATGTGAATAAGAAAATGACATTATATTGTTTTATCTTTGCCATATTATGCTGAAGTTCATGTTTAAAAGGAGTTTTTTAGTCTGATACATTTCCTTAAATTATTATTCTTATTTATGAAAGTTTCCACTATATTGTTATCCTTAATGAGAATCTGAGCTCACCCCTTTCTATGTTTTATTTTTCCCTGGATGCGAAGAAGTATTTTATGACTGACTTGCAGGGATGGTCTGAGGGGATATGAGTGTGGTTTATAGAAACAATATTGTTGTAGTTTTTCATTTTATAATGTAATTTCAAACTTATGAATGTATCTAGTATTTCCAAGGCTACCAAACTGATCAGTCTTCCGGGACATGATTTCCTTTTATCATGCCAATGTTATGTTATAAATCATTGAATCTGGGTAACTAGGGTCGGGGGTTTATAGTTGGTATCAGAGGAAGTTTAGTACAAACCTTGGAATATAGATTTAGACAAATTCTGATTAGAGCACATTACCCTAAGATAGACTTTGTGGATTATTATAGAAGAACTTCCCAGAATTTTGGTATTGTTGAGATTTTGTGAGTTTTCCAAGAAATAAATCCCTGTATAGATAGGATCATGTAGAGGCAGCTCTTGCACAGATGTACCTAGGGATAAAACCTGAAAACACCACTTTGAGCTAGACTCGAACAAGAATTTGTGCATGACAACGGGCTTTACAACACTCTTGGTTACGACACTCCTACGGGATATGATTAGGATAATTATCATTTTCCATACAAAAAATTATGAAGGGTTTATGAGTATATAATTCCTCAAATAAAACATTTTTATGATTATGAATTATATCCATAAAATTCTTAGTTTATGTTAAGTGCTTTAAATGTTTGGAATTATGTATTTCAATTCATAAACTAATCTAGCTTATGCCATTATTTAGAAATGGAGCCTAGTGGAATTAATGGAAACTGTATAATCGCACATAATCCATGTAGAGATTTCCATCCTACTAAAGATAATTATAGTGGAGCTGGTGAAGCAACTGGTACTGATTAGCTTATCACCATATTGAGACAACTCACTCAGGTTATGAATAATAACCTTACCGTATGGAGCACCCTGATCCACAATGTAGAGGATCAATGTTAGATCTTTAAAGAGGCAACATACACCAACATTCAATGGGAGTACAAATCCATTCATATCTAAGAAATGGATAAATTCTTTAGAGAAAATATTCCATGCCTTGGGGAGTAGTGAAAGGGATAAAGTTGTCATGGCAGTTTACCGCCTCACTGGAGATGCTGATCAATGGGGGCCATTGATTCAAAACACAAAGGAAGATGATTAAGTATCAAATATGGAATGGAGGGAGTTTAAAGAGCATTTATTATAAAAATACTTTCCTCATGACCATCGAGCATATATGGAAAGGCAATTTTCGAGAGTGAGGAAAAAGGAGGATGAGAATGTCACAAAGTGTGAAGCTAACTTTACAAGGTTAGCAAGGCATGTAGTAGATTATATACTTAACCCAAGGAGTAATACTGATCGATTCTTTGATGGGATAAAACCATTTCTCTGGTGAGCATTAGTCTCACAATTCTTCTTTTTATATGAGGATATTGTCTCATGTGCTATCATGACAGAAAAATAATTCTCTAAGTCTTACGAATTTAAAGCAAAGAAAGAGAGAAAAAGATCTGTTGAACACTCTAGAAATGAAAATAAGGGGAAGAAGGGAAAAGTTGAATTTCCATCCTATAGTAAATGTTGAAAGAAACACCCCGGTACTTTCCTGAAGGAAATGTGAGTCTGTTACAAGTGTGGTGAAAAAGGCCACCAAGCTGGTGATTGCAAGGGGAAGAAAGAGGCTGTCAATGTTGAATGCTACAATTGAAGAGAAAGGGGGAATTATGGAAACGAATATATTAAGTGCCAAAGAAAACTTATCTCAGAAAATGCCAAGGGATCAAGGCCAAGATTATGCTATCACTACTACTGAGGTTGAAGCTCCGAAAGACGTAGTGACAGGTAATTTAATGGTTTCATCAAGTTTAGGAAATGCTTTATTTGATTCTGTATCATCACATTGTTTCATATCTTCCCAGTTTGCTAAGAAAATTAAATATTTCCAATTTTATTTAACAAGGGAGTTGTCAGTCAAAACTCCTAAGGAAAGTATCATTGAAATCAAGTTTTGTGAATTATTCCCCATTAGGGAATATAAATGTTCTTTATTTTATGATCTCATCGTCATACCCATGATTTAATTTGATTTAATACTCGGTATAGATTTTTTTTTCAGACCATGATGAAAAAATTGTTTGTAAGAAGATGGAGGTTATTATTATTGACAACGATGATAAAGAACACCTTATTTTTAGAGGAGAATCGTCACCACCTAATCCTTATCTAGATCCACCCCTATTAGCTCAACTAAATTCAATTATTGGGGAGGAAGAGAATGAAATAACTGTGGGTGAGGAAAAGAATGTTCAAATAGAATATGTACTTATTTTGAGAGAATATGTTGATGTGTTTCCAGAATATTTACCTGGACATCCTCCAGAACGAGAAATTGAGTTTTCCATTGATTTAATTCCTGGTTCAATGCCCATATCGAAGACCCCTTATAGAATGGCCACTATGGAATTAGTGGAACTAAAGAAACAACTTGAGTAATTGAGTAACAAGGTATTTATTCACCCTAGTGTTTCTCCATGGGGAGCCCCTATCCTTTTTGTTAATAAGAAAGCTGGATCTATAAGGTTGTGCATTGACTACAGGGAGATCAATTCTATAACAATAAAGAACAAGTATCCCCTACCTCGCATTGATGATTTATTTGACCAACTTCATGGAGCTCAGTATTTTTCAAAGATTGACCTTTGATCTGGATATCATTAGTTGTGTGTTAAAAAGGAAGACATTCCAAAGACAACATTTCGAACCAGGTACGGGCATTATGAGTTTACAGTAATGCCTTTTGGATTTACTAATGCACCCTCTGTCTTTATGTATATAATGAATAAGGTTTTCAAGGAATATCTTGATGAATTTATAGTGGTATTTATTGATGATATCTTAGTATACTCTAAAAGTTATGAAGATCACGATAATCACTTATGCATTATCCTGAAGACTCTTAGAAGAAATGAATTATATGGGAAGTTTAGCAAGTGTGAATTTTAGCTTCAAGAGATTTTTTTTCTTGGAAATATCATCTCTAAGGATAGAATATATATTGATCCTTCAAAGACCCATGAAATCCAAGAATTTCTAGCACCGACGAGTATAACTGAGGTACACATTTTTATTGGTTCAGTAGGTTATTATCGACGTTTCGTCCAGAATTTTTCCCGATTGGAAAACCCATTAACCCAGATCACACGTAAAGGGGTTAAATTTGTTTGGACAAAAGAGTGTGAATAATGTTTTGAATAATTTAAGATAATATTAGTCAATGATCCTATATTTACTCTACCATCTTGGAATGAAAGGTTTGTTATTTATAGTGATGCTTAAAAGAAAGGGCTTGGTTGTGTCCATATAAAGAATGATAGGGTTATTTCCTATGCATCACGACAGCTAAAAATTCATGAACAAAACTATCCTACTCATGATATTGAGTTACCAACTGTAATATTTACTTTGAAGACATGGAGGCACAATATATATGGTGAGAAATGTGAGATTTATACTGATCACAAGAGTTTGAAGTATATTTTCTCACAAAAAGAACTCAACATGAGGAAAATGTGATTGATTGAACTGCTCAAGGATTATGATTTCACTATACACTACCACTCAAATAATGAAGCTAAGGTGGAAGATCCTTTGAGTAGAAAGGATCATGGAGTTTTGAACAAGATGAGAGCTGCAAAGGATCCTATATACATGGATATAGTAAAGATTGATATCAGAATAACCATGGAAGGTGAAACATCAATGCGTTATCAAATGGTTTCCAAAAAAACTTTACTATAAAGGAAAAAAAATTCTCAGGCATATGATGAGGAGTTTCAAAAGAAGATTAAAGCTATGAATAATGGTAGATTGGGTGACTTCATATATGAATATAGAATTTTGAAATTTGGGAAGAGACATTGTGTTCCCGATATACCTGATCTAAAAAGAGAATTGTTGGATGATGCTCATAGCTCCAATTTCTCTATACACGCTGGGAGCACCAAAATGTATAGAGATTTGAAGGAACATTTTTGGTGGGAGAACATGAAGATGAAGATTTATGATTTTTTGTCAAGATGTATGGTTTTTCAATAAGTGAAAGCTAGATGGAAACAAATTGGAGGAGTCACGCAACCTCTTCCCATACATGAGTGGAAATGGGATAATATTATGATGGAATTTGTCATGGGACTACCAAAGACTCCTAGAAGGAAGGATGCAATATGGGTCATTATTGATTATCTTACTAAGTCAGCACATTTTCTTGCTATAAGAGAAGATTTACCACTTGAACGTTTAGCAAGACTGTATATTAATGAAGTTGTAAGACTTCATCGAGTACCGCTATCTATTGTTTCTTATTGTGATCCCCGTTTTACATCAAGATTTTGGAAAAGTCTTCAGAAAGCCCTAGATACTGAACTTCGTTTGAGCACTACCTACCACCCTCAAACTGATGGACAATTAGAATGGACTATTAAAGCCTTAGAAGACATGTTGAGATCTTGCTCACTTGACTTTCAAGGTATGTGGGATCAATATTTACCTCTAGTAGAATTTTCCTATAACAATAGCTTCCATTCAAGTATTCATATGGCACCAAATTAAGCCTTATACGGAAAGATATTTCACACACCAACTTATTGGGATGATGTTGGTGAAAGAAAACTTGTAGGCCCATAACTTGTTAAGGAAACGATGGAAAAGGTGAAGGTAATCCAAAACCACATCAAAGCAGCTCAAAGTAGGCAGAAGAGCTGTGCCAATAACAGAAGGAAAGATTTAGAATTTTAGGTAGAAGATCATGTTTTCTGGAAGGTATATCCATGGAAAGGTGTTATAAGTATCAGTAAGAAGGGTAAATTGAGTCCCATGTACATCAGAACTTTTGAAATCCTAGAAAAAATTGGGGCTATAGCTTACCGTTTGGGAATGCCGCAAAGTCTCTCCAAAGTTCATAATGTCTTCCACGTATCACTGTTGAGAAAATACATGCCTTACTGAACTCATGTACTAACCTATGAGGAATTAGAACTGGAAGCTGATTTGTCTTATTACGAAGATCCTATCAAGGTTCTTGATATAAGAGAACAAGTGTTGAGAAACTAGACGACTCGTCTGGTAAAAGTTCTATGAAGAAATCATAAGATGGAAGAGGCAACGTAGGAACCCGAGGAACATATGATGAAAAACCACCAGAATCATTTTTATATAGTAGTATTATAGAAATTTCCTGGAAGAAATTATTTGACGGAGGGGAGAATGTAACACCCCAAGATTCCATGGTACATTTCTGTTTGAATAATGCAATTGCTTGCGTTGTACGCAACTTTGAGATTCTAACACATTGCGACCAATGAAACTAGCCGTTATAAATAGTAATACCCACTTTTTGAAATTTTATCGATTTTATCTTTCAAAATGGACTTCATTTTTGGGTTTGGAATATCGAAATTATCTTAGGGGGAATTTTTTGGTATTTTTCTGAAAACATTCAGTTTTTAATAAATAGTGAAAAATCTAAATTTTAATTAAAAACAAATTTTTTAATCAAAAATATTTATAGTGATAAATTATAATATTGAGTAGTTTTAAAGTATAATTAGATTATATTTTTACCATTTAAACCAATTTTGGTCATTGGACGTAATTTCACATTTAAACTGGACAAAAGCAAGTTTCAATCTTTTGATAGTTATTATTTCTTAAAAACACGCGTTTTGTTTTGACAAAGAGAATTAATTTTAAATTAATTTCTGCCACTTCTGTGTTTTGAATTTAGAAAAATAGATTCAATATTTATAATTAGGAGGTCCAAATTGTGTAAATAGGTAACTTTTATTTTTAGGCATTTTGAATAACTACTTCGGTAAATATTTTACTTACCATGGTTGAAAGGTAAATCTGGAGAATAAGGGTAAAAAAAATAATATTATAATAATATTAAAATACCCTGACATGTATTGTAACTCTATTTTATGATACATGTCCAATCATGGGAATCCTTGGGTCGATTTTGGGACCCCATGGAGCCACTTGTAAGTGATAATGATACTTTATATTAATTAAGTTAAAGTAAATAGAAAAATGGCATAAGCATATATCTTTTAGTAAAACAATTTTTACATAGGGTTATATATGTTATATATTAGACTATAAAAATTCATTAGAAAGATAAAAATATTTCCTACATAATTTTATTTTATATATAATTTTTAGACATTTAATAATTAAATTTATTTATGTCACAATGATGATGCATTATTTTTCTTATTAATGAATGAATCAAATAAATGATATTATAGATGTTAAAATAAATATACTTTGAACGTTTTAATTACATCCACAAATTTTATAGGTTAATTTTAAATTTTAGAATTTATTAAATGAATTTTTTTTCGAATTAATAACACTGTTAGGAATTCAACAAAAACAAAATAGCAAATAGTGTCAAAATTGACATAAAAGAGTTATTAAAACAAGTATTATATTATTAATTGATATTCTATTCCTAAAAATCTAAGGTTTGTCCAAAGGTCGTAAATAATATTATATATGTCATTAATGAACCACTTTATATTCTCTTGGAATTTTATATTAAGTTTATTAACCATATAATATAAAAATACAAAGAGACATGGTAAATGTCAAACTAATTAACTAAGAGTTAAATCTAAAAGATAAGGTTAATATCATGACCCAAACTTTTCTAAAACCTATTGGTTGAGTTTTTTTCAACCCATCCACACCTTATCCTTGAAATAAGTTATTTTTTATCAATGAGAAAGCGAAAATGATTTTATTATAAAAAAATATTTCAATCTTTTCCTAAGGTGCCCCTCACCCCTCTTATAAAAAGGAACTTCCCCTTTTCTCAAATCCACACCTTCAAAGCCATTTGGCTCAGCCAAAACCAACCCAAATATCCTAAAAAATGTCCTCCCATTATACTAGATGCCTTCATTTAGTCAGAAATCTAACCTATGGAGCCCTTTTGTTCAAATCAAAAGGAAGAACCCGAAGAAGAGGTAAATATTTCGTCACCTCTTTCAAGTTTCTTTCTTCTTCCACTTCTTATTTCTTTGTTGTTTCTATTCTAAAATAATAACTCTAGTATATTATATATACTTTGATGTTATTATAAATATGGTACAACTATATTCATTATTCTATCCATCCTTTGAATGACATGTCTCCATACGTGCGTACGTACAACTTACCGTCTCCACGTCGTGGTGTAGTTTGTTATTCCAACACTTAATCATTTGTATGGGTATAATAATGAGTAAAAATGATTCAATTAATAAATATAACATGGTAATAATTCTTTATATACGATATACCATCCAGTTATATATTATTTTAATATCAAAAGAATGATATTGTCGCTCTTGTGTACGTACAGATTACCGTCTCCACGGACACGATGAAATTCATTCCCCATAATATCTATTCAAGACTAATTTTCATTTGATGATTAAAAATAATTTTTAAAGACTTAATATAATTCTGAATATGAATAATATATATCCTATCCACAACAAACATTACTCATGTAACAAATCATATAAAGGAAAAAGAATTAGTTAATACCCGAAACGATGATACTACTGAAATATCATTAACAAAGAAGTATTAAAAGATCATATATGATATAATATTAATGTATATTTTTCTTGTATAATTTAATAACAATGATTTAAACATTATACAGGAGGTTAACCCACCCTTGACCAAGGAAAAGAACAAGGTAAGGGTTAATTTCACAATCTCTTTATTATCTAAGGGTGTTTTTATGCAAGTATCAACTGGAACCTCTTTATCATCCACATCTATGTTTTCTTAAAAATTGTATTTAAAAACATTTTCACTATTTACTAGACTATGGTATAAAGTCATTTATACCATTTTTTTACTTTTTATAATATGTTTATAAAGGAATATTTCTATCGTTTTCCAAACAAGGTACTTTATGACCTTTTTGAAAAAATTAAGGTAAGAATGTTTTTTAACTTATATAGAGGGTGTGGCTATTTTATGCCATTATAACATCATAAAATCCTCCCTTACAAGTTTATAAGAATATTTCCAAAATAAATGTTTTATATTATAATTATATTAATTTTAAATGATTTCAAAATAGAAAGATATATTTATCATAAAAAGGTTTTGATTTCATCTATGTCAACATCCTTTGATAGATTTTCAACATGTTTGATGTTAATTTATTATGATAAAAATCTTTCATATAGAATTGAATGTTTTGTGATATTTTTTACTATTTATGTGTTATTTTTACACCATTCATGGTTTATAGATAAAGTATTTACATTTCATATGCTAGTTTTAATACGAATGTTTATGTTATCTTTAAATGTTTTCATATGAGGAATGCATTGGACTTAGTAGGTGATGGGTGAAGCCCACTATAGCTCCTCGATGCATCGGTAGGTCTCATGAGACAAAATAGTGTCTTTGCACAATGAATTGACAAAATATTATTTTTAGTCTTGGCACAAGGCCTTGACGATGTGGTTATGAAGTATGGCATTATGAATTCCATCATTATGAAAGTGGCTATTGGTATTGCATGTGATTATTAGACTTGCAGAATATCCATGTGAATAAGTAAATGACATTATTTTGTTTTTTCTTTTCCATATTATGCTGAATTTCAAGTTTAAAAGGCTTTTGTTTTAGTGTAATATATTTTCTTAAACGTTTATGCTTATTTATGAAAGTTTCCGCTATATTGTTATCCGTAATGAGCATCTGAGATCACCCATTTCTATATTTTATTTTTCCAAGGATACAAAGAAGTATTTTATTACTGACCTGTAGGTATAGTTTGAGGGGATATGAGTGTGGTCTATGGAAACAATATTGTTATAGTTTTTCATTTTATAATGTAATGTAAAACTTAGGATTGTATCTAGTATTTCCAAGGCTACAAAACTGATCGGTCTTTTGGGACATGATTTCCTTGTATCATGCCAATGCTATGTAATAATGCATCAACTATGGGTAACTGGGGTTGGGGTGTTACATAACCTAAATCAAAATATTTCCATAATAAATACATATATCCTTACGAAATAAAAATTTCAAAAAATCCTCCACAAATGAAATCTTGTTTTATTTTATTTTCCTTAGGCATATATTATTCCAAAATAGAAAACTTCTTCCAAAATAAACTTAATCATTTAATCATGAAATAACTTTCCTATAATAAGGATATCAATTTGATAAAACAAAATTTCCTAAAATGAACTTATTATTGATCCATAAAATCATTTAACTAAAAAGAATAATTCATACTAACCAGGGACTTCACGTAGGCCAGTGGTAGGTGATAAAACCCTATCATACTATGGTTGTGGGTTCAATTCCCATAGCTTTGTCCGACGTGACAGGTTGTAACACAGTCTGCATGTCGTCCTTTTTATAAAACTCAAAATAACCCTAACATGTTTTAACTTTAAAGGTTTTCTTATACCTTTCATTTTTATCCCAACACATTAAGATAGTTCTGTTCCTATCCAGACAGGGATGTATTTTCTTGATAAACAACTTAATCTATACTCACCAAAATACCAAGAATTTATCATATATTTAAACATTTCTATAGGATTTTTCCTAAAGTTTTCATAGCATAATTTCCATAAATAACTAAACTATCCTTTGATACCAACTATAGCATCCCGCCTTTTTAATACAAAACTTTTCATTACATTTTACAAACAAAGGATCTTTAAAGTCTAGTGTCTTGGAAATCAGGAATAAAAACATGAAAAATTAAACATTACTTTAAATCCCCATGAAAAGATTATTGAAAAGTTCATCCTATGTACAATTAATGCATCTCATAACCTGATAAATAAAATCAAAGGAAAGGGTGAGTAGAAGGCCCAATAAGGAAAGCAAGGGAATTAGTTTACTTGTGATATCAATAATAACTTTATGAAAAACATAAAGACATGATCAATAGTAAAAGAGGCATATCATAATAAAAGGAACTTGAATCATAACTTGAATATGTGGATACAACATTTCATTTATACATTCATGAACATATCACCAAGGTCCATCCCCAAGGTGTCATAAAAATTACCAAGGTTATTCACCAAGGTATCATGAAACTTGTCATCTCTGGAGATTAATTATTTAACAAATGCATTGGAGAACTATTAGGGAGAATCTTAATATGTATTTAATCTCATGTGAGCCACATATATCATAATCAAACATTTCATAAATGACCCATATATAATAAAATAAATGGGTTCATTTCAAAATCGTGATGTTTTAAAAGTTCTTTTAAATAAGATCGTTATATCATTTATAACCCATGGAATGGGAGTGAGGGTTACATGAATGTCAATTCCAGAATCAAATATATCATTTTATTATAACTATGAACACCCATAGAAACGAAATAGGTATGGTTATTAACATAATTAAAATAATAGAATTCCTTGAGAAAAAGAGAGAGAAATTTCGAGACAGAATTTCTACAGCATAACAACTATATAACATGGATTTAGAAAATAATATAAAGAGAGGGGACAAGGGTATACCATCCATAAATGAACCATTTTGAATTATAGGGACATAAAAAAAAGAAATAAGATCATGGTGTGGAAATTTTAATGACACACCACATGAAAAGGAAACTTGAATGGAAAAATAAAGCATGATTTCTTTTACGAAAATTCGACAGCCTAACGACGTCACATAAAAATTCATAAAATAAATTTATGATAGAGGAAAGGGTATCTAATAAATTGGAAATGAAATTGACTGTATTAAAGATATAGAAGAACAATCCCCCTCATAATAAAATGGGACTATAAGACATAACATAAAGGAAGTCTTGACTTAAAAGTGGAGGGTGAAAGGTTCCCTTACCGATTTGGTAACTTTTAAAATGTACACCCCATGAAAGAAGGATCATATAAAGAATATTTAAATACCAATAGTTTAAATTATATTACAAAATAGTACAATAATTGGATGTACATACACCACACAAAAGGAAATAGTTTCAAATATACCATGAATCTCACAGGAATAAGAAGTGAGATGAAAATCCATTACAACATTGTATTCAATCGAATTGTATGACCAAAATTACTAACCAACAAAAGAATAAAATAATACCATGAATATACAAAGAATCTTGATAATATATATCCAATGGTATTACACAATACACCACATTCTATAAATAATTGGTGAACAATGGAAATCTCACGAAATTAAAAGTGAGATAAGAATCCCTTACCACGTTGTAATCAATCGAGTCGTATGAACAAAAGTTAATAACCACCAAATTATTCATATAATAACATGAATATAAATATAATAATGATAATATATATCAAAAGTAAGTACCCAATACAACACATTCAATAAATTAGTGGAAAACAATTGAAATCCCACAGAATTAAAAGTGAGATAAGAAACCCCTAACCTCATTGTCCGACTTGACTTGCTCGTATGTTCTTTGTTCTTCCTGAATAATAAACTTAATTTAATTTATACTTGATTAAGAATATTTTTCAAGTTTATTATTCCTTTTATATTACTTATTATCTTTCTATAACAATTAGTTGATTATTTGAGCTCATATCAGACATTTTGTCAATGTTCAGAACTTGAGTCAAAAATGAACTTGTTATAATTATAAATTTTCCATGTCATCAAAAGTCCATTATTTAAAGAATTATATTCAGCATTTAGATGTCATATATATCATATATATATACAGTATGTATATGTATTTATGATATTAAATAAAATTTGGAGATAAGAAATGAAATGCACCGTTCATGGTGACAGTAATCCGTACGTACGCATGAATGCTACTTTCATTTAATTTTAATATTTTAATGAAATGAAAACATAGTGATTCATAGGTAAATTATAATTTATGTATAATATGTATTTAATTTATGTTAAATAAGTTCATAAATTATATCTTTTATATGTTCCGCGTATGGCATGAATGAGTCTTATCACTTTGAGGGGGCGGTTGTCCGCACTTCCTCTAATGAAATTATAGCGTTTAACCATTTTGGGAACAATAAATGTATTATATAAAAAAGAAAATACATAATCATAAAGAAAACATAAATATAATATATATCATATATATATATACAGTGCCATCATAATGGCCACCATGATAGGTGGTAGGATATAATTGAACAATCATCATTTCGTGAGGCAGTAGTTCACCATCCACTGAAACAATATGTTCGTTACCCATTAAATGAAGGTGTGTGTAAGTTTAGATCTAATAATTCATATAAAATCATCCTTGTTTATTTATTATACTGTTTTTTTATAAAAGGAAGGAATAAAAAGAGTTTAGGGGGTTGGAGATGTAAAATAAAACAAAAAAACTTAAGAGAAGACGTTACCTTAAAATCGGGTAACTCCCTTTGGTTTGAACCAAAAGGGATTCTTGAAGTTCTTTCTACATAATGTAAGGCTTCTAGGATGAATATAGGGATCTTGGGAGATTATTGAAGTATATTTTGGATGATCCAAGGGCTTGAGAAGTGCGAGAAATGGGTAGGAAGTGAGGTCTTTTTATAAGGGAGAGGAGGGACTCTTTTGGAATGTTTGAAAATATTATTTTATTATATAATGATTTCAGTTTCTAAAGGTCCAAAAATAATTAAAGTAGAAGATAATATCGACCATGTTCAAAATAAAATCATTCAATAATAATTGTACAAGTTTTTGATATTTTTTTTAATTTTTATCTTCTTATTTATTTAAATCATCCATTAATGACGTAAACATTGCGTCATCATTGTGTCATAAATAATTTTATTTATTTGAGGCTTAAAAATTATAAAAAAATACCATGATGTTTGAAATATTTTTAGCATTCCAATTATTATTTATAGTCGAAATTATAACTTATATAACCCCATGTAAAAAATGTTTTAGTAAAACAATACATGTTTATGACATTTTTATTATTACTTTAAATAAGAAGTTTTTAATGTCATTATCTTTCCCAAGTGGCTCCATGGGGTCCCAAAATTTATACATGGATTTTCTTGGTCGACCATTACTCATCCAATAATGTTAGGATAGGTGTTAAAGTATTTTTTTATTATTATAACATTATTTTTACCTTAAATTACCCTAATTAACTTTAATCGTGGTTAATAAAAGTCAAATGTTACTATTCACCAAAATTATTTTCATTCTATTGAACCAAATTTTACTTAATAATGACAACCATGTATGTCATATTTTTGAAATTCAATTCACAGAAGCGGTAAAATTTCATTCAAATGAAAAATTTAGTTTTTTAACTACTACTTAGTGGTTTCACTATTCATAAAAAATTGAAGTTTTTCTGAAAAATTTCAAAAATTCACTCTAAGATAAATCTGATATTCCAAATTCAAAAATTATGTATATTTTACCACATTCAAAACATATAAGTTTCATTAATTAATTTTACAATCAATTCCTGTCGTCAAAACAAAAAGCATGTTTTTAAGAAATAATAACCATCAAAAGACTAATACTTGTTAATGTCCAATTTCAAAGTGAAATTACTTATAATGGCCAAAATTGGGTTGAATCATAAAAATATAATCTATTTAAAATTTAAAAACAATTAAAAAGATAATCTAACCATATAAATAATTTAGATTAAAAGGCTGTTTTGAATTAAAATACAACATTTTTTCTCTATTCATTAAAAATGAACATTATCAGAAAAATATCAAAATTTGATCCAAAGCAAATTTTTATGTCCCGATTCTAAATGTGAAAATTATTTTGTCAAAAATAATATGTAAAACTGACAAAAACTAGATTTAAAAAAGGTTCGCCATCAAAAGGCGGTAAATCGCCCATTTAAAGTAAATTATGCTTAAAATTAGATTCATTTACGTTTTAAGCCTATGAATTATATTGGATGAATGTAAAAACTTTTAAAAAACATAAATTATAATATTTATGTTAGTTCTATTAATTCTCGCCAATAGAACAGCAAGGTGTTAACTACCATTTAAAATAATAATATTATATTATTAGTATGCAACAGAAGATTTCAAAGAAACCCGTTGTTGCGTGTCAGGTATGCCATTGAATATAGACTCCCCTTTAAAGTAAAATTAATATTTAATTCAAAAATATTAATAAATATGAAAATTTCATATTCTTTATTTTCCTAGGATGTTATAAAATTGTGTCAAAATTGACATAAATGTGTTTTTAAAACAAATACTATATTATTAATTGATACAATATTCCTTAAAATATAATGTTTAGAAAAATGACTTAGATAAGGTTATATATATTAATAATAAACCACTTGGGTTTCTATTGGCCATTTATAGTAAGTATATTAACTATATAATATAAAAATACCAAGAGACATGGTAAATGTCAAACTATTTAAATGAGAGTTAAATCTAAAAGATAAGGTTAATATGGTTACCTAAACCTATATAAGACCTATTTGTTGAGAGTTTTTCGACCCATCCTCACCTTATCCTATAAAGAAATCATTTTGGAGCCATTAGAAACCTAAAATGAGTTTATTATAAAACAATATTTCAAGTTTTTCCTAAAGTGACCCTCACCTGTCTTATAAAAGGGTACTTCGCCTTCTCTTAATTTCACACTACCAAATCTATTTGGCTCGGACAAAACCAACCCAAATATCCTTCCAACTTCCCTCACATAAACCTATATTACTTACTTGGATCATAAATCCAACCTAAGGATCCATTTTGATCAACTTAAAAGGAAACACCTGAAGAAGTGGTAATAATTTCACCACCCTCTTTTAAGTTCTTTTCTTCTTCCAATTCCTCTTTCTTTGATTCCATACCAAAATAATAACTCTAGTACCTTCTACATACTGTGATGTTGTTATAAATATGGTAAAACCATATTCGTTATTCTATCCATCCTATAAATGACTAAGTCACCATACGTGCGTACGTATGGCTTACCGTATCCACGTTGTAGTATAGTTTGTTATTCAAACACTTCATTATTGGGATGGGTATAATAATGAATATAAATGATGTAAATAATAAATATAAAATTTTAAGGATTCTGTATATATGATATACCATCCAATTTTCATACGATTTCACCATCAATATAATGATATTGTTACTCGTGCGTACGTACAAATTACCATCTCCACGAACGCGATGAGAGTCATTCCCCATCATAATAATTCAAGTATAATTTTTATTTTATGATTAAAAATAATGTTTATTAACATAATATAATTCTTTATATGAATCAAATACATCCTATCCATAAAAAACATGGCTTACGTAACCAAGCATGTAAAGGAAAACAAATCAGTTAACACTCAAAACGATGATACTATTGAAATATTATTAACAAAGAAATATTAGAGGATCATATATGATATCATATTTATGTATATATATATTGTATAATTTAATAATAACACTTTAACTATTATACATGAGGTTAACATACCATCGACTATTGAAAAGTACAAGGTAAGGGTTAACTCTACAATCTTTTTACTTATCTGAGGTTGTTAATACGTAAGTATCTACTCGGACCCCTTTATCATCCACATATGTGTCTTCTTAGAAATGTAATTCAAAACATTTTTACTATTTACTTGACTATGGTTTAAAGAAATTTATACTATTATTTGACCATATATGTTTTGAAAGGAATATTTTCGCCATTTTCCAAACAAGGTACTTTATGACCTTTTCAAAAAAATTAAGGTAAGAATGTATTTTTTAACTTATACGGTGGGTGCGGCTATTTTCCACCATTATAACATCGTCGAAGCTTTCTAGACAAGCTTATAATAATATTTTCAAAATAAATGTTTTATTTTAAAATTATATGACTTTTAAATTATTTCAAAATAGAAATATATATTTCTCTAAAAAAGTTTAGATTTCATTTATGTCAACATCCTTTGATGGATTTTAAGCTTGTTTGAAGTTTATTTGTTTTGATACAAAACCTCCATATTGTATTGAAGGTTTTGTGATATGTTTGACTATGGATGTGTTATTTTCACACCATTCATGTTTTATGGATAAATTATTGACATTTTTTATGCTAGTTTTAATACGAATATTTATGTTATGTTTAAAAATTTTCATATGAGGAATTCATTGGACTTAATAACTGACGGGTGGAGCCCGCTATAGCTCCTCGATGCATCTGTAGGTCTCATGAGACAAACTAGTGTCTTGTAATAAGGCCTTGACAAAATATTATTTTTAGTCATGGCACAAGGTCTTGACTATGTGGTTATTAAGTCTGGTATTATGCATTACATCAATATGAAATTGGCTATTGATATTGCATGTGATTATTCTACTAGTAGAATATCCATGTGAATAAGAAATGACATTATTTGATTTATATTGGATATATTAGGAATAAGTTTATGTTCAAAAGGCTTATGATTTATTCTTATATGTTTCATTAAATGTTTATGCTTATTTATGAAAGTTTCCGCTATATTGTTATCCTTACTGAGCATCTCAGCTCACCACTTTCTGTGTTTTATTTTTCCCAAGATGAGAAGAAGTATATTATGACTGACCTGTAGGGATAGTCTAAGGGAAATTAATGTGGTCAATGGAGACAATGTTGTTTTTGTTTTTCATTTTATAATGTAATGTAAAACTTATGAATGTATCAGTACTTCCAAGACTACTAAAATGATCGGTCTTTTAGGTTTTGATCCCTTGTGATCATGACAATGTTATGTAATAATGCACCGACTCATGGTAACTAGGGTCAGGGAGTTACACAACTAATTTATAATATAATTCCAATGTGTGAACTATATAAACAAGACATTAATTAATAAATTATTTTTTCTTGGAGAACACTATATCTCAATATAAATAAAAATTTTGTATTGAATTAGTATTATTACCACTCAATTTTTATTCAATATTCTCTAAAATTATTTAATCTAAGTCTAGGATACATAAATATCATTCAAAGGATCTTCAATATTCAATTTTATATTTTTTGGAAACATAATACCAATAGAAATTGAGAAGATAATTCCAATTTAAAAATTATAAAATAATATAAAATATCAATATTTATCTTAAATTATTATCTATGATCATCTCCCCTAAATTTAACAAGCCATTTTATCCCATGAAGCATAATACTTTGATCCCCACCTTATATCCTTGAACAAGGTAGATACTAATTATTTTCTCCACCCTTTCTAGATTGGAAAGATCATCATTTAACTTGGAAAACTTTCTAATATCCCCTGGTAATAAATTGACAAGGAATTAAAGAGATAAAATATATTTAATGTGATTATAGGTATTTAGGGAGAAAATTAACTCATAATAAAACATATATAAACCAAAATTTACTTTCAATAAAGGATTCATCATGATATCTGTGAATTGTTTCTATGTTGAAATATACTCACAAGGTAAGTTCCCCATAGACCACCTTCTCCACAATGAAATTGTATTTATTATCAATATACACTACTACAAATACGGGCAAGTAAAGTGCCCCCTTATATCAGCGCTAAGAAAATCCACTGATAAAGGTTACCCGGTATCGGCACTAAAATTTTATCACTAATACCGAGTGCCTTTATCAGCGCTTTTCTAGCGTTGATAGAGGATATCTATATCAGCGCTAGAAAATCACTGATAAATAAGTCCTGTATCAGCGCTAAAATTTTAGCACAGATACAGGGCCTCTTTATCAATGCTTTTCTAGCGCTGATAAAGCGGCCCTCTATCAGTGCTAGAAAAGCACTGATAAAGAGACCCTGTATCAGCGCTAAAGAAGCGCTGATAAAACAATCCTTTATTAGTGCTAGAAAAGTGCTGATAAAGACACTCTATATCAGCGCTAAAATTTTAGCGATGATACAGGAATGATTTATCAGCTCTTTTGTTTGCGCTGATAAAGAGTACCATTATCAGCACTAAAAAAGTGCTGATAAAGGATGCCTTTATCAGCGCTAAAATGTTAGCACTGATAAAGGTAGTCTTTATCATGGCTTTTTTAGCGCTGATAAAACCTTAGTCCATTTTTTTATAAAGTCGGTCGCACAGTGCCCTCATTTTATCGTGACCTAAAGCTCTCGCGGTAGTGGAACCCTGTGACTCCCCTCTGCCACCCGCGCTTCTCTTGCTGGACCTCCACCACCCTTGCTCCTCTTTGCCGGACCTTCGTTGCTCGCAACGCCCATTCAGTTTGCCGGACCTCCGCCACCCGCAACGCTCCTTCGGTTTTCCGGACCTCCACCGCCCGCAATGCCCGACTTCTTGTTGCCGGACCTCCACCACCCTCGCTTTGCATTGCCAGACCTCTGCCGCCCGCAACACCCTCTTTGGTTTTCTAGACCTCCCAAGGAATATTTTCCAAATATTTTTTCAATATTGTTCTTGTTGTTGGTTGAATCATTTATTTGGGTTAAATCATTATGGTTATGGTGTTTAATTGCATCCTTAGGGAATTTCCTTAGTTCAGTTGGTGGTTTCATTCTAGTTTTGTGAATATATCAAGAAATAGGTAGGTTGTTCCATTGTTTAACATTGTTTTAGGTGTTTAATATGATTTATTTGGTTCTAAAATGGTTTTATAAATTTTCTGGGTTGTGGGAAACATGTTTTCCAATTTTTTTGTTGTGCATAAGGGTTTGATAATGACTTGACTATTGTAAATGGGTTTTTTTCATGTGTGTTTCAATTATTGGATGTGTGATTTTATAAAATAGATATAATTTTATATAGGGGTGGAATTGAGCACAATGGAATACTAGTGATGGAGAATAACCCAACCCCATAAACTCATTTATACCTAGAATACATTAATTCAAACAATAATACATCACCAAAATTTAGTAAACCTTCCCAAAAAAATTCTCTCCACCCTTAGGAGTACCATGACACACCTAATTTAAGAGGAAAACAAGTAATTAGAATGTAACTAAATTAATGTAGATAATAGGATGTTACATTGACTTTATGAATGGTGTTACAAATAATGGTTATAACAAGGGGATAATTATAATGAATATGTCATTAATAGACCATATTATATTATTATAAATCGAAACATCATCATTGGAAAAATACTTTGTCAAAACATGAGATATTATAATATTATAAACTTGTGGAATCATCTACCAAAATATATATAATTCCATGAATTATAAGACATTAAGTTACTATTGTTATCTTATTGGGGAACTCCAACAATATGATTTTAATCTACACTAGGGTACACTAGTCAGTGTAGTAGTCTAATCTAGTTTATCATATAACATGATGTCTCACATAGTTACCTATGTTTCCCTTACCATCAATTATACAGAGATAATAAAAAATTATGTCACTAAAATACTATAGGTATTATTAATAAAACATAACAAATAAATCTCAACTAACATCCAAAACCATCCTAATAAATAATCATTTTCTCCCATACATCCATGCCTCACACAGAAATTAAATTCATCCCATTAATTGGTACAAGTCAATATATGACATAATTATTCCAAGGATCTACAGATAAGGATGTCAGAAGCATAATGTAAAAATATTTGATAAAAATTCCAAAAAGGAATTTGAAAAAACATTGGAATCCTTATTATTTACCATCCTTTAAAAAATAATATTTGAAATCATTCCTTTTAAAATATTTTAAATCACATATTCCTCATCAAGAAATCTAATATATTATTTTGAAATTATGAAAATCGTACCATAAAAAGAGTTGAAAATAATAAAAACATTTTTACTTTGAATGATTTATTCATGTAATTATTTAATAATTAGGAAAAATCATAAAACTCATATTTAGATCTCCAATTATATTTTACGAGAACAACTAACTTCTGAATTTTAATTATTATTGAATCAAAATACATGAAAACTTCTATAATATCATTGTTTCATGTTTGGATATAATTTAAAAAAAATTATAAAACCCCTCATGAATATCAAACATTGGAATATTTTGATAAGTTATAAATTTTAGAAACTCATACACTCCCCAATAGTCAATGAAACGAATTTAAGTAAATTTTTAACTCAATATTTGTTGAAACCACATTCCAGAAATGTTAAAAGACAAATTAATCAAAATTATGTCCCATAAAATCACTAAATGGACAAATAACCTATAATGAACTAGTCAAAACACATGTTTTTACTTCCATAGATGTTAGGGTTTAGTGAGAAAAAGAAAACCAAGGTTCCCTTGGTGGTGATGGTGGATATATGTGCTAGTAGTTCCCATTTTGGTGACTATTATTAGTTGTGGAATGGGGATGTTGACCCTCATGAATAATGGAGGCTTGGTTGTATTGTTGGTTCCCTTACATTTTTTTTGTTATTTTGGTTTTGGTTGAAATTGTTAAATTCTTATCCCCTATTGTAGTGTTATCTTTTGGTCTATTATATTGTGAAATTTGGTTATGATATGGTGTTTTATTATTATGTAATATTTATGGTTTTTTACATGAAAAAACCATTCCCAAAGGTGTTACTCAATGCCTAGGAACTAGTTACAACCCATGGGGACTGGTAATTCCCTTTGGACCTTCCCACGAGTTGGGTTAGGTGTCAAGTGGGATGGAAACCTGGCCTAGTTCATGAAAAGAAGTCTACACCATAGTATCGTTGTCTAAATCCTTTCTGTACCTTGTCCATGGGAGGTTGCAATGTGGTATCTTTTTTTATAGTCTTAAATTCTATGATCCCCATTTTATATTATTTTTTCTACTACACAACTCTTATTTGAAATCTTGATTCTTTAAGGATTACAAGAGTCATTTTAACTCTTCTAAACTCCCTTCTTATCAGATAGCTCCAGTGGATGCGTTTGGTTTCTATCTGATATGGGGATCTCTCATTGATTATTTAAGGATTACAAGAGTCATTTTAACTCCTCCAAAATCCATTATTCTCAGATAGCTCCAGTGGATGCATTTGGTTTCTATCTGATAAGGGGATCTCTCATCGATTGGAAATCCTCTATCTCCTCTTATATCCTCCTTATTGAGTGATATATCATCATCTTTTTAGTGAATCTAATATTTTTTTTATGAATCTTGATTATAGGTTAGAATACTTGATCTCCTTATAAGGAAGTGGTTCTCTTATACTGTATTTGGATGTCTTGTTTTGTGTACTTGAACCATAAATACTAATATTTGAGATTCAAATAGGATGAAAATGAATAAAGATTGGATGGATGCTAATCGTTTAACAATAGAGTACGAGAACGGAGTGAAAGAGTTCATTAAGTTTGCAAAGGATCACGCAAAGGATCCTTCTCGAATCATTTGTCTGTGTTTACATTGTTGTTATTCTAGACTACTTACTCCAGAGGAGTTGGAAGAACATTTGATATGTCACGGAATAGATCAGAGTTATAAATGTTGGAAAAAACATGGAGAAAAAGCGAATGTAGCTACTGGCTGGGAAAAAACTGCGTTTTATGGATCGATAGATATGAATAAAAATATGGATAATGAAGAAGACCGTATGGAGGATGTGATTACAGATGTCAATGATGATGAAGATTGTATTGAGTAAATGAAAAATACAATTAATTATGAACTCCGTGATTGCCCAAAATTGTTTGAGAAGTTAAAGAGTTGTGCAAAGAATCCATTGTATGCTGCTTGCAGTAAGTATACAACATTGTTAGCTGTACTGAAGTTGTATAAATTGAAAGTAGGCAACAGATGGAGTGATGTTAGTTTTATGGAACTACTTTCTCTCTTGAATGACATGCTCCCGGAAGATAATGAGCTCCCAAGCCAGACATATGAAGCTAGAAGAATGCTACGATCGATGGGAATGATTTCTGAAAGAATACATGCCTGCCCGAAAGACTGTATATTATTTTGCAAAGAGAAAAAATCACTTATAGAATGCCCAATGTGTGGTGCTTCTCAATACAAGAAACATAAATAAAATCCTATGAAAGTTTTATGGTACTTTCCAATCATTCCAAGGTTTAGGCGTCTATATGGATGTGAAGAAACTGCCAAACAATTTTCGTGGCATGCAGATAAAAGAAATAAAGATAGGTTATTACGTCATCCGACCGAATCTCCTCAATGGAAGAAAATTGATCATGAGTATCCTGAATTTGGAAAAGAGCCAAGAAACCTTTGTCTTGTGTTATCTACAGATGGAGTGAATCCTTTTGGTTTTCAAACTAGCACTCATAGTACATGGCCTGTTATGTTGGTAAATTATAACTTGCCACCCTGGTTATGGATGAAGTGGAAATTCATCATGTTATCTATGCTTATATTAGGGCCAAAACAACCAGGTAACGATATTGATGTTTATCTGGATCCTTTGATTGAGGATTTGAAGTTATTATGGAACTCAGGTGTAATGTTGTGTGATGATTATAAAAGTGAATACTTTACGTTGAGAGCGATGTTTTATGGGACAATAAATGATTTCCCTGCTTATGGAAATTTGTCAGGCTATAGCATTAAAGGAACTCAATGGTCTCCCATGTGTGAAGAAGATATAAAATTAATTAGGTTGAAACATTCATCGAAATATGTGTTTCTAGGACATCATAGATTTCTACCTCGTCGACATAAGTACCGATCTTGGATGACATCATTCAATGGATGTTCAAAAAAACGCACAACACCGTCTCCATTAACAGGTGATCATCTGTTTTAGAAAGTAAAAGTTCTAAATACTGTTTTTGGTAAACCATTTTTGAAAAACCTTACGAATATCGGTTGGAAAAAGAGATATGTTTTTTTTGAATTACCATACTGGAATTGTTTGTACGTCAGACATTTTCTTGATGTGATTCATG
The DNA here is from genome assembly GCA_963277665.1 of Viscum album. NCBI lineage: Eukaryota > Viridiplantae > Streptophyta > Magnoliopsida > Santalales > Viscaceae > Viscum > Viscum album. The sequence continues at coordinate 190,047,202 of OY728166.1, forward strand.
TGGAAAAAATGTATGTGACAGTGTTATCGGAACGTTTCTAAATTCCCCTGTAAAAACAAAAGATGCAATTAAGGTAAGGTTGGACATGGTTGACATGGGAATATGAGAAGAGTTGTCTCCCGTGAAGGGTGAAAATAGAATGTTTCTTCCTTCAGCTGCTTATACTCTTTCTAGGGCGGAGAGATATCAGTTTTGCAACTTCTTCAATGATGTAAAGGTTCCAGAGGGGTACTCATAAAATATCAAGAACATTGTGTCAATGAATGATTTGAAGTTAAAAGGTTTGAAATCACATGATTTCCATGTTTTTATGCAATATCTAATTCCTATAGCTTTACGTTGCATTTTCCCAAGAATGTTCGTCATACGTTAACCAAACTTTGTTTCTTTTTCAAATATATATGTAACAAAGTTTTATACCAGAGGAAATTGCCACCCATGGAAAATAAATTGTCATTATATTATGTGAATTATAAATGTTCTTCCCACCAACATTATTTGACATGATGGTTCATTTGGTGATTCACTTGGTGAGAGAGATTCAACTTTGTGGTCCTGTGCACTATAGATGGATGTATCCTGTTGAATGGTATATGAAGATTTTGAAAGGGTATGTCTAAAATAGTAGTTGGCCAGAGGGTTGTATAGTAGAGCGATATATTGTTGAGGAAGCCATTGAATTTTGTACTGAATACCTATCTGATGTGGAAAGCATTGGTCTCCTGAAATCTCGTTACACTGGATGCATTGAGGGTGAGGGAATTTCTAAAAGAGAAGTTGTGAAAATCAATATTACAAATCGGGACCAGGCTCATCTTTATGTTTTGCATAACAGTTGGGAGGTTTCTCCATATATTGAAACTCACAAAGAAATTATTAGGCAGTTGAATCCATCGAGGGCTGAAAAATGGTTATCAGATACACATAACACCTATTTATAGGATGGTTTCAGGACAATATTTTTAAGCAGTTGGATGAAAATCCGAATTCAATTTCAGAACGTCTTTGATGGCTAGCCGCTGGACCAAGTGTGTATGTATTATCTTACAGTGGTTATGTAATTAATGTGTTGAGCCCTCTGGAAGATTGTTGAATTCTTCCTATGATTGCTGTTTTAATAATCACAAATCATCAATTACTTAATCCGGTTGGATTTCTCATATACGTAATCACAATCTCTTAATGAATCTGTGTATATTGGTTGGATATGTTTTTATCTCTTTGTTATTGATTTACAAGTATTCTGGAAGTTCTCTGGATCAAAGGACAATGGTCGCACCGATCCATATCAAAGGACAACGGTCGCACCGATCCATATCAAAGGACAACGGTCGCACTGATCCATATCAAAGGACAACGGTCGCACCGATCCATATCAAAGGACAACGGTCTCACCGATGCTGATCAAATGAGTCACCGAAGATGTCTCACCGATGCTGATCAAATGAGTCACCGAAGATGTCTCACCGATGCTGATCAAATGAGTCACCGAAGATGTCTCACCAATGCTGATTAAATGAGTCACCGAAGATGTCTCACCGATGCTGATCAAATGAGTCACCGAAGATGTCTCACCGATGCTGATCAAATGAGTCACCAAAGATGTCTCAACGATGCTGATCAAATGAGTCACCAAAGATGTCTCACCGATGCTGATGACCCACCGATCACTTGACACACTGATAGTTATAAACATCTGTTTGAATTTCTTTATCTTTATTTAATCTAACCAATGGTCATATTAGGAATATTGTAAATGCTCTGTCATTTATTTAATGTGTGTTGTTGGATGTCAGGGAACCGTACCTCGTACCTGCAAAAAGAAATTATTTCTTTTGCCAGAGCACATGCTTTAAATAATGGAAGGATGTGCTACTGCAAAGAGAGGGAGAGAGACACATAGACAAATAGAAAGACCACAAGGTGTGCTGGAAGAACAACCAAGTGTGAATGCAAATAGACTACCGAACTTACATGAGGAACTCATTCATCACTACTCACCAGTGAAGAGCTGAGAAAGTGAACATAACACAAGAGCTTCATCGACTGTCTCTACAACTGGAAATCAAGGAAACAGACGATACTCTGTTTTCCAGACAAAAACCAGAAGAGGACTCAGAGTGAATTCTGATCAATCAAAGGAGTCCAGAACTGCACGACAATCACTAGAGCCATTCCCAAACTCTAAACATTTGCTCTGTGATTTATCTTTTTACATTTTGAGTAGTGTGTGTTATATTCTACATTTTGACACACACTGTCTCCTGTACTCTAACTGGAGGATTTTTAAATCCTCACTCACCTCTCTTACATTTTTTATTTCCCACTAAAATAGTGGTAGAGGACGTGTGACCTAAACAGCTGGTTGCTATTGTGTTTGTTCTCATGAATAACTGTGGTAGAGGTCTTGGACCTGGATAGATGGTTGCTATTGTTATCCCCGATCTAGGGTGTGGATCATCTTTTTATAAATGCTTTTGAGAGGACTAAGTCTCAGCTTGAGACTGAACCTCTTGGTTATATCTGCTGTGCTATATGATTCAAAGTTATTCTTTTATTCCACTGCTAATCTCTTTAAAACCAAAACTGTTTTAATGTAATTTTGATAATTAAATTCGCAAGTGTTTATATCAGTTGTAAATCAGTAAGTTGGTTTCAAAAGTTAATCAACCTTTCTGTTTTGATTAACTGGGAAATAATCAATCCCTTAAGAACCCAACCGAACTCTTACTTTGATATAAATTCACTACAGTTTAATTCAATATTTTATTTGGGGGTTTTTAAGACAAAGTTTTTAAAATAGAAATTTTAATTGGAACTCAATTCACCCCCCTCTTGAGTATCTACTCCGACCAAAAATTGGTATCAGAGGTAGATTTAAATATTTTCTAAAAGTTTTTTTAACTGTGATTTTAGTTGTATTTTAAAGTTCTTAAAATTTCTGTTATTTCTAAATTTTTATCTCTTTAAAATCTTTTCCTTAAGTAAGATATCATGGATAATAGAGTTGAAGGTGTTGCTACCAATAGACCACCATTTTTCAATGGCACTATCTATGCTCAGTGGAAAATAAAGATGAAAATTCATTTAGAAAGCATGGGTTTTGATATTTGGACTGCTATAGAATCAGAATATAAAATTCCTACTACTGTTAGAACTACTTGGAATGAAGCTAATAAGACATCCTAAAATAATAACTGCAAAGCTATGAATGCCTTGTACTGTGATCTAGGAGATGAGGAATTTAATAGAATATCTTCTTGTAAAACTTCTTATGAAATTTGGGATACCTTAGCTGTTTCTCATGAAGGGACAACTAATGTTAAGGAAATGAGATTGAACACTTACAATATTAAGTATGATAATTTTAATATGAAGCCTGATGAACCCATTTCTGACATGTATCTCAGGTTTAATGAAATTATCAACACAATGACTTCTCTGGGAAAGGATGTTCCATCAAAGGAACAAATTATGAGAATTCCGAGATTTCTACCTGAAAGATGGAGGGGAACTTCTATCTCAATTAGAGAATCATGTGATATTGGTGAACTACCAATCAAGGAACTAATTGTCAAGTTGATGATGTATGAAGAGGAACTCAAGGTTAACAAAGAAGAAGAAGATGAACCAAGAAGGAAGTCTGTTGCCTTCAAAACTATACCCTCAAAGAATAAGGATAAGGAAAAGCTTCAAGCTATCAATGAAAGTTCAAGCTGTGAAGATAGTGAGAGTGATTATGATAGTGATTCTGAGATGGCTCACATTGCAAGAAGATTTAAAAAGATTTATAGGAAGAAGATGTTTTTTAGAAAGTCAAACTACAAAGGTAAGTATGACAACAAGGGACATTGGAAAAAGGATTGGAGGAAATCTGACAAATCAGATGAAGTTGTCTGCTATGAGTGCAAGAGGAAGGGACACATAAAAGCAGACTGTCCAAAGCTGAAATACAAGAATAAGTATTAATACAAGGATAACAAGTATAAGAAATCCATGAAGGTTACTTGGAGTGCTTCTGAGGACAGTTCTAGTGAATCTGCAGTTTCTGAAACTGAACACAAAAACAAGGAAAACATGTGTTTTATGACAAACACTTCTAAGGTAACTTTAGAAACTCCTGATTCTAATTCATATTATTCTGGAGATGATTTTGAATGTGATAACATGTCTACATCTGAACTGTTTGAATATTGTAATATGTTAGAAGAAACCTGTAATGAGCTGAAAGACAAATACAAAGGTTTAAAGAAACAGTATGCTTTAACTGTTAAACATAAATCTGATCTTGATATTGAAGTAGAAAAGAATGCTCAGTTGCTTAAAGAGAATACTGAACTAAAATTATCCAATGAGCAACTCAATAAAGACTTAGAGAAATTTACAAATGGTAAAGATACTCTTACTCGGATGCTAGGTAAGAAAATAGCACCTAGATACACTACTGGTATAGGATACCAACCTGGACAAAGGAAGATTACCAAAACTAAATTCATTCCTAAATCTGGACAGAATGTAGCTAGTTCTAAAACTTCATATGCTTCAGCTAGATATATTTATAGTTATGGATCTAATAAAGTTTATCTCTCAAAGTCTGTTGATTCTACAACTCTCATGAGACCCATAAGACAAATTTGGGTACCAAAAGCTCTGATTGCTAACCTGTATGGACCCAAGAAGATCTGGGTACCAAAATAATTTTCTATCTAAATCTGTTTTGTAGGGAACCTGCTTAAAGAGGTCCTGTAGAAAGTCTTGGTATTTGGACAGTGGATGTTCAAGACATATGTCTGGATACTTCTCATGCTTTAAAAGCTTAGTCAGAGTTGATGGAGGTTTTTTCACCTTTGGTGATAATTCTAAAGGGAAAATCATCGGCTTAGGCCAGATTGGTAACACTGACTCAGTACTAATTTCTAAAGTTTTATTTGTTGATGGACTTAAATAAAATTTGTTAAGTATTTCTCAGTTATGTGATGATGGTTTTTATGTTAAATTTGAAAATGATTCTTGCAATGTTTTTAATTCTAAAAATGCTTTAGTGTTTTCTGCTTTAAGAAATGAAAACGTTTATGCTGTCGATTTAAATTCTTTAGCTAAGAAAAATATTACTTGTTTAAATGCTTTTCATAAAGAGTCTTGGCTCTGGCACAGGAGATTAGGACACTGCAATGTGCATTCACTTAGAAAACTTTCTAGGAAGAACTTAGTTGGAGACCTACCCAAACTTGAATTTCCAGTAGACAAAGTTTGTAATCCCTGTCAAAAGGGAAAGCAACATAAAGTTTCTTTTAAATTAAAGAAATAAGTGTCAACTTCTCAACCTCTTGAGTTGGTTCACATGGATTTATTTGGACCTTCTAGAGTTTCTAGTTTAAATGGGAAGCATTATGTCTATGTTCTTGTAGATGACTTTTCTAGATACACATGGGTATACTTTCTATCTCACAAAAGTGAATCTTGTTCTTACTTTATTAAATATTCCAAGTCTGTAGAGAACCTTAGTGGACTTAAGATTAAAACCCTGAGAAGTGATCATGGTCGTGAGTTTGAAAATCATGAGTTTGAATCTTACTGCTCACACAGTGGCTATAATCAAAATTTCTCTGCCCCTAGGACACCTCAACAGAATGGTGTAGTAGAAAGGAGGAATAGAACCCTGCAAGAAATTTCTAGAACTATGCTTAATGAGTATGATCTACCTGCTTATTTTTGGGCTAAAGCTGTAAATACAGCTTGTTTTGTTATCAATAGAGTCTTGATCAGACCTATTCTTAAGAGGACCCCTTATGAGTTATGGAACCATAGGAAACCTAAGGTTAACTACTTCAAAGTTTTCTGCTGCAAAGTCTTTATTCATAATACTAAAGATAATCTTGATAAGTTTTCATCCAAGAGTGATGAAATAATTTTTATAGGTTACTCAACTTCCAGTAAAACCTATAGAGTTTTTAATAAAAGAACTAAATGTGTAGAAGAATCTGTTCACATCATATTTGATGAAACTGATCCACATGAACCTAAGACCTATCTTGAAAATCTTGAAGATGGTCTCTCTAGTTTGAACCTTAATGATAAAAATAGTGGACCTGTAGTTAAAACATCCAGTTCTGGAAATTTTCTAGACCCTGCTTCTGTTGAACCTCAACCTGTAAATGAACCTGAAATCTCGAGCCCTACCTTTTCTAGGTCAACTAGAATTCTAAAGAATCATCCTTTAGATGTTGTTTTAAGAAATCTTGATAGAGGGACACAGACTAGAGCTTCTCTTAGAAATCAGGTTGAACATCAAGCCTTCTTGTCACATCTAGAACCTAAAAATATCAATGATTCTATCAATGATGAATCTTGGGTAATGGATATACAAGAGGAACTAAATCAATTTGAAAGAAACAAAGTCTGGAAATTAGTAGAAAGACCTAAGGACACTATAACCATATGCACAAAATGGGTGTTTAGAAACAAAGTTGATGAATCTAGAAACATCATCAGAAACAAAGCTAGGCTAGTTGCACAAGGTTACAATCAAGAAGAAGGAATTGACTATGAGGAAACCTTTGCACCTGTAGCTAGATTAGAGGCTATTAGGATCTTACTTGCCTATGCATCACATATGAATTTCAAATTATATCAAATGGATGTGAAAAGTGCTTTTTTAAATGGTTTTATTGTTGAAGATGTTTTTGTAGAACAACCACCTGGTTTCACAAATCCTCATTTTCAAAATCATGTCTTTAATCTTTCTAAAGCTTTATATGGTTTAAAACAAGCTCCAAGAGCTTGGTATGAAAGACTTTCAAACTTTCTTATTTCAAAAGGATTTACAAAAGGAATAGCTAACCCCAGTCTTTTTATAAAAATGATTTCAAAAGATTTGTTAATAGTACAAATCTATATTGATGATATTATTTTTGGATCTTCTAAAAATTCTTTATGTACTGAATTTTCACAGGTTATGCAAAATGAGTTTGAAATGAGCTTAATGGGAGAACTTAAGTATTTTCTTGGATTTCAAATCTTTCAAACTAAAGATGGTATTATTCTAAATCAAAGTAAATATACTAAGGATTTATTAAAATGTTTTGGTCTAGATAGTATTAAGGAAAGTGATATACCTATGAGTACTACCTGTAAATTGGATATTGATAAAACCGTTAAACCAGTTGATCAAACTAATTACAGAGGTATGATTGGGAGTTTACTGTATCCTACTGCTAGTCGACCAGATATTATGTTCAATGTATGTATGTGTGCTAGATTTCAAGCTAATCCTAAAGAATCACACTTACTGGCTGTTAAAAGGATTTTTAAATATCTTAAGTATACCGTGAATTTAAGTTTGTTTTATCCAAAAGGACAATATTTTGACCTAACTAGTTATTTAGATGATGACTTTGCTGGATGAAAGTTAGATAGGAAAATCACATCTGGAACATGTCATTTACTTGGAACATCGATATTATCATGGTGTAGTAAGAAACAGAACTCAGTTGCATTGTCTACTACTGAAGCAGAATACATCGCTGCTGGTAGTTACTGTGCACATATTTTGTGGATGAAACACACTTTATTGGACTATGGATTTGATTTTAAACAAGTTACAATTAACTGTGACAATACTAGTGCGATAAAAATATCTAAGAACCCTGTGTCTCACTCTAGGACTAAGCACATTGATTCAGACATCACTTTCTATGAGATCATTATCAGAAAGGTGATATTTCTCTAGAATTTATTAGTTCTGAACATCAATTAGATGATATATTTACAAAGCCTTTATTCTCTGAAAGAATGAATTTTATTAAACAAGAATTGTGTATGATAGATCTGTGAAACTGATCTGTGAAACTGATCTTTCTTTATATTACTTTTTATTTTGTGATTAATTAACTACTTTTATCTTTATTATGGGAACCCTAAATGATGAAATAAATGATACACGACTATTCCTATTCCCCAAACCGTCAACCTTTCATTTATTTCCCACCAAACCTTATTTCTTCTCTTCTCCTCCACTTCGATCCTTCGAACTCTTGCTTTCCCCAGAATCGTCAAATGGCTTAGCAGAAGAGAACGAGCAAAGGATCATAAAGTCCTGTACCTTCAAAGCATGCTCGAGTCGAGTCGAGTAGTACCACTCAAAGATCAGTAAATCCGAACCCAAAAACTCGGATTGTTGCTGTAGAAAAGGAAGTCAGCTCCGCCTAGATTTTTACAAGTAAGTCGCTATTGTTACAAGTTTTAGATTCGCAAGGATGGAAAGCCTGGTTCTCAGATAACACTCGCGTATACTACCCAAATCTAGTGCATGAGTTTTATATAAATCTGCAAGTTACTTTAGATGGTGTCGAGGATGCCAGAATGTCTTCTGTAGTGAAAGGAAAGAAAATATATTTTTCGTCTAAACAATGGGCTGAATGTTTGAATGTACCCCACGAGGGTCGGTATGAGGATTATGCTGGAAACATTCCTCCAACCACTGAATATTTCTCTTATTAGTTAGCATTAGAACTTTTGACTAGAAACAGAGAGTGAAGGAGAATCATAGCATCAGAGCTGGATGGTGAATGTAGAATTCTCTTTAAGTTTATTCAGCACCAAATTTGCTCCAGGAAAGGTGATTTTGCTGCTGTAAGATACCAGGATGTTTTTCTATTTTTTTACTAAATAACCATGAGAAGATCAATTTGTGTAGATATCTAATGGTGCACATAGCTGGAATGGTGAAACCTTCTAAGAAAGCCACTGCCCTGTTCTATCCCAAAATGATATCTGCTATGTTAAAGAATCTGGAATGTGTTGATGAAGCTGATGAGATAGCTGAATCTGATAGTGATTTTTGTATTACCAAATAAATTTGTAAACAGGTGAAAATAAACTGGAACCCATGGAAAAAATGTTGGGTTGCTGATAAGGACAAGTTGTATGAATCCTACAATCCCACTGATCATGGAAAGAGGCCGAAGGGTTTGAGAGACCCCGGTTTGAAATCAGACGAGGAGCCAATTTATTCTAATGATGAAGAAGAAGTAAATGTTGAAAGGAATAAAGACACTGAAGAGTTTGGTAAACAAGGGATGGAAGACGCTGAAACAGAAGAAGGAAATATGTCACCTCCTGATTATAGGAGTGATCCTGATACTGTGAGTCCTAAGAGAAGAATAGACTTTGGATCTTCCAGTCCACCTTTACCCTTACCTGAATCAGAACCAGTTCTTGGTGACGAAGAAGCTAGTGACACTGAAGTATCTGACAATGACATTTCTGTGAAGAATGGAAATGAGAATGGAGATGATGATGATAATGATGATGATGGTGATAACCGACCAGTGGATGGTCTCGCTGTACCTCCAACGGAAACACATCAAACTATACCAGAAACAGATGCCAATGGAAAGAGAGAATCTCTTGAAAACAGTGGAAAAGAAAGTTATGATAAACCGAAATATACTCTGTGTGCTTCTGTCTGGGATGATTACCCTGGTTTTGCTGTTTTGGGTTTAGAGTATTCTGAGGAAGAAGAAGAAGAATCAGAATCTACTGCGGTTATGATGGAAAGCCAACCAGTTGAGGCAAGTTCTACTCATGTTGTTGATACTGCAGGTGCTCATCTACCTAGTTCTACTGTCTCTCAGTCTGATTTTGTCAAGTTCAAAAGGGAGTTTCTTACTGTTGTGAGAGACACAGTCAGAAAAGAAATTTCAAATGCTATTACACCAGACCTGGCCAATAATGGTGAGTTTATTGGCAGGCACATAGCCTCTCTAAATCAGATTCTGAAGGATCTACAATCTGGGTTAGTTTCTTTATCCATTGAATTTAGATCCACCGTCTCTGGTATGATGGAAGTGTTGAGAAATCTGATTGAACATCTTAAGAAGTCTGATCTGAGAAAGTTGAAGGCTGAGATAACTCATATAGTTGCTCAAGCCAGTACATCCAAAGTAACCAAGATCACTACTCATGAGCTAGAGGCTCTAAAGCAGATTGTGTATGATGAATTGGCCGCCATTAAGCAATTTCTTGATTTGGACTCATTGAGGAAGATGAAGGAGCACAATGATCACATTCATAAGATGGTAACAGTATATTCACCAGATGCCACTAAAGCTTAGAGAGAGATCAAGGAAAAGGTTGATCACTACTTTTCAAAAATCTATACCAAGCATGAGATGACTGCAAATTTCAAAGTGTTAGCTAAAAATATGAGACTACCTCCAGTCACTCAAGCTTTCAAGACTCAAGTTCGACAGTTACAAGATTTTACTCCAACCTTGGAACGGTTCATGGAAAATAAGGATGATTTTGAGAAGGCTATGCAGTATGGTGCAGAAGTTATTCAAAATTTCATAAATCTTTTGAAGCCTTATCTGAATGCACAAGCCACTGCCATTTTGCTTCCTAATGCTAACCCTCTCGGTGCCTCTGATGTTTCTCCAAATCAGATCTCTGTTGCTCAAGCTCTCTCTCAACTCCGACCAGTTCCTCAGCAATCTTCTCAACCATCTCCTACAGATCCACATAAAATCCCGGTGGCATCCTCTCCTCCAACCTCCGGAGTCATCTTACCACCGTTTCAAATTCGCCCAGTTCAACCTGCCTCCAAGCCTTCCAACTTACCCACCATTGATCCTTCCTACAAGGGAAAAGCCCCTTTACACCCCCAGAAATAGTTGTGCGTTGTTGTTGATAGGGTGAACCCTGTTGTGATTGTACTATGATGTCTTATAAACTTTATTCTCTTTTCTTTTTATTCTCACTGCTGCCTTCTATTAATCACTTATTTATCTGTTTTCCCTCCTTTTTGATTATCCCAAAGGGGGAAAAATCTGTATATCTATATATCTATGGATCTATGGGAGATATGGGGGAGATTTGAGAAATCTATATATCTATGGATCTATGGGAGATATGGGGGAGATGCATCTCTAAAGGGGGAGATTTATATCCTTGTATGGTAATGCTTTCATAAGTATTTAAAAGGCCTAATTTCAGGGGGAGATTTATATCTCATTATGTTTTTTTTCTTATTATGCCTTATTTTTGATGATATCTTATATTTATTAATGGCTAAGCTTTGTGATTGGCTAAGAGTTGTGATTATCAAAAAGGGGGAGATTGTTGAGCCCTCTGGAGGGTTGTTGAATTCTTCCTATGATTGCTGTTTTAATAATCACAAATCATCAATTACTTAATCCGGTTGGATTTCTCATATACGTAATCACAATCTCTTAATGAATCTTTGTATATTGGTTGGATATGTTTTCATATCTTTGTTATTGATTTACAAGTATTCTGGAAGTTCTCTGGATCAAAGGATAATGATCGCACCGATCCATATCAAATGACAACGTTCGCACCGATCCATATCAAAGGACAACGGTCGTACCGATCCATATCAAAGGACAATAGTCTCACCGATGCTGATCAAATGAGTCACCAAAGATGTCTCACCGATGCTGATCAAATGAGTCACCGAAGATGTCTCACCGATGCTGATCAAATGAGTCACCGAAGATGTCTCACCGATGCTGATCAAATGAGTCACCGAAGATGTCTCAATGATGCTGATAAAATGAGTCACCGAAGATGTCTCACCGATGCTGATCAAATGAGTCACCAAAGATGTCTCACCGATGCGGATCAAATGAGTCACCAAAGATGTCTCACCGATGCTGATGACCCACCGATCAGTTGACACACTGATAGTCATAAACTGCTGTTTGAATTTATTTATCTTTATTTAATCTAACCAATAGTCATATTAGGAATATTTTAAATTCTATGTAATTTATTTAATGTGTGTTGTTGGATGTCAGGAAACCGTACCTCATACCTGCAAAAAGAAATCATTTCTTTTTCCGGAGCACGTGCTTTAAATAAAGGAAGGATGTGCTACTGCAAAGAGAGAAAGAGACACATAGACAAATAGAAAGACCGCAAGGTGTGCTGGAAGAACAACCAAGTGTGAATGCAAAGAGACTACCGAACAAACACAAGGAACTTATTTATCACTACTCACCACTGAAGATCTGAGAAAGTGAACATAACACAAGAGCTTCATCGAATGTCTCTGCACCTGGAAATCAAGGAAACAGACGATACTCTGTTTTCCAGTCAAAAACCAGAAGAGGACTCAGAGTGAATTCTGATCAATGAAAGGAGTCTAGAACTGCACGACAATCACTAGAGCCATTCCCAAACTCTAAACATTTGCTCTATGATTTATCTTTTTAAATTTTGAGCAGTGTGTGTTATATGCTGCATTTTTACACACACTGTCTTCTGTACTCTAACTGGAGGATTTGTAAATCGTCACTCACCTCTCTTACATTCTGTATTTCCCACTAAAATAGTGGTAGAGGTCGTGTGACCTGAACAACTGGTTTCTGTTGTGTTTCTTCCCACGAATAACTGTGGTAGAGGTATTGGACCTGGACAACTGGTTGCTGTTGTTATACCCGATCCAGGCTGTGGATCATCTTTTTATAAAAGCTTGTGAGAGGACTAAGTCTCAGCTTGAGACTAAACCTCTTGGTTATATCTGCTATGCTATATCTTTCAAAGTTATTCTTTTATTCCACTGCTAATCTCTTTAAAACCAAAACTGTTTTAAAGTCACTTTGATAATTAAATTCTCAAGTGTTTATATCAGTTGTAAATCAGTAAGTTGGTTTCAAAAGTTAATCAACCTTTCTGTTTTGATTAACTGGGAAATAATCAATCCCTTGAGAACCCAACCGAACCCTTACTTTGATATAAATTCACTACAGTTTAATTCAGTATTTTATTTAGGGGTTTTTAAGACAAAGTTTTTAAAATAGAAATTTTAATTGGAACTCAATTCACCCCCCTCTTGAGTATCCACTCTAACCAATATAATGGTTATACATTCTATACAGATGAACATGATGAAGATAGTACCATGAAAAATAGTGTAGTTACACTAGTGGCTGAAGTGATGCATGTTTCTGGTAGTAAGGACATAAATCCAATTTATGCAAATATGTCATACTTTGGCATTATCAAACTAATATGGGAGTTGGATTATACGACATTCCAATTGATGATTTTTCAATTCAAATGGATTGATAACAACCGTGGTGTTAAAATAGATGAATGGGGATTTGTGAAAGTTGATTTTAGTAAAGAAGGGTACAAAGACGAACAGTTTATAATGGAATCACAAGCGGTGCATGTAACACCCCAGGTAAATAAAGAGTATGAAATTTTCACATTTATCCATATTTGTGAATAAAATATTAATATTACTTTAAAGGGAATGCTATGCTCTATGGCGTACCCAATATGCAACAACAAGTTTCTTTGAAATCTTACGTTGCACTCTAATAATAAAATAATATTATTTTAAATGGTAGTTAATGCCTAGCCGTTGTAATGGAGGGAATGAATATAAATAACTAAAAAATGATTATATATGTTTTTAAAATATTTTTAATTTTTTTTCAATAAATGTTAGAGGATTAAAAATGCAAATGAATCCATTTTTTTAAGCGTAAACATTCTAATATTCTTTAAAAGGTCGATTAACCGCCTTTTGATGGCGAACCCCTTTTAAATCCACTTTTTGGCAATTTTATAAGCTCTATTTTTCAAAATAAACATATTATTTATGATCGGGGCATTGAAATTTACCTTGGGTTAATTTCTGGTATTTTTCTGACAATGTTCATTTTTCAATGAATAGTGAAAAAATACTGCATTTTACATCAAAACTACGTTTTCATATAATTTAATTATATGGTTATATTATCTTTTTAATTTGTTTTGAAGTGTAATTAGAATATATTTTTATCGTGTAATTCAATGATGGTCATTGGGATTAATTTCACTTTGGAATTAGGCATAAACAAGTGCCAAACTTTTCATAAATATTGTTTCTAAAAAACCCGCTATTTGTTTTGACAACGGGAAGTTTTTTTTAAATTAATTATTGAAATTTATGTGTTTGGAATTTGGTAAAATGGATTACATATTTGGAATCATAAGGTCCAAATTATGTAATTAAGACTCTTTTGTATTTGGACATTATGAATAGTAATGACGATAATTATCTTTAATTATCTTGATTAATGAGTAATCAGGTAGTTAAAGATAATAAGATAATATCATAATAATACAAAAATGACCAAAAAATGTGTCCTAAGGCTACTGGTTGTCTCATGGACGACCATGGGATGCCTTGTGCCAAACTTGGGGGCCCCATGGAATCACTTTTGTGAGAAAGTGACTTTTTATCTTTTTATTTTTAAAGAATGTTAAATGTAACAAAGAATGTATCACCTAAGTAAAATATTTTTAATTTTGTCTACATAAATGATATTTTTGACTATAAATATTAATTAGAAAGATAAAACGATTTCCTACATCATAGTATTTTTTTATAATTTCTAGACAATAAATAAATTAAATTATTTATGACATCATGATGATGCAGCGATGACCTCATTATTTAACGATTTAAATAAAATGGAAAGATAATGTAAAATCTAAGACCTAAACATGTACAAAACCTATTGTATGGGTGGATTTAGAACCCTTATCACCTTATCCCCTAAACACATCAATGTGGGACCATTAAAATCCGAAACGCATTTGAAAATAAAGTTACATTTTATACCTTTCCAAGAGTGCCCCTCCTCTCCTCTTATAAAAGGCCCCCACCCATACCTCCTTACCCACACTTACAAAGCCTTTGGATCGGCCAAAACCTGCCTATTTTGCCTCTCCACATCCCTCTATAACTCCTTGAAGCCTCACATTGGGCAGAAGTCTTCCCAAGGAAGCCTTTGAGCTCAAACCAAAGGGAGTTACCCGATTTTAAGGTAATGTCTTCACTTGAGTCCTTTTGTTCTATTTTGCTTCTCCAACCCCCTAAACTCTTTTTATTAATTTATTTTGTAACAAATACAGTATCTTCAATATAATATAATGTTTTTATAAGAATTATTTGATCTACACTTACACACACCTTCGTCTAATGGTTAAAGAACATACTGTTTCTGTGGTTGGTGATTTTCTGCCTCACGAAACGATGATTGTTTAATATTCTTTTAAAACCTTTAAAGGTGGCCATTATGATGTCACTATATTTTATATATGATATATATGGTATTTATATTTAATACATGCTTATTTATTTTATATTTAAAACATACCTTTATTCTTTTCATGTTGTGTAAATGCGATAATTTCATATGAGGAAGTGTGGACTACCGCCCCCTCAAGTGATGTGACTCGTACATACAATACATGGAATGTATAAAGAATGAAATTAATGAACATATGTGACCTATATAACATATATATTATACTGGAATTATAATATATATATATATATATTATTTAATTTTAATTCCATTAATATGACAAAAAAAATGAAAGTACCGTTCATGCGTACGTATGGTCTACCGTCTCCATGAACGGTGCTTTTCGTTTTTATCTCCAAATGATATGGAATAGTATAAAATGAATATTTACGGGATATATATGATATTTTAATCATTAATATTATTCTGTAAATTATTTACTTATAACTACATGGGCAATCATTTTTCAAACAAGTTCATTTTTTGACTCATGTACCAAACATCGGCAAAAACGTCTGATATGAAATAACATTATTAAAAAATTATAATAACATTATAATATGTGATATGAACTCAATAATAATATTTAAAGGAGAACCTTAAGCAATTATAAATTGACCAAATTTTATTATTCAGGAGATTAAAGAACGATCGAGTCAAGTTGGACCCGAGGTAAGGGACCCTGCCCCTCTCTTTCTTTTTAAGTACACTCTTTTATGTCATTCCTTTTAAAGATCATCTTTCTTGTTATTGGGATGTTCTTTTATATTAATCTCACTGAAATTTTTATGTTCATATGATGATATACCCTATTCTCTCTCGTCAATCCATTTTTGAATTTTTGAGTGGCGCCGTTAGGCTGCCGAATTTTCATAAGAGATCTAACCTCTCTCTTTCTTTTTAAGTACTCTCATTTATGTCACTTCTTTTAAGCTCCTCTTTCTTATGTTTGGGGATGTTCTTTTATATTACTCATACTGTAATTTTTATTTTCATATTATGAGAGACCCTATTTGATCTCATCAATCCATTTTTGTAAGTTTTATGTGGTGCCGTTAGGCTGCCGAGTTTTCGTAAGGGATTTTTCATCTCACTTTTATTCCTGTGAGATTTATGCTACATTTTACACAATTTCCTTTGAGTGGTGTATGTACTGAAAATTATTTTACTAATTGTGTAATATAATTTCATTTATTAGTATTTACATCAATGTTGTATTGTAATTCTTTCACGGGGTGTATGTTTCGAAAGATACCCATGTCGGTAAGGGAACCTTTCACCCTCCTCTTTTTAAAAGACTTATTTTGTTATGTCTTTTAATTCAGATACTATTATGTTGGGATATGTTCTTATATATCCTTATTGATTTAAATTTTATGTCCATGTGATGAGATACCCTTTTTATCTCTCATTAACACATTTTCTGAATTTTGTAGTGACGCCGTTAGGCTGTCAAATTTTTGCAAGGGAACTTCTTAACCCAAATTAGATTCTTTGTGATAAACTTGTACTCCTTGAATATGTCGTTCTATGAATATGTGTGAATAACCTATGATTGTTTTATACTTAATATCCACTTATATTTGGTGTATTCGTTTGTCACACATAATTATGTAATTTATTTATCCTTAAAACAAGGATACCGTCTTTGTAAGGGACTTAGTCTCAATCTCCATTCATTGAGGCATATTTTGTTTTATACACAACCTTATTTTATACGGTGTATAAAACCCTTTGACTTTTACATTTATCCAAAAAAGAAATCTTTATTATACGAAGCGTTTTACTAAACGAGAAAAGGGAATGTTTTCTTCATACGTATGCGGCGACAACGACTTCTCCGTCGCCGTGACCATTATTTGAGTTTCGGCTTCCTCTATAAGCCATACCTTTTTTAAAAGAAAAATAAATACCTTGTTTTAATTTTCCTTTATTTTTGTATTGAAAATGGTTTTCATAATGTTTTTATTATATCAATGTGTTTTATTGATATCTTGTGATTGAATTGTGGAAATGTTATGTTTCCTTTATGTATGTTTTATGTGATACGATTACGTTATGGTTCTTGGGCATTATTATGAAGACGGGTGGTTCCGTGATAAACTAAGGGCGGGTGAGCCCGATATAGCTCTCCAATGCATTGGGTAACGTGAAGGAGTGAAACGTTATGGTTTATCCGAAGAGATTTAGGGAATATACTGTGGTGGGTATTCCAAATGTAACCAAGAGGGTTACTCCCTACATAAGAATGTTATGAATGCCTCAAGTTAGCTTTTATGTCTTATGATTTCTATTATTTATTCATGATTTGATGAGGTATGTTAAAGTGCTTATGTTTTATGGGTAAAGTATGATTTCATTCTTATGTATATATGAACTTATGTTTCTTTTCCATATTTTTATAACCCATACTGAGCTTTTTATGCTCACGCCATGTTTTTTTGAAATGTTTTTCACAGGTCAAGGGAAAGGTACATGATATGATGATAGTGTCAAGGAAGTGTCAAGAATAAATCCATGATTTATTTTAAATATGTTTCCATTGATGGGAAAAATGAATACTATTTTTATGTAACCACTTTGCTTAAATGTGGAATGTACTGCAAGTTTTATGTTCTAATTCTCTAAAACTCTAAACCTGAAAAGATCCTCAAAGTGTAATCTTGTAATAACTCAAGATTAAGTAAGGTTTAAGGCTGGGGCCTTATAGTTGGTATCAAAGGTCGGTTTAGACAACTTTAGGGATTAGGAGTTTTTGTTAGACACATGATTAGTCCCTATATCTATTATTTCAGTTAAATCCTTGTTTTATAACTTTTTTTCAGGTCAAGTAAAGTCGGTTACGAATGGAAGGAGAAGGATATCAAACAACATTCCTATCTCTTCCTGATGACATGCTTGCAATAATTATTGCAAAGTCATGTTCGGATGATTGTGAAACTTTTTCTAGCATAAAACTCACTTGCAAGCAGTTGGTTGAGATATCAAACACCTCCACTATACCTCATTATCATCGTGGATCATGGGTTGTTTTTAGACAAATACTATTTTCACAATATTCTCATATTTTCAAGAAAGGTAAATATTATCAAGGTATTTTCAAATATTTTACCTTATCACAAGAATTTGAAGCATATTATGATTTTAAAAATGGTGCTGAGGAAGGAGACCCTTGCACAACCTATTTATATTTGATTTTAAAATATAGTCTCTCAGCACATACTTATGGTATTTTAAAAGGACCAATAATAGAAAGTTTCAACTCAAATTCAGTCCAAATATTTTATAGAAATCATGTTTTATCAGATGTTTTGGAATTATATGTCATACATGATTATTTTCCAAAATTGTTTTTCTGTGAACACCCATATGACCCATGTTGTACAAGGTGTATTTGGATGGAGGAAGCAAATGATTTTGAAGGATCTCTAAATCATTTTTGTAATGCATGGGACTTCTACCTACGTGAGCAAGATGACGATGAAACCGAGTGGAAGCCATGATCAAGGTATGATGTTATTCATTTTGGGAATAGTTTTATCTTATGGTGGTGAAATAAGACTTCAAGAATTAAGATATTGAGATCGTAAAGAATTTGGATGAAAATAAGAGGTATAAGGAAACTATTGATGTTAAAACATGTAAGGGTTATTTTTGGAGTTTTATAAAAAGGACAACACACAGATCGTGTGACAACCCGTCGCGTCGGACAAAGCTGTAGGAATCGAACCCACAACCAAAGTGCAACCGGTATTTATCGCCTACCACTAGACTACGTGAAGTCCCGGGTTAGTTTGACCGATTCCTTTTAGTTAGATGATTTTATGAATTAAGAGTAATTTGATTTTGGGTTTTTTATGGAAATATATTAACCTATCATGGAGGATATGTGATTAGGTTAATTACTTTTCAATACGAGACTTTAAGAGAAACTGATGTTGTTTGGAGATAAATGTTACGATTTAACTTGTAAGACTATGTGACTAAATCCTTCAAATATTTGGGTTTCAATCTTAGTTTTGTTTACTTTGAAGAATTTTGTGGAAAAATTGTTTATCGAATGGTCCTCGTTGAACTTTGGGTTTTGTTGGACAAATTTTGGAGATTAAGAATAGATTTTCTTTTTATAAAGGGTTATCCTTTTCTGGATTATATGATCTTGTACTAACCTTTTTTGTTTTGGTTTTGGTTAAAGTCTAAAGACATGGGAAGTATATAGTTCTCTTTTGTAGATTAAGTGATTCTCTAGAAGTTTATTATAGTACTCTTAATGTGAACATGTCTTCCTAAATACTCGTCTTTTGGAGAAAATATGAGTTTGTGTAAGGAATCTAATAAAAGTTGAAAGTCAACATGATAAGTGATTATGTTTTTTATGAAAAATTCCTCAATAAAAAGTAACTTAAAACAAAATTTTTGTCTATTAACTTTTCCTACGGAGGAATCTAATACCATTTAACCCATCACAAGTTTGTGATTTTCTTATGGTTAACTTTCTCCTAGACATGTTTACTATCACTCTCCATCAGAACATGACCCTTTGTTTTTTCCTCCATGTCAATATTTTCATACTTGGAATCCTAGTATGGGTTAACTCAGGTGACCTTTGTACTTATCTTTCTTTATTTTAAAGTTATTGTTTTACCGACTCTTGTTCCGATGTGGGACGTTCAAGGATGTTTCCAAGATCAATTTTAAAATTGCGAGGATGCAATTCCCAAAGGGGGGAAAGATGTAACACCCCAGGTAAATAAAGAGTATGAAATTTTCACATTTATCCATATTTGTGAATAAAATATTAATATTACTTTAAAGTTAATGCTATGCTCGATGGCGTACCCAATATGCAACAACAAGTTTCTTTGAAATCTTACGTTGCACTCTAATAATAAAATAATATTATTTTAAATGGTAGTTAACGCCTAGCCGTTGTAATGGTGGGAATGAACAGAACTAACTAAAAATGATTATATATGTTTGTCAAATATTTTTACTTTTTTTTCAATAAATGTTAGAGGATTAAAAATGCAAATGAATCCAGTTTTTAAGCGTAAACATTCTAATATTCTTTAAAAGGTCGATTAACCTCCTTTTGATGGCGAACCCATTTTAAATCCACTTTTTGGAAATTTTATAAGCTCTATTTTTCAAAATAAACATATTATTTATGATTGGGACATTGAAATTTACCTTGGGCTATTTTTTGGTATTTTTCTGACAATGTTCATTTTTCAATGAATAGTGAAAAAATACTGCATTTTACATCAAAACTAATTTTTCATATAATTTAATTATATGGTTATATTATCTTATTAATTTGTTTTCAAGTGTAATTAGAATATATTTTTACCATGTAATTCAATTATGGTCATTGGGATTAATTTCACATTGGAATTAGGCATAAACAAGTGCCAAAATTTTCATAAATATTGTTTCTAAAAAACCCGCAATTTGTTTTGACAACGGGAAGTTTTTTTGAATTAATTATTTAAATTTATGTGTTTTGAATTTGGTAAAATGGATTACATATTTGGAATCAGAAGGTCCAAATTATGTAATTTAGAATCTTTTGTTTTTGGACATTATGAATAGTAACGACGATAATTATCTTTAATTATCTTGATTAATGAGTAATCAGGTAGTTAAAGATAATAAGATAATATCATAATAATAATAAAATTACCACAAAATGTTTCCTAAGGCTACTGGTTGTCTCATGGCCGACCATGAGATGCCTTGTGCCAAACTTGGGGGCCCCATGGAATCAATTTTGTGAGAAAGTGACTTTTTATCTTTTTATTTTTAAAGAATGTTAAATGTAACAAAGAATGTATCACCTAAGTAAAATATTTTTAATTTTGTCAACATAAATGATCCTTTGGACTATAAATATTAATTAGAAATATAAAAATATTTCCTACATCATTGTATTTTTTTTTAATTTCTAGACATTAAATAAATTAAATTATTTATGACATCATGATGATGCATCGATGACCTCATTATTTAAAGATTTAAATAAAATGGAAAGATAATGTAAAATCTAAGACCTACACATGTCCAAAACCTATTGGATGTGTGGATTTCTAACCCTTATCACCTTATCCTTGAAACACATCAATGTGGGACCATTAAAATCAGAAACTCATCTGAAAATAAAGTTACATTTTATACCTTTCCAAGAGTGCCCCTCCTCTCCTCTTATAAAAGGCCCCCACCCCTACCTCCTTACCCACACTTCCAAAGCCTTTGGCTCGGAAAAACCCTGCCCATTTTGTCTCTCCACATCCCTCTATAACTCCTTGAAGCCTCACATTGGGCAGAAGTCTTCCCAAGGAAGCCTTCGAGCTCAAACCAAAGGGAGTTACCCGATTTTAAGGTAATTTCTTCACTTGAGTCCTTTTGTTTTATTTTGCTTCTCCAACCCCCTAAAATCTTTTTATTAATTTATTTTGTAACAAATAAAGTATCTCCAATATACTAGTATGTTTTTAAAAGATGTATTTGAGCAACACTTACACACACCTTCGTCTAATGGTTAAAGAACATACTGTTTATGTGGTTGGCGATTTTCTGCCTCATGAAACGATGATTGTTCAATATTATTTTAACACCTTTAAAGGTGGACATTATGATGTAACTGTATTTTATATATGATATATATGGTATTTATGTTTACTATATTCTTCTGTATTTTATATTTAAAACATACCTTTATTCTTTTCATGTTGTGTAAATGCGATAATTTCATATGAGGAAGTGTGGAATACCGCCCCCTCAAGTGATGTGACTCGTACATGCAATACATGGAATGTATAAAGAATGAAATTAATGAACATATGTGACCTATATAACATATATATTATACTAGAATTATAATATATATATATATATATCATTTAATTTTAATTCCATTAATATGACAAAAAAAATGAAAGTAGCGTTCATGCGTACGTATGGCCTACCGTCCCCATGAATGGTGCTTTTCGTTTTTATCTCCAAATGATATGGATTAGTATAAAATGAATATGTACTGGATATATATGATATTTTAATCATTAATACTATTCTGGAAATTATTTACTTATAACTACATGGGCAATCATTTTTCAAACAAGTTCATTTTTTGACTCATGTACCAAACATCGGCAAAAACGTCTGATATGAACTAACATTATTAAACAATTATAATAACATTATAATATGTGATATGAACTGAATAATAATCTTTAAAGGAGGAACTTAATCAATTATAAATTGACCAAATTTTATTATTCAGGAGATTAATGAACGATCGAGTCAGGTCGGACCCGAGGTAAGGGACCCTACCCATCTCTTTCTTTTTAAGTACACTCTTTTATGTCATTCCTTTTAAAGATCATATTTCTTATTATTGGGATGTTCTTTTATATTACTCTTACTGAAAGTTTTATGTTCATATGATGAGAGACCCTATTATCTCTCATCAATCCATTTTGGAATTTTTGAGTGGCACCGTTAGGCTGCCAAATTTTCGTAAGAGATCTAACCTCTCTCTTTCTTTTTAAGTACTCTCCTTTATGTCACTTCTTTTAAGATTCTATTTCTTATGTTTGGGGATGTTCTTTTATATTCCTCAGACTGTAATTTTTATGTTCATATTATGAGAGACCCTATTTAATCTCATCAATCCATTTTTGTAAGTTTTAAGTGGCGCCGTTAGGCTGCCGAGTTTTTGTAAGGGATTCTTCATCTCACTTTTATTCCTGTGAGATTTATGCTACATTTTCCAAAATTTACTTTGAGTGGTGTATGTACTACCCATTATTTTACTCATTGTGTAATATACTTTCATTTATTAGTATTTACATCAATGTTGTATTGTCCTTCTTTCTCGGGGTGTATGTTTCGAAAGATACCCATGTCGGTATGGGAACCTTTCACCCTCCTCTTTTTAAAAGACTTATTTTGTTATGTCTTTTAATTCAGATACTATTATGTTGGGATATGTTATTATATAACCTTATTGATTTAAATTTTATGTCCATGTGATGAGATACCCTTTTTATCTCTCATCAACTCATTTTCTGAATTTTGTAGTGACGCCGTTAGGCTGTCAAATTTTTTGCAAGGGAACTTCTTAAACCAAATTTGATTATTTGGGACAAACTTGTACTCCTTGAATATTTCATTATATGAATATGTGTGAATAACCTCTGATTGTTTTACACTTAATATCCACTTATATTTGGTGTATTCATTTGTCACACATAATTTTGTAATTGATTTATCCTTAAAATAAGGATACCGTCTTTGTAAGGGACTTAATCTCAATCTCCATTCATTGAGGCATATTTTGTTTTATACACAACCTTCTTTTATACAGTGTATAAAACCCTTTTACTTTTACATTTATCCAAAAAGGAATCTTTTTTAAATGAAGCGTTTTACTAAACGAAAAAAGGGAATGTTTTTTTCGTATGTATGCGGCGACAACGACTTCTCCGCCGCCATGACCATTATTTAAGTTTCGGCTTCCTCTACAAGCCATAACTTTTTTTAAAAGAAAAATAAATACCATGTTTTAATTTTCTTTTATTTTGGTATTGAAAATGGTGTTCATAATGTTTTTATTATATAAATGTGTTTTATTGATATCTTGTGATTGAAATGTGGAAATGTTATGTTTCCTTTATGTATGTTTTATGTGATACGATTAAGTTATGGTTCTTGGGAATTATTATGAAGACAGGTGGTTCTGTGATTAACTAAGGGAGGGTGAGCCCGATATAGCTCTCCAATGCATTGGGTAACGTGAAGGAGTGAAACGTTAAGGTTTCTCCAAAGAGATTTAGGGAATATACTGTGGTGGGTATTCCAAACGTAACCAAGAGGGTTACTCCCTACGTAAGAATGTTATGAATGCCTCAAGTTACCTTTTATGTATTATGATTTCTATGATTTATTCATAATTTGATGAGGTATGTTAAAGTGCTTATGTTTTATGGGTAAAGTATGATTTCATTCTTATGTATATATGAACTTATGTTTCCTTTCCATATTTTTATAACCCATACTGAGCTTTTTATGCTAATCCCAAGTTTTTTTTGAAATGTTTTTCACAGGTCAAGGGAAAAGTACATGATATGATGATATTGTCAAGGAAGTTTCAAGAATGAATCCATGATTTATTTTAAATATGTTTCCATTGATTGGAAAATGAATACTATTTTTATGTAACCACTTTCCTTAAATGTGGAATGCAATGCAAGTTTTATGTTCTAATTCTCTAAAACTCTAAACCTGAAAAGATCCTCAAGGTGTAATCTTGTAATAACTCAAGATTAAGTAAGGTTTAAGGCTGGGGCCTTATAGTTCAAGTTTTCTATGTTCCAGATCTCGCAAACTGAAAGTGGTTGATTGTTATGTTATCTTTCAAAACTACTAATGGTTCCGATGAGAATTCAGTTGAGGAAGATCCTTTTATCGGTATATCGCAATCATTTCAGAGTGGTCCCAGTGCAGATGATGCTTTGTATATTAGAGGAGACAACAATAAAGGGATTTGGATAGTCGATAGAGGTGGAAAATCCCTTCAACCATTGAAAAAAAGAAAGAGAGTTCAGTAAACAGGTTATATTTTGTTTGTAATATAGATCTTGTTATCTCATGTTATTATCTTATCATTACTGAATTTATGTAATCTGAATTAACTGTTCAACCAATTTTGTAGATAATGACTTCTGCACATTCTGGTGCTCCTAACCTTGAGGTTGAACAAGTCTCTTAAGCAACTACTCCTACGGCTGCTGCTGTGGCTGCTGCAGCTCCTGCTACTCCTGCAGCTCATGCTGC
This sequence comes from Viscum album, assembly GCA_963277665.1. NCBI lineage: Eukaryota > Viridiplantae > Streptophyta > Magnoliopsida > Santalales > Viscaceae > Viscum > Viscum album. Next base: position 190,072,146 of record OY728166.1, read on the forward strand.
TGCGGCTGCTGCTGCTGCTGCTCCTGCAGCTCATGCTGCTGCTTCTGTTTCTCTTGTTGCTGCTCCTGCTACTCCTGCATCTCATGCTGCTACTATTGTTGCTCCTGTTGGGGCTCTTGTTTCTCTTGCTGCTCCTCCTGCTGCGGCTCCTACTACTGCTGCCTCTCCTGCTGTTCCTCCTGCTGTTCATGCTACTGCGGCTCCTACTGCTCTTAGTGTTGAGGTCCAACAACCATCAGTAAATGCTGTTGATACCATTCTAGATGAACATATAGATGATGTTGATATCGATGGAATGGTCGGTAATGAATGACCAGCATCGCAGAAATCACAGGTGCGTCGTAGTTTGACGGTGTTAGCCAAAATTCATAAGGCGAAAAGCAAAGACATCAAATTTGAAGTCGGATGGAATGCACAAGGCCAACATGTGAATCCCAACATAGATATTTTTAGCATCTACATTGGAGTTTTCACTCGGCAATGCGTTCCGATTGACATAGATTCATGGCACCATGTTGTGTCCGGGCTAAAGGCTGTGATCTGGGAAGAAATTACGGTAACATTATGAATTTATTTCTTTAATTTACTAGAAAATAAAATAATGAAATAATGTCTTACTCTTCTCAATATCTTGCAGAGTACATTTATAGTAGACGATTCACACAAGGATTATGTACTAATTCTTGTAGGAAAGATTAATTGAGGTTTTCGCACTATTTTAACAAGATATCACCTCAAATATTCTAAAGGTAAAATAAACCCGCACCCACCCATTGTCTACACTCACCCGATATCCCAGGAAGAAGGGGATGCATTTATTGGCCACCGTGGGGATGAGAAGTTTCAGGTACATTGTGAGTGATAATACGTTTTTTTAGGATACTTGTATTCATCACTTTGATTGTCAATATTTCATTTATGAAACAGAAACTCTATACTGAAAATAAGGAACATGCTTCAAAACCAACATACCCATATCCTAAATCAAGGATGGGGTATGCTTAATTAGAAAAGAAAATGGTATGTATTTTAAATTTACAATAATATTGTTAGGTGACAATAAACAACATCATAATTATTTTTCTATGTTTCTATGTAGATTGATGATTCTAAAACCAAATACACTTCCATCCCACATCATGTGCTATGGAAGGAGTCACATGTGAACAAAGAAGGGAAGTTAGTATATGAGAACACACAAAAAGTGTGGGAAATATGTGTAAGTATGACACGACGATAAAATAATTAGTTTAAAATTTCTATTATATAAAACAATTAGTTATTTACATATATCTGACAGTCACAGGAATTAGCTACTCCTTTAGCTGATATAGTCCTATTATCGATGGCTTTGAAGAAGCCAGAAAAATACGGTCGTGTCAGAGGTGCAGGGTTTGGGGTGACACCCCAAGTATATTTTGAGAAGAAGAAAAAAATGGATGATACAAATTATAAATTGGAACAAATAAGCGAAAAAATAGAAACCCTTGAAGAACAATTTCAATGGCAGAGAGAGTTGCTAGTAACTTTTATGGGTGGGAAGCAAAGGGAAGACACAACTCAAGAACAACCATCGCATGAACATCCCGCCCCACCCCCACCAGCTTTGAGGCGAGCCATTCGCCTCAAAGAACTATCTTAGCCATGGTAATCAATATTCTAATAATTTTTCCCATGAAATATGAATAAGACAAACACTAATAATTTTTCTGTACTCATATTCTACAGGGTGATAATGATTGTGATTTATATCTGTCAACACCCACCTATCACCTTGTAGCGAGCGCTACAGTGTTCAATATACCAGATACCACACTGCATAATAGACCACTTCCAAAAGATCATCTGAAAGTGACGATTACTGTAGCTCATGAGCCAAAGGAAGAGCTACCTATTCCACTTGATGATGATGATATTCATACGGCCGAAAAGGCTATTGGGACATTCATTGCCTGGCCGTCACAACTTGTAAGAGTACATGTGGACAAAGAGGTATTTATTTCTTTTTTTTTTCAAGATAAACCCTTAACAATTAATGAAAAAAGGGTCTGAACCAATGATTGTTGTTATAGATGGAGAAAGGGAAGGGGGTGACAAACGTCGGCTCAAAACCATCTAAAGGATCGACCAACCGACCCCAAGGAGCTACTAAAAGCACAATAACACCACTTGTTCTCTATCCACATTTACTAGCATTAAAGACTCATGTGGATACGAAGCTAAAAGATGGTAATAGTCATATAGTGGTTTTCGAAGAGAATATATACGGAGAGGAAAGTCAAGATTTCGTTGCTGCTGAAAATATAAATGAAATCCTTGAAAACGGTTGGCTAGGCATCACAGTTGAAAATGTATATATGAGGTATATTTCCATGAATTTATTTTCCAAAAGTTGATCTAATGTGAAAATTATGACTAAATTCATTTTATATTGTTGATAGACGCATTTATGAAAAACATTTGAAGGAATTTTCCCATGAGCCAAGATTTGGACTGGTTAGTCCTCATATCACATCAACACACCTAACAAAAATAGAGCCATCAAAAAGGGATGCAATAGTGAACGACTTGCTGAAAACATTTGAACGCAAGATTACAGATGACAGACTTTTCCTAATACCAACAATGTGGGGGTAATACTCTACGATTAAAGCATATCAATTATATTTTCACTTATTTTATTACTTATTCTTTTTTGTGTTTTTAGGAAATATTGGTTGCTAATTTCAGTGAACTTGGATACTCCAAAGATTTATTTTCTGGATTCAAAGTAAGGATATCCATCAAACCGACCACACATGATGGAGTTTGTGAATCTGTAAGGCACTACATCTTACATTTTAGGTCTAAACATCGATTAATGATGATTTTTTTTGCAATGTCCAAAACAAACAATCGATAATGATTACAGTTATTATGTTTTTAAATTTATGAAAGAGATCATCTTTCATCAGCAAACTAGCATCCCTAAAGAGGTATTTTTAAAAACAACTACTAGTTCATTTATGTTATTTATTAATTCTTTATTTTTTTATTTTGTAGTATTACTCTGACTGCTGAAAAGACTCATACTCACAAGACGATATAGATGTGTTCAGAAATGAGTGGTCAGCATACCTGATGGAATATTGTACACAAATACAATGAAGATCGGACTTGGGGACATGTACAATTTGTGGTCATTTTTGAGAAGGGTTAAGGGGATCAAAAGATGAAACATTGTTGTATGTAAATGTTCATAGGAAAATTATAATTGTTATTAAATAAAACATCCTTTATCCAATGAGTCATTTTCCCATTTTAACAGATGATATGCACCATCAATATGCAAGAATGCTGAACCACTCAAAGGGTCTCTATTTTGTTTAAAATGGACACGATTTTAAGTGAAAAAAACAACTGACCTATGAAAATCCGACCAAACACATTCGGATTTCCTTGATCTTTTATAATAATGAGAAAAGGGTTCTTGGAGATGTGTACAAGTCAACCCCGCCTCGATCCAAGGTACGGTGTGGCCGCTATCACTCAAAGGGTCTCTATTTTGTTTAAAATGGACATGATTTTAATTGAAAACAACAAATAACCTACGGAAATCTGACCAAACACATTCGGATTGAATTGATATTTTATAAGAACGATACAAGGGTCCTTGGTGACGTGTACGAGTCAACCCTGCCTCAATATGAGGCACGGTGTGGCCGCTATTACTCAAAGGGTCTATATTTTGTTTAAAATGGACTCGATTTTAATTGAAAACAGCAACTATCCTACGGAAATCCAACCAAACTCATTCAGATTTTATTTATTATTTATAAGAATGATCCAAGGGTCCTTGGTGATGTGTACGAGTGAACCTCGACTCAATCTGAGGCATGATGTGGCCGCTATCACTCAAAGGGTCTCTATTCTGTTTAAAATGGACACAATTTTAAGTGAAAACAACAACTGACCTACGTAAATCCAATAAAACGCATTAATATTGCATTGATATTTTATAGTAACGATACAAGGTTCCTTGGTGACGTTTAAGAGTCAACCCCTCCTCAATCCGAGGCACGGTGTGGCCGCTATCACTCAAAGGGTCTCTATTTTGTTTAAAATGGACATGATTTTAAGTGAAAACAACAACTGACCTATGGAAATCCGACCAAACGCATTCGGATTTAATTTATCTTTTTTAATAATGATACAAGGGTCCTTGGTGACATGTAAGAGTCAACCATAACTCAATCCAAGGCATGGTGTGGCCGCTAGCACTCAAAGGGTCTCTCCTGTTTAAAATGGACATGATTTTAATTGAAAACAACAACTGACCTACGGAAATCCGACGAAACGCATTTAGATTGCATTGATATTTTATAAGAACGATCCAAGGGTCGTTGGTGATGTGTACGAGTCAAATATATCTCAATAATAGGCATGATGTGGCCGTTATCACTCAAAGGGTCTCTATTTTGTTTAAAATGGACACGATTTTAAGTAAAAACAACAACTGACCTATGGAAATCTGACCAAATTCATTTTGATTGCATTGATATTTTATAAGAACAATCCAAGGGTCCTTGGTGATGTGTAAAAGGAAACCCCGCCTCAATCCGAGGCACAGTGTGGCTGCTAGCACTCAAAGGGTCTCTCTTGTTTAAAATGGAGATGATTTTAATTGAAAACAACAATTGACCTACGAAAATCTGACCAAACGCATTTATATTGCATTGATATTTTATAAGAACTATCCAAGGGTCCTTGGTGATGTGTAAGAGTCAACCCCGCCTCAATCTGAGGGATGGTGTGGCCGCTATCACTCAGGGTCTCTATTTTGTTTAAAATGTACCCGATTTTAAGTGAAAACCACAACTGACCTACAAAAATCCAACCAAACGCATTTGGATTGGACTGATCTTTTATAAGAATGATATAAGGGTCTTTATTGACGTGTAAGAGTCAACCCCACCTCAATCCGAGGCACGGTGTGGCCGCTAGAACTCAAAGGGTCTCTCTTGCTTAAAATAGACACGATTTTAATTGAAAACAACAAATAACCTACAGAAATCCGACCAAACACATTCGGATTGCATTGATATATTATAAGAACTATCCAAGGGTCCTTGGTGATGTGTATGAGTCAACCCCTCCTCAATCTGAGGCACGGTGTGGCCTGTAGCACTCAAAGAGTCTCTATTTTGTTTAAAATGGACAACGATTTTAAGTGAAAACAACAACTGACCTACAGAAATCTGATCAAAAGCATTAGGATTGCATTGATATTTTATAAGAATGATCCAAGGGTCCTCGGTGATGTGTAAAAGTCAAACTTTCCTCAATATAAGTCACGGTGTGGCCGATAGAACTCAAATGGTCTCTCTTGTTTAAAATAGACACAATTTTAATTGAAAACAACAACTGACCTACGGAAATCCGACCAAACAAATTAGGATTGCATTAATATTTTATAAGAATGATAAAAGGGTCCTTGGTGACGTGTACGAGTCAGCCTCTCCTTAATATGAGGCACGGTGTGGCCGCTATCACTCAAAGGGTCTCTATTTTATTTAAAATGGACACGATTTTAAGTGAAAACATCAACTGACCTACGGAAATCTGACCAAACGCATTCAGATTGCACTGATATTTTATAAAAACAATCCAAAGGTCCTTGGTGACGTTTATGAGTCAACCCTACCTCAATCTGTGGCACGGTGTAGCCTCTAGAACTCCAAGGGTCTCTATTTTGTTTAAAATGGACACGATTTTAAGTGAAAACAACAACTGACCTACGGAAATCTGACCAAACGCATTTGGATTGAATTTATATTTTATAAGAATGATCCAAGGGTCCTTGGTGACATGTAAGAGTCAATAATGCATCAATACGAGGCAAGGTGTGGCCGCTAGCACTCAAAGGGTCTCTCTTGTTTAAAATGGACACGATTTTAATTGAAAACAACAACTGACCTACGGAAATCTGACCAAACGCATTCAGATTGCATTGATATTTTATAAGAACGATCCAAGGGTCCTTGGTGATGTTTACAAGTCAACCCCTCATCAATCTGACGCATGGTGTGGCCACTATCACTAAGGGTCTCTATTTTGTTTAAAATGGACATGATTTTAATTGAAAACAACAACTGACCTACGGAAATCCGACCAAACGCATTCAGATTGCATTGATCATTTAAATGGGGGGGGGGGGGTCATGGCATGTGATCTATCAGGGGCCTCATATATATCAAGTCATGGTTGGCCTGGTATACTAGGGTGATCATGTGTTTGTGTCTATGATACTTATGGGCTTATATCTGGATGAAAATACTCCCATATGGGAGGGTGGATATGCTTATGGGTTTTATTCCTTAAATGAGAATACTCTCATAGGGAAGGGATGAGATGTTATAGGTATTATTCCCCAAATGAGAATATAACCATATGAGTGGGATGAGATTATTATCGAGAATATTCACTAAATGAAAATAATCCCATAGGGGAGGGGTGAGATGATTATATAGATTATGCCTCAAATGAGAATACACCCATATTGGAGGGTTGATATGCTTCTAGGGATTATTATTTGGATGATGATACTCCCATATGGTAAAGAATATATTATTCTTAGTATTATTCCCTAAATAAGAGTACTCCCATAGTATAGGGATGAGATCCTTGTAAGTCTTATGCCTCAGAATTGGAAGAACACATATGGGTGGTCTGAGATACTGTTGAGGGTATTCCTTGGATGAGAAAACTCCAATAAGTGGATTTCCATGATGGAGTATAAATAAAACTCACATATTTGAGGTCAATGATAATTATGTATATATTAGAGAGACCATGGTATATTATATGTTTTGTGTGGTTCCTATGATGTACTCAGAGAAACCCTAACATTGGATGAAGTAGGTATGGTTGATCAAGCTTTAATACTTGAGAATCAATGTGTCTTGATGTAGATGGGGTAGGACTTGGTCAAACTATATTTTTATAATGTCAACACGATCCTTGTGAAATTCTTGGTAAAAGTTCAACACTTGGAAAATTAATTTTGGTTTAATAATGGTCATGGATTTGAGGATCAATGCTGATTTTTTATTAGTTTTATTCCAGTTATTTCTCAACTAGGTTGTGGATATTTCCTGATCATGCACTTACAATAGCCTATTGTGTGTTTAATATTGGGGGTTTATTAATGAGATTCATCCCCCCCCAAGTATGTGCACCTCATTGTGTGTACAAACCTTATAACTTCTTTGAGGTTGAGAACATGATGTATAGTGGATAGAACTGGAAAGCCCCCCCCGGACACCCCCTACCCCCCCTTGGACAGCCACCCCAAACCCTTGAACAACCCCCAAACCCCCTGAATTTTGAATTGATTTCTTTAAGTACTTAACTAACTTATAAATAATGTGTTAATCATGTACGAGTATAATTTTTGAATGGGTATACGTGGTCTAATTTTCTTATGATTTATGAGTTAATTTTGTATGGATATAATTGCTTTAATTGGCTTATTAAGATGCTGTTTTTTGCAGGTGTTCGGGTGTGCTGCTGCAAATTTATCTGAGTAGAAGAGAGGGCATTTATCAGCGCTCTTTTAGCGCTGATAAATCATGCTTTTATCAGTGCTAAAAAAGCACTGATAAACTACACCTTTATCAGCGCTAAAGAAGCGCTGATAAAAGATAAGTTTATCAGGGATAAAGGAGCGCTGATAAAGGGATGTTTTATCAGCGCTTTTTTAGCATTGATAATGTAACCCTTTATCAGCACTTTTTTAGCGCTGATAAAGTAACCCTTTATCAGCGCTGAGCTTTATACTGCTTTTTAGCACTGTTAAAGCCCATTTTTAGCGCTGTTAATGCCTGTATTTGTAGTAGTGATACTTCAATCATGAATGTTTTTCTTGATTCTTTGACTAATTAATTAGAATTTTTTATTTCAATAACTAACCATTTGATATGTAAATTCATTTTGCATATCATTTACCCATGATTCATTCATATCATTTGAGTTACATCTTGTGATTCTACAGTACGATTGGATTTAGTGGTTATAAGTGTGACTAAGATTTTATTATTATAATGCCAAGAAACACAACATAACGTACCCAATATATGTTATTAAATCCATAAAGATGAATATATATATATATATATATATATATATATCATTTTCATACCTCAATATATGCTAATTAGTTCCTTTTACAGAGCATAAGATCCTATTTTATATAATAATATTGGACTCTATTAGATTTATTTTGAACCATACACATTTTATAAAAATATAAAAAATATCAATTCAATATTTTTTCAAAATTTTAGTCCAACAGGATCGGTGAAATAATGGTAGAGGTTATTGTGCTTAATTTATTATGCACTAATGTGTGTGTGTGTGTGTGGGGGGGGGGGGGGGGTGAATCAGTGTGGTCGATGTTTTACTAAATTATTTTTACTTTAAATTATTCAAATCTCTACACCAATTAGGATTAATAGATATATTTGATGGTACCCAAAAAAATTACACATGTGAATCGGTAAATCAAGGTACAATAATACATAGTATTTATGAGGATCACCCACAATGCGAGTGACTATTTCTTTTCTATGTTTGTGTTACGTTCGAGACAAAAATACCTAATAATTTTAAAAAGTGAATATAAAGTTATTGTATCATCCTTAACCCTGAGAACTATTTCCCAAAAATTATATATCTCTCAAAAGGTTATTTATATTGGATCCCTTATGTATACACTATGTGTTCTCAACCTCTTTCTTTAAGCTCCATCATGAAAGGAAAAATATTTTTTCTCAAACTAGGAATTAAAATTCCAAATGATAATTAATAATAAAAACATACACAAAATCCTTTACTCTAATTAAGAATGACTAATGCATGTGAAATATCATGAAAAATAATTTTATATTATTCCTCTTTAGTAGTGATCCTTTTGACGATCAAAGAAAATATTAGTTTACCACATCACATATGATAATCAACACCAGTGATTACACATATATCCTTTTTCTATATTTCAATTCTTCTATAGCACTTATGATATTCAAAAGTAGTAGGTTGGAGTCTTATTGATTCTCCCCTTTATTTTTTCTTCCCCAAAAACCAAAATATTTTTCAATATATAGTGCACACATTATTATTTATCATTATTCCCTTCCTCAATGTCCAATGGTGTATAAAATAAAAGATTAATTAATATATCATATATTTATTTCATATTTCAAATAATATTCTATTTATAAGCCCATCAAAACCACATGGTTAGTATTACATCGGTAAAATATGAAAATTACAAAAAATTTTGAAACAAAATATTCAACTATTGAAATTTGAAATAATAATACTGAAATCCTGTAGTCTTTGATCTTAACAAATGGATTATAACTATTTATATTTAAATATCTATAAATATTTTACAAAATATATTCTCAAATATTTTTATTTAATTGTTACAAAAATAAGAACTTTATTTTTATTAAAACTTATAAAAAAACTACAATATCATTATATGTATGTATAATCACATACAAAAATATAAATTCAGGGTGAAAATTATATAATGGAGAAATATTATTCTTACTATCTCAACAATACTATTATCCTGAATCATAAATTAATCCAAAAAATATCATGATATTCAATCTTTGTAGAACAACACATAATCATCATAATTAATTATAATTATTATAGAGAAAATATGTTAACGTTATATGAACTTAGAAAAGATATTATGTAAAAATTGAAACCATTGGTTTCTCTTATGTATGATTAGATTTTATCTTCTATATCCTCAACTTAATCTTTCATATGCCTTAAAAAGTATGACTTCATATTAAGCATCAACAACTTACTCTTATGTATCCTCCTAATCACTCTTATGTATCACTATAAACTCATAATTAATCTTTTGTATTATTTGGGAGATATTATATATCAATAATAATATGATAAATATCCTTTTAAACTACACAGTTATTCTTATGTATGATCATATTGATATTATGCATCATAGTGTGAAATCCGTAGTACTTTTTCAATATTCTGTTATAATAGATCTTATGTATGGAATTACCTTTTTCCTAATTTCTCTAGTATATTACATATAACCTCCATCCAAATAAAAACTTATTAAAACTTACTAATCTATAAAAAATTATCTCAAAATACTTTAAATTTATTCAATAATTCATCAAAATTTTATAACTATATTTTAAAAAATTCCCAAAGAAAATGCATCATATCAAGATGAATTTTGAGTATATCAATGAATCTGTACTACCTCAATAATTTAAACTAATATTTATCAAACTAAATCAATAATATTTCATTAACTAACAATAAAATAATGTATCAACTATCTAACTATATCTAAACTTCACATCTTTCTTTATAGAGATATCATATTCAGAAAGCAGCATACTCTATAAAAATTATCTAAATTATTCAAATCTAAGATCAAAGTAATTAAAACCCACAATTTACATTAATTCATATGAAACCTAGAATATTATTCATCCATAATCATTTTATATAGATTTGTATATCTTTTTTGATGTGCATATCCTTTAATCAAATTCTTCTCAAACTCATTATGTATTTATAGTTGAATGTTTTTATAGCACTTGCAATACCTATTTTTTATTTAAAGAAAGCTCAACTAAATAATTATCACATATTCAATATGGTTCTTTGAATCTATAACAACAACAACAAGATCTACCAATATTACATGAAAACAACCCAGTCTATTATCTTAATCTCTATACCAATATATGGATGGATCTTCATTGATATATAAAATGGAAGATAAAAATAATACATATGATGAATATGAAATCCAAGCTAAATATCAATAATATTTAATGGATTCTTCAATATAATCTCCCATTGCATCAAATATTTTAACTGAACTCATCATATAACGAATTTACTCTTATTAAAAACAAATACAACATTATTCATCATAATCCATTGGGAACTTCAAGAACCCCATTTTGATTTGTTTCTAATAACAATTCTAAAAAAATTCAACATGAAGTTAATTTTATTTTCAAATCTATATTATTTATAACAAATAAAAGGAAGACATTAATTGGGGGTTATCAAATAATAAACTCAAAGTATACTTGATGAATAATCAGTGTAGAAAACACGAATGATAAATAAAATCCCCAATATTACTTTAAAAATCCATGTATTCATAAAATTATTCTTAAATTACATTCTATTGAATCATTAATCACTCCCCCTTACTTTCAATATTAATTATTCACATAAGGATATGAATGTATGAAAAACATACCTCGTTAATGACTGTTTCCATCAAATTTAAAATTTCTAACTTCACATGAAATAAGGATATCCAGAAGCTTTCTTAACAAAATTATACTCAAAGAGTAATCTTTATTAGTAATTCAACAAGTTTGATCTCTTCTTTTGATACCAATTTTAGTGTTTTATATAGGAAACACTCGATACCTATCATATGACTCTAAAAAGTCTTCATCAAGTAGAACCATTCATAAATGAACTCCATGAATCTCCATCAAAGTTTATCTTAAAGACCTAATATAATATGATAAATATCACACAATGATATATATTATAGATTGAAATTAAATTTTCTTAACGCACATCGAATTCTTACCCTACAAAAATCACCTTTAAGTCCCTAAAAAATAAAACGAAAAAAATATGGTAATAAGGAAGGTTTTTCATAACTCCTTAGTGAGAGAAACAAGGCTAATACATAATTATCAACCTAGAAACTCCATTAAATTAAAGTATTGCTTTTTTAATAATTATTCATTCTTAATATTTTGATTTTATAAATGTGAAATTACTCTGGAATCATGTTCATCCTTATCTTTTCAGTTATCCCTTTATGTGGATTTTTTTTCATTTTCACATTAGCAATCATAACAACCAAATTTATTAGAACTTTCTTACTTTTATCCAAAAAATACTCCTATGTTGTTAGTACTATCATAAACTCTTTTGGAGTATGTATAGCCTAAAAAATCATCCCATTTAGATTATCACATATTTTTAAATCACCTCATTTTAAAAAAGTGTCATGAAACTTACATTTTTCATCATAAATGACTTCAACCAAACCAATGCTTTTATTTTTTTGGATTTATTCTTATTAGTTATTCTATATTTTATCTTCATTTATTTATGTTAATGTATTAATTAAAATGAAACATGATGTGACCTTTTCTTTTATAGTATAATCACCTTATCTTTTTCTGTAACATCTTCATCAACCTTATTGAGTACGCCTTGTTTTAAACTTTACTTTTACTTACAACCCAAGGTAAAATAATCTTCATTAATTTTTTTATTCATAATTGTTTTTGGTAATATCTCTTCAAAAACATATTAATATTTATTGGTAGGTGTAAACCATAATTGATCAATATAATGATTACTTTTTTTTAATTTCAATAACAATTATTAAGCTATTAAAACCTATTCTTAGTGGATTGATTCACCTTATTATATATAATTTGACACGATCCAATAGAATTACTTTTCATGTTAGCTTTTTTCCCTTTAAACAAGTATTCATCAACATTTAATTATTGAAAATCAATACCAATAATCAATGGGACTATGTATAAAACATTCATAACACCAACAATGACCAATGAATCTATATTTTTATGGCATAAAATTGTCAACATTTTATTTATGATATTTGAAATAAAAATAACCCTTAATTTGAACTTATTTTAGAGAAAAAATTATTATTATTAAAATACACCTTTAATGAAGTAGTAGGGTTTTAATAATTTTTATATACACATTTTTTATAGAATTAACTTTATAACCAACACTAGACATTGAGACTTTACTAGTAAAAAAATTTCTAAAGAAATGGTTACCTTTTTAATTAATATTTTAGTAAGTATATCAATATATATTTTAAGCCCTTATTTCCAAAAAATATGAGGAATTTTAGAATAAAGACTCCAATTAGTAAATTTGAAGGAAATAACTCTTTTATAAGCTTGTATTACTTTTAGATTTCTCATTCTGAACTCCAATTCAAAACACTTCATGATGAGGGTATTTTTATCATCCTTAATAATTATAAATTATTATTCATATTATCTATTAATTATTTAAATATGATATTCATGGATCTTTCTAATTTACTACAGGTAATTTTAAAGCTTCTTATATTCTTTTATCCTTAACATCTAATAAAGAATTATTGACATTAATGGTAGCTTTCTGACTTTATCATAATTCATGGATCCTCTATTCACATTTTCTTTGTCTCAACTTTCTCACCAAAACTATTTTTAAATTCTTCTTCAACCATGGAATATTTTTCTTTTTAGGATCATGTAATATTCTCCTTGGATTCAACTTGTTTTTTTGAGTTTTTTGCACTTTAGAAAATTCCCAGATAATTCCTTTTAAAAATAATATGACTCTACCCATAGATATGTTTTTTCATCCAATAGAACCTTGATAAACTCAAATATGAAAGTTAAAACTTTATTATGGAAATTTTTAATAAAATCCTTTATTTTAGAGTAAAAATTACCAAGTGATTCAATAGGAACATGAACTTCGCAACCAAAACTAGATTCATAAAGTGGATAACTATATAAAGATATGATAATAATTTCAAAATTTTGATTTCCTTAAACTAGTGGTGATTCATATTTCTAATTTCTCATAAATATAATCATTATCATCTTCTTACCTTCTCTATTTTTCCCATTCTTCATGTTTTTTCCAGAAATATCAATATTATCTTTGATAAGATACTCAAAAAATTCTTTAAATCTATACTTTGTATTTGAAAATATTAATATAAATGAGAAATAATAGATCAAATTAGAAGTAGAACCTAGATCTTTGATGTAACTCCTAGAGAATTAAGTATGAAATTATCCTTTAAATAAATATTAAATTGAATATATTATTTCATATGAAACACCAAACTAAAAGGAACCATAATATTATAATGAGATAATGTTACTAAATGTGACCGTTAAAGAATTGATGTTAATGTGGATGGTATAAATATTAGTAAAAACATTTTAAAATTTATATAGAAAGGAGAAATTTAATCCAGTGGTATGAGTCTTCCAAGTGTGTCTCATTTATCCATGTTTGGAATGGAGGTAGCATCATTTGGATTTACCCTAGACCAAACCTAAAATAAACTTCTATATGTATAACTAAAGAGAAATTATTTGAGGGTGAATTTCATGCTCATGGAAATCACTATAACATCCATTATAGAAGAACCACCACCTTTGACTACCTCCAATTCATATCTTACCCTTAGATCTTACGTGAAAGTCGGAGGGTTTTTGTATGTATATATTAAGATTATATAAAAATATAATTATTAACATAATTTTTTATTATGTTTTCATTATTTATCATATTATTATACATATGGAATTTTTATACAATTTACTTTTAATATATTAATTTAATTAAATTTTAAAGGTAGTATTTAATACACATTTAGTGACAAATTCCAACTAAATAATGTTTTTTAAATTAGTTAGAATAATATCATTTAATGTTAATGAGAACTATTTTCCAAAGAATTATATTTTTATATATCTAAACTAAATATAAAATTTTTAAAAGTTGATTATAATAATATATAATATTTTAATTACTAACATGTAATTAATTATTAATTTATATGAAAAAAATTAAGAACACTTAATTTTTTTAAAAGCTAATTTTATTTAAAAATATTTTTTTGTATTTTCATTATAAAGATAAATATGTATTTTTTTTTTTATTTTGAATTTGATGAGATGAACTTAATTTTTGATTTCATTATTTCAATATTATCTTAGGATGAATTTTTGGGATTTTTCTAAAAAGGTTGATTTTTGGGTGAATAGTGAAAAATATGTTTTTGTAAATATTGTAACTTTTATAACATACTCATGATGTAATTATAACTAAAAAACTTGTGAAACATTTTTCTCTATAATAAATGTTTTTAAGGAGTAAAATAATTCAGTTAAAATTAATATATTTAATTTTTAAATCATTTGTTGAATTTTTGTATCCTAAGTTATATTTTTTTTATAAATACTATTTTGGTCCTTTTCCATAAATTAGATACTCACAATGATCCTTTTAGTTTTACCTTGATTTTAAAGTCATAACTCTACTTTTTTTATTTATAAAACAATAAATGTCATGGAAATCTACATCATAGATGATTTTGGGGTAAATCCATTTTTATGTTCAAAAAACCATTTCTCTAAAAACTATTTTTCATTACATCATGAATACTTATTTTAAAATTAATTTTTACCTTCTCTAGAAAATTAATCTTTTTAAATGGTTTTCAAATTTTGAATTATATGTTTCAAATTCTGAAATAAGATCTATTTTATTTTTGGTCCTAAAGATAAGTTACCATGGTAAAAGTTTGTCTCCATGATAAAGGTTAAAAGGGTTATTAAAGTTTAAACTAAAGTATAAGGCCATATATATCACAATAAAATTAAAAATTTGATTGTTTTAGTTTATTTTAGACCCTCATACTCTTATCTTTTAAATTTTGAAAAACAATTCCACTTAATTGTGTATGAATTTTATTATAAATTAATAAATCAAGTATTTTTATGCTTTCCACTCCCCTCACTTATAAAATAACTCATTCACTATGCTAATTCTTCTCACACATAAATCTTTCTAGAACAATGTAAATATTCCAAAACCTCCCCCAAATCCACTTTCCATATCCTAGAGGTTTTGGTCTCCTTAGAAGTCTAGTCAATGAAAGCTTAAGGTGTGACCTGAAGGTGGATATCCAAGGAAGTGGAAATTGTCTTAACTACGTTATTTCAAGTTTTTTTCTCTTTCAGCTCATTAAAAGATATTATAACAACAATAATATAAATAAATAAATATTATTAATATATAGTAATGTTATTATTTTGATATTACAATAATTATCATCCTCCCTTCAATTCATTGGACAAGAAAAACATCATCTGTGTTACATATGGTCCATCACCTCCATGAATGACATATTTAATTCTTTATTTATGCATTACATGGATGGTTATAAAAATAAATTTAATGAATAAATATGATATTTTTAACATTATTATTCTTCCAAAAAAGTTTTTTTTCATTTTATTAATCATATTAATAATAAATGGTCACCATAAAATTTAACCACCTAAAATGATTTTACTGAGACACTTTGTATGTAATAAGTTCTTATCATTGTATTTAATTTATCTTCATTATATAATTATTATTATATTTGAATTAATATTTTTAAAAAACATTTTTTGAAACAATTTAGAATCATTAAAATTTAAATTATCACTATATAAAAACATGTTCTTACTCATTCAATAGTTATAACAAATTCTTCTTTTTGTCGATTTTAATTCCTACATGAACATTATTATAATTATGATCTCATTAATGACTAAGAAAAACATAAATATTGGTAATAATATGTAATAATTATGAATTTAATATGTTTTTATAGTTATATAGTGGTAATATTTAAATTTATATTTACCTATAAATTCAATACTTTTGTTGATTCAATAATCATAAAAAATTGGAACTTTTATGCATTCCGCATGAACCATCAACATAAATTCATTAAAATAACTATGGGACTTTGGAATTAATTTTTTTATTAATTTCAAAAAATAATTTTATTGGTTATTTACTCACTAACAAGAATGAAGGTTCGAAACCACCAATCCAAATCATAAAAGGGAAATAAAATAGTTAACATGAAAATGTTGATTTAAAAAATAAACCATTAATATATGTGAAATAATTAATTATAAATAGGTGTTATAATGTAAAATAACTATGAATAAGGTTCTAATTCATATAAATAATAAATACATGATTATTATACATGAAAATTAGAGTGAATCCTATTAAGTGGAAGTTCAAGGTAAGGGTTCTTTATTTCAATTTTAATTATTTAGGACACGTTATATTTTGTGCACCATGATTCATTTTATATGGTGTTATTTTTATTCAAATCCCCATGAATGTATTATAATATATATTTTAATATATTTATGTTATTTAAAATTAAAAATCAAGTTATTTATTTAATGTATTTTTATTCAAGTATTATAAAAGTCTTAAGGGTTTTTTGTCTCAATTTCAATTTCTTGAGACATGTTTAATGTTACACATCATAAATTTTTTATATGTTTTACTTACTAACCCTTGAATATATTTTGAAATTTTATTTAAGGCATTTAATGGATTTTATAAAATAATATCATGATATTTCTTTTAAATAGTTTTGATTCTAGATTTACCAAATCTATTCATGTTTATTTTAAAATGTCACTTTTAATCGACAATGTTTTTGTTTAAATTTTAATTAAAGGAAAATTTAAGAACCTTTTCTATTAATCCCCATAAATTTTATTCTAATAATATATTTTGGGGATCTAAAGTATTCTTTCCTTTTTTCTTCTCTTTGGTACTCAAATCAACTAAAATAATTCTTATAAAAAATTGGCCTTATTTATCCTTTTTGGTTAGGAATATTTCTCCTCCATGTTCAAACTCTTTATATTTTTTAAATAATGTTGTTTTAAAAACATAAATTATTTCTCAAAGTTATTTTATATTCTTCATTACTTTACTTTAAAAAGTATTTGAATGGATTTTCTTAAAATTTTCCAAATGGGTCACTTTTGATGCTCCTTAGAAAAGTATAAATTTATATTTTTTAAAATTTATCTCTGGGTTTAATTTTAAAAAATAATACGAATTTTATTAATTTTTTAAATTATTTTCTAAGATTAAATGGGTTTTAAAAGAAAATAATTTTCCTATTGTTATGATAATTTTTTATTTTTGAGAGTTACTAAAAGAAATGGTTATTTCTTATTATTTTCCAAAGCATATTTAGAATTCTTTGATAAAATTATTTTTCATATATATCAACATCATATAATGATTTTTATACTTTATTGGGGGATATGAAATAATTATACAATCCGCCTTCCTTGTATGAATGTATTATGATGATAATTTATGAGATTTTAATTTAACTTATTTCTTTTTTATTGGTTTATTTAACTATCAAGGAATAATAAATGTTTTTATGAATTTTATAATTAAATGAAATATCTTTTGTGCTTTATTCATGTTATGGTTCTTGGGAATTATAGATAATTATTGGCAAGCCTGGGTTATTTACCTCTAATACATTAGGAAAGTATTTAGTCAATAAAGATAAAATGTTGGAAGTAACTAAATAGTTTATTTCTATTGAAATAATGACTATAACGGGTGTTGAATATGGTTACTCAAGATACATTCATGGTTTTTATATGATTTATATGGGTTTTAATGGGTTTTTTGAGAAATGGTTTATTTCACATGGATCATGATTTTTGAATCATACGAATTTTCTCTTATATTATTACAACTATTTATGCTATGAATCATTATTGATTATTTATTCCATAAATGATCAAAGACATTGATTATGTTCTCATTCTCATTTTTTCATCTTATTCTTACTTATGATCCCCGATTATTATCAATTCTGTTTACCATAACTGAGCATTTGAGATCTCCCTTCTCATGTTTTTGTTTGATTTGGCTATGAATAAATGTATTACATATGACATATATAGAATGGTATCTTACAATGATAACTTTTTAGAATATTTTAATGATTTATTGTGAAATAATTAGTTAAAAAATACATTAGAAAAAATTTTATTTGGTGAGAAAGAAATAGTTTTTTTAGTTAAAGGATTTTTATTAATTCTATAAAATAGTAATCCTAAAAGGTCATGGGTGTGTAATTGAATCAATATTTTTTATTAATATGGTAATTATGGATGTTTAAATTTGGGTTATTTTATTTTGAATAAATCCATCATTTAAAGAATATGTTTTTAGCACCAGATCCAGGTGTAAGGGTCTGGGGTGATATAGTTGGTATCATAGTAACAATTAGATAACAGTAAAGGATTAGATGTTATTATATTAAGAGTTTTTAATACCATAAAAGCTAAAATATTTTAAGGTTTATTGTATGTTTAAATACATAAATACCCTTTTAGGTTTTATGTGATAATATTTTATGGTGACTAATGAAATTTTGGGATATGTTTAATGGTATTTTAGAAGAATACATGATTGAGTGATAAGAATAATGTCACATCCCCATAAAAATAAATTTATAAACTAGAATAAAATTTAATAGTAATGGGACTTAGGTTTACTTTGAAAATGAAAGTGTCATGGGTGTGTTATTATTTTGGTTTATGGATTGGGTGTGTGTGAAAACAGTGAGTGAGTTTTTTTTCTTTTTAAAATATGTTTTGGAAATATTAGAATAACCTTATATCACTCCCTAAATATTCTATTGAATATATGTTCAAGTTATTTTCCTAATATTTCTCTAATAAAATGAGATCTCATTGATTACCCTCACTTGGTTGTTTCTTCTTGAATAAGGGAGAAAAATGATCCTATATTCCCTAATATTTCCTAGAGTAGTGGTTAGATATATCTAATCATTATTAGATGAAACCACTACTCACTATCATATACAGTTGAGTGAATCTAGTAGGATTGTGTGTGTAATTACAATAATTATAGAAGAACTAATTAAAAGTGAAAGTTAGTAGAAACTAAAATTGATTAAGAAATTAAGAACATTGAGGGAAATGAGGAGATATTAAGAATCAATGAAAAAAAATTAAATAATAGGGATTGGGGGAATTATCCTTATATCAGCCTATAATAACCTAGTGTTCAATCGTTAGAGTATTACAACAAAGAGAAATGAAAAAAAGAAAATTAAGTAGCTCCAGTCCATCAAACATCTATCCTCTTATCCTAGTAAAAAATTCCAAAATTTATTGTACAATGATCATTGATTCTTAACAATTTATAAGATTCATGCTCAATGTGAACAACATGAGTTTGAATTAATCCTTCAACATTTTATTAACTCCAAAAAACTCCACAAAATCTAAACCCAACCACCTTTTCTTTGATGCTACCAAGTGTGAAGCTTTAGAGACTAGATCCCTTTAAGAAGTTTTATCATGAATCTTATTTAAGAAATTGGTTCTATGTTTTTCTTGTTATATTGAATGATTGTTTTGTAGATTATTTTCTTGAGATATCTTTGATTTTTAAGGGATTAAAATTATGGTTTGATTTTAAAAAATTCATATTTTGAGAATTCTAGGGTTTTAGATTTTATCTTTCCAGGAAAGAGTATTGAACTTTATGTAGCTACCATTACACAAGGATACCATTCATAGATCCAAATCTCACATATTAAACCAATATAGTTTTAGATATATGGATTTAAACCTTAAATACATCCCTAGTTACCTTCTCATATCCCTCAGTCTTGTTTCCCAATGTAACTTTAGTGTCCACATAGATGAACCTTGAACAATTTCTTTCTATTTAGATGGACCTTACATAGTTCCTTGATTTCAAGGGTTACCCTTACATGTTATTTATGACCCTTATATATATCTTACATTCTATGGAGTCACCTTTCCATAACTCATCCACAAATGTCACCATGATTTATACTATGCACTACTCCCTTCACCTTTATAGAACTTCAGTAGTCAATGATTTATATTTCTATAGGTTTTAGAAGTGCAGGATACCCTTATGTAGCTTGAAAATCATTAATTCTCACTTTACATAGCTCTCAAGAAGCCTTCCAATTGACGGTGAAGCCACACACTTTAAAAATCATAAGATCAGCAGTCATTGAAGTCTCATGATTGGTTACCCCAAAGTCATATGAGGGAGTCGTATGTCAATGTGGTATGTTTGGTAGATAATGTCATACAATTCAGATGAATAAAGTTAAACTCTCTCTAGATAGAAGTTATACACATGACATGTTGAAGTAATATGATTCATCCCTTTTTTAATTTTTATCCTCATAACAATTAAAAACAACAACTTCATTCTAGGATTTATCTTTTTTAATATCAAAATTAATTAAAAAATTAATGATCAAATTTAATACCCTTAAATAAAAAAATTCATGGAACCAAAATTATGGTGTGGATATTTAATTAAATCTAAAAAAATAAATAAATTAATGAAAATTATGATAAGATTCATTGAATAGTTTAGTTAAAGACTTCTAAAATTCAAAAAATTGAGTTAATTACTAGGGTTTTATAATAGGTTGGGGGGATTTTAATAATGAATTATAGATAAATTTTTTTAAAAAATCATGTCTCATAACTAACCCACACTTATAATATTTCACTCATAGGTAATATAATAAATTCATTAAAAATTATTTTTCCTTCCTAGTTTCAAACATTTATCTCAGAAGAAAAATGAAAATCATGAATTCATTCATTGTTTTAATTATCATTCATCCTATTTGAATTAATATCACCATCTTAGTTCAATTAAAGAAAACATTTATGTCTAATAGTGAAACAAATAGATATAAGTGGAATTAAAATTTTTAAAAGTAGAACCTCTATTTATATCTCTCTACTAAGTTACTTAAACCCAAGTTCTAATGTCCACATCCTTGATATAAATCAATTGGAATTTTTATATGATAATTTCCCCATTCATTATCTAGGTTCAATACTCTCTCACTTGAACGAATTCATTTTAAAAAATTCAGTACAAATTAAAATTTTCTGAGACATGATTGTTAAAATCAATTGTTGATTTTTCAAATGGAATTTATTACTTACACAACTAATGTCTAGTGTCTCAGAGTTTCATTGCGGGATCCAAATTTCCCATTTTACTCAAGTTTCAAAGTAATTATATAAATCTATTTCTACTTGGTTCATTGAGGGGTTCCTTTTCACAAAGGCGAAGTTACCTTGAATCAAGTTCAAAATTTCAGTTTCCTCATGTTTTAATATTTATTGCACAAATAAATTTCTATCGCACTACTTTTCCTTGTTCTAAGACAAAATATCACCAAAAATAGTACCCAAATTCACTCAGCAATCATTTAAATTCGTCAATTTTATAACCAACGAACTCCCTCCACTCTAGAATGGTATTTTTCCTAGGTATGATAGTATTCAGATAACATTTTCCTATCTAGAGACACTCTTAAAATAGACAAATACATGTAATTTTTTTTACAGATTCCTAAAAATATATTTGGGCTCTCTTTGATTTATTTTATATTAAGTCAAATACATATAGAAATAACCAAATAAAAGAAGAAAATGTATTTATATCATAAATTAATTTTCCTATCCATCAAAATTATCTTATAAAAAATTCTATCTAATGTCATCATGCATTTATCAATGGAAAGTAGTTTTAAAGAGGGAGTATCCAAACTAATATGAGGGAAATAGATAACTTGGTAGTTCGTTATTGAATAAAAACAAGGATGATTTTGGAATCCTCCATTAGTTTTTTACAAAATTATTTATATTAATACTTCACATGTTTTCCATTCACCATGAAGGTTACAACCCGATCCTAACCATGTCTGCAGACGAAACTACCCCAAGCCTGCCTCTGTATGCTAGGGGTAGTGAAAAAGGCCAAAAGTCATATCATAAATGGGAGGAATTTATCTAATGTACCTATACGCAAAAACCTAAACATCTCAATGAAGAAGTGTAGTCGAATAATAATAAAAAGATACAAAATCTTGAATGTAAACCAGTCATGAAAAACCTCAGGGGTATACAAGAGTATGATAGTGAAAATTGAAAAGAAAAGGGAAACAATACACACTCATCCAGAAAGATGTCCTAACCTGAAAAAACTAAAAATTAAATAGATGAGAGAGCCCAACTCCTAATCTCCAAGTTATGACCATCGTACGTGGTCCAAAGCACCTAGTATCCCTAAGATCCTATGAAGTCACCACCGACCTTTCTGTCATCTTTATAAGACACAACACATGTTGGAAATGTCTGTGTGGGGATGAGTATATACATAACCAATAAGAAGCCTTGAAATATGATAGGGGTAGTATTAAGAGACACAATAAGAAAGGAAAGACTAAATAGCAAACAAGACGCAGATCAACCAATGAAAGATAAGGATTAACCTCTTCCAAGCATAAGGGGATAAATACGGTGTGTAGATGGACTACAGATCAAATATTTTCAACCCATATTAGGAGGGTAACCTCATCAAACTATGAGAATCTAAACACGGAAATTACATGGCACACCCCATGCATCCTCACAACCCATGGAAGGAGAGTAACCAAATCCAAAGTTATAGACACACACACACACATATGTATATGCTCAAAAAAATGAATCCCAAGAAAGATAGTAAGGGGATGTCCATATCCTAGCCCAACCTAGGGAAATAGTCACCAATAGTTCAAGAAGTCCAACAATAATGCCTAACATCTCATGTTATTTCCCATAAGTAACTATGGGAAGGTCTATGCCTCACCAATGTGCATTATAGTCAAGGGGGAATAATCTTCAAGTCGAGGAACCGCACCTTAGTGTGCTAGGGATGTTAAAATCTATAAGTATCAATATAAGAACCACTACCTAGTCAATAGTGGTGTCCCAAACTAGTCACATGAGAACCTGTACCCTATCTGATAGAGGGGTATGTTTGGTAGGTAGTGGACCCGAAACCAGGTCCATAATGGGGGTTATACTCTGGTTGTTGAGGACCCATGCCCAATTTGATAGGGGGTTCCAATCGGTATATAGAGGACTTGCACCCAATCTAATTGGGGGATCTACTCTATAGGTCAAGGACCCATTCTCTAGTGTAACAGTTGGGTTACACTATGAAGTACTGAGGACCCACTCCCTATCTGATGGTGGGGGGGGGGGGCACTTGATAGATAAAGGACCCATGCCCAAACTAATAGGGGGTTCCACTCTATAGGAAGCCTTAGTTAATCCTTCATGATTACTATTGTCATCAGGTGTCACCATAATAGGTTTCAATCCCGCAATATCTCACATATTATCCCAAAAGCCACAACTGATGACACCATCACATTCTACACAGAGAAACACTCAGAATATGTTACTCACAAGCCAAAATCGTAGTTCAAATGAAGTATTAATGAGAGATTTAAGTTTCTTAAGAAATAACCAAGGGGTATTTGGAGTGTGAGGGGATCCACACAACATGTAATCCCACTCCATCACCTGGTTGTGTCCCTAGAGGTACAATGCTTTCCAACTATGTTGGTATACATGACATGTAGGGGGACTACATGGGATTTCCATTCCACTTGGGGTCCCACCCGTATGACTGTCCATGTCCATGTATCCATCTCATGTATGTGTACTCAAGTTGAGTCTATGTGCTCGACACATGATGTGTACCAGGATGTGTACATGTATTCCGGTACATGGCCTTCCTCTGGACAAGTATTCTTGCATGGGTTCCTTCCCGTGTGCTCTGCCACATTTCTCATCCACCCAAGGAAGTATTAATCAACATTTAGGATAGAAACACGCCATTCCATCCTTATTAATTCCCCAAACCCTATCCACAATATTAAAGGGCCCAACACGCCATGTTTTCTTTTAACTACATAATATGTAGTTAGGATTTTTCCAAAAATCTAGATCTACTCTCCATGCGCTAGATCCAATTTCCCTATCATTAGATTCATCTTTATATTCACACAAAAATGTTATATCTATCTTCTACTGGAAAATTCCGGCCTTCTGGGGGCAGGAAAACCAAATCTCATAGCTTCACACATACCACTTCACTTTTCAAATGCCACAGGTTCCTCCGATGTTGATGATATGAAATTCGAGCATTAAAATGATCTCCCACAACCCTAAATCCATAAAAAACATCCTTATTTTTTGATTTGTCCATTAAGCATGGATTCTTAGGGATTCCGAGAGTCAGATTGGGACCGATATCATCCAAAAATGTCGAACCGAGATCATATAGTCCAACTATTGAAGAACGTGAAAAAACTATGGGAGGGAAGAACAAAATTTTTTTTATGGATTATTTCCAAGTGTTCTTGGCCAGGGATCAAGAACATGAATATTCAAGGTTGGAAAAAATTTGAATAATGAAATTAATTAGTATATATGAGAATACCAAGGATCAATAACTAGAAAATATCTTAAATGTGATGATTCTAGTTAATAAATTTAATCAAAATGGGAAAGATATATAGATTGATGAGTCATACTAGGATATTAGATCATTTTTCATTGAATAACCTGCTCACCAATGAATAGAAGAAGTTTTGGAATTCTATACACCCTGATATGCTCTGATCCATAGATTCATTATCATTATAAGTTCTTTCTCCAACAAAAGGAGAGGAAGAAGAATCTCTTGATAGTACTAGGTTTATTAGGATAAAACTAGGAAAATAACCATAGTTGTATTCTTATAGGTGTCCAATTAGATTAAATAAATTAAATAAATTAAATTAAATAAATTAATTAACCAATTGAATGCACCACCAATGAGATAGATATCCAAATGCCCTATGATGACATATTCTAGGCTGTGGATAGGGTTAAAAACTCATTCCAGACTCAACCGTTGTATTTTATATCTAATCGAAGATTTTTTTTAACAATTATCCCATTTTATTTAAGAAACTATACCTGCATAATATAAAATATATTTAATATTTTTATAGAATTAATTTTTTGCACACTGGGACTTAGAATACCATGTTTTCTTAGTGCATGGATCCAAAAATATATATACAAATATTTAAAAGTATTACATGAAAAAATAGGTCACAAAATCATTACCTCATTCAATATTTTCATCCCTAAAAATAAAAAACTAAACAAAAAACTCGGGATACTGAGCCTGTATCTAGCTATCTTGATCTAAGGATCTCTCCTGCACATTTCCATGCTACCAAAACATAAGAACTAAGGGGATGGTCAATCCACACATGGCCCTCTCCTTTTGATCCCTTATCACCACTAGGTGATCCTTAAAAGTGGATCAATCCTCAATTTCCATCTCCCCCTATTCAATGATGTATGTAGGATCATGTATGTATCTCCTATTCTAAAAAATCAATGATTTCATGCACAACTCCAACTGTGGGGGTTGGGTGAGGTGATAAGAAACCTCACTAACCCTCTGAATGATCTTGAAGGCTCGATGAACCTTAGGGATAAAATTCCTCCCTAGATAAACCTTTATAATCCTCATCATGGGAAGACACTGAAGAAAACATGATGTCCTTGCTCAAAATCCAAAGGCCTATGATGACGATCTATGTATGATTTTGGCCAACTATGGGCTGTTCTCATCCTCTCAGGTATGACCTGGAACTTCTCGGTCATCACCTACACCAAATTTGGACCCATAAGAGATGTATCTCTAATATTTTTACAACACATGGGTGGATTTCAAGTTCTCAAATACAATGCCTCAAAATGTGTTATACTGATGGTAGAGTGGTAGATATTTTTGTATGCAAACTCTAATAAGGACAAGTGATCTTCCCAAATCCGATCAAAGTATAACATTTAATCCCTCAACATATCCTCCAACACCTACCTAGATAGTGTGCTCAGTATGATCATCCTTACGGGGGTGAAAGGCTATACTCATCCTCATCTAGGTCCCAAATTCCTCATACAGGCCTCTCCACAAATGTGATGTAAATCGTGCATCATTATAGGAGAAAACCGTCAAGGGATCCACATAGATTTGAACAATCTCCCGTAAATACATCTACCTAAAACACTATACAAAAAGTTTCTCCATGATAGTAAATAGGTGTGCCAAATTCATGATATGTTCAACTATCACCCAGATGAGATCACAAAACATCACTATCTATGGAATCCCTATCACCAAGTCCCAGGATATACCAACCCACTACCGCTTCGGGACCTCAAGGGGATGAAAAAAACCTTCCATAACCTAGTGCTCAGCCTTCACCTATTTATAGGTGGGATACTGAGATATGAACTCAGCTATGCTTCATGACATTCCAAACCACCAAAACTACCAATGAAGGTTTCTGCACATCTTCCCCACACTGGTATATAAAACTAGGGGAGACATGTGGAACACTCGCATCACCTCCGACCATATCATGACTAGGCGCACCATTTATCCATAGAAAAGGATAACATAATTACCTATTTCTAAATATCCATATAGTGAGTATCCTGTTGATATCTAGCCACAAAAGAACTCACAGTTGATGTATCCTAATTGGGAATCTCTCAAATTCTCGAGAAGCGGAGGATTCAACACCATCGACTAAAGAAAAGTAGTACCCTCCTAAATAAATAAATCTTGGGATTTCCTGATAAGGAAATATGATTCTATGTTTCCCTTATATAGAGTATAAACCATATCAAAGTCACAGTCTTGTAGGAACTCCAACCAGCATCACTATAGCAATCTAGGATTAACATACATGAATATTACATCATTTTAGATGAATATTCAGTACATTACAAAAATACATACCAAAGGATTGTAATAGTATAATGTCATTGGAAACATGGAAATAAAGTCTTCTATCCTAGTGAAAGATCTTCAAAATCTCCAATAAATATATCCACATTTAGTAGTTCTACCAAAAACCTTTCCTCATAAATTGGGGAAGGAAACATAAGAAAGGGATGAGATCAAATGCTCTGTAGGTGTAAATAAGGGAGCTATGTAAGAATAATCATTATTTTAAGGGGTATGAGAACATGATAAAAAAATTTTAAGATCATACCATGAATGTTAATGATCATAAGCCTGAATCATGGTATAAATCTTGGAATTTCACAAGATATCAATCATATTGAAATTAAGATCATATTCCAAGAAAGTATAATATAGGAATAATACATGGATCATAATGAAATAAAGATCATAGGATTTGAAATCATAACATAGGAATAATACATGGAATTGTTTCATACATAAACATGTGATATCATTCCCTGTAAGTCAAGATGCATTACTAGAAATTATCAAGGCACTTTTATGGGAAATAAACCCACTGATCGGGACACACCACTATCCCTAGTCGTAGTTATTTCCTTGTAAGGGATTGGGTTTACCTATCTACCATCAGATTAGTGACTAAACCTATTGGGTGGGACAAAAAACCATCCCCATTGGAAGTCCTTTCTTTTTAAGGGATTGTGTTTCCCCATATTCCCATAATGGATCGAGTATACCCATCTTCCATCATCATGGTGACTACACATAATAGGCGAGATAAACCACAATCACCAGTGGATATCCTTCCTTTGTAAGGGACCAGGTTTCCCCATCTTCCTGTAATGGATCAAGCCTGTCGAATTGATTCTCATTGTTATCTCATGAGATTTAAATCTTTACCCAATGAATTGGAGGGAGATATAGGTCCCACCCATCACATAATAAAATCATACATACATGCACCACAAGATTATAAAAAAACATATTATATATCATAACCCATGAAATGAAATGGGTAATATAAACATGTAAAAATATCATAACTTGTGGAAAGAGACATGTTTTTTAATCATTTCATCATAAACACAACCTGTGAAAATAAGCGGGTTTCAAAAGCATATAACCCGTGAAAGATAAATGGGTTTCATAAACATATTACCCATGAATAAGAAATGGGTTTCATAAAGACCATGAATTTAAGCATAACTAATTCATATAAATGATATGAATGGAACCTTTAGATAATTTCCTAGAAGTTATGAGTAACATAAATAGATTTCATTATAGATGGAAAATAATTTTAAAATATCCTCTAAAACGTTTCATGAGGAAAATACCCTTTCTTTAATGAAAAAGGATTTTTTATACATAAAACCATATGAAAATAATTTTACTATAAAATAACATGAAAAATTATAATAAAGACAAGAAATCATTTTGAAAACCTTTTTCCTTGAGTACTTTTAAAATAAGTTTCAAAACATTTTAAAAACCTCTTTCTTTGAAATCACTTGAAAAACTTTTAAAGAAAGATTAAAAATATTTTGAAAAAAATTTATTTGAAAATACTTTTAAAATTTTTAAGGAAATATTAAAAATGTTTTGAAAATAATATTTCTTGAAAACTTATAATAGGATATTTAAACAATTTTGAAAACCATTTCTTTGAAAGCACTTTGAAAACGTGTAATTAAGACTTGAAAAAAAAATTGAAAATATTTTTCCATGAAAACATATTAATGAATTTTGAAACCATTTTGAAATAAAAAATCCATGAATATTACTTTTAAAAATTATTCCTTAAATATTAACCATTTTAATAATTCAAAAGGGAGCATCAATGAAATTATGGCAGGTAAATCCATACATGTCATACAAGGTCAAAATAATATTACTTTCGCTAGGAAAAAAGGGTAGAAAAGTGCCTTGTTTAGAAAATGAAAAGAATATTCTCTTGAAGATATTGTTAAAAGAAAAATGGGTAAAAATTTATTTTAGATCTTATAGTAAAATGGTATAATATTCTTGGAAACCATTTTTAGAAAACATAGATTTCCAACTAAAGAGAGGGTATGGTCAGGCTTTCCTAAAAACACTTTCTTAACTCTCTTATGTAACAAAGAGTAAAACGTGGTACCAATACATGAGTATATCATGAAATAACAGAGGTAAAGTAAAATAATGAATTTTCTTGAGATATGGATCATAAAATTTTAATCAAAGTAAGAATAAACATAAATAATCTCAATAAGCATTGAGATTGTCTTAATAAACTTTAAAAAATTGGTATCTATGGATCATGCTCTCCGTGTAAGGAAATAAAATTACGTGAGGCGTAGAATATCACAAAAATATTTATATTCATGATATGACATGTAAAATGGAATTATGTACACCTCAAAAAATAGTTTAGGTGCATAATAAAACATAATTCTCAAAGGAGGCAAATTGAGGCAAAACATTTTTACAGATTTGGTAACTTTTTAAACATAAGCCTTATGAAAGAATGGTAATAAAAGGGCATATGAATACCAATAAATTTAATTAAAAGATACTTAGAATAAAATAATGGGCAGTAAATACACCAGAAAAAATTATATAGTGGTTAACATAATAGTTATCTCATGTAAATTAAAAATGAGATGAAATATCCTTACCTTGTGTCTTGACACTCTCCATACTCGTACAAGCTTCCTCTTAATTAGGTAAATATTTTTGGTTTATGACAAAAGGATTAATTGAGAATATTTTTTCCAAAATGGAGGATTCAATGTCAAATTTAGGATTATTGGGAGTCAATTTGGGTAGGTATTGGATGATCTTAATGGGCTTGAGAGGTGTGATGAAGGGTTAGAGTGCTTGCCTTTTTATAGTGAGGGGGAGTGACACTTTTGAAAATTACAAAAAGGTAGTGAATAATTGGTTATCTATCTTATAGAAATTTAATTAAAAATATACATCTAATGGAGTAAATAACAATCATGGTTGATACAAAACTGATCCACATAAAAATATTTGCATTTTTATTATTTTATTCCTTAACTTCTAAGATTCCCCAATTTTATCATTTTGTTTTTTTTGTTAAAGAATATTGTTTTATAATATAATTAATTTAACCACTAAGACTCAATTAAAGATAGATTTATTATTAAATATAGATCCAATTAATTATTAATAAATAATATAATTAATAAAATTAAAATTCATTTTCTTTTCAAAATTAATTTTATAATAATCGCATGTGACGTGCTAAAACGATGCTTGAACCCCAACCGTCTTAACAATATAATTACATAATAAGGGTAAATATGTTAATTATAAAAGATTAATTATTAAATTAATAACACTTATAAGTCACTTGTATAAATATAGGAGTTTTATCAATTTCAAATTATTTTATAAGATTCATTGATATTAAAATAACAATAATGTCAATTTTGACATTATTTATTTAATGTTAATTTTAAAATATCAATATAATATTGGATTTAAAATATATTAGGTTTACAGGTTTGTAACATGATATATTAGTCTAAAAAAATAAATAAAGTCAATAATTAAATCAATTAACTTCACTTTTAAAATTTATAGTATCATTTATACTATTTAATATTTAACAAAATAATCATTATATTAACATTTCTTATGAATTTTAAGTACCTAAAACCTATCAAAAAATTATTGATAATTTATTATGAAGAAAATAACCCACATATATTTAAAAAGGACATATATAACCGAAAATATGATGTTTTTTACATATCTGAAAGTTTTATAAATATTAAAGGTAAGAAAAGTTCCATTTTCTCGTTTTCCTTACTTACACTTTTTTACAGGGAACTTATGTTTAATAACATACCAATAACCCATATATTTTAAAAAATATGGGGAAATAGTCACATTTTGGAAACCAATGTATTTTGGACAACTGTCCAAATCATTTTGGTTCTTACTACTAATGTGAATTCCCTTATTAAGCTTAGCCGTACCTTAATCACCATAATTAATTTTAATCACATTCAATAATAATTTTGGTCAAAAAATAAAGTTGATCTTATTAGGAAAAAAATATCATACTAATTACATCTATGTAATTAGTATTTTCAAAATTATAATCACAGAAGTAGGAAAATTAAGATTTATGCAAATCCCATAGATGGGGAAAAATAAAGGGTTTTTATATTAGAAAAACATTCAATTATTTGTTAAGTTTTTATATTTAATTTGAAAGTAAAATTGATTATAATGAACTTAATTGTATAAATATATGTATTATTGATCTAATTTGACTCAAAAAATATATAAAATATAATTTATAAATAATAATTATTTAAACAAAAATTTTGTTTTAACTAAATTGTAATAATTTTCACTATTCAGAAAAAATAGAAGTTTCTCAGAAAAATACAAAGAATTTAACCAATGATAATCTTGATGTTTTGAATTCCAAAATGAATTTTATTTTATCAAATTAAATTTCTAAATGTTTCTAAAATTAGTCTCATTATTATAATCAGTTCATTCAAGAAAACGATGTTTTTAAACATAAAAAAATGACTTTACCAAAAATAAAATCTTTTTTATCAGTATTTTTTATTTATATAAAAACATTATAAAAAATATTTGAAAAGTAGTTATTACTATTCCCATAACTATGTTTAATGGTTAGATTATAATTATCTCATTTAACTAATTACATATATATAAAAATATGTTTCATAGAAACCCAGTGTTATGTGCATTGTATGCCAAGCTGGTGTAGCTTAACGCACACGACAAATTGGTATTGCGTACAGGGAAATCCAAGTTGGTATTCCCTCTGAATGTGATTTTTGAATTAGTGTTTATATATATATATAAAACTATTTCCAGTGTCATGTTAAATGAAAAATATTGAAAAGATAAATTAATTCAAAAAAATAATAGTCAAAATCTCAGGGTGTTACATTCTACCCCCCATTAAAATAAATTTCACCCTCTAGATTTATCTAGTTTATCAAAGGTTTAATAATTTAATTTTTCATTCATATAAACCCACTTCATAAAAATGGATACTAAAACTTCCCTTGAAAAGGGAAATTTGTTACCAAAACGGTTTCCCAAAGTAATAGATAATTGGGTTTCAACCTAGGAGAACATAGGTGACAAGTGAAAACATGAATATATAAGAAAACTATTACCATAAAGTTTTCATGGAGAGTGATAAAGAACAATTTTAGGAAGAATTTTACAACTAGAAAGCTAAAAATATGTAATAACCTAAGGGACCTTCTAATTCATTGAAAATGTAGGTATATGACAACATTTTTCATTTCAAGAAAAGTTAAAGAGTTTTCATTAATAGATATACTTGCATGGTTTCTAGAAAATGTCATCCTTTATTGTTTGTCGATCCACATAACCTACTTTTGTAAAAAGGGTTACTTTTTCATTCCCGAAGTACTAAAATATCACGAGTTCCATGATATGACATCCCATTTTTCATTATTTATCATCCAAAAAGGTGGTTTGAATAGACTATACAATATGAATAAATCCTTATATAGAATATAACAATTTAATCTTAATAACTTAATCTGAAGTTTAACATAAAATTTTCACACATGGTTAACCTCATAACCCCTCTGAAAGATGGAAATTCAAGGCTTTAGAAAGAATGTTATGAAATTAGCTTAGCATTGATTCCCTTGTATATCAAAAAGTGACTCTTGGTTGTCACATTCCAAACATGTGAATAACCTCACCCTATAATCTCTTGAAACATGTTAATAACCTGAATTACCATAAATCCTTTTGTAAAACATTCATTCTTCCTCCTTCCAAAGTATATTGTAATTACTCCTTAAATACGTAAATTTTGTAAAATTCAGTAGTGCTAGAATAAAATACCTATAAAAAAGTCATTACTTAGTTCCATGGAAATAAATACTGTACAATTTACTTATTAATATCCCATATATCATTATCCATAGAAAATATTATGGTTTACGATCCCTTAGTCAAAATACCATCTTTTTATTGAATCACTTCAATAGCCCATAGGGAAAATTCAATATAAACATGAAAATACCATGTGAAAAGCATAAGTAGAACAATACATGTATATTTAATCATTTAAAATTTTTGAATACAAATAAATAAATACGTAAATATATTCATCCTTAATCCATTAATAATAATACATCTTTCCTTTCACATTTCATCCGTAGTCTCGTCATCATCTACAATGTAACCATTACGTGTACCACCTTGCTGGTCATTTGCAGGAACTTTCCTATTGGAACATTGGTCTACATAATGACCATATTCTCCACACTTTAAACACTTAAACCTTTGATGATGAGTTAGAGAGGCCAAAATTACCATCCATTTCATTAGTCGAACTCTTCATTTTTCCCTTACAGTTACTTTATTTGTAGCTTTGTTTACCACAGACAAAAAACCTTCTTATCTCTATAAGACAATCAATTAGGTGATTATTTCCACATTCTTAACACAAAGAAAACCAAATCTTCTTTCCTCCATGTTTTCCATTAACCTAAATCTCTGTGAAATCCTTATTTCCATTCCTTGGTGTGTCTGAGAGTTAGTTAAGGTAAACATTGTTAATCATGTTCCATGAAAACTGATTAGGCGTGATCATGAAATTTTTCACTGTAGTGATCATCCCACATGAATCCTAATTAGAAAATCTTCCATCACATTCAACATTAATCTAGTTTATTTTGGTTCACTCTATTAACTAAAACAGGAAGCATAGTGTGATCATTACTTGTCATAGCAGAAAACCACATAGTTATGATAATAATTACTTATACGATGTCTAAATCATGAAACCCTCCATAATATATTAAAGCTTGGGATTATCCAAGGATATTCATAGCTAAATAATATCAAAATACTTCATGATGGTTCATGAAGATTTTGTGAATTTCAAAAGCATACCCCCTGGAGTGTCAAACCAGGTGTGCAGTAAGGCCCTTTTTTATTTACCATATTACCCCGAGTCAAGCCCAGAACATCTTGTCGGAGTTGTTATGCCTTGATAAATCTGTGCAAGAGCCACATCCACTTATAGTATCTAAAAATGGATGTATTTCTTGGAAACCACTAACCCTATCCATTACCTAAATTTTAGTATATTTTCAAAAACATTAACTCATCTTTATACTTATCCTTAGAGACATCCCTATACATATCCACATAAATATACCTAGGGATATCTCTAAGGTATTATCATCATAGTTTTTAAATATTTTCTAAACCATTCATTTGATACCAAATTTAGAAACCTATGCTTAACATACATGAATATTACATCATTTTAGATGAATATTCAATACATTACAAAAATACATGCCAGAGGACCATAATAGTTTTGTGTCTTTGGAAACCTAGAAACAAAGTCTTATATCCTAATAAGTAATCTTCAAAATATCATATAAAGATCTCCACTTTTAGTAGTTCTGCCTAAAACCTTTCCTCATAACCTGGGGATGGAAACATAATAAAGCGGTGAGCTCAAATTCTCAGTATGGGAAAAAAGGGAGTTATGTAAGCATAATCATGATCTTAAAGGGTATTAGAACATGATAAAAACATTAAAAGATCATACCCTTCATGTCAAAGATCATAAACATGAATCATGGCATAAATCTTGGTAGTTCATAAGACATGAATCATAATAAAATAAAGAGAATAGGCCATAAAGTCCTAATACTGGAATAAGACATGGATCCTAATGAAATAAAGATAATAGGACATGAAATCATAAGACAGGAATTTGACATGGAATTGAGGCATACATAAACATGTGAAATCATTCCCTATAAGTCAAGATGAATTGCTAGAACATATGAGGGCATTTCATTGGAATTGCACCAACTGGCCGAGACACACCACCATCCCCAGTCATAGATATTTCATTGTAAGGGATTGGGTTTCCCCATATTCTTATAATGGATCGGGTTTCCACATCATCAATCATCATAGTGAATACACTTACTCGGCGGGACAAACCACCATCAGTAGCAGAAGTCCTTTCTTTCTAGGGGATCAGGTTTACCCATATTCCTATAGTAGATCATGTTTCCACATCTTCCATCATCATGGTGACTACACCTACTGGGAGAGACAAACCACTGTCCCCAGTGGAAGTAATTCCTTTACAAGGGATCTGGTTTCCTTATCTTTTTGTAATGGATCAAGCCTATCGAATTTATTATCATCATTATATCATGAGATAGAAATATTTAACCAATAAATTGGAGGGAGATATATGTACCAACCATCACGTATTGAAATCTTACATACATGTGCCAGAATATCATAAATAAACATATTATATAACATAACCCATGAAATAAAATAAGTAAAATTAACATGTAAACATTTCATAACCTGTGGAAAGAGATATGTTTTATAATCATTTCATCATAAACATAACTAGTGAAAAGAAATGGGTTTCGAAATCATATAAACCATGAAAGGGAAATGAGTTTCATAAACATATTATCCATGAATAAGAAATGGGTTCCATAAAGACCATGAATTTAATAATAACTCATTTATAGAAAATAAATGAATATAACCTTTATATGATTCATATAAGGTATTAGTAACATCAATAGATTTCATCTTAGATGGAAAATAATTTTGAACTATTCTCTCATAACATTTATTGAGGAAAATATAATTTCTTATTTGAAAATGTTTTTTAATAAATAAAGCCAATTAAAAATCATTTTCTTATAAAATACCATGAAAACTTATAATTAAGACATGAAACCTTTTTGAAAAACGTTTTCCTTGAAAACTTTAAAATATGATTCAAAACATTTTAAAAAAATATTTCTTTAAAAACACTTAAATTTTTTTAAATAAATATTGAAATTTTTTTGAACACCATTTCTTTGAAAATACTTTGAAAAATTATAAGGAAAGATTGATTTTTTTAAAATAATTTTCTTGAAAAATTATAATTGAAGATTGAAAATGTTTTGAAAT
Organism: Viscum album; assembly: GCA_963277665.1. NCBI lineage: Eukaryota > Viridiplantae > Streptophyta > Magnoliopsida > Santalales > Viscaceae > Viscum > Viscum album. The sequence continues at coordinate 190,108,578 of OY728166.1, forward strand.
CCATTTATTTGAACGCACTTTGAAAACATATAATTAAGACTTGAAAAACATTTTGAAAATAGTTTTCCATAAAAAACATATAAAAGATGTTTGAAACAATTTTGCAAGAATATTTTATTTGAAAATTAATTTTAAAAGTATTTTCTTAAAGATTAAACCTTTTAATATTTCAAATGGGAGCTTCGAAGAAATGATAGTGGGTAAGTCTGTAAATGTCGTATGTGGCCAAAACAACTTTCTTTTTGAACGTTAAAAATGGTAGAAAAGTGCCTTATTCATAAAACAACAAGAAGTTTCTGTTTAGGATATCCGTAAAAGAGAAAAAAGGATAAAAATTTAATTTATATGTTATATTAGAATTATATAATATTCTTGGAAACCATTTTTAAAGAACATAGACTTTTGACCGAAGAGAGGGTTAGGTCAGGCTTTCCTAAAAACTATTTCTTAACTATATTATGTATCAAAGAGTAGAAAATGGTACCAATATAGAGTATATCTTGAAATAATATAGGGGAAACAAAATCATAAATTTTATTGAGATATGGATCATAATATTTCATCAAAGGAAGCATAAACATAAAAAATATCGAAAAGTGATGAGATTGTCTCAACAATCTCTTATAACTTGGTATCTTCGGATCATGCTCTACCTGTAAGAAAAGTAAATTACATGAATAATATAATATTATTAAAATATTTATATTCATGATATGACATGTAAAATAGAATTATGTATACCTCTAAAACTATTTTGGGTTTATAACAAAACATAAGTATCAAAGAAGGAAAATTTAGACAAATCATTTTTACTGATTTGGAAACTTTTGAAACATAATCCTCATTAAAGAAGGATCATAAAAAGGGTATGTGAATACCCAAAAATTTATGTAAAAGATAAATATAATAAAATAATGGTTATTACATACACCAAATAAAATTTAAGAGTTGTGAACATAAAATTTATCTCATGAAAATTAAAAGTGTTATGAAATCCCCTTACCTTGTGTCTTGACACTCTATGTACTTGCACAAGCTTCCTCTTAATCGGGTAACTCCTTTTGGTTTATTCCAAAAGGATTCCTTGATAAGATTTCTGCACAAAGGGAGGATTAATGGTTGATAGTATGATTTTGGGAGGCAATTTGGGTAGGTACTGGATGAACGTAAGGGGCTTGATAGGTGTGAGGAAGTGGTAGAGTGGTTGCCTTTTTATATTGAAGGGGGAGTGACACTTTTGAAAATACCAAAATGTATTCAATAATGGGTGGTATATATTACCTAAAGTTCCTAAAAAATTTAAAAAAATGGAGTAAAGGAGAATCATGGTTTAGAAAAACATCATCCACACAAAAAATATGTGCATTTTAATTATTTGGTTCCTTAACTTCTAAGATTCCCCATTTTTATCATTTTGGTTTTTTGTTAAAGTATATAGTTTTATAATGTAATTAATTAAACCATTAAGATTAAATTAAAGTGAGATTTATTATAAAATATAGATAAATTGAATTATTAACATTATATATAATTTATAAAAGTAAAATAACATATGTTTTGTAAATTAATTTTAAAACAATTGCATGAGATGTGCTAAAACGCTGCTTGAACCAATACTGTCTTAACAACATATTTACATAATAGGGGTAAAATTGTTAATTATAAAAGATTAATTATTCTATTAATATAACATATTCAATATATATTAACACTTACATGTAAATTGTCTGAATATAGGATTTTTATCAATTTTAAATCATTTTATAAGATTCATTAATATTAAAATAACAATAATATCAATTTTGAAATTATTTATTTAAAGTAACTTTAAAAAAATCAATATTATACTGGAATTAAAATATATTTAGTTTAAAGGTGTGTAATATGATATATTAATATACAAAAATAAATAAATACATTAATTCAATCAATTAACTTCACTTTTAATATTTATAGTATCGTTTATTTTAGTTAATATTTAACTAAATAATCATTATATTGATGTTTCTTAAGATTTTTAAGTACCTAAACCATCTATAAAAATTATTGATAATTTATTATGACAAAAATAACCCATATATATTTCAAAAGGATATATATAAGCAAGAATATGATATTTTTTCAATATCTCAAAGTCTTAAAAATGTTAAATGCAATTAAAGTTCCCTTTTTGTCTTTTTCCTTACATACCCATTTTTATAGAGAACTTCCATTTAATAAAATCAAAATAACCCATATATTTCCGAAAACAGTGGTTAAATGGTCAAATTTTCCAAAAACTATCTTTTGGACAAGTTTTCAAGTCATTTGGGTGCTTAATATTAAGGTTTAGTCCCTTATTAAGATTAACCGTACCTTAATCGCCGTAGTTAATTTTAATCACATTCACTAATCATTGTGGTCAAAAAATAAATTTTATCATGTTATACCAAAAATATATTAATAATTACATCTTTTTATGTTGTATTTTCAAAATTATAATCATATAAGTGAAAAAACTAAGATTAATCTAATCCTGTAGACGAGGTGAAATAATGGGTTTTTATAGTAGAAAAACGTTCAATGTTTGTTATGTTATTATATTAAATTTCAAATTAAAATTTATTATAATGAACACAATTGTATAAATAGATTTATAATTAATATAATGTGACTCTAAAACAAATATAAATTATAAATTATCCTTAATAATTATTTAAATGAAAATACTATTTTTAACTAAATTGTAGTAATTCTCACTATTCTTAAAAAAATAATGTCTCTCAGAAAAATCCAAAAAATCCACCCTAAAATAATTTCGATGTTAAGAATTTAAAAATGGAGTTTAATTTATCAAATTAAAATTTTAAATATTTCTAAAATTACTTTTATTTTTAGAAATATCTTATTCGAGAAAATTAATTTTTTAAACAGAAAAAGGACTTTTCCAAAAATCATATCGTTTTTTATCAATAAGTTTTATTTATTTGAAAAAATTATATATTTTTTGAAAATTATTTATTATCATTCCTATAATTATTTTTAATGGTTAGGTTATAATTATCTCATTTAATTAATTATATATATATATATATATAAAGTTGTTTCATAGAAACTTAGTGTTGCGTTCAACATATGCCAAGTTGGTGTTTCTTGGAGCGCAAACCAAGTTGGTATTGTGTATAGGGAATGAAAAGTTGGTATTACATGTGACTGTAATGTTTGACTTAGTGTTTAAATATATATATATAACTATTTCTAGTGTCATGTGAACGTAAAAATATTGGAAAGATAAATTAATTTGAAAGAAAATAATTCTAAAAATCTCAGGGTGTTATAGTAGCTATCTAAGGTTCAAGTATCTTTAAATGAAGATGTAAATGAGACTTAGATGGTCTGAGAAACCATGAAATTCTCTAACAGAATACAGTACCTCCACAGGCTCAGGGAAAATACTACCACTTCTAAATCTTGGTCGCGAGTCACGTAGTTCTGCTTGTGGGGCGTCAATGTACTCAACCCATATGGGATAACTACCTGCCACTGCATCTACAAGTAGCTGAGAACAACGTATGAGGAATCACAATAAACTATGTCCTTCATTCCATCATCAGGTAGTCTCAATATAGGATCACTCATCAGCCTCAACCTCAACTCCTAGAAGGCTCTCTGTTACTGGTCATTCCTGGTGAAACACTTACCTTTCTGCATCAGGGAAGTCAAAGGGGATTAAATCCTATAAAAGGCCATTAAAAATATCATTTAGTACCCTATAAATACAATAAGACTCCACACCTCTGACATACTCTTGTTTGGATCCCAACAAAGCAATGCATCAGTCTTCTATGGGTCCACAGCTAAACCATTCTCCGAAACGACTTGCCTTAGAAAGTGAACTTCATGAATCCAAAATTGGAACTTCAAGAGGTTTACATCAACTTGGTGTTCCTGAAGAAAATATAGGATTATTCTCATGTTCTCTTCATTCTACTCCTCTATCTCAGATTAGATAATTTTTTCATCAATGGAGACAACCAAAAACTGGTTCAAGTACTACGGGAAGACATGATTCATCAATTAAATAAACATAGAGGGGGAACTCATCACACCAAAGAGAATTACCAGGAACACATAGTGTCCATAGTGACATCAGAATTCCAGATTCTGAATATTATCCTTATAAACCCTCAACCAGGGGTAGAAAGACCTAAGATCAATCTTCCAGAACCATCTTGCACCTTGGAAATGGTCAAAGAGGTCATCAATCCTTGGAAATGAGTACTTGTTCTATATCATGGCCTAGTTCAGGTGATGATAATCCATGAAAAGACAAAAAAAAACCATTTTAATTTTTCACAAACAATGCTAAAGACACCAAGGGGTACACATTGGGCATGCTGAAACCCTTCTCTTGAAGGCCCTTCAACTATAAATGTATCTCCTAGAACATGGTATGGGCCATAAAGTATGCCACATAAGATATTGGAGTAGTATTGGGATGAAATTTGATACAAAAATCAATATCCCACATTATAGGTAGTCCCTGAACGTCCTTAGGGAATATGTCTATAAAATCCTCCATAACTGATGAAATCCAGATAAATGAAGATCTTGCTGCACTAAGTGTAATAATCACAAACTGATGGGTAATGGGACGTAACATCCTACTCATAAAATCCAATTATCTTCCCATGAGATATATCTTTCCCATAAAGGTGAATCTCATCCCATCAGTGTGAAGGAATCTAAATCATATACGATGATAGTTAATATGGTCTCAGAACATGGAAAACTAATCCATACCCAATATGATGTCATAGGGTTCCATCATGTTGATCAAAAGGTCCCATATATACCTCTCTCAAACAATTGGTAACTCGCACTGCCAAAATATAAAATATATAGAATAAGCATTACCTGCATGATCCAAAAGATGAATATTCTAGGATAGAACCTCAAAATGGGATCTCCATCTCTCACACCAGAATCATCGAGATGGAGGAATGAGTATAACCAATGTCTATTAACACAAGAGAAAGAGTATAAAATATACATATCATACCTCTGATCATCTCTTGTTCTGCGGGGTCATAATCCTCTAAATCCAGTAGCTATCTGCAGCCCCGACCACAAGCTCCCTGAGCCTAATGTGGGACTCCTAGTTGTGGTGGTGGAAGGATATCATAGCATCATCACTACAAAAAAAACATGGTTTAGCAGCGGTTTTGTGGCGGCGGTTCACAAAACCGCCGCTAAACCTTTTTCGGTGAAGGTTTCACGGCGGTTTTTAATAAACCGCTGCGAAACCCAAATTATTTTACACAGACGCCGACCCTTTCCCCCTTCCCCTTCGCGATCCCTAACCCTCGCGACTCTGCACCCCCCCGCGCTGCCGGTGACTCCCCACCCCCCGCGCTGCCGGCGACTCCTCACCCCCGCGCTCTCCGGCGAAACCTGCACCCCCCGGCGCCTTCCTTGACCACCGGTGACCCCCTCGACCACCGGTGACCCCCGCGACCCCCGCGCCCCCCGCGCCCCCCGCGCCCTCCGGCGACCCCGGCACCCCCCACGCCCCCCGCGGCCTTCGGCGACCCCCGCACCTGATTTGTGAGGTAATCTAATGACCTGATTTGTTTACATATTAGTGAATCGGGCTGCGGAATTGATATCATGATTATATGGTTCCTAGTCAGGGGGAAGTGATTTTTATTTATAGTTGTTGAATAATGGGGACTTCTATCTAAACACTAATACCACTAATTGAATGTAATCTTCTCTTTCCTAGGAATTTTACTCTCTATGGAACTTTAGTGGAATCTAGTATTGTGGATCATGGAGTGCGCTAAGACTATACACATACTTATCCTACTATACTAGTATAATATGGTGCTTGATATGTGGGGGTGTTTCTACCTACACTCCTAGTTGGATGACATTGTGAGATGTCCCTAGAACAATGGCCCCATCACTAATTGATAATTCATAATGATCAGAATTTAGTAAAAAATATAGATATATTTTTGTTTTATCGTAAAAAATAACCATGATGTACCATGGTATTATGAGATTATATATATATATATATACACGGACAAATCTTGCGATTTAAAATCAATGTACTCAATCATATGTGATAAAATTACCAATTTTTTATGTAACCAATGTCTCAGTATACTGAGTGAAGAAGCATGATGTCCATTTCTGGATGAATGGACATAATAGCTAGAACACAAACAGTTTGATCCCTAGACAAAATGCAACAATCAATACTAGTTGACCAAATTCTGTTAAATTCTAAATAAAACATTACCAGGTTAATAAATATTAACACCCTCTTTAGGTTCAACCACCTCGGATAACATTATATAACATCCCAACCCATTAGACCCCGAAGCTAGTGGATAACTGGTCCACCGCAACTCAAAGAACACCAATATAGGCCTGAGGCTTGAAACATGAACCAAAAATAATAATTACTATTGTAATATTTTTACTAATATATCATTATGCACACACCAATCCATATCTATTAAAAATGGCAGAGTTATAATATGTGAAGACATTGACCATTGTAGTAAAATTAAGGTTTTTAATAGTTTTTAGTTTGTAAAAAATATTATGGTAGTATAATATAAAAATTAATGTAAATATATTCATTCCCAACATGAAATGTTTTCTAAAAATAATAGAAACTATATACGAAAAAATATAATCAATCATGAATCACAATATCCAAGTCTCATCCACTGTACACAATTAAAGTCACAAAATAATCTCTAAACACCACCAAATATACCATAGTTTTATCTGACCTTTTTATAATACATGAACATTTTGTAAAATAACAATGAAAGGATGATTAGTCACATACCCATTATGACATCTAGAAAATTGAATTTGGATAAATAAAAGACATTATATAAGAATTCAGAACTGCATAGATAAATAATGAAATGGTCCCCAATAATAAATATATATGTAAAATGATGAATACCATAATAGAAAGACTGGGAATCTGTATCTATCCTACCAACCCAGGATGATGATTATTTTTATATCTTTAAAGATACATCGTTGATGACTAGTACCTCACTATTATATCCAAATAATTCATGAGGATGGATCCCACGTTTCCAATTCCCCACATGCCGATGGAGAGTAAACATAAAGGAAAGAGGACCCATTCTTGAGTGTGATGGTGGTGAATATATAGTACCTACACCCTAGTGTTATAGGGAGCACTCTCTCCAAGGATAGGGGACCCATGCCCTTGGGTGATTTGAGTGTACTGCTTCTCTATTTATATAATATGACTTGAAGTACCATTCTATATTGCACCAGGGTGTTGGTCCTATATCCATAAATATTGTATCCCCTTTCACACTAGGGTGTAGGTTCACAATAAACATTATGTAGAAATATATTATGTAATTCCTATAACCCTAGGAAGAGGGCCCTCCATCAAACAGGATGGTTCTCCCCAGGAACATGTTTTGTGGATCCACCATATACATTATGCTGAAACAAAGGAGGTAATACACTATTACACAATGTAGAGATTCCTCAATCCATGTTTGTTATGATCCATAAGATTATAGAAAATTAATGAGGTGTTGGTCCTCCTCAATAATTCCCTGAACAAATTAGCATGATACTGGGCATTGATGATATTTCATTAGAGAAGTTGTGAAACCATTATTTTGGACTGGTATTTGAGATAGATATAACCTTTCTCTCCTTTTCGGTTTTCATTGAAAAACATATCTCTTTATTGTTGGGTTAGTTTTTCGTCAATCTTTAGGCTCAGATGTCTAATATTAACATGTATTCTATTCCTCTTATATCGGGTTTGGATGCGGAAGGTTGGGTATATATGTGCTCAAACCTAATTGAGTTATTCCCACACATGTCATGTATATATAGATAATGTACAAATTAGTTGTGTATTATGTTGGGAAAAGGGATAATTGGGTTAATTTGACCTTACATGGTGGTCGGTGATTATAGATCAATAGTCGATCTCTCTATAATTCATTCGTTTCATATTATTGTCAGGATATGTAATATTTCCCTATTGGGTGTATATTTTTTCCATTTGTTTTAATATTACCTATTGTACTATTTTTTATTCTCTAAAGTAAATAACATGATAGAATGTAAATATTTAGTTTATTTTCTATTATTTTTATTATTATGAACATATTCATATATATGGTTGGGTGCATGCCTACATGTACATTATGAAGAGGCCTACCATTATAATTATTCATTCTCGTCACTCATCTTTAAAAAATGGCCTATGGTGGAAAGAATTGGGTTTTGGTGGCCTAGTCTTCCACCGTGAGGAGGTCATTACTGCGTCGAGTCTCAAAAAACCATAATGGGAAATAAAAACACATGGGTCATCAAAATAATGAAATATCTAAAAAATTATTTCAATTATGACAAATATACATGCCACCTTATCAACAACTACATGACTTAAATATTTCAAAATACCAACATATATTCCTACGATGTAGACATTGTTTTTGGGAGAGGCAGATAGATAGAGAAGGGAAAGGGGAATAAATTATATGGTTAGGAAGAAGTATATGTAACCAACACATCAAAAAGGTGATGCTAATGTCAAATAGGACATCATTTGATTATAAACTACTTGCATCAACCTTGGATAAATTCCTCTACAACATCATTCATGGCCATGGTTGGGGTCAAACATGTAGTATTATTTCCATTATGTATGACTACATTTGATGTTACCTTTACATTGTTCTTCATTTATTTTTGGATTTTTTGGTTAGATTTTGGAGATTATTTACACTGGATCATTGTATAAATCATCTGATCTGATAATAATTTTTCTCAAAACTAATATGAGATGTCCCAACATTATTATCTCATGCTATAACATGTCATTGGGTTAGAGTTACATCACCATTTATAATTTTTAAATAGTTTTAATTAAAAATAGATTAAGTTAAGTTAATTTGTTGATTGACTTGGTTCAACTTCATAGGTATTTTTTTTGGGATAAAGGTTGGAGTTCACCACAAACAATACATAAGTGGTTGGTTATTATATAGGTGTGATGAGGTGGGCTGGTGATTTTTAGTCAATTATTCCTTGTTGGTTTTAATTTAAATAAATTATAATTTTTATAATAAAATTATATAATTAACTATAAATTGTATATAATTATGTATTTGGTGTTGTGCCTTGAGATAGGTTCTAAAGATATGATTTCAGATTTAAAAAATCACAGAAAAGAGTTATAGGGTTGTTCTTAAAAAGTGAAAAAATAGAATTGATGTGAGTAGTCCTTCTGCATTTCCCATGTGTTTATGAATTTGATGTATGTATGTGTTTTACATTCTCACCACTATAGTGATCAAACCCTTTTAAAAAATTAATTTTTTTTATTAAAATAAAATTCTTATAAATGAGATTAATAATGTTTCAATGTCTAAGACAACCCTTGAATAAAAAACTGGTTCTTTATATGTCGATGGTTGAAGACATGATTATAAATGTCTGACTTGTAATACTCAAACCTAGAGAGGTGACACTTCGATGAATAAAGTGAACATAGTGGCCCTCTTTATAGTTGGTTGTGTATGAAACCATTGAGAAACATCATTCCTCTTAGAGGACATCTAAGGTCAAGCCTAAACAATCACATAATGTCTCAGGTTTAAAATGCATTATGATCAGTTTCGATCACACATCAATGTGGTGTTGTTTGAGGCAACATAAATGTGTGATCGATAGTGTTATGATAAGTGTGTAGCCCGATATTCTTATTGCTCCTCAATGAGGTGTTGACGCTGTCTCCTATGGACCAGACTTGTTCTATTGGTCTGAAGTGGTAAATGTGATCAATGAATCATCCTTATTATATTATGCATACTTTATGATCAATGGTTCATCTTTATTATATTATGTTTCTGTAATCTTACACTATCGTATATTTTTGTGTAGGCACATTGTGATATACATGGATAAAAGCTGGATCACATTACCAAGGAACACACCTCAATATGTTAAGGGTTTGAATGAGTTTTTAGATTTTGCAATTTCTAATCGATCTGTTGAAGGGAGAATAAGATTTCCATGTCCTAAATGTAAATTTAGAACATGGTTGAAGAGAGATGAAGTTTATGAACATTTAATACTGACGCAATTCCCTGATCAATATTTGTGTTGGATTTGGCATGGAGAATCAAACAATACAGAAAGATTGAGGACTGATGTTAATCCACAGAATGAGGTCCCATGTTTGTCGCCAATGGAAAATGAAATGCAAAACCTCATAAATGATGTATTCGGCACTGCAAGACACCACTATGAGCATCAAAACATATCCGAACAACCAGAAGATGATGCTACAAATTGCAACGTGACAAGTGATGTTTTTGAGACTGTAACACAAGCAGATCAAGATTGTAACATATCATTGGATCCTCCTATTGATTCTGTGGAGCCAAATGTAAGGGAAAACCTCAGTGAGGAAAATGCATTTCATGATTTAGTTGACGATGGAAATCAAGAGTTTTATAGTGGGTGTTTGAAATATTCAAAACTTTCAAGTAGACAGAATTGTAAGAAATGTTCTTCTTTTAGATGGCAGTCAAAGGGTAATGTTTGAAGTATGACTGAACATATTTTCATGGAGAAGAAGAAAAGGAACACACCTGCAAAAGTTTTGCGTTACTTTCATTTGTAGCCTCGATTGCAAAGATTATTCATGTCATCAAAAACCGCTGAACACATGAAGTGGCATGCTGTAGATAATAAAAATGATGGGTTAATGAGACATCCATGAGATTCCCAATTGTGGAAGACATTTGATTCATTACATCCATATTTCTCATCTGATCCTAGGAATGTTCGATTGGGATTGGCTGTAGATGGATTCAACCCATTTGGGACTTTGAGTACGAGTTATAGCATTTGGCCAGTTGTTTTGATCCCTTATAATTTGCCTCCGTGGATGTGTATGCAACAAAAATCTTTTATCATTTCGATGATTATTCCTGGAAAACAAATGCCTGGAAATGATATTGATGTATACCTGCAGCCTTTGATTGAAGAATTGCAGGAGTTATGGAGCAATGGTGTTGAGACATTTGATGTTTCTTCTAAAACAATGTTCAAAATGCATGCTGCTTTACTGTGGACCATTAGTGACTTCCATGGGCTTGGGAATTTATCTGGTTGGAACACTTATATGGGTTTGGCTTGTCCCATTTGTAACATTGATTTCGAGCCCAAACGGATACCTCACAGTAAAAAATGGAGCTTCTTGTGCCATCGAAGATTTCTTGATGCATCTCATAGATTTCGGCTGAACAAATCAAAATTTAATGGTTCCATTGATCGTAGACCACCTCCAAAGTTGTTAACCGGTTCTGAAATATTGACACAGCTTGAAAATGTTACAATAGAATTTGGGAGGGTTCATCATTTTAATGATAGCGGAAAACGAGTGCGAAGTGCATCGTCAAGTGAAATTAGAACCCAACAATGGAAGAAAAAAAGTATATTCTTCAAACTTCCGTATTGGGAATTTAATTCTTTGCGCCACAATCTTGATGTGATGAATACTGAGAAGAATGTATGTGATAATTTGATTTTCACATTACTTAATGAGCATGGAAAGTCGAAGTATCATTTCAATGCTCGCAAAGACTTACAAGTAATGAACATAAAACGTGATCTCTGGCCAGATGAGAATGAAAAGTATGCTCCGTCCATTTTTTCAATGAAAAATAGGGATAAAGATACGTTCCTTCAAATTTTAAAGAATGTGAAGGTCTCTGATGGGTATTCGAGTAACATCTCGAGGTGTGTTGACTTGAAGAATCGTAAGTTATATGGATTGAAAAGTCACGATTCACATATTTTGTTACAACAGTTACTACCATTGGCATTGCGTACATTATTACCTGAAAAAGTTACTGCTGTTGTACTCCAATTCTGCACATTTTTCAGGCAATTATGTGAGAAAGCTCTACATCCATTTCAGCTTGACAACCTACAAGAGAGGTTTGTATTAACCCTTTGTGCAATGGAGATGATCTTTCCTCCATCGTTTTTTACTGTCATGATGCATTTAACTGTGCATTTGGTTGACGAAGCTAAATTTGGAGGCCCCGTTCATTATCGATGGATGTATCCAATTGAGAGGTATTTTATTTATATGTTTCCAGTTAAGTAAACAATTTTTTTCATTTAAATAAATGCATAATATTATTATTTTTTTTCACAGATATCTTGGGCATTTGAAAGCATACGTGAGAAATAAAGCTCAACCAGAAGGCTATATTGCTGAAGGCTATTTGGCCGAGGAGTGTCTCACCTTTTGTTCCAGATATTTGGATGATATTGAGACAAGATTTAATCGATTTGGACGTGTTGAAGACACATCAACTCATTCTCAAATGCATCAGAAATCAAAAATATTTCCTGCTATTGGCCGATCAGTTGGGAGGACCTCATACGCGACACTAACAGAATTGGAATTATTACAGGCACATAGATATGTGCTGCTGAATAGTGAAATTGCAGATCCATTTATTGAAGATTTGAGGATACAAACAAAGAGACGAATGAGAGGCCGAACATGAAATGAAAAAGATATAACGAAAGCTGTGAATAAAGAGCTGGTAGAATGGTTTGCACGACGTGTAAGTTTATAAATATTTCAATAAATACGAATATTAGTTTGACACATACAATTTGAAAATATATTAATTTTTTTTTTCAGATCATGAATACTGATACTCGAGCAGACTTGTCTGAAGATTTGAAGTTTCTTGCTAGAGGTCCTATAAAACAAGTTAGAAAGTTCGGCGCTTATAATGTGAATGGTTTTAGATTTCGTACAGTCGATCGAGAAGTGGGTTTGAAAACACAGAATAGTGGTATATTTACAATTGCTGAAGTGGAATACTATGGAAAGCTTCAAGATATTATTGAATTAAACTACCACGAGCATTTTTCTGTTGTTTTATTCAAATGCAAATGGGTTGATATTATCAGAGGTGTTAAAAGAGATTCCTTTCAATTTACTTCTGTAAACTTCTATCGCTTGATGGATGTTGGTGATCGTGAACTGCATGATCCATATATCTTAGCATCGCAGGAAAAAATGGTATATTATTTGAATGATGTTTTGGATGAAGGGTGGAGTGTAGTTACTCACGTAATACAAAGATATTTGTATGATATGGGTGATGAAGTGGAAGATTTGACCTCTGCCATTGAATTTCATCAACAACAGGAAGCAGAATTATTTGTCCATCATGATATTGAAAATATTAGTCTAGCAAGGATGAATGAAGTTGATGAAGCAATGGAGCTGTAAACCGACATGATTGAAGGGGAAAATGATTGTATGTACAATTATTTATTCATTCAACAACCACTTGTTTCATTTCTGTAGTCATTCATTATCATTGTTATATATATTTTGTTTGTTAGTACTGGGCATCTATTATCATTTTTAATTTTTTTTTCTGCATAATTTTTTTGAAATATATATTCTGAACTTAATTTTATTTGATTAAATGACAGGAATTCCAAGGAAGAAGCGGTACACCATTCCTTCTACTTCTGCGACAGATGACGATCCGTCTGTCCCCACGACATCTGAGGCAGCAACTGCCTACATCCCTACATCATCTCCCCCTACACCATCTCTGACACCATCAGTGGATGCCTCATTAGAGGATGAGTCATCGCCTCCCCCTACAGGAGCCTCAACAGTGGGGCAGTGACACGCCCCTTCCAGTTCATCACATACATTCTGGAGGGTCACAGTCATAGGTACAAATTTTAATTAAATAAATTTATTGCATTTTGTTTATAGTAATTCTTTGCTGATTTCAGATGAAAACAATGCAACCATGGAAAAACACATAAAAAGTTATGATGTTTGGAACATGCATGGCGAGAAGATAGTGGTGCCATTTGATTCTTATGGGGTCCCGACGGATGACGCTGCAGGTTTACTTGGTCAGATTATAGGTCAGCTGGCAGCAGAGCCCATTTCCCTGCCTATTTCATATGATGATTGGAGGCATATGCCTCCAAACTGGAAAAATGAAGTTTATGATTCTTAGATAAAGGTAATTTTATTACTTTATGGTTTAATTGAATGGCATGTTACTAATATATTCAAAATGAATTTCTGTATACAGATGTTCTTCCACTTTACCGTTGCTGATGTGATAGCACGGAAGTGGACATTGAAAAATCTTGGAAAAAAATGGAAAGATTTCAAATGGAGGTTGTGGTGTGGTGTCAACGATACTTCGTTGACCTTGCAGTAGATGTATGAGATGCCACCCAGTGGGGTACCGAAAGAACAGTGGAAGGTTTTTGTCGATATACATCGTGATGAGAAGCGGATGGTATTGAAATATATATTGTTATATTATCCTCATTTTACATTTATACATGTAAATGAAGAGGAGATAGACATTGAATACAATACTGTTAAATTGAATTTTATTTATTTCAGGATCTCTCAAGACAGAATGCTTCAAACCGGGCAAATCAGGTCATCCCGCACACTGTGGGTTCAAAAAGCTTTTCAAGAAGCCGAATTCCATTGGTAATATTTTAATTAGTTTAGATATTTATAAGATAATATTATCTATTTAACATATTTAATTGTTGATTTATCTTTGTTTAATGCAGTCACAGAGTTTAGGGCATGACGCATCCCGAACAGAACTGTGGATGGATGTTCATAAAAAAATAGATGGAAGTTTTGTTAATGAACCTGCCAGAGAAGTTGGGGTATGAAGTCAATTGTTTATTATAATAACTTATTATCAGTTTTTACTGTGTTAATATATATTGATATTTGATTTATAGGTAAAAATTAAAGAAATATGGGATGCCAATCCTGGGCAATCCTACTCAGTCTCCCAGGATGACCTGGTTGGTAAAGTCCTTGGGAAGGAGCATCCTGGTAGAGTGCGCGGGATGGGTTTGGGACCTGTACCATCTGAGGTCTTTCGCATGCCATCAGGGATTTCGGCTACATCTACTCCTGCTTATAGTCATTTCATACCTAAAGATGCTCAGAGGGAGATGTCTTCTCTACAAAACACAGTTCACCAGCAGGGGGATCAGATATCTGCTTTGCAGAAAGAGTTTCTTGAAATACATCAGTATATGAGCAGATATGCCCCCGGTGGTAGTGCATCGGGTAGTGGTGAGCATGTAAATCACAAAAAAATCAAAATCATTTATTTTGAAAAATTTTATTGGTTTTAAGTTTTATTATAAATATGCAACAATATTTAATTTTCAATATAATGTTCTTACAGGTGGCAGCAGGTGGTGGAGATGAAGGTGGAGAGGGTGACGATGCAGCATCAGATGATGAGTAGTAGTATTGTTGATGTGTTGAACAAGTATGATAACGGTTGGATTGTATATGTAACATTTATGGCACATAGTTTCCAACAAACATTTCCATATATGTAACCCATATTAATACCATTTCTACTATATAACAGCATTCGGGTAGCCCCATTGTGTAAGCTCGATTCATAAATGGATTCGGTGTTCTGACATGCTGGTCGAGTTAGTTTCATCTTTTATGTCAAATGTTATGGAGTTTGTGAGTGTGAATCAGATAAGTGTCACATGTGCGATTAAGGTGAATCTAACCTAGTTCTCTTATGAGAAGTTGGTCTATTTATTCTTTTCATGACTAGGACACTCCTAATTTGGGGAACATTGTGTCAGATATAGTAAAAATGTCCTTCTAGGTAGTAGAAGTGATGGAAGTGTCTTAGAGGTGATGGAAGTGTCTCCAATCTTCTGATAATATTTATACTCTATTAGTGTACTCTTGCTTAGCAATGAGCATTTCCCCTATCTTTACGTCATCCTCGATGCACTAAGAGAGCATCAGTTATATGTTGGGTCGAAAATGTCTTCTGAGAAAGATTTCATGACTAGTTTTAGTTAGGCTGATTGGCATTTGACTGTTTCTTTATAGAAAGGTCCCTATTATGGCCTCAGAAGTATTTAGGATTTCCCAATTAGAGGAAAAATTCCAATATTATCATTGGAAATCTTTGGATATTCTTTATAGGAAATTACAATGGTGGAGAATACTATGGTTCATAATTTTCCGTTAATGTTAAAACCTATGGTGGGGAGCACCATCGGTTGGATGCTTAAAGGGATGACGATGTGATCATTTATCTAGTTGAACGGGCCTAGCTAAGCACCAAAAATATCAAGTTTGGGTGGTATGATATGTGCACACAGTTTGTCTAAAACTATGCGAACCTGTAGTAGAAAACCATGCGGCTGGAGTAGGTGAGAAGAAGTGCCCCACACGGGCTGCACACCGTTTTCCAAACTGTGTTCCTAGCTCACATGGTTCGTGCCACTTAGGCATTATTATCACACAATTAATTACACATTTGTCACATGGTTAGGGTAACCTATGTGGGGAAACCATTTGAGGTAGGATTCCTAAGTAGTGGGAGTCTCACGGTTGGTGTACAGTTTGGAAATTCATATAGCCAAACCATGTGAACTATTATTAAGGGTGAAATTACCATTTTCCATTAATAGGTTAAATGTTTTAACTCCCTTTATTTCCTCCTCCTTCTTCTCCAGCATTCACAGCTCCCTCCTCTATGGGTTTCTCCACCTCCCTCCATTAGGATTTGATGGTTCTCCTTCATCCATCATCAGATTTTATCACCATCGATCCCTAATTTATCAAGGTACAATATCTTTTCCCCTATTTTCAGGGTGGATGTATGTTTCTTAGATTTCTTCCCTTAGGGATTTTAGTTATTTTATTTATTCATGTACTAATGTGTATCATGCTACCTTCTATATGTATACTATTTTTTAGTTTTTTATCTTCATCTGGACATGAATTCATGGTTGTAAATTGGCATTGGCCTTTTATATTTAGTTTATATCATCCAATGCTTTGTCTTTCATTTATTGTTGATTTAATTATTTTATGTTGTTTCTCTATTTATTATACCGCTATTCTATACTACCAAGAAGGGGGTCGAGATCCCCATGAAACCTAGGTGATCTCAATATTCTGGTTTGATTTATTTTTCAGGGCAGTGGTGTAGTAGAACCAAAATCATTTTTTTCCAGTTCAGCATTTAGCGGCCGTTTTAACCGCCGCTAAATATATTACGTTTATATTTAGCGGAGGTTTTTACCGCCGCAAAATAGGCGCATCAAACGGCATAAGTTTGCGGCGGTTAAAACTGCCTCGAATAAAAAAGTGTGGCATACCCATAAAACCGCTGCTAAATGGAGAGAAACCGCCGGGAAATGAGGCATCTACGACATATTTTTTAAACCTCCGCGAAATAGAAAAAACCGCCGCTAAAAGATTGCCGACACCAAGTTTAGCGGCGGTTTAAACCACCGCTAAATGGGGAAAACCGCCGCTAAGGGATGCTTTTGTTGTAGTGCATCCACCCCCAGAAACTCCTCCTATTACTATGCCTCATCTATCTTCCTGGGGGTATCCCTGCCCTCTATTGGGAGATCCCTGATCACAGTGTAGTAACTACTATGAATATCCATCAGCTACCTATCTTCAATCCTCAGTATGTCTGGTTAGGCAGTCACATGCCATGTGACCTCACCCATCACAAGCAAGAAACCACAACTCTTTTGGATTCCCTGGTCCTCTACTATGTACCTGACCACAAGCCTGAGCCAGATCATGGGGTGGTCACCTACATTGAGATCTCGTTGGGTGATTCCTGGTAGATTCTGTAGAAGGTTCAGCCCTATAACCTCCACTACTAGCTCAAGCTGCCAAAAATCCCTCCAAAAATAATCTATATTTTACTAGTTTCTCCTCCAACACCCTGACATAGGTGGGGACGCACAAGGGAACCATGCTGGCATGAATCTCTCTACGGAGTCCATGCACAAAATTCAAGGCTCATAAGTAGTCATCCTGAATCATGTTGAGGGATCACCAAGTACAGTATGTAAACCTCATTGCACAATCAGGCATTTTCATCTCTCTCTACTATAGCTCCATAAGCTCCTGAATCTGAACTTCATGAAAACAAGAGGGGTAGTTCTCCTCACGGAACATCTTCCAGAAGTTAGTCCATGAGAGTATTGAATTATCATTTATCTAATTAATAAGACTCCACCAACACCCATATTCTCCATGAAAAATGATATAAATCAACATGGAGACCTGATATATTTATTTTTGTATAATTATAATGATTTAACCACCAACAATAGCTAATCCTTTAATTCCTATGGATCACACTCTTCATGGAACCTCAGTGGCCTCTGGCACTAGAACTCGTGGTGTGTTCTAATCCTACAAAAATCCTTAGCTTGGTCTTCTGGGACGATATGATTCTCAAATGGTGTAGGTACTACTACCTTCCAACCTGACAGAATATGCTCACAAGATGGACCTTAAGATGACACCTCATCTTTCATTGGATCGTCATCATGATCCAGAACTGGTATCCTAGTTGGATATCATCACAGAGGCATCATGAATTTTAATCAAGATGTAACAAGGTTTGAAGATCATATATATATAATAATGGGGATATGACTCAAGAAGGACAATAAAATACTCAATCCTATATGATTCATGTAACATTGATCCTTGTAACCACTGTATCATTATTCCAAGTCTAAAAGAAGGTAGTCAAGGTCCCAGTGAATGGATAAATTGGCCTCCTATACCATCACTGGATTTATTTTCCTGAGAGTCTCACTAGAAACACATTGAAAATGTTTCACGAATCCAAAAAAAATCCTCATAAGGGGAATACTTCAGAACAAATCCTAATAAATGAACTGCATTGATACCAATCTGTCACGACCCAACCTAACTGGGGCATGAGCCAAAATTACACCAAGCCCACCTACATAGACCAGGGGGTGGCAACAAGAACCAAAATTCATATCCTAAATAGGATGAATTTTTCTAATGTACTTATACAAACCCAATCAACCATACAAATAAGGAAGTGTAGAGGAATAAAAATAAAAAGTTACAACAACTAGAAAGTAAACCAAGAATGAAAAACCTCTTGGGTGTATAAGAGTATGGTAGTGAAAAATGAAAAGTAAAGGAAAAAATTATACACTAAAAAAGAAAGATGTACCAACCTAACAAAACTAGAAAGTAAACCACTAAGAGACCTCAGATCCTGATCCCTAAGCTATGACCATCATATGTGGTCCAAAGAAACCAGTATCCCTATTCTAATCTCAGGACCCATTCCATATCTGATAGGGGAGTTCTAATTGGTATGTAGAGGATCTGAACCCATGATGATGATTGGTTCCACTCTATTGGTCTACGATCCACACCCTAGTACAATGGGGGGAGGGGTTCCAATCTAAAGTATCTAGGACTCGTGCCCTATCCAATGGGGTGGGGGTGGGGTTTTAATTGGTTGATAGAGGACCCACACTCAAACTGATGGGTGGTTCCACTCTTTAGGAATTCTTTGGTAATAATTCATGATCACTTTTTTCATCTGACTTCACCTCAATAAGAATAATTCCTTTAACATCTTACATCATATCCCAAACCCACAACTGAGGGAACCATCACATTCTATGAAAAAGAACTCACAAGACATGTTACTCGTAGGAAAAAATCTAAGTTCAAATAAAGGATAAATGAGAGCATAATGTTTCATAAAAAATAATTAAGGGGTACATGACATGTGAGGGGACCCACAGGGCTTGTAGTCCCACTCCATCACCCGGATATGTCCCTGTAGGTACATGAAGCTCAAATTATGTTGTTATAAAAGAAATTTAGGGGGACTATACGGAATTCCCATGCCACTAAGGGTCCCAACTGTGTTCTTGTCTATGTTTTTGTATCCATCCCATGTTTGTGTACTCATGCTATGTCTGTTCACTCAGAACATGTCATGTTTCAGGCCATGTTTGTGTACTCCAATACATGGAATGACTCTGACAGTGTCTTCCTACATGGGGTCCAAACCATGTTCTTATCCACACGGCCCATCCACCCTGGGTAGCAGTTCATGGTTTGTAGGAGGGATACACAACATTCCATCCTTATAAATTCCCAAAACGTTTTCCAGAAATGCATAGGGACCGACACACTATGTGTTCATGAAACTACACAGCGTGTAGTCAAGATTTTTCTAGAAATCTA
This sequence comes from Viscum album, assembly GCA_963277665.1. Classification (NCBI taxonomy): domain Eukaryota; kingdom Viridiplantae; phylum Streptophyta; class Magnoliopsida; order Santalales; family Viscaceae; genus Viscum; species Viscum album. The sequence goes on from OY728166.1 coordinate 190,128,763, forward strand.
GATCTATTCTCTCTGTGCTAGATCTAATGTCTCTACCCACATATCCAACATTGTCCTCACCAAAAATAGTATATTTATATATAGATGGAAGATTCTTGTCATCCAATGGTCTGAAAACCTAATCCTATAGATTCAAATGGCCCACAATGCACCACACATGCAATGGGTTCCTATGAATTTTATGATTTGGAATAAAATAATTAAAAGGATATCCAGAAACTCACAATCCATAAGAAAACATCCATGGTTTATTGATCTATCCCTTTCATGTTGATTTTTCATGATTCTAGGGGTCTGGTTAGGATGGGTACTACCCGAAAATGTCGAACCAGGATCACATAGTCCAACTAGTGAATAACATGAAGAAATTGTGATAGAAAAGAACAATAATAAATTATTATCGATCATTGCCAAGAATTATTGGACACCTATCAGGAATTGGAATATCTAAGGTTATAATGTCATTGAATAATCAAATTATTCAGTACATATGATCATGAAAAGGATCAATAATTGTAAAAAATCATAAATGGTTTGATTTTACTCATTGAATTTAATAACAATGGATAACATATATAGTTTGATGAGTCCTACATAGAGATAAGAGGATTCATCCTCATTGAAATTTCTCTCTAATGAATGTTATAAGTTGTAGCGTTCATTTTACTATGATTTTCTTTGATCCAGTTATTTATGATCATTGGAAGTAGATTTTCTAATAGAAAGAGAGGAATAAGAATCTCTTAATAGTCCTAGGGTTATGAGGCTAACCCTTGGCAAATATCCATACTGGTATTCTTATAGGAGTCTGATTGGGTTAAATAAATGAAATAAATTTAATTAATTAATCAACTGAAAGGACCTACAGTGGGATAGATATCCAAAATCCCCATGCCTACCCATTTTAGGTCGTGGATAGTGTACAAAATCAATTCTAGACTCAATTGTGATATCAAATTTACAATCCAATTTTTTTGTGAGTTATCCCATTTTATTTAACAATCTTCATGAACATAATATAAAATATATTTAATATTTTTATAAAATTAATTCTGGGAACACCAGGCCTCAGAATCATACATAGTCTCTGCACCTGGGTTTGAATATATATATATATATATACATATATATTTCAATGTTTGATAAGGAAACCACTGAGTCTCTACAATGAAGGGGTGCTATGATTTGAATCCCTTCATCTCATCTACAAAAAATGGAAATTTGATATATGGTATAGTCTACTTGGAACGAAGCTTATAGGTATAGGATTCATTCATGAGGAAAAATAACATTTTACCTCCCACTCAAAATATCATTTTATAGATGAGTTTATCATTGAAATATCTGGCCTTTAATTTTTTATAATAGGATGTTCTTGTATGATTCCCTACTTAGTATCTCAAGTTCCATCATCTATAGCTTCCTCTGTTTTCTAACCATTCCAAAATATATGTTAGCTCTCTTGATAACTAGAAAGTATTTTTGATATGAATCGATGGGGAAATAATATTTCTCTCCATAAACTATTATATAAGGGTACATATATAGGAGAGTTTTTTTATGTAGTCATTTATTCCCATAGTGTATATTCAATATTTTTATTATAGTCATTTTAGTTAGGTTTCACGGTCTTTTCTGAAATCCTCTTAGCCTATCTATTGGAGACTCGACCTGCCCATTTTTATGGGGGTGATATATAATTGTGGTATTGTGGTGTAATCTATAATTCATCATAAGGGTTCCATGTTATTGTTATATTAGTATATTCCATGGTCACTGATTATGGATCAAGGAACCTAAAATCTACAAAACAATGTTTTATTCTAGAAACTCAATAATAATTTTGGAATCATTAGTTTGGGTTTATTTTTCTTTAATCTAATTATAAAAATAATATATAACTAGAAGAATGTAAGAAAATCAAAAAATATAGTAAATGGGACCATGAAATATAATCCCCACACATTAAATACTTCATAATAAATTAAGGATTATTTGGTGAATTTTATGAATTTTGGAAACTCCATTGGTAAGTGTATAGTTTTGTTATGATTTACATGTTTTATGTGACTCTTAATAAATTTAGGGCAAAAATAAAATGACTTTTAAAATGATACTAGATGTTTTATGAGGTAAACAATGGCCTCCACATGTTATTGTATTGAGAAATAAATAATATATTTAATTTCTTCCTTAAGGATACACCACATAACCACTTTTTCTTAAAAAATACTCCATAAATATGGTTCTTCTTATAAATAATAATTTTATCGATATTTTAATTTAAAATCTTGATTCTTAGTAAATAAGGGGGTACCTTTTTGTGACTATAAAATTGACTGAATCATCATAACATGGTATTAGGTGACTTTTTATAGTTTCTCAAGAGAAAGTCATCCAAATTTGTTTTAGTGGGAGGTTCTACCTCGTATGTTTGAGGTAATATACTCATGTGGTCATAAATTATATTTTCAGAAGCCTTTTTATCCTTGATATCCATGTCAAACTATTTCTATAAAAAATACACTTCCTAACCTCAGATTTTCTTTATATTTGCTTATCAAATACCAGAGTGTTGTGGGTGACCATAATTGTTTTTGGAAAATAGAACTCTAATATATTTGTCTGAAGAATCACATAGTATCATAAATGGTTCTTTCTAGTTAGGTGGGTAGATTCTGTGTCCCATTTCAAGACTCATTTTTAGCTTATCCAAAGATATAATTCTTGAAAAATCTAATTCTTATTCATTATTGATCTTTAGTAGGGAAATTAGGGGAAAATTAAGCAAACTAAAGACCCTAATAAGGATTATATCACACCGAGCAAGACCAAGATTCCTCTAAATTTAATTATTTAGAAATTAATAATTAAAAGGATATAGAAAAACATAAAATATGAGAAAAAATACCTGGTTTGATTATCTTCCCCTTTCAAGTAGATTTTTCCCAATTTTTGAGGTTTGATTGGGCTAGGTACTGCCCGAAAATGTCGAACCGGAACCATAGAGTCCAACCAGTGAAGCATGTAAAGAAATTATGAGAGAAATGCACAAAAATAGAGGTTTATCAATCACTAGAAGGTGTTATTATCCAATGATCAAGAATAGGATTATTTAGGGTTAGAAAATAGTTGAATAATCAAATTAATCGGTACATATGAGGATGAAAAGGATCAACAATTGGCATAAATCAAAAGAGATATGATTTGTCTTAATTGATTCAATATAAATGGTATAAATCCATAGTTTGATGAGTCCTAAGTAGATATTGTATCATTAGTATTCAAATAACAAGCTCACTAATTAATTGAAGATGTATTTGCATTTAATTCACTCCAATTTTCTCCGATCTAGAGATTCATCGATGTTGGAAGTTGATCCTCCAACAAGAAGGAGAGGAAGAAAAGTCACTTGACGGTCCCAACATTATGAGGCTAACCCTAATAAAATTTCCACAGTAGTATTTTTATAGGATTCTGATTAATTAGATTTAATTAATTTAATTAATTTAATTAATTATCCAACTGAACGGACCTCTAGCGAGTGAGATATCTAAAGGCCCAGCGCTAAACCATTTTAGGTCATTCCTATGGTAAAAAATGCCTTCCCAAATCAACTGTGGAATTAGATTTATGATCCGAGATTCTTTTTAATATTTTTCCAATTTTCATTATGAAAATTCATGCATATAATATAAAATATATTTAATATTTTAATAAAATAAATTCTGGGCACAGCTGGCTTCAGAATCGAATGCCTTCATATTTATTGGGTCCAAAAATATATATATAAATATTTCAATGTCTGAAAAGGAAAAAATTGGGTCTCTACAATGAAGGTGTTTTGTGATTAGAATCCCTTGATCTCAACTGTACAAAATGGGAATTTTTTTAGTTACTACATATGTTCCATTCCACTTGGAACAAATATTATAAGAATAATATTCATTCGAGAGGAAAATAATATCATTTTTCCTCCCACTTAAAATATAATTTTATAGATTATTTTATCATGGAAATATCTAGCCTTCTATTTTTTACAACATAGTGTTCTTGTATGCTTCCCTCCTCAGTAGATGAAATTCCATTATCAATAGATTCCTCAATTCTCTAACCTTTCCAAACTGCATGTTTACCCTCTTGAGAACCTGATAGGATTTTTGATTCAAATCTATAGGAAAATAATAGTGCTCTTAATAAATTATTCTATAAGGGGACATACAAAGGGTATTATTGTAAGTAGTCCTATATGCCCACAATGTATCTTCAAGATTTTAATTCCAGACATTTCCATTAGGTTTCACTATCTTTTCCAAAATCCTATTAGCCTCTCTATTGGAGGCCCGACCTTCCCATTTTTATGGGGTTGATTTGTATTTTTGGTATTGTGGTGTACTATATACTTCATCATAAGGGTTTCATGTTCTTATTACAAAAGTGTGTGTCTTGGTCACTAATTATGGATCAAGGAAGTTGAAATCTACAAAACAATGTTAGATTTTAGAAACTCAATTATAATTTTGGAATAATTAATTATTGTTTATGTTTCTTTAATTCTCTAAGAAACATAATACATAACTAGATAAAATGTATGAAAGTCCAAAAAATATAGGAATTGGGCCCATGAAATCTAATCACCACACATTAAATTCTTCATAAAAAATTAAGGGTTATTGGAAGAATTTCATGTATTTTGGAAACTCAATTCCCATGTTTATAGTTTGTTTATGATTTAAAAAAATTATTTGTGTATTTAAAAATTTAGGGATAGAATAAAATGGCTTCTAAAAAATTATTTGATATTCTATGAGGTGAAAAATGGCCTCCAAATGATACTGTTTTGAAAAAAGAAAAGACATATTTAATTTTTTCCTCATGGATACACCTCCCAATCCCTTGGTCATTAAAAATATTCTGTAAATATGGTTCTTCCTAGAAAGAATAATTTGAAAGATATTTTAATTTAAAATTTTGATTCTTAGTAAATAAGGGGGTACCTTTGATATGACTAGAAAATTTACCAAATCATCATACCATTGTATTGGTTGAATTTATACAGTTTCTCAGGATATAATCATCCAAATTTGTTTCAGTGGGTGGTTGTACCTCATAAGTGTGAGGTAATATAATCATGTGGTAAAAACTTTATTTTCACAAGCCTTCTTGTCCTTGATCTCCATGTCAAACTATTTTAGTAAAAACTTCCACCTTACTAAACTCATTTTTTTATCTTTGTTGATCAAATACTCGAGTGTTGTGGGAGACCATTATTTTTTTTGTGAATGAACAACTCCAATATATTTGTCTAAATAATCCCACATTATCATAAATGGTTTATTATAGTTAGGTGGGTAGATTATGTGTCCCATGTCTATGCTCACTTTGATGTTATAAAAATATTTCATGCATAAAAAATACAATTATTATTCATTATTGTTCTTTTGTAGGCCAGTTAGGAGAACATAAAACTTACTAAATACCCCAATAAACCTTTTTAATGTGAAGTATGGACTAAACAGTATCTAATGTCTCTCACTAAGGTGGAGTAAGTAAGTTTAGAAATAATTTTAATTTTTCACTTGTCCACATCAATCCCATCTTTGTAAATTATGTGGTGTAAAAAATATCATTTCTCCACTATAAAATATATTTCTTCAAAGTTTAAAACCCCTTTTTTCACAAATACCCTAAAAATACATCAATTAAATAGTAGTGAACTTTTCCATGAAGCCTCTCTAACATTTGATCTATTATAGGGATGAGGAATTGGTATTTTTTGGTCACTTATTTTGTTTCCAATAGTCAATGAAAAATATATAACTACTCTAAATCATTACGGAAACTAACCCATTTTTCTTACTGTTTAAAATTATATATTTAGTTTTATATAGGAAAATTTGAATAAGACTCACCCATTAGGTTTTTTTGATTGGGTAAATGATTATAACTCCTAAAATACTATATACTACCTTTTTATTAACTCTCATGTGGGTTAGGTTGATATTTTTTGTGGCTGTATTACTAGTTTGGACTCACTTTATAGAATAATACTATGTATAAAGGTGATGGGGATAATACCTTGTACATATTCTATGTCTAGTATATGGACCTAGAATTTTGTTTCATTATTTCTAGAATTTGGTGTTATTAATTGTGCTATAAATTATTTGAAATTAGGACTATCAGTTTCACATTTTCCTTAAGGAAAGAATATTCCTTGTTTAAGGTGAGCATATTAAATTACACTTCAGCGGGTTATTATAGCGAGGATTTAAACTCAGTATTCTGTATATTAGAAACCTGCACGTATAAGAAAAAGTATCAGCGATAGTTGAGTAAATAATCAAAATAATTTTAATCAAATCTTAAAATCTTTCATCACAAAAAATAGATTCCATATTAAATTCACTTTCAAAATTAGATTTATTATATAAATCATGCATTTCCAAATCTTGACCAAATTAAATTATGTCCTCAAACATTTCAATATGTTCCTAAGAAAAATAGGCCAATTCAAAACAGTTCAATATAAACATATATTTCTGACCATTGGGGGCATTTCATTGAATCTATAATGTTAATGTTTATTTGTTTTTATCATAAAGTAATTATATTGGTTCCTTAATTAAAATTTATTATTATTTTAGTAGTATAAAGAAATATCCTACCTAAGATATTGGAATAATGAACTTTTCCCTTTTCTTACTTCATGTTCATAATGTACAAATCACCATGGAATAAAAATCCTTTTATTCTAACATGAAGATCCTATATAACTCCAACTAGGAAGGATATGGCTTAGTCAGAAATTTTTAAAACTAGTTGGGAAATTTAGAGGTATAACATCTATAGGGAAGAATATATTTAACAATTTATTACATTTATTTATTCTCTAAAAGTAAACAAATAATTTGAAAATGTGAGTTCTCTTATGGTTTGAGGGATAGAGAATGTACTTGGGTCTTGGAATTTTATTGGTAATTTTATTTTAATAGGGGAAAATATAGTTATTCCTAAATTTACTATTTCATTTACTTGAAATATTCTCTTCTTAATGACTATTTATTTAAGGAAATGTTCACACCTTAGGATTTTGTGGATGTAATCCAATAAAGGGTTATCGATCTATACTCTTTTGAATATTTCTGAAATTTCTTTTTTTAATGTTTCTCTAAAGGTTTTCTTGGGAGGTTTAATAATTACTATGAATGGAGGTTGGGGATGATTTAATTTCTCCATTTTAGCTTTTCCCTTGTCCCTCTTAAATTTAGGTATCTCCACAGATACTTCTTTTTTAGGGAAAAATTCTTCAGGTTCATTAATTTATCCACTTTTAACTATGGCTTGAGAAGGTGGTTCTTCATTATTTCCTAGTTTATTACCACTTATTAAGGAAATGGAACTAACATTAACATTTTTGTTAGATGTTTAATGAGTAGGAATTGTACTTGAAACTTGATTTTTCAATAACTCGATGACAGTAATTATCCAATCACACTATCTTTGAAGCTCCTTTATTGATGAACCATGAGTATTGAGTGTAATTTTTTGAGAAGTGTGAGACTGCATGCGTTGTTTTATTAGGTACTTCATAGAAGTTTCTTGGTTTTTTCTTGGATGGTAACTTGTAAAAGGTAGAGATATATTCCATCGAAATAGTTTGAACATAAAATATGGTTTAAAACCTTAATGGAAAGGTTGTATTTTATTCTATTAGTTTTCAAAAAACAAATTGAGTATTTGATTACTCTCTGAATCCTTGATTACATGATGGTCTCTATTGGTATTAACTTTGGAATTTTCAATCAAAACATTCAGTTCCTTGAACTTGAGGGATTTTTTCAGTGTGGTGTTACATAGAGTGAAAATGTTGATAGATCTTAGGGGGTGTAGCATTTTTGGTCTTTTAAACCTTTTTCAAAGATAACTATATCAAAATAGAGGTTTGTTACTCAATTTTATTTTCATGTAAAGGCAAGTTGTAACTTTTTACTTCATGAACTCATATTATAGTAGTTCTTTTACATAATTTTTTATAGTTATGGTAGACAATCTCAATTAGTTATCTAAATTCATTAAGGGACTTTCCTATCAGTAATCCTCTAGAGGATGCATCCCATAGGTTCCAATAACTTTCCATCAAATATTGTTAATAAAATACTTGGAATCGATGATATTAAAAAGTTTGGGATGGGAATGATGTTTTAACTACTTTAATCTCTCCTTGAACTCATAAATTGTTTTCCAATTTCTTTTTTGATTTAATAAATATATTTACTCATATGGTTACTCATCAAAGAAAGAAAAAAATTCTTTGGGAAAGCCATACGAATCTCATCCAATGTGGTGAATTCTCAATGTTCTAGGTTGTAGAGCCACTCCTTAAACGATAATTCATGGGAGAGGGGAAAAACTATCTAGATGACAAGATATTTGAGGACTCTTATGGGTCTAAAATTTTTATAAACATTAGAAAATTATATCAAGTGATTTTTAGGGTGTTCTCTTACCAAGCCATGAAACATTGGAATGAGTGGGATCATTCTAGTTAAAATCTCAAAATCCTATTGGTTATTAGGTTGTTAAATCTAATTATTATTGTTGAAATTAAGTGAATATAACTCTATTAAGGCCCTATTAAAATAATATAGGTTATCCCCAATATTTACAATACTTATAATACCTTTAGCTGAAGAATAATATGAGGATGGGGGAATTTTCACATGGAATTGTGATAAAATACCTTTCCTCTTATTCATTATTTTTTATTTCTCGAGTCTAGTCAGAACAGTTGTTTCAACCTTTTTATGAAATATATTTAGGCGAAATGAACTAGATCTATAATTTCATGTAATAATTTTAAATAAAATTATAAAACAACACTATCCTCTTTATAAAAAATGTCATGTTTGGTGAGAATCATGTCATCGGTTCCTTATAAAATGAATTTGGGAACTCAAATAAAATGTAGTTGCAATGGGTCTCAGGTTGTCTCTGAAGAGGAAAATGTTTTGGATGTGTTCTTCTATTCTTTTATGGGTTTAGTGTGTTTTAAAATAGTGAGTGAGTTTAATTAGTTTTAAAAGTATTTTTTGGAATTAGTAGTCTAACATTAGATCATTCCATCATTAGACCATTCAATTATTATTCATTTTATTTCTTTACAGTTTCTATAATCAGATAGGATATAATTGATTACCCTCAAATGGTTGTTTCAACTTGTATTGGAGAGTACAATGATCCAATATCCACTATTCTGGCTAGCCTAGTGATCAGATATCTCTGATCACCCATATACCAACCCACTTCTCATTATCACATATAGTGGAGTGAATCCAAGTGGATTGTGTGTGCAATTCAAATAATGAGGGAAATAATTACAAGTAAAATTCAAAAGAAAAATCCTACTGATTAAGAAATTAAAAACATCCATTGAAATTAGTAGGAGATATTAAGTATTAATGAATATATTTAATCAACACGGGGTGAGGTAATTCTCCTTGGCTCAGCCACTAATATATTAGCATGAAATAATTGGATTATTACATAAAATATATTTAAAAACAGGAATTTTGTTTAACTATATTCAGTCAATCATTCTTCCTTCCATCCTATAGAACAATTCTTCATTTTATAGCAGAATGATTGAGGATTTATCATGATTCATAAACTCCCCACTATATATGTGAAACACATGATAATATTCCTACTTCACTCTTTAAATAACTCTAAAATATTCTTCAAATTCCACACCCAAACTCTTCTCCTTTCAATGTTGTGACATGTGATTCTTGACTATCCAGACCCCTTAAGGCTATTTCCATTTAAATCATCTCAACTCTAATTGGATGCATGATATTATAATACTATTTTATGATCACCACAGAGATTATTTAATCAATATAACCCTAATTTTTATGGTCTAATTAAAGTGATTTTTGATTTTAAATATTCCATTTTTGGTAATTCCAGTGTTATGAATTTAATCTTCCCATAGTAAATTATTAACCCTTTTATAGTGAGATTTCCATGGGAATAACTTTACGTATATTTCACTTATTCCTATTTTCCCTAAAAAACTTCTCTTTTACCATTACATAGATTCATATATGTGGATCATACCCTTACGTAGATCCTGTGTTACCTTTCTATAACTCCTAGTTGAGTAACCATTTCATTGTATGAGTTTCCATATAGAAGACAGGTATGCAGTTTCAATTATTTTTGATAACCCTTACATAGAACCTTGATTTTTGGATTTTCCTTTGTGTAATTATGTCCCTTACATAGCTCTTACAATATTTGGAGTTACCTTTCCTTAACTCTCTCCTAGAGATGTTACATCGGTGTATCCCATGAAGTTCACTCTTCACTTTTACAAAACTTATGTGGTTGGGGATGTACCTTTCCATAGGTGACTAAAGTACATGGTATGCTTACATATCTTAAAGATCATATTTTTTTACCCTTACATTACTCTATACAAGTATTATGATCAGTAATTAAGTCATACACTTGCAAATTCATATGACCGGGAGACACTGAAGTATTATGATTAGCTACCACAAAGTCTTACGATGGAGTCATATATTGAATTTGTACACATGATGGATAAATTCATATTATTTAGATGAATAAATTCAATCAATTACTATTTATAAGTCAATAAATTTATATTTTTAATTCATATGATGCGTCCCTTTATCTATTTTTATACTTTCAATTATGAAAAATAGAATCTTTAATATTGAATTTGTCTAGTTGAAGATAAAAATGTATTAAATAATGAATGTTCATATTTCATTTCCTTAAATAATGTACTTACAGAATCCAAAATTAATTTATTAGTTGTCAATTAAATCCAAAAAATTAATTACAATCTAAATATCATGATTAAATCCATTAAACAATACAATTCCATATTTATAAAAGTAAAAAAACTAAGTTAATTACCTGGGTTTTAGATAGGTTTTAAGGGATTTAAATTGTGAATTATAAATATTTTTTTTAAATTTCATTTATCATCATTTAGGTATATATATCCCTTAGGTTTAATATGGGATTTAATGTGAAGGGAATTTGATAATAGTTTTGTTATATTTTTTGGATGTAAGTTGAAAGGTATAGGTAAATTTTATCATTCTTAATTTCTTCGATGTTGAGATAATTATGGATAATTGAGTTAAATTGTTATTTTATTTTTGGAAAATAAGTTTTGTAATATAGATAACCTTTAGGATTAAAAAGTGATCTGGTGATAATATGACTAAAGATACTTCTGGGGAGGGTTCGTTGTATTTTTTAAAACATTAAGTTATTTTGGTATATTCTTGGTTAGTATGGAATTTTATGTTAAATTGGTTGATATTATTTAAGTAATAAATATTGAGTTAATTCTTAGAAGCATATGGGAATGATGATATTGAAAAAATGTGAACATATTTTAGGTTTTTAAATTATAGGGTTATAATTAAAGATCAATAATTTGCAAGATAAAATTTTGGAATATCATGGAAGAATATTTTATGGATTTTTTTTTGTTTTTTGGGTTTTTAGTTTGTCTAGGCATACATTGAATGGTTTAGGGAACGATTTTAGTTAAACATGAGTTATTATTATTTATATTAATGTTTTAGCGATTAGAGAAATAATTATTAAAATGATATTGTATTCCTATTTCATTGGGAAATTTTTTTACCAATGATAACCATTTTATTTTTTTGTTATTTGTTTCAAATAGAAATAATATCTTGGTATAAAAATACTTTATACAATGTAGAAAATTATCCTTTGGTGGATCTCATGATCCAGTAAGAGTTTATTTTCATGATTCATTCATGAAGAATTCTTTTTTTATTCAACAATTGGAATGTGGGATGATCAAATGTGAAAATTGAATAAAACAAACAAACAATGGTTGAAAAGTTTTTTAGCGAACCACCCCAGGCTGGATGGAACACTAAGAGGGGGGGGGGGGGGTGAATTATTGGTCTTATTTTCTATAAATTCTTCACCTTTTAAATTCAACCTCTTTAATTGATTAATGTTCTCAATCAACTAAATGAATTATTAGAAACATACCTCATGTGTAGTGAATAAATTAAGGATATCAACACCCAATATTTACAACGTTTATCTTGAAATCCTATTCCTTTCCATGTTAGTCATAACCTTGAACATTGATTCTCCTCCATCTTGAACAATTGTTTACATCCAAGGAAAATCTAGTCTAATAAACACAAATTCCTCTATTTTCCCATAAAACATTTCCACCAAACATAGATTCCACTGTGTTCCCATAGATTCTATAATCCATATGAAGTGACATTAATTATTTTATGATAATAAAACAAAGAAAAACCTACCAAACTTTATGATATTCCTCATCCCTGAGAAAATGGATTATCATGTCTACACATGCATAAAATTCAAGCTCATTGACACCAACTAATAATTATTAGCACTATGTTTCTTGAAACTCAATCAGATATAGAATGATATATTTACTTTTATAAATACTTGACAAGTATTTTTTATTTCAAGTGAATGTTCTACCGACTTCAGACTCTTCTCTGTCTCTTTAATGATAGAAATTATCTGGCTCTCCAAAATCTTTCGCATAGAGTAATAAATTTTTAAATAAATCTATAGTTAGTTTTTATACATGTATAACATATTAATATTCACACCATAACATCATGTGTATATAAGATTTCAATTTTAGCATGGAAACTCCTCAATTATTGTGATATTTTATCCCTTTTTAATATATTAGAAACCTATTTGAAACTCATTTAAATTTTGAATCAAAACTTTATTATAAAATATATAAGGATCAAGATTTTAATTATATAAATGATATTAAATATAATGATATAAAAAACTCCTCAAATATCACTGATTTTAGATACTCAAAATACCCAGGCTCTTAATATGTTCTTCTCAAAATTTAAAAAAAACTATAACCACTCATGTATTGAATTTCCACGAATCATCATTTAAATACTTTTAGGATCATGATCTTATTATATCATGTGGTTAATAACTCCTCATTATTTCTCTATGACTCCACTTCTTAAATTACTTCATTTGCCAATCCTCAAATGAATTTCACATTTCCATCTTTGTATGATTACCATACATGAAAGTGTAACTATATGTGTGTCAAACACACACACTCATCATCTGAAGCCTCCTACTTGATATCAGTTTTTGTGGCTTTTTCCTTGTTGGAATTCAGGGTAATTACATGACTATCATATGACTATCACAGAATAATTATAGAATGAAGCCAGACAACATGTATTGAAGAACCTGAGTGTTGTTGTTGATTTCCAAAAAAACATGCCTAAAAATATCAATATCGTTTTCAGGTATAAAAGTCCCATAAGGTTGAATAAATAATTTTATAAATTTTATAATTTTTATTCTTCATTCAAATACGCAATTTTCTCTTATGCATGCTGATTGAATTGATAAAAACATGTAATACTTTCCGATAATCTATTGTTTCTCATTTTAAATCTTGGCCTATGGTAGAAGAAAACCCATCTTCTAAAACTTGTTTTCAGTTTTCAAAATAAAATTATCATCATATCACAATATTTATAGTTAATTTCTTATCACATGAAAATTATATTTTTCGGGATGGCTCATGGTAGATTATGGTTATGCAAAACACCCATGTAAATTCTTGATCCTTCATACAATAGATCATCAAAAAACACTCCAAATAGCTCTCACAACTCATGATATCTTATATGTTCTCACAATTTCTTTAGTGTTTATGTGGAAGCTCACCCCACTAATATTAGGCCAAGAACCTTTTTTGGTAACTTAGACTTCATCATGCGATAGCTCAAACACCCTCCATATAGTCAGTTAATTTCAAACATTCATTACTATTTCAGCCATTATCATTACCCACATGGTCACTATGATTTTCCTTATATGATATCCATAATCTTATCATACGGTTAGTTCCAGTTCTTCATTTTTTTGGTAAATCGACCATGCCTTAACACTTCATGTGTTCACTTCAAAGATGAGTGTGTGCTATCATCATCACAACTCATGAAACAACTTCATTTTTTATATGGAAGCTTCATAAAAACATATGCATTAGCATCATTTTGTTCATGTGGTAGAGAGAGGGTTTGGAACAATATTGTAACATCCAAAAAATTTAATCATTTTAATAAATGATCATTAAATTATATTATTTTATAATTAAAATATACTAAAGTATAATTCAATATATAATTATATTTTTCCCAACTCATTTTACACTATGTTTACAAATTGAGATAAAAGATTACCTTTATTTTATTAAGGATTATTTAAGAATATTATTTTACATATATTATTTAATTAATTTAATTTTATTAAAATATGCTTAAATATATGATTATTTACTTAAAAGTACATTTTTCAAAATCTCAATTTTTAATATTATATGTTTTAGATATATTATCACTTTTTCTTAAAAATTGCTTCTATATAAATTTTACGTAAATATATGATCAAAAGTTCATAGAATCACTTTTTTGAACTCCTTATATAATTTATAAGTCATAATGGATATAAATTACCTAATATGTAACAATTATAATATTATGTTTATAATATCATTACTTTTAAATTAAATATTGTTTTCAGTTTAAAATATTTATTAGCTTTGATTAGTTGTAATATTATTACCATTAGGTAGATTGTTATTTTCAAACATATGGTTGTATTTATATTTAATTAATTGTTAATTTTCATTGAAAAATATATAAATGTAATACTGTTATTTTATTTACAATATCTAATAATAATTATTTGTATTAAAACCCTTATGGTAAAATTTTATAAAGTAATCATCAATTGGAACTTTTTTAAATAAGTAATCAATTTTTAAATTATAAGATTTAGTTAAAATTTAATTTACAAAAAAAGTTAATTATATAGAAATGAGTATAGAAAGAAATTATTTTACATAGTAATATAATTTAATTTTATAAGGAAAAAATTGGCCAACTACTAGGTTAACTCAATGGAATCCTAAGCACATGTGGGATCCAATCGGGTCAACGAACTTGAGAGGTCAACCAAAGACCAAACCTAGTAGAAGTAAGAGGATCAGTTTCCTTTCATGAGGCATGGGTTAGGGTGAATCCCATAGAGACATGTATAGGCATGGGTGTGAGTAAGTTTAGTGGGCTGCGACCCGCATACAAGTATGGGTGTCCAAGAGTTTACACTGTTTGATGCTACTAGCCACCAAAAGATAACAATTAGATTATATTTGAGCTACCATGAATCTGAGTTTTTGACATGGGCTTAGTAGGTGTTGTTACTATTCATCCATCCTTAAAACAGATGGATATATCTTGTCCATTTGATCAATCAAACCATACATTTTTTATATCCCTTTAGCCTTCATCTTCTTTACAATCCTCCCTCAATATTCACTATTCTTCTCCAATATGCCAGAAGAATCCAACAACACCATTATCCTTTATATCTATTTTTTTTCTTCTTATCCTCCTTCGAGTATAAGGAAAAAATAGTATGAGAGAACAATATAAAATATGCCTAATGAACAAACTTTTATAAATAAAATTACCCTTTAAATTTAATTAAATGTATTATTATGTATTATGGTTATAGAAAACACATGTACTTATTTGGTTTTATTATATCCCATTGGACTCAAAAGACAATTAAGCATCATAACCATTGATAATATATCTATTGAAAATTGATCATATGATTAGTATAAATACAGGGTTTTAACAAATCCAATTTATATAAACAAAGATAATGACGGTCTCAAGCAGTAGGATCATACACTATGAAGCCCATTTATCAGAGCTTCCAAGATGGATAACATCTTTGATATTTTCCCATGACCAATCCCAATCTGAGATCCAACAACTAAATCATGAGCAAAATCGTTTATAGGAGAAGTTCAAGCTCTTTGAGATCACAACCCAAACTATGTACGCTGATCCACCCCTAAAAATCTCACAGTCACACACCTTAACCTTAAGGGGATTTACTGGTTAATTAAAGGGATATGTATTAAGACCGTAATAATAATAATCTGTATATTTTATCTTCAATAGAATAATATTTATATTTTCTTCTTATCATTACTTTATAAGAAATTTTTATTTTCATATAGTGAAACAAAAATTATATTTTTAATTAGTATTTAATTTTAATTAAGACATTTATATTGTTGAATTAATGGATTTTTAAATAAATAATATTTTAATAAAATTATATTATTAAATAATTTCTATCAAATATAAATTAAAGTTTAATTTTTATGAAGAAAAATGTAATTTTTATAAGGTTTCCAAAACTGTTATTGTCAAAAAAACCTAGAATTTCTCAATAAATGTCAATTATTATTTTAAAAGATAAAATTCACATATTTATAAAATTATTTATGTAATATTAATATTATTTTTGGAATCAAAATTTTAAAATTATCCAATTGTGTATTTTTTTCATAATTTTTTATATAATCGAATTTTTGGGTAAATCTTAAATACCATTTAAATATATGGTGTGTATTATGACATCATAATAACCCAAAAATGATGTAATAAATACTATAAATGGTATCCACTACTAAATATATGTTTTACCATTAAAATAATATGATTTGAAGTTTATTTTTGTATTTTATAAAGCCATTACGAATCCTCCAAAACATATAACATGTTTTAATGTTTTAAAATGATTTCTTTAAGGACAAGACTCGTTTCCAAAGAAGCAAGGGTATTATTTTAATAATTTCGAACGTTGGAATGATAAAATAATGAAAAACACACTTATTTGGAAGAAACAATTTAAAAAACCATTGGAAGGTTTTGTTTGGCAATATTATTATATAGAGTCGAAAAACTATGTTTGAGAAATGATAAATAATTCCCCACTCATTTTCTATATAAATGCACCCAAGATCCAATTTATCTCCAAAAAAAATAATTTTATAATTTCATTAATCTTACCTCCCTTCTCTATAGTCCACCCAAGGTTCCCCCAAGATCTCAAGAAGCTCCTTCCTAGAATTTGGAGTCACACTCTCATGGTAGGGGTTCTTTTGTTTCTCCTCTTTATTCAAGAATCATCTTTATCATATGTATTTTATCATAATTTACTAATGTTTGGATATATTCTTACATATAACAGTTACTATCCATTATATTTATAAATTATGAGATACCCCTTTTCACTCTCATAAATCCTTCCAATGAATATTTATACTCTCCCTTTATGTTTCTAAAATTTCAACGTGATTTTCCATGCCAAACAACCGTGTAGTGAATACCTATACCAATTTCCAATAAAGGTTGTTCAAATTTATACAGTAATAATCATTGATTAATAATTACATGTATTTATTCCATAATCCTCAATTGTGGAATAAAATTTGATGATGATTCAATCTATGTTGTATGATCTATGTGGCGCACTTGATCATGATAATGAAATGAAAGTGACAAGTACACCGATAATTATATAGTGTTCCAATGCATTGGGTAATGTCTTAGTCTTATAAGAAGTCATGTAAGGGGTTAGGGAGTGAACATAATATATAAAGGTACTTTTTCTATCATGATGTCTTGGAAGTTATCCTTGACCTATTTTTATGATGTAGAGTTTTAAGTTGTTGCCACATTTCCCATGTTGACTTTATGATTATCAAGCTATATCATCCTTCATTGTTCATGTTTATTATTATCACTTATTTTATGACCCAATGAAATTACTATTGTCTAAAATGTACTATTTTCTTCATGTTATACCATTTTTATTCACTTAATGGGATTTATAGTTCACCCATTTCTTATGTATTCTCCCAGGTTATCCCACACAATGTTAAGTATGAAAGAATAATATGATCATGTTAAGGATGTTTTTCATAAAGATAATATATTACCTATTTTATGTTGTTATGTAATATACCTAATTATCAAATAAACAAGACTTCTTGATCTTACAAGTTTATTTATTTATAATCTTATGTAATAAATCATGAATTATTGTGTAGTAAAGAGAAGGGTTGTTATAGTTTCTGTCAAAGGAAAAGTATAGTTGTTTGGGGGATTAGAATCATAAAACTCTAGATAAATACTTAGGGATAATACTATGTTTAAAAAAATATCCCTATATTTTTTTAAGTATAGAGTAAGTTGTGTATTAATAAAATACATCAATGTCTAGATACTCTAAGTAGATGTGGATCTAGCACAAATCTATACAGGGTTAAAACCTGAAAACTACACATTGAACAAGACTCTACTGATAACTAGTGCTTGAAAATAGTCCTTGATGCACACCTATTTTGAAACTCCCAGAGTAAAAGCTTTGGTAAATTTGAAATCTCATTATTAACAATTATTATTGAAAAAAAAAAAATTTCCATAAAAGTTTATGTTAGGAAATAAATAATAGATAACAAATATTGAAGACTAGAAATTAAAAATTTATGAAAATACATGTAATTTATAAGTTCTATCATTAATTTCATTGGATTACCATTTATGTGTTTAATATTTTAAAAATAACCATCCCTAATATTCCCTTTATTCTTTCCAATGGTTGGAAATATAAGGAATTAGGTAAACAACCAATGTTAAGGGCAATGTGATGACTATCCAAATGATATGAGCAACTAGATGGGAGCAAGAATGGAAAAAATTATGATTATACTCTCTCATATGAAACAGGTTATGAATAGAAACCTAGATTAGGAGGAGCACCCAAATCCCCCTAAGAAATAAAAAGATTCAATTGATACATTTATGCAACAACGACCTCCAACTTTGAAGGGATCATCTGATACCTTAATCACAGAACAATGGATCAACTGTATTTAGAAAATATTCTCTATCCATCAATGTTATGATAAAGATAATGTTGCAATGACTATTTATCATATTAATAGAGAAGCTGATCAGTGGTAGAAATTGATAAAAAATTTGAATTTTGAGGAATAGATCGAAGTGATGGGTAGGAAAGAATTATGAAAAATGTTTTTAGATAAATGTTTTACTCGCACTCTATGACTTAAAATAGAAAGGTATTTCCATTATATAATGTAAAAAAGATGATGAATCTATCGAGGAGTATGATGAACACTTCAAAATACATACAGGATACGCCTCTAGCTTTGTCCTTACCTTATATTACAAGGTTGAACACTTATTTGGTGGGATAAAACCCAATCTATAAAAATCCATCATGATTCAAGATATTGATAGCTATGAGTAAATTGTTTGATATTCCCTCAATTTTTAAATAGAGATCTTATAATATCAAGGGTATCATGGGGATAAGAAGTGGAAAGTGGAGGTTAATTCTCATGGTTTGATGGAGAAATCTAATGGTGAAAAGAAATTTCAACATCCCAATTTCCAAAAGTGTAGAAAGAAGAATCCCAAAAACATTCCAAAGGGAATAAATAAATGATTTAGGTGTGGGGAGGATTGATTCCTAGATAGTTATTTTTTATGGGGTAATCCCATTAATGTGATGGAGGAAAATAATTTTCTGATCAACCGTTAGTGCATTTTTCATTACTTCAACTACAAGGAAACATGGCACTTTTCATACCAATGCACTAAGACAAGGTTTTTCAGAGTTAACCAATAACCTACAAGATGATCTCGTAAGGGACTTGTGGCGCTAGAATTTTCCCCGTTTCCTCCTCATCTCCCCCATGACAGATTTTCTGCGGACGTTCTGGTGCTCTCCACAACGAACTCACGGAGCAACCGTCCTTTTGTGGTATCATATTTCATGATATGTGATTCTTCGGCGCTGTCAGATCATCATCCACGAGTGTAAGACCGGTTTGCGACGAAGGTCACTTTATTCGCCAGATTACTCCATCGGAGCGCTCGTGGCTTCAATCGGGTTTTGTCGGAGCGACGTCATCTTGTGGTAATGTCCTTTGGCGTTTGAGGGTTATCGCCATGATCTTCTGAGGCTTGAGTGTATTGAGTGTTTATTGTGGTCTTCTTCAGTGGGATTGCTGGTGGTGACAGGATCTAGTGTTGGATCAGTCCGATTTGTGGTGTTACTTCTTTCTGGTGGCCGGCGTTTGGGAGGCTGATCCTAGGATGTGCTAGTTTAGTCTGTTGGTGTTTGCTGAATCCGAGGTTTGGTGTTGATTCTATGGTTTATTGGCTTCCGCGAGCCTGATATTTTTCTTGAGGTTTTATCAACTTTTATAGAAAGCATCTAGTTTGGTCTAAGTTTGATTTCACATGAATCTATGTTGGATGGAAGATCATCAATTATGGTTCTTTGAAATTGTTTTTTATTGTGTCCTTGGTGGTCCGCGACTTAAGGAATTATTCAACCATTCTCATACAAGGAGATAATTCAGATGAGGTTCAGGAAGGAGGTTTCATTGTTTCATGGATTCTTGGAATCAGATGTTTGAGAGGGTATGTCTATGGCCATCAGTACTATGCCTGTGTTCTTTGGCATGGGGCTGCTAGCCATGCTGTGATGAAATGATAAAATCTGGACTTAATATAAATGTTGTTGGGAGGAGCTTCCTTCTTGTTGTGATGGTTGTCCTTGTTCATTAATGTTGGTCTGTTGGGGTTTATTTTTTACGTTTAATTCTTGATGTCATGAAGTCATGTATGGTTTCATACTTTTTCCTCAAAAGTGTTCTAATAATAAAAATTTAATTTTCAGTCAGACAAGGCAGAAAGGTAGATCTTTTACCATTATAAATGCTAAGGTGGATACTGAAATCAAATTGGTGACAAGGACACTTGTTATTCATTCAAAAATAGAAAATATACTTTTTTATTCTTGTTATATGAATTCCTTCATATAATGATATTTTAGTAGAACTATTCAAACACCACCAAAAATCATGAAAGTAGAGATGCTAATGAAAATGATAAATGTGGCAGTTATTTCATCCAAAGTATATAACTCCTCCCTTGTAAAAATTTCTAGTATGAACTTCCCAACAGACCATTTGATACTAACTTTGGGGTATTTTTATATAATTTATGGTATAGATTATATTTATCTATATAGATCCAAAAAAAACTTCTTTTATTAGTAAATCAACCTCTATATCATGAATCGTCCTCCAGTTCTGTACACAATTAAGGAGGTGGATGAATCTTATTTAGAAACAACATATCAAGCATGGATATTATTTCCCTATGAGAAAGAACATCTTACTAAAATTATTGAGTCTAAGGAAAGGATCATCCTTGAAGACATGAAGATTTTCAGGAAATATGATGAAGTCTTTCTTGAAGAATTGTCTGGTATTCCTCATATCTATGTTGTTAAATTTTCTATTGAGATTATACATGAGGTATTACCATTATCAAATAATCCATTTAGAATGGATATTTCGGAACTTGAGGATATGATGAAAAAACTATATGAGAATCTAGATAAATGTTACATAAGCCCAAGTGTTTCACCATGTAGTGCATAATTCTTCTTCATCAAGAAGAATCATTATTCAATGTGCCTTTTCATTGATTACAATGAGCTAAAAATGTTCATAATGAAGAACAAGTATCCTCTTCCATAGATTGAGGACTTGTTCGATCAACTTTGTGGAGAATAATACTTCTCCAAGGTAGATCTATAGTTGGGGTATTACCATGTTATGGTGAATAAGGTGGATATCCCCAAGTACGCTTTTTGTACAAGGTTTGATCACTATGAATTTATAGTAATTCCATTTAGACTCACTAATGCTGCAAATATATTCCCGTATTTGATGAATATAGTGTTTAGAGATTACCTCAAAAAAAAATTGGTATTCTTTATAGATGTTATTCTAATATACTCCAAAATAAAGTAGGAGCATAAGGAGCATCTGAGCACTATGCTAAAGACCATACAAAAGGTGATTCCTAATGAAAAGTACAAAAAATGGTAGTTTTGGTTAAATGAAGTCTCATTCATGGAGAATATTATAACAAGAAATGGCATATCCATGGACCCTTCAGAGAAATAATAATTGAAGGATGTATAATACCAAAATTTGTTGCATGAATCCTTAGTTTCTTTGGATTAGATGCATATTATCAGCAGTTTTTGAGAAATTTCTCACAATTTTCAAACCCTCTAACCAATATAACTCAAAAGGAATCAAGTTTGTTTTGAATGATGAATGTGGAGAGAGCATCAAGGAGTTGGAAAGGAGTCTTATCACTTAAACTATACTTATTCTAACCATGAGTATAGAAATTTTCATCATATTTATCGTTTATTTGAAGAAATAATTGGGCAGTGCGTTAATGCAGAATGAAAAAGTGATAGCCAATGATTCTAGGAAATTGAATGTTCTTGAACAAAACTACCCAACACATGATCTGGAATTGGATTTAGTTATACTCACTTTGAAAATATAGTGGCATTATCTCATTGGGGAGAAGTATGAAATATATACTAATAAAAAAAATACTCAAGTATATATTCAATCATATAGAGATGAATATGAACTAATGAATTTGGTTAGAGATGATCAAGGTCAATGGCTACTAAATCAACTACCATACTAAGAATAAAAATAATGTGGAAGATGTTATAAGAGGAAAGAACCCATAAATTTTATCCTTGATGATAATTGAAAAGTATTTCATCTTCTTAGATTTGAAAAGGATGGAGATGTGAATCCTAAAGGAAGGAACATAATCATTCCTTTCACAAATTATTACTCAAAAATCTCTTATGGAGAGGATAAATGATGCTAAAAAAGATGATGTAGGCATTCAGAAGAATGTGACATCTGTAAGAAAATTGAAATCCTTATAGTTAAATGTTAATGAAGAAGGTTTTTTAATATTTGGGTCACAACTCTATGTTCCATCAAATCATGAATTGAAGAAAGAGCCATTTGATGATGCATATAGCTCGACCTTCTGCATCCATCCAAGAGGAAAAAAGATGTATCAAGATCTTTGAGAGCACTATTAGTGGGAAAATATGAAGGATATCATGGAATATACATCAAGATCTATCGTATTCTAGTATGTGAAATATAAAATGAAAAAATCTAAGGGGATGATGAAACCTTTACCCAAACCTGCATAATAATGGGAAACAATCACCATGGACTTTGTCTCAAGTCTTCTGAAGACATTAAAAGGAAATAATTCTATTTGTTTTGTGGTGGATCATGTTATAAATACGGCTCACTTTGTTTCAATTCAAGAGGACTTATCACTCGATCAACATACAAGGATATACATTATAGAAGTTGTGAGGATACATGAAAAACCACTATCGACTATTTATGATCAAGACCCAATATTTACCTACATGATTTGGAAGAGTCTTTAAAATTCCCTAAACATTGAGTTGAACTTCATCACGTCTTATTACGATAAAACTAATGTCCAATCTAATAAGATTATCCAGACACTCGAGGACATGTTGAGAACATGCTCAATTGACTTCAAAGGAGGATGTGATCAACATATACCTTTGGTTGAGTTCTCATAGAATAACGGCTCCACTCTAACATCCAAATGGATCCCTAGGAATCCATTTATGTAAGTGTTTTATAACACAAAAATGTTGGGATAATGTTGGGGAACAAAGACTGCTAGGTCTAGAAATGGGAGAGGAAATAGTAGAAAAGTTAAATACCATTATGTATCACATTATGGCTGCTCAAATTAGAAAGAATAACTATTTTGAAAATAATCTACGTGACCAAAAGTTTGAGGTTGGAGATACGCTATTCCTCCTCATATCTCCATGGAATAAATAAATGTTTTTTAAGAAGAAGGGAAAGCTTATCCAAGATATATATGTCCCTTTGAGATCTTTGATCTCATCGAAGTGGTGGCCTATCAAACAACCCTCCCACATAACCAATCTCATGTACATGTGTATTCTATATATCCCTCTTGAGGAAGTACATACTAGGCCCATCACATGTACTCAATCTAGAGGTGGTACCATTGGACAATGATCTTTCATATGAAGAATAGTTGGTGAAAATATTAGATCATAGAGGCAAAGTTCTATGAAATAAGACAATTCACTTGGTCAAAGTGTTATGGAGAAATGACATAATTTAAGAATCGATGTGGGAACCTAGGGGGGGATGAAATAGTGTTACCCTAATCTATTTTAGTATGTAACATGAAAATATCAAGGGTGACATTTCTGAAGGGGGAAGATTGTAATGACCCAAACTTTTATAAATGAAATTCCCCTTGTAATTTAACTAAATGTCTTATTATATAATATAGTTATAGAAAACACATTAACATATTTTGTTTTATTATATACTACCATATTTAAAATATTGGTAAGCATTAAAACTATTGTTAATATAGATGTTGAACATTGATCATATGATTAGTATAAATATAGGGTTTTAACAAATCCTATTGAAATACAAAAAGGAAGTAATTTCCTCAACTAATAGGATAATATCCAATGAAGCTCATTTATTATAGATTTTGAGGAAGATAGAATCTCTATGATATTTTCTTGACCAAAACAATGCTTAGATCTAACAACTAAAGTATGAGTAAAACCATTTATGAGAGAAGTTCAAGCTCATCGAGATCCCAACTCAAACAATGTACGTCGAACCACCCCATAAAAATCTCATCATCACACACCTTACCATTATGGAATTTTCTAGTGTATTAAAGAGATATGTATCAAGAACATAATAATATGACTATGTATATTATATTTTTCAATAGAATAATTTTTATATTGTCTTCTTATAGTTACTCTATAATTTTTTTTTATTTTTATACAATAAAAAAAATGAATTTCTAATTAAAATTAAATTTTAATTAAAATGTTTATTTTGATGAATTAATGGCTTTTTT
The DNA here is from genome assembly GCA_963277665.1 of Viscum album. Taxonomy (NCBI): domain Eukaryota; kingdom Viridiplantae; phylum Streptophyta; class Magnoliopsida; order Santalales; family Viscaceae; genus Viscum; species Viscum album. The sequence goes on from OY728166.1 coordinate 190,153,623, forward strand.
AATTAAATAATATTATAAAAATTATTTTTATTAAATTATTTTTATCAAATATAAATTATCATATAATTTTTATGTAGTCAAATGTAATTTTTTATAAGGGTTCAAAAACTCTTATTGTCCCAAAAACAGAGTATTTATTAATAAATGATGATTCTTATTTTAAACATATAAATTAAATTATTTATATAATTATTTATATAATATGAATATCATTTTTGGTATCATAACTTCAAAATTATCCAATGGTATATTTTTCATAATTTTCTGAGGTAGTCGAATTTTCTTATAAAAATTAAATATAGTATACATATACACTATTTATTATGAAATCATAATGACCAAAAATGAAGTAATAAATACAATAAATTTTATCCATGATCAAATATATGTTTAAAATATAAAATAATATGATTTATATGTAATTTTATTAATTTATAAATCCATTATTAATCCAAAACTTATAATATATTTTAGAGTTTTATAATCATTTATTGAAGGACATGAATTACTTAAAAATAAGAAAGAGTATTATTTTAATAATCTTTTCCCTTTCACCCATAAAATAATTAATAACATCCCTCTCTAGAAGAAACAATGGGAAAAAACCATGGGAATGTTTTTGGTTTTGGTTATTTTACTATATAGAGTCTAAAACATTTGTTTGAGAAATGATAAAGAATTCCCCGATCATTTCGTCTATAAACAAATAGAATATACAATTTATCTTCACTTAAAATCCATGTATCATGTCCTTAATATGTCCTACCATATCAAGAGTCCTCCTAAGGTCCCCCAATCTCTCAATACACTCCTCCCAAGAATTTGTAGTCACACTCTCAAGGTAAGGGTTCTTTTCTTTCTTCTAATTATTCAAGTATATTCTAAATCATATGTATTTTATATTCATTTCCTAATATTAGAATATATTATTAAATACCAACCTTACCAACCAATTTATGTCTAAATGATTATATTATATTTCACTCTCATCTATACCTTCCAGGAAAATTTATACAACCCCATTTGCTGCTGAATTTTCACAGCGATTTTCCATACCAAACAATGGTGTATTGAATAACTATACCAATTTCCTATCATGGGTGATCACCTTTATGCACTTATATTTAATTATTGGGACTTAAATGTATTTATTAAACATTCCTTGACCATGGAATAAAATATTATGATGAATGAATCCATGTTTTAAGATCTATGTGGCACACTTAAGCATGAGAATGAAATAAAAGTGATTGGTCCGCCTGAAATTATATAGTGATCCAATGCATGGGGTAATATTTTTGTCTCATAAGATGCCATTCACGGGATTTAGGAGTAAACCTAATACGTCACAATAATTTATCCATCATAATTTACTATAATTTATCCTTGACCTATGTTTATGGTATAATGTTTTAAGTTGTTGCCTTTATGATAATCATGCAATATCATGACTCGTTGTTAATGTTTATGATTATCACTCATTTTATGCCTGAATGATATACCTATTATCTATAATGGATTACTTTATTCATGTTATAAAATTTTTATTCCCTTATTGGGATTTATTTCTCAACCCTTTTTATGTATCTTCCCTAGTTATCCCATGCGATGTTAAGTATAAATAAATAATATGATCTTGTTATAAATATTTTCAATAAAGTTTATATATTCCCTATTTTAAGTTATTATGTTATGTATCTAATTCCAAAATACAGTATAATTCTTGATCTTCAAGGTTTTTTTATCTATAATATTATATAATAAATCATGAATTAATTTATATTAAATAGAAGGGTTTTCATAGTATACTAATATGGTCAATTTCCCTATGATTAAAAACCATATCTTTGAGCTATTTAGCATAAAGCCGATTTCGAATACAAGTAGAAATTATTTATTCTCGAGGAATATGGAATGAACCTATTTTTTTTTAAAAAGAACTTAGTTATAAAAATTGAAACGTGATATTTTTATTTCAACAAAAAATATATTTTCATAAAACCCTTATTTCATCAGCCATCCTTACATGAAGAAATGAATTTTAACCCCTCAGATGAAGCGTAACCAGACATAGGAATACTGTAATGCTTTCAAAGATTGTAACTTCAAAAAACAAATCTTATTTTCCAAGATTCAAACCCCAACTATATGGGTATCCAACCCAATATATATATATATATATATGTGTGTGTGTGTGTGTGAACATATTATTATTGAGAGAGGCCCCATTCACTTACTGGAAGAAGCCTTTCCCAACCCTTATTTTCCTCTATTTACCTCTCCTTCCTCCTCGATCGAGCATTCAAGTAGGAAACATCCCTTATTTTCAGTTACCATTTTTTTGTAAGGGATTATATATATATATTTATTATTTTCAAACAATCATGTTTATTCTATTTTATTACTTCTAATTTGAAACATAAATTTATCTAAAGGATATTTATTTACATTCAAAAGTCATCTATTTTAAAAACTTCTAAAAATTTTAGGTATATATATATATGCCTATTTTATTATACATATATACACACATATATATATATGTGTTCCACTATTGGTAAATAATTATAAATTTTAAAGGAATAAAATATTAGTACTTCATGTGTGAGAATTTACACTACCTTTAAGTTATGATTTTTTGATTTCAAATCATATAAGGGGATTTATAATATATCCAAAAACTATTTTATGTGTATGATGTTTTATTTTTCAAAACAATATAAACCATATTTGATTATATTTAAATATTCTTTTTAAAATAATAGAAAATTTGTTTTTCTAAATTACTTTTATTGAAAAAACCCTCATTAATGAATTATAATTTTATGTGTCATATAATATTTCTTCAAAATTATATTATGTATTTTATATGAAACATGTTTTGGTTATAAAATTATATATATATTTTTAAAGGTATTATTTTATTTAAGAAATATTAATTTGAAATTACAATTATTTTATGTGAAGGACTTATACCTTTATATAATTATTTTATATGTAAAATAGTACTTCTAAATAGTAAAAATTTAAATTATGAATGTTCTTCCAAATTGATCATCTTATTTCCTTATTAAAAAAGGAATCTAAAATGATACAGTTTATCATTTTATTTTCTTATCAAGTGAAAATGGATTTCAATGATATCATTTTATGCCTGAGCTTTTTGTTAAGACATATGGATGTAATTCATGATTGTTGTTATGGATGTGAAAAAGGATATTCTTGAATATTTCATGCATGTGTGTAAAAGTATACATATATATATAAATAAACACACACAAAAACACACATATATATGTATATATTCTTTTCAATGCTTTCAAAATCCAAAAAATCCCAATGAATAATATATATAAAAATTAAAGCTCAAAAAAGTTTTATAAAAAACCAGCACTTGGATATTGTAAACAAGATAGGGATATGGGGAGTGAAACCAACCCTACAATATGGGTAAGCCCCTGACAACCTTCAATATTCTAAGTGGCCCCATGATTTTTTTCCAACCTTGTATAATATTTTTGAAAAAACACTAGATTATTTTCTTAAGTATTTTCAATGATATTATATATTGAAAAAGAGTTTTCAAAATATTGTTTTCAAAGAATAAGTATTTTAAAAGTTATTATATTTTGAAAAAGTGTTTTCAAAATAATTTTTTTTAAGGAAAAAGTTTTTTCAAATGTTATTATATTTTTGAAAATGTTTTCAATTGAGTTTTCAAAAATCATTTTCAAAAAGGGTTTTCATTGGCATATAAAAACCCCTTAATGGGAAATTAAGCTCACCCTATGTTTTTCAAAAAGTTTTTAGGATCACATAGGGGTTTCAAAGAGTTTATCTTTGATAAGGAGTTAGCGTGGGAAAATTATAGTAGTTTTTTATTTATTTATTGTTTAAACTTTGATAATTTGTAACAGTAGACTTTTTCCACCCAATATTAGATTAGAAAATATATTCTGATGTATAATGGAATGCATATTTTATGTTTTATTTTATAAAAAAATATAATTATTTTGTACTTGATTTGAAAGTGCAGGTCTTGGGATGTTACATATACCATAAAATAGATTTATACGCATTTTATATATTGTTTGGGTTAAACAAGAAACAAAATGATCACATGGAATTATAGGCAACATCAGATCATGCATGATCTGATGGAAATTTTTTATATAAGTTTTTTATCAAAAAGTTATTGTATCATTATTGATAGAGTTCCACATTAGAGTATCTCTCCTAAAGAATCAACTTAATAATATTAGAAACATTGAAAACTTCTCAACTATGAAATTAGGGAATGTTCTCAGATAAACTCACACAAACTTTCCCTATGGGTTTTACCTCTCCACATCAACCCTATGAAATCCCTAGACTTTTATGCGTTCATCCTCACCTTATATATTAAATTCATTCACCATTTCTTTCCTTGAACATGATACCTCCACTATGAACGGGTTAATATAATTCCCACCTTTTGCTGGATATGGTTGTCCCAAGTTCCCACCAAAGTAGTGGATGAACTTGGTTCCCATGGTTTTCCTTAGGATGGACCATGTTTTTATAAACTCCCAAATAAAACACATAGTAAAATACTAAATTTTATTTTATCCAAAAAAAATTACCATGTATTATTCATGAAATATTTTTTCCATGGTATTCTTCAGCACTTTCAACACTTCAACTTATTCACTTTTTCCTTATTGAAAACAATGTGCACTCTCCACCATTATAACATGTTTTAAACATTATTAATAGACCACCAATCATTAGATATTAAGGGAGTATTGACTTATTTTTTATGACATCCATTTTCAACTCATGAATCCATAAAAATCCAACAAGAACCATCATATCCTCAATAGATATTTACATCCTGCCTTATTGAAAACAAATTTAATTCAATCATTGGGCTAAAAAGTCCCCCAATTGTGTTTATTCTCATTACATACAAAAATAATTTTATTTATTTAGATATGAAATCTTCTTTTTATGACCCTTATTTAAAATCAAATTAAAATGTATAATATATGGGTCTTATCATCTCATTTACATCCCATAAATTTTAATCTCTTCCATTTTAGTACAATTTATTGAATACTTTTCAAGAGGGATTTTATCACATGATTTCTTAGAAAAAACTCTTTATCTATAAAAATATAAGTCTATATGGTAAAACCAAGTGTATAAATCAACAGTGTATAACCAAGGTTATTTATGATTATCACGAACCAGGCCAGGTCACCATCTGACCCGGTGCCCGACCCAGTCCGGGACATGGCCCGAAGGGAGTTCCCGATCCCCATGGGCTGGAACAGGTGCCCGGGTATCAAAACATTACATGGGAACAATTTACCTGAATAATGAGACATAAAACAATCAACAAGGTAAATATACTGAAATTGAAGATATGTCAACCAAAAAACCTTTAATCTAAAAACAAACTTAAAGGTCTAAAACTTGATCCAATAACTAAAATGAAAAGAGAATGACGGAAATTAAAACACTGTCTCAAAACTCCCAGCAAAAGAGATACCACATCAACACCACTCTAAAAGAGAAGACCAACTACAACATGAACAACCATCCCTGAGTTCAATGCATCGAACTAGAATACAAAAGATACAAAGTCTACATACACCCAAAGGTGTATGTAGGGTGTGAGAAAAAAGCCCAGTAGGACATCACCCAATAAAAAGGTTCCATTCAAAATTATTAAATGACAAATATATTTTCAATTTTAATTAAAGAAAAGAAGTAAATGCTGGAACAATTTTAATGAAAATAGAATTAAGGAAAATAGTTTCAAATAGAACAACTTAAATTAAAACACACACACACCCTTACTTTTTAAAATAACCAATGTGTCACACTCACGAGCGTAAAGTAACCAATCATCACCAAATATGGGAGAGGCCTCATGGGTGTTAGCTATCTTGGGCCCTTAGATCTTTGTGTCTCGGTGAAATGTTGCTTATAAGGCCACGAACCTCAGAAAATGTGTATTAGAAGGCCACAACCCTCCAAAAACATGTCTTAGAAGGCCACAAACCTCAGAAAAGAATATGTTTAGTTAGTGTTGAAATCATTAGTCTGACCAATGAAACCGGGTTGAGTCACCTCCGAAACACTGGCCCACTAGTCTAGTCCACCCTCCTAGCTACCCAGGCTTCCTGCTTTATGATCACGAAAGTTTCAAGTTCATGTCATACGTCACACTTATGAATAAATTCTCAACGAGGTACTTACACATGCAACATCACAATTTTCACACCCAAAACCTCTTTTAAAACTATACGCACACCAAAAATCTTTTCAGAACTTAATATTTGTAGGTTACATACTCAATTAAACCATTCATGCATTTTATGGTCACTTATCATTAAAAAAACCAACACATACACACATAAACACCATTTTTAAATAAGATACACACTAAAACGTTTTTCAAACATATTGTACCCCATTTTTGTAATTTAATACACCACTAAAAATAAAAATTATAAAGTAGTAGTAAAATAGTGTTACATGGATTTTCACACACTAAAATAAATAGTCATAAATTCAAATGCATTCCAACATCACAGGCAATCAAATAAAATTTTAAAGGGTGACCTGCACCAGCCAAATAATTTGATGGAAAACCTTACACCATATGTAATACACATTTTTCAGAAACCACATAATTTAATAAGCCAAAAGTAAAAGCTTATAAAACAATTTAAAATATTCACTTGGTGTTACCCACTAAACTCAAGAAAAAACTTTTTTTAAGACCAAACACACCCAATGCCATGTCAAAAATACAGTTCACAACACTTATACAAATTAATAAGCTAACCGCACAATTTAAAAATCACTATAGAGTTATGAGTAGAAAACACACACATACTATAAAAAACCTACTAAACAATTTCCAATGCAATTCAAATTTCAAGGAAAACCAATGTCGCACTAAAAAAATTAAGTAAATAATATGATAAAAGAAAATTAAGCTTGAAAATTAATTCGTCAAATAATAATTAGACGCAGAACCACATACCTCAGTGTTGATTTTTCCCAAATCCTGTGCAGATCTTCATTCGCATATAATAATCACCACAAGGAATCCAAATTGGACCCTAGAAAAATAATTCAAACCAAAATAAATCAAAATCAAACGCCCATCATAACCTTTTCTAGATATTATTCACATAACTAAGATAATCTAATAAATTTCTAAATAGTTGAAAAACAAAGTCGACATATCCAAAATGATTTTCTACTCATTGGAAAACCACTTTTTAACACATAAATATCTCAAATACCCTTGAAAACATAGTTCTTACCATCCAAAAGCTCCCCAATACAATTTTGAAAGCGTTACACCAACAAAACACCAAAACAGACTAACCATTCCAAAAAAATTACCATTTTCACCACAAAATCAAGTCAAGGAAAACATTAATAAATTCAAATAAGCATATTAAATTCATCTAATGATGTTATTGCACGAAACGACTTACCTCGCATAAATAAAATCCAATGTTTTGGTGAGAATTCCAACTGCTCACCAAACGGACCCCTAACAAACTCTAAGGAGTCAAGTTCCATCCAAGATAAAGACAAAAATAAAAAAGATTCCACCCTAAATCTAATAACCAACCAACAAGAAAACTAAACCCCAATACGAGAGGAAGGAAACCCTTACCCCGATGGAAAGGGTGCAACAACAGGGTCATACAAGGAGGGGGAGCTATTCGGGATGAATGTTGCTGGAGGAGGGTGGCATGAGGTTCTGTGGAGTGCGCGGGGCATGGGGATGGCCGGTGGTCAGGGTGATGATGTGAGCTGGCTGGACAGGGACGTCAGGGCGATGTTGTGAGTGGGGAAGACTGGTCGGAAGGGGATTCAGAGGCTTTGCTAGGGAGCATGGCATTTGAGGTTTCGGTGGGAGGGCTGCATCGACTGGGGATCAGGGTGTGCCTGGTCCGGAGAGCGAGGTGCGCTACGGTAGTGCTGGCCGGAGAGGTAGGAGGGGTCGTCGGCCATTGGGGGGGGGGGGTTCACGGGTAGAGCCGAGGAAGGGGGGAAACATGATGTCAGGTTACAGGGAATATGGGGGAAAGGTGCGGCGCGACCCAACCCTAAGGGGAGAATAAAAAAACAAAAACAAAAAGAAAAAACTAAAAGAAAACTAATAATAATAATAATAACCCCAATTAATAATAATAATAGTAATAAATAAAATAATAATAATAATAAAAAATAAAATAACGTAATTTTCATCACTAATATAAATAATAATAATACTCAATAATAATTAATAATACCCTCAAATAATAATATTATTATGATCAATAAAACAATTAATTAATTTTTAGCCAACTCTTATTTTTTTACAACTCAATTAATTTTATTTTTTCATTATTTTTTCATTTCATTTAATTAATTGAACATAGGCAGGTCATCCAGTGGACTAGCCGAGGCCGCACGGTTTCAAAAACCTGTCTTGCCCGAGACCCCATGGTCTCAATTTTCATTGTATTCTCATTTTTTTATTCATCACATAGTTTTCATATGCCTTGAACATCGGTCAGGCCATGCGGTGAACTGGGTGAGGTCACGCGGTGACCCAAGAGAGGTCGCGCGACTTCGACCATGGTGCGCTGAATGCAACCAATGGCAACACATTCGTTTTTAAATAAGAACTCAAAAATTTTATATCAGGCCTCGACACGAACTACCTGATACCCAGAAAATTAATAAAATAATTTATTTAAAGATGATGGGTGTGAGAATGATTTACATAAAAATCCCATACATGGGATATCTTTCTTATAAAATTCAAAAATTCTCATTTTAGGGGATCTTTAATGCATATTATTTTAAAAGTAACATTTAACCTACAGATATCTAAACAAACCATCAACAAAGTTCATGAAAAAGTATTTTAAATCCCTATAAATTTTTATTAATAATAAATACCAAATATATATATATATATATATATATATATTTGATATAACCAATAATAATTTTTCTGAGTTTTTTTGGCATAAAATTGTGTATAGATTTCATACAATACTTGATTTTAGTATCCTACTACAATATGTTTTCTACCCATCAAGGGATGCACAAAAAACATATTCATAGTATTTTTAAGAATACATGATAATTCAGTTTTATTATTATATTAGTAGCAAAACACTAAAAATTATCCTTCAATTCCATCCATGTTAGTTATAAACACATAATATAATAAAGAATAAGGAAGGACCTAATTAATTTTTCAGAAGTAATTTCCAGGCTGAGAGTTTTCTCTTAACATAGTCATATTCTTATTTCCAAGACTATTAACTTTATTGTTTTCATTATTGAAATAATTTATGATGTGAAATAGTTTTATTCACAACAAACTTTAAGGAAACAAAATTTTCTTATACCCGCTTCACCTTCATAATACTTTCTCCATATACTAGTAGAATAGTTATAAAACCCTTTGAACCATGCCCAAAATTGACACATATACCCATTTATTTTGAATATTTGTGTCACCGATATATATTACTCCTAATAAACCTTTTACTAACCTTATTTTACTTTTTATTTCCCTTTTTCATCAACATGTTTTTCAACTTCCTCTAATTCTTTAGCCAATTTCAATTTGTTTGGCCAAGATACATTGAACTCTTTCTTTACATTCTTAGCCTCCACATAATTTTAACATGAATAACCAATATTTTTAATTTATAATATCATCCCTTTAATATCTGGTAACACCCTAATATTTTATTAAATATATTTTTTGAATAAATTTAATTTCTTTGATAGCTTGGGTTATATGCAATATAAAGTTTTAACGAACCAAAACATACAATTAATATTATTATATAAACACGAGAGTTATAACTTAGCTATTAAAAATAGTGGTATTAATCGTAATAAAAACATTTATTATGGGTTTTTATAAAGAAAACATATTGATAAAAAAATATATATCTTTTAGTAAAGTCTTTATATGCTTTGAAAATAATATTTTCTCAAAAAATGTTTTTATTAATTTTTGTGAAAAAATAAACAATTTATTTTTTCTCACTTTTAAAAAATGTATTTGAAACAATAATGTTACCTTTTTAAATCTACATAACCAAATTATCCTTGATTTAATTTTTTATAATTTTTAAAAAGATTAAATTTTGATGAATAGTAAAAAGTACAGATTTTTATTAAAAAATGCCCTTTTTTTATATAATATACAAGAACAATTTTATTTTAATATGGGTTTTAAGGTAAATTTATATAATATATATATTTATTAATCCAATTTATGACATTATAATCAATTTTATATTAAAATTTGATATTAAAAATTTATATACTTACAATCATTTTCTCATTACAAAACCCCCTTTTCATCGTGCCAGTGGGTTTATTTTTAAATTAATTTTTTTACACATCAATGAATGGAATTTAGTAAAATGAATTAGATATTTTGAATATGAATAATTAATATTATATAATAAGGTCAACTTATTTTTTGGTCAAAATGATTAGTAAAAATAGTAAAATTTAATTACCGCAATTAAGGTTAATACGAGTTTACCAGGGGGTTAAACTAAACTTATAATTGTTAAAGTGACCTATAAAATTTCCCAAATACAATTTATAGCCATATTTAGACCTTATATAATCTAGTTTTTGTGATAATTATCTTTTTTAGAGCCTTGTGGAATGTTTATAACATGGGTACACTATTGTATTTTCTAAAATTCCAAGTGCGTCCTCTCCCCCATATAAGGCCATATTATCTACTCCCCTATTCATGATTCAAAAACATTTTTTAGACAATCAATTACCAAATAAAATCGTTTATTATTTAATCACATCCTATAGAACCTATTTGTATTGGGAAACTCTCCAAAAAAGGATTTAGGTGTAATCCTTAAGGGGATCTCTAAAGAAGAGTTATAGTCCATAACCTTGCATTTTCAATTTATTTATTCATATAACTCATTAAAATACTATTAACATATACATATATAATAAAAAAATTTTCTAATATATAATTATATGATATTATGTTAATTAAATTACCTAAATATATATATATATTATTTCAACATGTGTGAAACGAAACCATCAGTTGTGTGTACAGTGGACTACCGCCCCATGAACCAATGTAATTAATTTTCCATCAAAACCTCCCATGAAAATATATAATGATGGAATTAAAAAAAAATTATTATATTTTTGACATAATTATAATTCTATAATTATAATATCCCTTACACATTCATAATTTCCATTCTGTGAGAATATGATAACGTCGCTTGTGTGAACGGCGGGCTATCGCCTCGCGAAGCAATGTGATCAATTCTTCACATATGCATTACATGAAAGGTAATAAGGATTGGTTTAATGAAAATATGTGATATATATTACATTAAAAAGATGATATATAGTTAATATATTAATTATCATTTTTTTCATACATCAAGAAATTGGAACCAACATTCATGTGTACAAACGACCTACCATCTCCACAAATATTGTAATCCATTATATATATATATAAATTTAATGGATAACTATAAATACCTATAAAATTAATATATATTATAATTTAATAATTATTAACATTATGGATATTATTTAACCATGATAAAGGTAAATGGACCAAAATACGAAACCAAAACATATATGAAAAATGAAACATTTGTTACCTGAAATGTGATTTGAACAAGGAATTGTTAATAAAATTGTTAAATAAAGTCATCAGTATATAATATATGGTATGATAATAATAATAATATTATTTAATATATATATATATAATATTTATTATATAGTAATTTATAATGTTTATGATGGAAGTCAAGACTTAAGATAGGGGATTTTCGTCTCACTTTTATTTCTGTGGGACACATGCCTTATACACCACTTGTTTATTTTGTGTAGTGTATATATTTCCCATGAATGTACTTTATGACACTTATCATGATAATTTTTGGATATACATATCAATATAATGTTCTTTCTTTCATGGGTATTACGATCCAAAAGAAACCAAAGTGGTAAAGGTTTTACGTTACAATCTCATTGTTTATTGGGGTTTTTTATGATTATGCTTCCAATGATGAGATATTATGATTAAAATCTCAATAAAATCATGATATTTATTATAATATGGTAATTTATTGAAATTACATGTTTTCATTTAAATTTCGATTCTATATGTACTCAATATTCCAAAATAACATTTTTAAGGAAAAACCATATTTATTTCTCTCTTCTCTCGAAAACCCCTTTTCTTCCATGTTCTTGATATAAAAATATTTTTTAATGAAATATTTAATATTATAAAACTATCTTTATAGTCATCTATACCTATGTTTCAATTTTTAATTTTTTTAAATGGAATATTATTGACATTTTTCTGAATGATATCGTTTTGAATTTTTATAAAAAAATATGAAGTGGTATTTATTTTAAGATTTACCACATGATCATAATTTTCCACCAACATAACCACTAAATTATTTTATGTTTCCTTTACTTGTTTTCATATTCCTTATAAAATAATTTTTTTCCTCAATATTTTGAAATTTTTTAAATTATAATGAGTTGATTTCAATTAAAAAAGATATTCTAATCTTGAATGTTTTAGGGATATTTTATGGAATTTCTATTCATCAATGATAAAAAAACATTGTTTTTCATTATGTTTTAATGAGTAAATTATATAATAGTAACACAATTATTATTTCATTGGATTTTTTATGTGTATTATTATGATGAAAATTTGTTTACGAAACCCGTTCCTTTTCCACGGGTAATGATATGATGAATTGAAGAAATGTTTATGTAACACATTTATTCATATGTGTTATTCCATGATGAAATGTTTTGGAAACCTATTTATTTTGCATTATTTATGATATTTGTAATTTATGAAATGATTATAAAACCTATCTCTTTTCAAGTTTTATAAGATGATGAATTCCTTATAAACTAGCATATTTTTAATGGGTTATGATATAATGATGGTTTCATGATCTTGAGACATAAACAATTATAGATTATCTGAATGGTGGGACCTATATATCCCTCCAATTAATTGGGTAAAGTTGTATATATCATGATATAGTGATGGAAAATAATACAATGTGCTGGTTTCACTATGGGAAAGAAGTTTATGTGCTTGATCCACTATGGGAAACCTGTGATGATGCCTGATCTATTATAAAATGGGAAAGAGGAGTTGATTTATGATCTATTATAATTTAATAGTCATGGATGTTAACCTTTATATATTAAATTATATCTATACTTTTGATTGATCCACACATATATGAAATGAACTTTAGGTTCAATATTTATTTATTAAAATTTTACACTCTTATGGTTTGTGTATTTTTAAATGATAAGGTTTTATTCCAAAGATCATGCTTGAAATCCATGATAGATTGGGTATGAACATTGTAAGTTATATTTATAATATCAGAACCTTATGATTATCTTATTATTTCATAAGACCATTGATTAATATCTTTTATGTTTACTATTATAGGGCATCTAAGATCACCCTTTCTTATGTCTCCTTGCCCTAGGTTATGAAGAAAGGTTTAAGTAGGGAATGCCTATAAAGATTAATAAATGGTAAGATATTTATGGCTGATATTGAATATATTTCAGGAAATAATATGACTATGTAACTAGTCTTTAAAGGCACTAATCCTTTATGGTACTTAGGAATGTATTTGTGAAATGTATTGAATATTAATCTTTTAAGATGTAATATCTATGTATGTAAATCTAGGATCAATATAGTTGTTATCAATGGGATTTTTTGTTAAAATTTGGAAACTAGTATGAGAAAACTTTAGTGATATCACTAGGGATATGTCTAAGAATATGTGTAGGGATATGTCTAAGGACATGCCTAAGGATAAGTATAAAGATAATTCAAAGTATATGGAAAATATATTTGAATTTTAGGGAAGGATAGAGTGAGTAGTTTTAAATAAATTACATCCATGTATAGATAATAAAATTTAATGGGTATCTTGAATAGTTTTACGTATGTGTGATAACTTTGAAAAGGGGACATTGAACTAGACTCAATCATCACATGGTTCCTAAAAATGTGCCTTTACACAGACATAGTTTGACTCTCCCAAGGGATATTATTTGGAAATTCACAAAATATTTAGGATCTATCATGAATTATTTTAATATATGATGACCTAGGTTAAACCTAAGGTGTATTAGATTGAATATAAGGTGTCATTATTTATAAATCTTGTAAATAATTTTCCATGATTATGTGGTTTCCTAATATTATTATCATTACATACACATTATGTTTTGGTTTTAGTAAATATTAGGAACCCAAAGAAACTTTTTTAATTATAAATGTGATGGAAAATGAAATGATTTTCCCCTTAGAAACCAAATGTTATATAATATAGAATGAAAAATCTCTTTGCTATACTCAAATAACTTTATCAATCTTTTGAATCTCGTTGAGCCTTTAAATGAGGAAAGGAGGGAACAACGTTCCATTAAGTCCTTCATGAGGTAACACGAACCTTATTTTAGTGGTTCCACTGGTCCACTAGCTACTACGTAATGGATTAGCACCACTCAAAATATATTTTATATTATCTAGTTTTGATAGCATAGAAAATTCTTTTTGGATGCTTATTGTTTTGAAGTTGAATCATATCAGTGGTGGAATATTTTAAAGAACATGATGAAATAAGAAAAAAATGACTATATGATGTGGGATGAGTTTAATATATTATTTTTAAATAAGGCCTTTCTTATTATTCTCTGTAGAAATATGGATAAGGAATTACTTGAGCTAAAGTATAAGTATGATGGATCTTTCTAGTTTCTATAAGAATGTTTTTACAATACTTGCGATGTATGTTTCTTGTATTACCAGCCAACCTAAAAGTAATGTTTATCAATTATTTGGTTTACTAAAATCAATTATCTCATAGTAATTAGATATAAGAGACTTGGGTATATAAAAAAAATCAATCTATGTGAACATAAGGTTGAAATGGAAACTATAAATTCCAACCATTCCTATGGTTTTAATAAGAAAAGGAAGATATAGTCCCATGAAATCTAAAATAAATAACTTAGTGTAAAAAATTATTTCCATATAAATTCTAGAAATGTGGAAATAAACATGAAGGGAACAAATTGAATGGAACTAGGAAGTGATTTAAACATGGAAGGCGGGTCATAAATCCCGTGAATATCGAATAGAAATAATGGGATGGTTGACGCAATGGAAGAAAAGAAGATTCCCAATAATACACCAAAATTAACCAATTCTTAAATGTAATAAGTATATAAATTTTGATAACCAGTGCTCAAATAAAATGGTTAATGATAATGATTGATGCAGTAACCTTTTAAGATGAGTGACAAAGGAAAATATCATGCAATAAAAATTTATGATGAGGTGTATGATAATGACATGATGAAAGTTATACTTACCATCCATTATATAACTATAATATATTTTTTAACTCAGGATATAGCCACTCATTTATATATGAAAAATTATATAAGGGTATCATTGTTCCACGTTAATGATTAGATACTATAATAGTAGTGAAAACCATTAATGGTATGATTATCACATCTCAAGTCTATGATTCTTCTCCTATTGAAGTTTTTGGTAATGTGCTTCTTAGAAATTTAATTATTCTCCCTAGGTTCCAATTTTATTTTATATTAGGAATGGATTTTATTTCTCTATTTAAAGACCATATCCATTTCAAGTAAGGTAATTCACATTTGATATTCCAATCTAACCTATGATCATCTATTACTGTGATGATAAATATGAACTTCTAATAGAAATCACTTCAATTTTGTACTCATTGATTTCCTTTATAAAGGGATGTTTATATTTTATTTTTGGGGAGAAAATCAAAATTGATGATATTCCAATGGTATGGGATTTTTTTATGTATTTTTTTAAGATTTTTATTTTCCTCCACTGAAACATGAAGTTGAATTCTATATAGAACTCATAGATGGTGCCACAACTATTTTGAAGACTACCTATAGAATGGACCCAATCGAGTTGCAGGAGTTAAAGAAGAAACTCAAAGAAAACCTTGAAAATAGATTTATTTAGAAAAGTGTGTCACTATGGGGTTCACTTATTCTTTTTATTAATACAATATATATATCAATTCCACTTTTAATTGATTAATGGGAACTAAACAAGATCAAAATAAAGAAAAAGAATCCTCTACCCTGTATTGATGAATTGTTTGATCAACTTTGAATAGATTAATACTTTTCCAATATTGAACTTCATTATGGATATCATCAATTGAGTATCAAGGAGTATATATTGAAGAAATAATTTCATACATGGTATGGACACAATTAGTATACAATGATTCCATTTGATATTTCCAGTACCCACTATGTTCAAGGGCTTAATGAATAATGTATTTAAATATTATCTTGATCATTTCTTGATAGTATTTATAGATGATCTTCTTGTCTATTAAAATATAAATAAATAGGTTAATGATCACTTTTGAATTGTAATGAAGGCATTGAGGAAGGAAAAATGTGTATGAAAAAATTAAAAAGTGTGAATTTTGGGTAAAAAAGATTTCATTTTTGGGTTATATAATCTCAAGATAGGGTATATTGATCTATCCGTCATAGGAGGAGGCCATTTAGGATAGTTCCAGACCAACCACAGTGATATGGACCTATATATTTCTTATTTTAGAAGGATTTTATTGATGGTGTATATATAATTTCTCATGACTTTATAATCAACTCACAAAATTAACTCGTAAGGGATCTATGTTCCATTGCATAGAAGAATATGAGGAAAAGTTAATGTAAATAAAGTGAATATTAGTCAATGTACATACATGTACAATACCATATAGTGTAGAATGTTATGTAATATAAATTTATGCATCAAATAAAGGTTTGGGATGCGTTCTAAATTAGAAAAATATAGTTATGGCCTAAACCTCATGATAATCAATGGTTCAGGATAAAAACTACCGAAATCATGATTTTGATTTAACTGTGGTAATTTTTGAATTAAATATATGGAGGAAATATCTTTACGCAAAAAAATGTGATATATAAACTAATCCAAAAACATTTAAAGTATATATTCACACAAAAAGTGTTGAATAAGTTCCAAAAAAAATGGTTCGATCTGATTGAATATTATGATTTCTAAATACACTAACAACCTTAGAAAGTAAAAAGGTGGAAAATTCTTTGTGTTAAAAGGATCATGCTAATTTATCCTTTATGAGGACTAAGAAAGATATAATATTTCTATATTTTAAAAGGATGGATCTTGAAAACTTGAAAGAAAGTGGAGGAATATTTAACCTCTCAAATAGGGTTTAAACCATATATCCATGTGGGGATAAAAGAGTCACAAAATGATGATATGGATCTAAAAAATAAGGTAATAAATGTTATTGAGTTAATCCTTATTTTTGATAAAATGATAAGGTTTAAGAACCTTGTGTGTGTTCCATACATACCATATTTGATGAAGAAGATACTTCCCCAGGGAAGTACAAAGATGCATATATATATGAAAGAGTACTTTTGGTGGTATGGAATAAAGAGATATATCATCAATTTTATATCTCAGTGCATGATGAATCAATAATTTAATGGTAAGAGACAAAATTTTAAAGGGATGTTACAACCATTACCCATACTAGATTGGAAATGGGAAAACATCACCGTATATTTTTTCTTCGAACTCCACAAAATAGATAAAGGGTACAATGCTATATGGGTTGTAGTCAATCACCTTACAAATTCATCACACATTAACACTACCAGAGATGATTTCTATATATATTATCTTTATAGGATATAAATCAATTAAGTGGTGAGGTTTCATGGAGTACCATATTCTATTGTGTCTGATCGAGATCTAAGTTTTACCTCGATGTTTTGGAGAAGCGTTCCATAGGATCTGGATATGAAGTTGAGTTTTAACAATGTGTGTCATCCAAAGAGAAATGTTCAGTCTTATAGAACAATTTAAAACCTATAGGATTTTTGAGACCTTTTCATATGGATATAAAAGGTTTCTCGGATCATTAATTTCTTATGGTTCAATTTTCATACAAAAATAGCGTTCAATAGATCATTCAGATGGATCCTTATGAGACACTCTATGGAAATAAGTGTAGAAAATCCAATGTAACTGGATATAGTTTGAGAAATAAAGCTATTGGGGCTTGAGATAGCAAATGAAATGGCATAGAAGTCTACATCCATTTAACATCACATAAGGGAAAAACAAAGTCAACAAAAAATTTATGAAAATAACCACTAGCATGATTTGGAATTTGAAGTTGGTGAAAAGGTATTTCGAAGAATTGATAAATAGAAGAAGGTAATAATATTTGAAAATATTGGAAGAATAAGACCTAGGTATATTTTTCCCTTTGAAATTATTGATCGTATCAGGATGGTATCTTATCAATTGGCACTTACACCAAACATATTTCAAGTCCTCGATGTGTTCCATGTATCTATCATAAGGAAGTACATAATTTATACTTCACATATAATAAAATAAATGGTCATAAAAATAGAGAAATATATTTCTTATGATGAAAAACCATTGATGATTTTGGATTATATAGGGAAATTCCTATGAAAAAAGACCACTCACCTGGTCAATGTTTTACGGTGAAACCACCAGCTTGAGGAAGCTACATGGGAACCTAAAGATGTAATGAGGTAGAAATTTCCTCAAATATTTATATAAATATGATTTAATTTTGAGGGATATGTTTAATTTAATTGTGGTAGAATAAAACAACCTTATATTTTATGAAGTATAGTTCTTTTAATAAATTTAATTTCACTGATAGCTCACATTACACACAATAATGAGTTTCAAGAAACATAATATTCTGTTAATATTATTATTTAAACATGAACATTATAAGCTAGATACTAAAATTTTAGGTAAGAATATTAATAAACACATTTTAAAAATTTACTATAATTGTTTTATATACAAAAACCATATTGATAAAAGAGTACATAATTTTTAAAAAAGTTTTTATATGTTTTGAAAATAATATTTTCTCAAAATATTCTGTTATTTGTTTTTGTGAATAGAAAATAAATGATTTTTTTTATAATTTTAGAAAATATATTTGAAAAAATAAACTTCAATTTTGAAATCTAAATTTCAAAATTATACTTGAGTGAATTATAAAGAAGTTTTTGAAAAGATTAATTTTTCAATGGATTGTAAAAAAATATTGATATTTAATTAAAACTATATTTTTGGAAAGAATTTATAATATAAATTTTATTTTAATATTGGTTTAAAGTAAAATTTATTCAAATATATATATTTATTATCCCATTTAGGACACCATAATCAATTTAATACTGAAGTTTTATATTTAAACTTTCTATACATATGAAAATTTTATTTTTTGAAAATCGTCTTTTCATCACGTCTGCATGTTTATTTATCAATAAAAATTTTCCATTTATGTGGATGAGATTTAGAAAAACATATTATATATTTGGAATGAAAATAATTAATATTATCTAATAATTTCAACTTAATTTTTTGTCAAAACAACTAGTGAAAATAGTAATAATTAATTACTACTGTTAAAGATAAAATAGGATTACAAGGTTATTAAATTAAAAAGATATGGGGTAAAATGACGTATAAACCTATAAAAATACAATTTTATAGCCATAGTTAGATATTATATCATCTAATGTTTTATAATTAACCATTTTGGATACTTTTGGGATGTTTAAAATGTGGTTAGACCTTTTTCTTTTCAAATATTCCAAGTAAATACTCTCCCCAACTTGTAAAAGTCCAGCCCCTCTCCTCTCTTATTTACACATCCAAAACCATTTGATTCAGAAACTAACTTCCCAAATATATCATATAATTCTCTTACCACATCCTATAGGGATTATTTTGATTATGAAACCTTCATAAGAAGGCTTTAGTTGTAAACCTAAAGGGGTTTTATGAAGAAGAGGTATAATCCTTAATGATGGGTTTGCATTTTATTTATTCATCCCAATACGTAAAATATTATTAAACCATGTTGTTATAATTTAATATTTATATCCAATATAGTTTTTTTGTTATTATTTTAATTTCATGACCTACACTTATCCCCTCTTCCAGAAATTGGAAAATTAAACCTTCGATCATGTGTATGATATACTATTACCTCATGAACTGATGTAATTCGTTTTCCATAACCACCTCTCATGGATGGATATAATGATGTATTTAACCTATGAATATGATATTTATTAAATAATTATAATTATATAATTAAAATATCACATAAAAAATTCTAATTCCCATTCATTGTGAATATGATAACATCGCTCATGTGTATGGAAGACTATCGACTCACAAAGCGTTGTGATTATTTATTCACATAAATTTTACATGGAGGGTAATAAGTATAGTTTTAATGAAAATATGTGATATATATGATATAAAAATGATTCCATAAACTTAATTTATTATTTACCTTTCATTTTTTTCATTAGTTGAGAAAATGGAAACATCGTTCATGCACATGTACAGTCTTCTGTCTCCATGAACATTGTAACACATAATCTATCTCTAAATTTAATGGATTACTTTAAATAAATATATACTCATTATATATTATATATATATATCATTATTAAAATTATAAATAATATTGAATCATGATTGAGGTAAAATTATAAAAAACACTAAACCAAAACATATATGAAAAATGAAGCTGTTATTACCCGAAATGTGATTTTAACAAGGAATTATGAAAAAACGGGTAATTAAAGGTCATAAGTAAATATTATATGGTATGATAAATATGATTATTATTATTTAATAGATTTATAATAAAATTATATTTATTATAAAATAATTTCTGTTGTGTGTGAATAAATTCAAGACTCTAGGTAATATATTTTTTTGTCACTTTTATTTCTATAGTACACATTCCTTATACAAAAAATTTTCTTTATGCGTTGTTTATATTGGATAAGAATGAATTTTATGATCCTTATCATGATAATTATGGGATATACATATCCATACAATTTTTTTTCTTTCATGGGGCTAGTATTCCAAAAGATACCAAAGAGGTAAAGGTTTTATGTTACAAACTCATCTTTTATTAAGATTTTTTAGGATTGTGTTTCCAATGATGAGATATTATGATCCAAATAACAATAAATAAAGAATTTTATTCTACTATTTTTATTACACTAAATTATATTTTTTCTATTATCTTTCTACTCTTTATGTACTCAATATTCAAATTGAATATTTTTATAAAAAACTTGAAATTATATTTATCTTTGGTCGAACACTTATTTTCTTCAAAGTACATGTTTTCTAAAATTTTTTAAAGATATATTTAATAGTATAAAATTATTTCTTATAGCCATTTCCTTCCAAAATTTAATTTTTTAAAATATTTTTAAAAATAATATTCTTGTTGTTTTCCAAACATGATAGTTTTGACTTTTTACTGAAAATGTAAAAGGAATATTTATTTTAACATGCATGTAATAAGTAAAACTTTCTACCTTATGAATAATAAATTTTTTGAATATTCCTTTTGAAGTTTTATTGGTTTTTTAAAGAAATGTTTTTCCATAGTATTTGGGAATTTTTTAGATTTTAAATATGTAATTTCAAATGAAAATGATATTTTCCTCCTGAACGTTTAATGATATTTTATTGTATTTATATTCATTAATAGAAAGAAAATTGGCGTTAATTATATTTTATAGTGGATATGAACCAATAATTTGATCTTTATTTTTCATTGGATGGTTTCTGTTTTTTATTATGATAAAAATATGTTTATGAAAACCATTCATTTTCCATGGGTTATGATATGATGAATTGTCTAAATTTTTAGGAAAATCATTTATTCCCATTGGTTATTCCATAAGAAAATGAATATGACACCTATTTATATTCTATGGGTTATGATATGAGGAACTGATGTAATGTTTATGAAACACATTTCTTTATAGTGGTTATGACCTAAGGAAATGTTTATGACAGTCACTTCTTTTTCATGGGTTATTATGTGATGAATGTTTTATGATATTTTGAAACACCAAATTATAGACTATATGATGGGTGGGACCCATATATCGCACTAGTACATTGGGTAAAGTTATATATCTCAAGATATAATGATGGGAAACAAGATGACGTGCTTGATCAGCTATGGGAAACATACTGATGTGCTTAATCCAATATAGGAAACAAGTAATGATTCATGTTCTGTTATGAAATGGGAAACTTGTGTTGATTACCAATCTATTATGATATTATGGAATTTTATATTAACCTTGAAATATATATTTTTCAGTACTTATTATTGATCCACACTTATATGACATGAAATTATGGTTCTAGATTTATTTATGATGATTTTTCACTCTTATAGTTCATGTCTTTTGAAATGATATTTTTTTTGGAAATGGATCATTATTATGATACATGTTATATTTGGTATTAACTTTGTAAGTTATATTTATAATCTCACACTCTTATTGTTATCTTATGCTTTCATATGATCATCTATTGATATCTTCCATGCTTACCCTCACTGAGCATCTTAGATCAAAATTTCTTATGTTTCCCTTCTCTAGCTTATGAATAAAGGTTTAAGGAGGGTATGTCTATAAGTAGTAATAATTGGGAATATATTTATGTGAAATATTTTAGATATTTCTTGAAATAATAAGATTGTGTAATTAGTCTCCAAATAAACTAATCCTTTATGGTCAACATGCATGTATTTATAAAATCTATTGAATATTAAACTTTAAAGATATAATTTTTATATATGTAAATATTGGGTCTTTATGATGTATAGGGAAATTCTCCATTAAACCTTGTTAAATTATACCACAAACTTTTGACTTTCCAAACAACATCTTCTACATACTTCTTACAGAACCTGAAATCTATTTTCTACAGATAACTTTAGTGCAGATATAGTCAAATGTTTTATCCTCTATGATTTTTTTCCTGATATTGTCCCCAAAACTCCCCATTAGTTTATACCAATTTCTTGTTATACAAATTATGAACTAGAATAAAAAATATTTGTGTCATTTATTCGCACAATAGTATAAAAACCCTTTATACTTTGATCTTCATGATTAGTTCTAGATATATCCATATTTAGGTTATTGTTTTTTTATTGAAAATTAATTTTTATTTTATCTTAGGGTTGTGGTTCTCTTATATAATATATTCCTTCCTTTTGTGTGAAATATTAACTCTCATTATTCATAGTTAGAACCTCCTGAAATTTGATTTTTTTATCTAAATAATTTGATAAAAATGATATGTTTTTAAAATGAGTAAGTAAAAAATTATATTTTCCTTTTTAATATTTATTCTCACAATTTTAATAAGACTCACATTTGATCTCAACTAATTTTTTAAAGCCTTCTTTTTCCATGATCATCTCTTGTTGAATAGTGATACATATGAACTCTGTCTCAAATATTAATTCTTCCTTTAAATATAATTTTTCATTAAATCCACATACCATTTTTACTTACTCAACAATATTTAATTCGTTCATATAGATATCATCAAAATAGGTTGCCTCCTTTTTATCAAACTCCTTTTTTTATTTAGTTGAATCGTTTTTCTTAAAATCATCCCTTTCCAAACATAGCTTCTTATTTTCTTTATTTTTATTATTATTTTATTTATTGAGATATATAATTTACTCAAGTCCTGATTCTAAATTTTTTATTAGCTCATAATAAAGATCCTTCCTTTCTTCTCTAGCATCATCACTACTAGACGAGTCACACACCTAATTAAGCTCAAAAAATATATTGAACACATTATTTAATTAACTACATGAGTTGTCTTGTTCCTTATTTATTATTAAAATTATTATTTTTCTAATGAAATGCTTATTATTATTTTTACCCTTCTCTTTTTTTCTTTCTCCTCCTCCTCCTTATCTGATTCAAATTATTCAAGCCACATATTTGGACTATGTTTTTTAATATGACCAATACCAACACAATTATAACATCCCAAAATATTATTTCATTTTCCTTTCAATTTCCCTTCGTGAATATATTTGATAAAAGAACCATGATTTGGTTGAAATATTCATCAAATTTCTCATCATATGAACAATACCATCAAAATTATACCATCGAATGTTGGTACTCTCTAGATATTAATAGAATTATAATTCTATATTTCTAGAGAATATATATTCTATGATATTTATAGGGGACATTTTCTTTGATAGAACTTAAATAGACCCATGTCGGAAGGACCAATGGGGTGGGGGTGGGGGTGGGGGGTGAATTAATTTTATTATTTTTATTAATTCCACACATTTTAAAACTCAAACCCTTATACTGGTTTAGGTTATCAATCCAATTAATAAATTATCACAACCTCACCTCATTTGTAGTAAATAAGTGAAATATATCCACACATAATATTTATAAGGTTTTTCCCGAAGTACTAATCCTCTATATGTTGACTATAGATCACAATATCGATTCTCCTATGTCAGTAAATATAGTTTATAACTAAGGATAGTCCATTATTTGAAACATAGATTCCACTGTCTTCCCTTCAAAAACTTCCCCCCCACATAGAATCCATTTTATTCCCATGGCATCCAAAATACACTTGATGATACATCAATTCTAAAACAATTATCCAAAAAAGAAATACCTGAAAATCTTGATGATATTCTTTCTCTATGAGAAGATGGATTAGTAGGTATTCACTTGTATAACCTTAAATATCATCAATAACAACTGTCCACAACTGTCGTTTTTTCCAGAAACCTCCCAACCCCCAATATTTTAATGAATGGAAAGAGGTTAAGAAAAACAGGAAAGGGAAAGTTCCAGAGAAAACTGAGACCTCTAAAGGAAGAGAGGATAAATGGGTGGCTAAAAACCTCAATCCTGGAAACCTTAAGCAAAATTCCTGGGCTGACCTCGCAGAGGAGCATGACAATGAAGTTCTTGAACAAGAACTTAAAAATAAACTTGAGGAGGATGTCATTTGTATTCTGTCTAATCCTCTAATTGATCCCAATGATTTTGGTAAAACATCAGAGGTCTCAAATCTCATCCTGGGAAATTCTCTAAAGGAAGCTGGGAAATATCCTTTTGATCAGCCCACTTCTAGCACCCAACAGCTTCCTTCTACCCTGAAGGCTGCTTCCTTATCCTCTATTGTGACTGACCCCTCTTCAGAAATCCCTGTTATCTACCCAAATTCCACTTCACCTTAAATAGAGGGGAACAAACATGAAGATCCTGTAACTGTACCTATGCAGGACTATAAGAATGCTCTTCTCTCTCCCTCTATCCAAAAACAAAGTAAACAAAACTCTTCTTTGACCCCTGTACAAATTGAGAAATAGAACATAGTACAGGACCTGGCTACTCAGTCTGATCAAGATCTAGACCCTGCAGGGGATCTAGTATCTATCCCTGCACTGGATAAAGGGTCCTCCCAAAGGGGGAGGGGGGCAATGCCTCTCCTTCTCTTTCTACACATAAGACATATTCCCATGATTTTGACCCTGTTAATATCGCTGTTCATAATGTAAATATGCAAGGTGATGACTTATCTAACCTGGCTGTTTGCTCACAAACTACTAACATTTCCTTGACACCCATTTTGACCGCACAGGGCAAGCAAGAAAATTTGCAGAAAAATGACACGTTGGGTGTCTCAACCAGGGCACGATCCTTGGCATCTAGAAAGAAAGGGGACAGCCCCACCAAAAAAAGGGTCAAATGAATCTAATGTATTGGAATTTCCAAGGTATTGCGAATTATGATACTTTAAATGTTTTGAAACAATTTATCTCTACTCACTCCCTGAAGATGTTTGCTATCGTTGAACCCAAATTCAACATTGTTTTTAGATATCAACACATTTCCCCTTGGGTTACTCCTTTTTAGGAGCTTGCTCTAATCATTTGGTTTCTGCATCCCTATGGGTTTTTGCCCATTCTTCGCTTCAAAATGTTAACATACACAGTTTCTCTAATCAAGCTTTTACTTGTCATTATATGCTTGAAAAAACTCATTTTTACACAACTTTTATATATGCTTTTAATAGATATCAAGATAGGAAACCCCTATGTAATGAAATCACTCAACTGAATAGTAGGATTCAGAGTCCTTGTTTTTTTGTTGGTGATTTTAATTCCATCTTCGATACCAATGAAAAAATGGGACCTTCGCATACCAGAATCTCCTGTAGGGAATTTTAGGCCTGCATTGAAAATAATAACTTTATTGAGATCCATTTAACAGGTGTTAAGTTCACCTGGTATTGTCATCAGTGCAATAGGGTTGTTTCCAGTAAACTTGACCAAGCCTTCACTAATGACTTTTCCCTTGATAAATGGTACAATATCTCCAGTATCACCCTCCCTAATATTTCCTCTAACCATTATCCCATTCTATTTAAATTCTCTTATAACACCCCGAAGCCCAGGTCCCCTTTCAGATTCAATAATGCCTGGTCCTCTAAAACTGGTTGTGCCAATATCATTAATAACTTCTGGAATAATTTGCATAATAATAAGGATACCTTTGCCTGTACTTTGAAACTGAAATTTCTTAAGCAAACCCTTAAAAATTGGTGTAAAACCAAGTATAATGAAATTTATAATACCATTTCTCTTATTGAAAATGATCTAAATCAATTTCAAAATCAGAAAACCTCCTCCAACTTTAGTGATATCTCTCAACAAGAACTAATCATCTCCACCAAGTTGAGATTGGCGTATTACTCTTATTAACTTCAAAGAGAACCTCAAAAAACAAATTTTCAAAACCAAATGGCAAAATATGGATATAGAAACACCAAATTCTACAATTCCCTTAATAGGGTTAAAAAAGCATGCAGACCCCTTTCCATCCTTAGAGAAGGAACCAAATATTTGACACGGAAGAAACCATCTCCAATCATATGGTTTCATATTTTGATAATCTCCTCAATGGACCAATTATTGATATTGATCTTCATCCTAAAGTGATTCCTAATTTGGTCACTGAGGAAGAGAATGTCATGATTAATAACATCCCCTTGGATCAAGAGATCAAAGATGCTGTTTTTAGTCTTAATACAGATGGTGCCCCCGGACCTGATGGTTTTAACAATAGCTTTTATCAAAATCAATGGGATGTTTTACAAGAGGATATTTGTTACATGGTTAAAGCCTTTTTCTCTCGTTGAATTCTCGCTCTGGGTCTTAACTCCCAATTACTAGTTCTTATTCCTAAAACTAAAAATGATGATGAACTCCACAGCTTTTGACCTATTTCTCTGATAAATTCCCTCATGAAAATTATCACCAAAATCATTGCCAATAGAATTGATCCTATTAGTAATAGAATTGTTTCCTAGAATAAATTTGGTTTCATTACAGGCAGATCAATTCAAAACTGTATTTGTCTTGCCTCTGAATCAACTAACCTTCTCAATAGGAAAACTAGAGGAGGGAATGTTGCCATAAAACTTGATATCTCCAAAGACTTTGATATTATCGATTGTAAATTCATATTTAAAGTTCTAGCCAATTTTGGATTCAATGGTATTTTTTTAAACAGAATCTAAACCTTGTTTAATTCGGCCCATTTTTCTATCCTAATAAATGTCTCCCCAAATGGGTACTTCAAATGTTCTAAGGGGGTCCAATAGGGTGACCCTATCTCTTCCATTCTTTTCTCCATTGACGAAGACTATTTAAGTAGACTTATTTCAAAAACAGTTGAAAAAGGTGACTTAAATCTAATATCTGCCTCCAGGAACTTGAATTACCCCTCTCATCTTTTGTATGCGGATGACATAATCCTCTTTTTGAAAGGGGAAAAAAGAAATTTAAACAATTTAAAAGCCATTCTCTCACACTACGAGTCAGTCTCTGGGAAACATATCAATTGAAAAAAATCTTATATTTACTTTGGAAAAGAGTTCCCCTCTGGCTGGAAAAGCATGATTACAAACGATCTTAGCATCAAGGAAGGCACGTTTCCCTTTACTTATCTGGGAGTCCCTATATTTTGGGGCAGACCTAAGGCTATCTATTTCTCTTCTATCATTGACCATACTCTTCAGAATATATCCTCCTGGAAAGGGAAATTTTTTTCTATGGATGGAAGTATTTGCTTGGTTAAATCCACAACTGTCTCAAAACTTGTCTACTCTATAATGATTTACAAATGGCTGACTAGTCTCCTAAAACACATTAATACTACCATTAAAAATTTTTTTTGGACAGGGAGTACTTATGAAAGGAAAATGGTTGCCATACCCTGATCCACCTGTTGTAAACCCATTGATAAAGGTGGAATTGGCATAAAAAACCTTACCTTATTTAATGATGTCCTATAGGTCAAGCTGACGTGGAACCTTATTTGTAATAACTCGCATGCCACTTATTTTATTAAAGCTCACTTTCTTGAAAAACTGAGGAACAAAAATTTTAATCATTGCATGTCTTCTATTTGGCATTCCATCAAACGTATGTTTAATGTTATTATGACAAATTCTAGATGGATGGTCAATAAAGATTCCAATTTGAAATTTTGGCTGGAAAATTGGAAGAGCTCCCCCCTTATCTCTTTATTATCACCCGATCACTACACCTTGAACATCAATGACACCATAAAGAACACACTTCACTCACAAAATTCCTTTCTTCCTGATGAGATCCAGAGCATTGTTGATTCCTATCCCTTCTCGAGGAATGATGATTTTATCATATGGGAGCATGCGCCTAACGACATTCTGGACTCTAAAAGTTACTACAACTTCTTTTTCAATAATGACAACAACTTTTGAAACTGGATAAAAAACTTTACCAAAGCTTGGATAAAACCCTGGCGCTTTACTTTGGTATGGCATATTGCTCATGGTAAGATCCCCACCGACTCATGTCTACAAGCATTAGAGGTCAACATCTTCTCTAAATTTTGTATGTGTAATCAGCATAGGGAGGATATTAATCATCACTTTATGTCTTGTGATACAACTTCTGCTCCTTGGAACCATGTATTTGACATCTTTGAATGCATATGGTTGTTTGGAACCTCCCTAACATTGCAGCTTCAGAGATGCATGGAAATATCAAGCTCTAATAAAATCAAGAATATGTTTACGGTGGCTATTGTAGAGATTCTACATGTGATCTGGTATGGCAGGAGACTACATTTTTCGTAAAAACTCATTTAATCTCAATGAAGGAAAAATAAGAATTTTCATTGCTATTCGAGAGGCGGCATAGATTCAGAATGAACACTACTCCAACTCTGTTAGAGACCTTGGGATCTTGAGGCGCATTGGATTTGACGGGAAATTTCCTCGCCCTAAATTTACGATGGAAGTTTTTTGGCAACCCCCACCTATGGGGTGAATCAAAATAAATGTGGACAGGGCCTCCAAAGGCAATACTGGCCCAGCAGGTTGTGGTGGAATCTTCAGAAATCATTTTGATCAGATCCTTGGATGCTTCTACGGCTTATGCGGATTTGCCTCCTCCTTATAAGCTGATATGTGGAGTGTTATTCATGCTATCTCGTTTGCTAAAGCTCACAACTGGAACAACATCTGGATTGAGAGTGATTCCTCTACCATATTTCAAGCAATTTTTAAGGGTACAATTCATCTATCTTGGAAACTCACTTCCTGCTAGATTGACTGCCTACATTCTCTCTCCTCCACCAGCTTTATTGCAACTCACACCTATAGAGAAGCTAACAGGATTGCTGACGGTCTGGAAAACATTGGTGTGGTGCATGCTATTACATGGAGTGATGAACTCCACCCCGAGCTAATTCCAATTTATATTCGAGATTTAAACAAAACTTCTTCTTTTCTTCTGGTGTAATCCATTCTTTTTTAATAAAAATTTTGGTTTTCCTTTCAAAAAAAAATCAATAACAACCAATATTGATTATCATTAATGGTCTCAAAACTCACTCAGATCATTAATGACATGTGACCCTCTTTTTAAAACTTGAGAAACATTCTTTCTTATCTAATGAATGTTCTTACAACTTCGAACTCTTATCACTCTTCAATAATAGAAATTATTAATCTCATATAAATATCATGCACATTGTATGAAATTGTCCAATACTTATCCAATTCATTTTGATACCCATATAATCTGTTAATATTCACACCATAACATAATGTGAATATTAGATTTCCACTCAAACATGGATACTCCTCACTTATGTAAAGTTTTTTATTCTCCTTTTAATATATTTAATACATGATTGAATCTCATTTAAATTTCTAGTGAAAAATATCTTTAGATGATATTAAATATTTTGATCTCAACAACTCTACAAATCTCACTAATTTTAAATACCCAAAGGTCTTAGGTTCTCAATTTGTTTTCAGATGATTTGGAAATAACTATAATCCCTCATTCATTTGATCTGTATGAGTCCTCATTGAAATAATAGAAGTA
This sequence comes from Viscum album, assembly GCA_963277665.1. Taxonomy (NCBI): domain Eukaryota; kingdom Viridiplantae; phylum Streptophyta; class Magnoliopsida; order Santalales; family Viscaceae; genus Viscum; species Viscum album. Next base: position 190,184,177 of record OY728166.1, read on the forward strand.
TTAGAATCTCATCATCTTAGGAGGTTAAAAACAACTAATTATTTCTATATGACTTTAATAATAAATTACATTGTTTTTCAACCCCTATATTCATTCCTTATATTCTTATTTTTATGATTTAAAAACAAGCAAGCATAATTTCAGGTGAATCAAACACACTTAATCATCACCTGACTCCTCTTTGTTGATCTCAGTTGACATGGATTGAGTTTATTATAATCACGCATGATAGTTACATGACTATCATATGCACTATACACTTTAATTATGGGATGGATAAAGATAAAACTTCATGAATAACCTATGTAATGTTTTCAATTTCATAAAAAATATCCATTGAAGTTTCCATGTATTTTTTAGGCACTAAGCTTCAATTTGGGTGAAGATTTAATTATGGATAGTTGATTATCTTGATGCATCATTTGAAAATGTATACTACTCTTATGCATCCTGATCGAATTGATAGAGAAATGCATGCCTTTTAGATACTTTATTTTATAAAATTTTAAATTTTGGTCTATGTGTGAAGGAAACATAGCTTGATACACTTATAGTAGGTATTCAAACTCATGGGTTCTTCATCTCACTATGCATAAGGTCACTTTCACTACACACTGTAGGTCCATCTATCATGATACCACATGGTATCTTGTGGTCACTTAGAATACACATGGTAAGTATCACTCCTTAATTAGATAGCTCATTAAAAAAAATCAAGGTAGGTTTCATTACTCATGGTATCTTGTATGTATGAAATAATTATTCAGTGTTCATGTGGTAGCTCAATTCACTCATGGAAGGTCAATAACCATATTTTGGATGTTTGGAACTAATAATATATTAAATCAAATATCCATCATATGATCATTTGATTTCAAGCATAATTTAATCTTATGTTTGTTCACATTAACCTCATGGTCACTTGGAAGTTCCTTATGTGGTTTATAAATTTTTTGTGTGTGGTATTTTCCTGTTCTTCATATGATTAGTACATCAACTGTGGATTCACACTTCATACCGTCACTTAAAATATGATCGTTCAGTATCTTAAAAAAACTCATATGGTCACTTTGTTTTGTTTATGGTTAGATTAATCACTGTATATATTTCATCTTAATTTTATTCATGAGGCATGTCAAGAGTTTGTGTAGATATCATCACATATCCTTATCTCATGTAATCAATCTATTATTAGGGATACTTGGAGAAAACAAAAATGATGTAGATGTATATGTGGTGTTAGATCATAAGTGAATAGATGTAAAACATTTTTCTATATGTTTTTCACCATAATGATTTTGTTGTTCTCTTGAAAAATTCCCAAATTTAAGTATCACTCCACGAACCTCTACTTAAAAATATTGAACATTTTACAGATCACTTTCCCATGAAAATAAGGTTGACTGCTAGATACACTCACACATACCTTCCTGATAGGTTGTATCTCTTTATGATAACCACTGCGATTCTTGTGTGCCTATAAATGAAATATAATCATTATTTATTCCATGTATGTTCCCCTACATACCTTGCATAAATTTCCTCCACCATATTCTGGATACTCCAATGTTCACCTTGGGATGAATGTGGTTATCCCAACTTCCCACCTAAGAAGTGGATAAACTTGGGTACCACAATTTTCCTTAGGCTAGCCAAATTTTTTATAAACACCTATCTCAAAAACTTATAAAAATACTAATTATAATTTCAATAAATAAAACTTATCATGTATTATTCATACAATATTTTGGCATAGTAATCTTCAACACTCTAAAAAACTTAACTTCTTCACTTCTTCCTTGTGGTAAACAGTGTACACTCACCACTACTATCACATGTTTTGAACCTTATGGATAGAAAAAAATTCTTAGGAGTGAAGGGAGGATTGAATTGTCAATAATAAAATCCAATTTTAACTCATGATTCCAAAACAATACCCCAAACACTATTAGATACTCAACAGATATTGAAATCTTACCTAATTTACCATAAATAAAATTCAATCACTCAGATTTATAGTTATGATATGTAGAGAAATTAGGGAAGAGTGTTTTCATCATGTTCTCTATTCAGATGGTAAAATATTTCCTAAAATAGAAGCTAAAGGATGATAAATCAAATTTAATAGAGAAGACAACACTCAAATATCAAGGTACACTTTTGGAAACTCATTCACAAGTATGAGTCTCATAATGGTAAATTCTTGGTCGAAGAAACATTAATTTCTCAAATTATAAGTCTCCTAGTATTAACAATCATAGTAAAGTTATTTTATAAGGGAAATGATATAAATTTAGTTCCCATTATACCATTAAAAAAGCCTAAAAGTTATTTCATCCCACATATTTATATTTATTTTATCATCCACTACACATTTCTTTAACTTTGTTTTAATGTTCCATTATTAGGAATATTTTTAAATTATAGTTATCAATGTCATATTCCACACCTTGATATGGACATTGAAATTTTTTTAATGTATTTCTAAAATTTATAAAAACTTTCTCATCACACACGAGATAAAATTTATTTAAGGGGGAGACTATAACACCCTGATAATTCAATATGAAATTATCCTTTAAATAATAACTACATTAAATAGTCTGTTTAACATAAAAAAATAGAACTAAAATAGATTGTAATGTTATAATGAGATAAAATTATTAAATTTGATAATTATAACATAGATTTTGAAGTTGGGGTATAAAAATTAGTTAGAACATTATAAAATTAAAGTGGAAAGAAGAAATGACATCAAGTAGTACAAGTCTTTCTTATGAGGATCATTTTTTTTATCTTGTAAAGGAGGTAGAATCACTAGGGTTTTCCATAGACCAAGCCCAATATGAACTTCAACAAGTATGACTTGAGAGAAATATTTTCTAGGAGAAGTTCAAATCATGGAAATCACTATGATATCTGTGCTAGCTGAACCACTATTGAGACTTCCATTAATGAATACATTACCATTTGATTTTATATGGAGGTCATTAAGAGTTTTGTTAGTATAATTTAGGTTTATATAAACATATAAATATAAAAATAATAAATTTTATATTTTTTCATTGTTACATGTATTTTTATACATTTGGATTTTTTATAAAATTTATTTTTAATGTTTGAATTTAATTAAACAGAAAATTTATTGATTAAATCCTAGTAAATAATATATTTTAAATTATATTGGAACAAATTCACTTAATGTTACAGAGGAACATTTTCTAAATAATTATATTTTTATTTATATTAACTAAATTGATCAATTTTAAATTATAATTATGAAAATATGTAATACTACAATTATTTAAAGTTATTTTATTATTAATTTAACACTTCATGATTTAAAAATGCATTTTTATAAATGTTTTTTTCATTATATTTTATATTTTAATTTAATAGATAAAGTTATAAATTTTAGAATTTTAATTTCATAAAATGAACTTCATTTTGTAATTATTTACTTAATTATTATAATATGATGATTTTTTTGTTATTTTATTAAAACTTTTTAATTTTTAGTGAAAGGTTTGAAATACTATTTTTGGAAATACAGTAACTTTTAAGAAATATTTTGGGATTTAAGATTAATGTAAAAAATTATGAAAACATTTTCTCAACCATAAATGCAATTAATGAGTAAAATAATGCATTTAAAATTAATATTTTGAATTTGTAAATCTATGATGTAATTTTTGGAACCTAAGTTATATTTTATTCTAATAAAAAGAATACCGATCCTTTTCCATTAATTATGTATTTACAATGATCCATTTGGTTTTAGATTAATTTTAAAGCAACATAAATCACTATTTTTCATAAAATAATAAATTTCATGCAAATAAATACCATACCTATTTTTTGTGTAAATTAATTTTTATGCTCAAAAAATATTTTTTCAAAAAACTATTTTACATTGCATTAGGCATACTTATTTTAAAATTAATTTTTTTCTTATATATTACTTAAATCATGTAAAATGGTTTTCATATTTGGAATTATAATGGATAAATTAATTAATATTGTTTATTTCAGTTATAGTCAAAAAATAAGTTATCATGGTACAATTGTTTTAGTAGGACAAAGGTAAAAGGGTTAAAAATGGGGGAAAATGATAAGAAAACAATATCTCAAAAATATTCCCCAATTTGGTTCATTGAGAATATTTTTGATCAAATTAAAATTAAATTTTATATTTGAAAATAGTATGACACTCTAATTGAGTATAAAATTTATTATATGTTAAGAAATCAAGAAACTGCAAGGGTGTCACTCCCCTCACTTATAAAAGGAAACCATCACTATCCCACTTATTCTCCCATATAAATATTACTTCATCAAAGAAACTGCTCAAAAAACTATCCTCAATCCAATTTCCCATGTTATATAAGTTATGTTCTCCCTAAAAGAACAATCCAATAAGGATTAAGGTGTGAGCTACAGGAGGATATAAAATGAAGTGGTAATTTTCATAACTGAGTTCTTTCAAGTTTCTTCCCTTATTCATATCCTCCAAATTTTTTATAACCATTCTAATATAATGAAAAAAAATAATTATTATACTATAAATTTATTATGATGATGTAACAACCATTATCAACCTCCCTTATATCCATTGGAAAATGAAATTGTTGTCTATGTTACACGTGGACTACCACCTCCATGAATGATATATTTCATTTTTCATCTCATCCTTACATGGATGGATGTAAAAATGTATTAAATGAATAAATATAATATTTATAAAATTTTTATGGTTGTTAAAATATTAAATTTCCATTCAATTAACAATATTAATAATAAATTATCATTATAAAATTTATCCTCCTAATACGAGCATACCGTGACACTTTGTAAGTAATAGCTTCTAATTAATCCATATCCATTATCTTCTTCATCTAAATATTTTGAATTTTATTTATCAATTTAAAAAATAACTTTTGAAACCATTATGATTCTATAAAATTTATATTATCAATATACAATAACATGATTTTACTTATTCAACTATTTTGACGTGGTCTTGTTTTGGTCTGTTTTATAGTGTACATCATAATTTTTTTAATGTACATCTCATGAATGAATAATAAAAACCTAAATAAAAGTTATTTGATATAATAATTATGAATTTAAGATGTTTTTATAGTTATTAAGTGGTAATATTAAAAATTATCTTTACCTACAAATTAATCATTTTTGTTAATTTAATAATCATTGCAAAATGGAATTTTTATGCATTCTGTTTGAACCATCAAACTAAGTTTCATGAAATGGATATGGGAATAAATAAGTATTTTAAATAGATATTTTACCTAAGAATTAAAATTATGGAGGTTATGAACTCATGAACAACAATTGGGGTCTAGAAATAAAAAACTAAAGCATGAAAGGGAAACGAATTAGTCAACACATGGATATTGATTTTAACAATAAAAAATTAATATATAGTTTATAGGGAATTATAAATTCAATATATGAATTAGTCAACAGAATGCATAAAAATTCCATTTTGCAATGATTATTAAATTAACAAAAAAAGATTAATTTATAGGTAAAGATAATTTTTAATATTACCACTTGATAACTATAAAAACATCTTAAATTCATAATTATTATATCAAATTACTTTTATTTAGGTTTTTATTATTCATCCAGGAGATGTACATTAAAAAAAGTATGATGTACACTATAAAATAGACAAAAACAAGACCACTTCAAAATAGTTGAATAAGTAAAAACATGTTATTGTATATTGATAATTTAAATTTTATAGAATCATAATGGTTTGAAAAGTTATTTTTTAAATTGATAAATAACTTTTGAAACCATTATGATTCTATAAAATTTATATTATCAATATATAATAACATGTTTTTACTTATTCAACTATTTTGACGTGGTCTTGTTTTGGTCTGTTTTATAGTGTACATCATACTTTTTTTAATGTACATCTCGTGGATGAATAATAAAAACCTAAATAAAATTAATTTGATATAATAATTATGAATTTAAGATGTTTTTATAGTTATTAAGTGGCAATATTAAAAATTATCTTTACCTATAAATTAATCATTTTTGTTAATTTAATTATAGGGGATATGTCTCTCTATTTAATTTTTCAATGATATAGTCACAAGAGATATAATGTTGAAAGTTACCAAATATGCTATTACAATTAAAATGGTTATTTCAAAGGGTTATTAATATGAAGTCCTAAGATAAATTCATGGTTATTATATAATTACTATGAGTTTTAATGGTTTTATTGAGAAAATGTTGGTTTCACATGGTTCATGATTGTTTAATCATATTAATTTTTTCTTATGTCATTCCAAATCATTATACCATGAATCATGATTAGTTTTTATGTAATATTTGGTTTTAATTTCATTTGAAATGATCAGATACCTTGATTATGGTCTTATACCCATATGCTCATCATATTCTGTTTCATGATCCTCAATTGTTATCACTTATTCTTATAACAACTAAGCATTTGAGATTATCCTACATATTTTTCCATTTTCACAAGTTATGAAAAAAACTATTACATATGATATTTCTAGAAGTGTATCATATGTGTGAAATTTTGTGGAAAATAATGAAGTATTATTTTGAAATAATAAGTTCTCAGTAAAGTAGAGAAAATTTTCATTTCTTGAGAACAATATACCAAAAATCCCAAAGTCTACACATTTTTTATAGATTTTTTGGACAACCCCTTTCAAAATGGGTTAAAGGGGGTCTCATCACATGGTCATAAGCCCAGTAGGTGAATTGAATTTTATAATAACCTAAAGTCCCCGATGACTTGAAACTAACACATCCGACCCCCATTATGTTTTTCTTATTTAGATCAAGAACTCAACCCCACATGGAAGAAAAAATAGAATTTCCTTGTTAAAATGCACGATTCCTAGAAATGATGGAAAATACATAAAATTTGATCCTTAAAAATACTGTATCCAGGCAATGAATGATGAAATTTCAATGATTTTCATTTGATGAGGAGGACCAAATATTTTTCTTCCTAGATCCACCGCACGTTGCACTGAACCAACGACACATTGGATTCGTCGCATTACCATGTTTCGTCTGACAATTCATAATAGAAATCCCACCACCTAAGATAACCTACATAACCAACTACTATATCCTAGGTTCATACCATCTACCTGAGATGAACACTATCATAGAGTCACCACCTCTACTGATAACCCCCCTCCATTGATATCTAGCCTGCTGCTAGTATACCATCATGAACCCCCTCCCTCCTGTAATGGATGATGCCCAACCCCTCCGTCCATCAACCACCTATGTTGAGGAGAATAAAAACCCCACCATCACACAACCCTACACCCATCAGAACTTACCTCCCAGGAAAACCCCCACCAACTGTTTTTTCTTCCGGTGTAACGCTCTGACCCTAGTTACCAAGAGTCGGTGCATTATTACATAACATTGGCATGATCACAAAAGATCATGTCTCGAATGAATGAATAGTTTAGTAGCCTTGGAAATACTAGATACATTCATAAGTTTTACATTACATTATATAATGAAAAACTACAACAACATAGTCTCCATAGGACACACTCATATCCCATAGACTATCCCTACATGTTAGTCATAATATACTTCTTCACATCCTGGAAAAAATAAAACATAGGAAGGGGTGAGCTTAGATGCTCAGTAAGGATAACAATATAGCTGAAACATCCATAAATAAGCATAAATATTTAAGGGAATGTAAGACTAGAACAAAGGCCTTTTCATATTGAACATCAAAATAATATGGAAAAGATAAAATCAAATAATTCCATTTACTTGTTCACATGAATATTCTACTACTCGAATAATAAAATGCAATATCAATAGACACTTTCTTAACGATGGAATCCATAATGCCAGAATTCATAACCACATATTCAAGGGCTTGTGCCAAGACTACAAATAAGATTTTTTCAAGGCCTTGTTCCAAGAAACTAGTTTGTCTCATGATACCTACTGATGCATCAAGGAGCTATAGTGGGATCCACCCATCACTTACTAAGTCCAATTCATTCCTAATATGAAAAAGTTCAAACATAACATAAACATTCATATTAAAAATAGAATACAAAATGTCAATACATTGTCCATAAACCATGAATGATGTGAAAATAAAACATCCACAGTCAAACATATCACAAAACCTTCAATACAATATGGAAGTTTTGTATAATAATAAATCAACTTCAATTAATCTTAAAATCTATCAAAGGATGTTGACATAGAAGAAATCAATTTTTTAGAGAAATATCACTTACTATTTTGTAATCATTTAAAATTCATATAATTATAAAAGAAAACATTTATTTTGAAAATATTCTTATAATATTGCAAGATAAGCTTTGATGATGCTATGATGACAGAAAATATCCACACCCGCCGTATAAGTTAAAAAAACATTCTTACATTAATTTTGTCAAAATGTTCATAAGGTACCTTGTTTGTAAAACGACAGAAAGATTCCTTTCAAACCATTTTATAAAAAGTAAAAAAATGGTATAAATGACTTTAACCCATAGTCTAGTAAATAGTAAAAATGTTTTGGAATACATTTTTAAGAAACATGTAAGTGGCTGATAACGATGTCCTAGTAGATTCTTACGTAAAAAGAACTTTGGATAATAAAGAGATTGTGAAATTAACCCTTACCTTGTACTATTCTTTATTCGATGGTAATATAACCTCCTTTATAATACTTAAAACATTTTTATTCAATTATACAAAAACTATATACACAAATATGTCATCATATATGATCTTATAAGATTTCTTTGTTAATAATAGTTTAGTAGTATCACCTTTTCGGGTGTTAACTGATTCGTTTTCCGTTATATGGTCTGTTATGTAAGTAATTTATATTATGGATAGGATGTATCTTATTCATTTTCATTATGATATTAAGTCCTTAAACATTATTTTTAATCATCAAATGTAATTATTCTTGAATGGATACGATGGGGAATGAATCTCATCACGTTCATATGGAGACGGTAATCCGTACGTACGCACGAGGGACAATGTCATTATTTTGATATTAGAATCATATATAATTGGATGGTATATCATATATACAGAATCATTATCTTATTATATTTCTTATTTACATCATTTATACTCATTATTATACCCATCCAAATGATAAACTGTTTGAATAAAAAACTACACCACGATGTGGAGATGGTAATCCGTACGCACACATGTATGGTGACTTTGTCATTTATAGGATGGATAGAATAATGAATATGGTTATAAAGTTTTTATAATAACATCAAAGTATATATAAGATACTATAGTTTTTATTTTATAATGGAAATAACAAAGAAAGAGGAAGTGGAAGAAGAAAAGAACTTGAAATTGGTGATGAAATATTTACCTCTTCTTCGGGTTCATCCTTTTGATTTGATCAAAAGGTCTCCGTAGGTTGGATTTATGACTAAAGTATTGCCTACAGGATGAAGGTAGGATAGTTGGGAGGATATTTGGGTAGGGTTTTTCCGAGCCAAATGGATTTGATGGTGTGAATGTTAGAGAAGGGGAAATGCCCTTTTATAAGAGGGGTGAGTGGCACCTTGGAAAAAAGATTGAAATATTATTTTATAATAAACTAATTTTCAGTTTATAATGGCTCCAAAATGAATTATTTATAGCCTATGGTGGGGATGGGTCTAAAACCTCTCAACAAAAAGGTTTTATACAGGTTTAGGTCACAATAATAACCTTATCTTCTAGATTTAACTCTTATTTAAATAGTTTGGCAGTTACCATGTCTCTTTGTATTTTTATATTATATGGTTAATAAACTTACTATAAAATTCCAAGAGAACCCCAAGTGGTTCATTAATGATAAAACTATCATTATATAAGTCTTTTGGTGGAAACATAGATTTTTAGGATTATTATATCAACCAATAATATTGTATTTTTTTAAAAATTCATTTATGTCAATTTTGACATTATTTAATAATTGATTTTTGTTGAAGTCCTAATAACTTTATTAATTCTAAATGAATACATTTAGTCAACCCTATAATGTAATATTAACCTATAAAATTTGTGTAATTCATTTAAAGTATCAAATTAAGTTTATTTGGATATTTACAATATCATTTTTTTAATCATTCATTAATATGGTAATTACTGCATCATCATTGTGTCATAAATAAATTTAATTATTTAATGTCTAAAAATTATAAATAAAATACCATTATGTAGAAATCTTTTGATATATCTAATGAATATTTATAGTCGAATTTATATTGTGTTTGTCCCTATATTAAAAATGGTTTAGTTAATAAACTTTGAAATTAACTCTTTTTACTCTTCTTTAAATAAAATAATAATAAATGTACTAATCTATTCCAGGTGGACCAAAGTGGTTCATATTTTATTCCTAAGGATGTTTTTGGTCTAATAATATTTATCCAATTGAATTAGGACATGTGTTAGGGTAATAATAATATAATTTTTACCCTTAATTGCCGTATTTAAAAATTTATTATTCACAAAAAATTATTATCATCTTATTGAACCACATTTTACTTAATGATATCAACCGTGTCTCTCATATTTTAGAAAATAAACTCACAGAATTAGTAGAATTATGTTTTAAACAAATTTGGAAGTGATCCTAGGAGGTGGGTAAAAGATGGTAAAAAGATTCATAAAATTTCATATATCTAAAATCATTATAAAATTACTCTAATGAATTACATTAAACATATATATTTATTATGTATCTATATTGACCTAAAATAATTTTTTTTTAAAAATAAATAATTATTTAAATAAAAAATCAGTTTTAAACAATAACTCAGCGTTTTTCACTCTTCATCAAAAATTGAATGTTTTTAGAAAAATACCAAAAATTCACCCTAAGCTAATTTCGATAATCAAAATCCAAAAATGAAGTCCATTTTGAAAGATAAAATTTATACAATTTCAAAAAGTGGGTATTACTATTCATAACAGCTAGTTTGATTGGTCACAGTGTGTTAGAAGCTCGATGTTGCGTACAATGCAAGCTATTTCATTATTCAAAGGGAAATGTACTGTGGACACTTGGTGCGTTACATTATTCCCTCATTAAAATAATTTCATCCTTGATATTTCTAGAATATAAATGCATAAATAGTTTCTGGTAGTTCTTCATCATAAGTTCCTCAAGTTCCCATGTGGCCTCTTCCATCTTATGATTTCTCCATAGAACTTTTACCAGATGAGTCATCCGATTTCTCAGCACTTGTTCTCTGGTATCAAGAATTTTTATAGGCTCTTCAAAAAAATATATATCAGGTTCCAGTTCAATTTCCTCATCGGTGATCACATGCATTAGGTCAGGCATGTATTTTCTCAATAGTGATACGTGGAACACATTGTGAAATTTGGAGAGAATTGGCATCATTGCCAACCAGTAAGCTACAACCCCAATTCGCTTTAGAATTTAGAATGGTCTGATGTACCTAGGAATTATTTTACCCTTCTTAATGAATCGTATAACTCCCTTCCATGAAGATACCTTCTAGAAAACATGATCTCCTACATGAAATTTCAATTCCTTCCTTCGGTTATCGGCATAGATCTTCTACCTACTTTGTGCTGTTTTGATGTGGGTTTGGATAACCATCACCTTTTCCACCATTTCCTCAACATGTTCTGGGCCTAGGAGTTTTCTTTCACCAACATCATCCCATCAAGTTGGTGTGTGACATCTCTTTCCATATAACGCTTCATATGGTTCCATATGAATACTTTAATGGAAGCTATTGTTATAGGAAAATTCTACCAGAGGTAAATATTGATCCCACATACCTTGAAAGTCAAGTAAGAAAGATCTAAACATGTCTTATAAGGTTTAAATAGTTCGTTCTGATTGTCCATCAGTTTGAGGGTGGTAGGCAGTGCTCAAATGAAGTTTAGTATCCAAGGCTTTTTGAATACTTTTCCAGAATCATGATGTAAAATGGGGATCACGATCAGAAAAAAATGATAGCGGTACACCACAGAGTCTTACAACATAATTAATATATAGTATTTCTAAACGTTCAAGTGGCAAATTATCTCTTATAGCAAGAAAATGTGCTGACTTGGTAAGACGATCAACAATAAACCATATTGAATCATTCCTTCTAGGTGTCATTGGTAGCCCCATGACAAATTCCATTGTAATATTATCCTATTTCCACTAAGGTATGGGAAGAGGTTGCATGAATCCCCCATGCTATTTCCTTCCAGCTTTCACTTGTTGAAAAACCATACATCGTGACACAAAATCATCAATCTCCCTCTTCATGTTGTCCCACCAAAAATGTTCCTTCAAATATCTATACATCTTAGTGCTACCAGGGTGTATAGAGAAATTAGAGCTATAAGAATCATCCAAAAATCCCCTTTTTAGATCAGGTAAGTTAGGAACACAAAGTCTCTTCCCAAATTTCAAAATTTCATCTTCATATATACAGTCACTCAATCTCCCATCGTTCACAACATTAATTTTCTTTTGAAACTCCTCATCATCAGCCTCCAAACTTTTTATCCTTCTTAGTAAAGATAGTTTGGAAACCATTTGAAAAAGTATTGCTGTTTCAACTTCCGTGATTATTACCATATCCATTTTCACTAGATCCAGGAAAATAAGATCCCTTTCAACTCTCATCTTATTCAAAACACCATGATCCTTTCTGCTCAAAGCATCTTCCACCTTATTTTACATCCCCGGGTGGTAGTGTATTATTCAATCATAATACTTGAGTAGTTCAAGCCATCTCCTTTTCCTCTTATTGAGTTCTTTCTATGAGAAAATATACTTTAAACTCTTGTGATCAGTATATATCTCACATTTTTCACCATAGAGATAATGTCTCCATATATTCAAAGCAAAGATTATAGCTGCTAACTCAAGATCATGAGTAGGATAGTTTTGATCATGAATATTTAGCTGCCATTATGCATAGGAAATAAATATATCATTTTACATAAGGACAAAACCAAGTCCTTTTTTAAGCATCAATATAAATAACAACCCCATCATTAACTGATGATAGATTCAAGATAGGAGTATTGACTAATATTCTCTTCAGTTCTTCAAAAAATTCTTCACAATTTTTTGTCCAAACAAATATAACCCTTTTATGTGTGAGAATTGTTAATGGGTTATCCAACAAAGAAAAACTCTGGACAAAACATCAATAATAACCTGCTAAAACAATAAAACTATGTACCTCTTTTATACTTGTCGGTGCTGTCCATTCATAGGTTTACTTAGTCTTTGAAGGATCAACATAGATTCCATCCTTAGAGATAATATGGCCAAGAAAAGAATTCCCCCAAAGCCAGAATTCACACTTACTAAATTTCCTATATAATTCATTTATTCTAATAGTCTTTAGAATAATGTATAAGTGCATTTAATGATCTTCATAGCTTTTGGAGTATACCAAGATATCATCCAAAACTTCCACTACAAAGTCATCAAGACATTACTTGAAAACTCTATTCATTAGATCCATGAAGACAGAGGGTGCATTAGTCAATCCAAAATGCATTACTCTAAACTCATAATGCCCATACCTAGTTCAAAATGCTGTTTTTAGAATTTCTTCCTTTTTTCACACACAACTGATGATATACAGATCAGAGGTCAATCTTTAAAAAATATTAAGCTCCATGAAGTTGGTCGAATAAATCATCAATGAGATGTAGGGGATACTTGTTCTTTATTGTTATAACATTGATCTCCCTGTAGTCAATGAAAAACCTCATAGATCCATCTTATTACTTAACAAAAAGAATAGGGGCTCCCTATGGAGAAACACTAGGAAGAATATACCCCTTATTACTCAATTCCTCTAGTTGTTTCTTTAGTTACACTAATTCCATAATGGCCATTCTATAAGGGGTCGTCGATATGGGCCTTGAACCAGGAATTAAATCAATGGAAAATTGAATTTCTCCTTTTAGAGGATGTCCAGGTAAATCATCTAGAAACACATCAACATATTCTTCCAAAATTGGTACATCCTCTATTTGAGAATTCCTTTCCTCACCCAAAATTATTTCATTCTCTTCCTCCCCAATAATTGAATTTAGTTGAGCTACTGGGGGTGGATCTAGATAAGAATTTGGTGGTGACGTTTCTGCTCTAAAGATAAGGTACTCTTTATCATCATCAAGAATTGTAACCTCCTTCTTCTTACAATAAATTTTCATATCATGGTCTGAAAACCAATCCATACCAAGGATTATATCAAATTCAATCATGGGTATTATGAGGATATCAGTAGATAAAGAACATTTATATGCCCTAATGGGAACTGATTCACAATTCATTATTGCAATGATACTTCCCTTTGGAGTTTTCTCTGACAACTCCCTTGTTAAGTCAAATTGAAAATATCTAATTTTCTTACCAAAACGAGAAGATATGAAACAACTTGATGATCTAGAATCAAATAAAGCATTTTCTAAACTTGAGGAAACCATTAAATTACCTACCACCATGTCTTTCGGAGCTTCAACCTTAGTAGTAGTGCTAGCATAAGCTTGACCTTGATCCCTTGGCCTTTTCTGAGGTAAGTGTTCTTGGTGCTTAGGACATTCATTTTCATAATTCCCCCTTTCTCTACAATTTTAGCATTCAACATTAATAGACTCTTTTTCACCTTGTAATCACGAGCTTGGTTGACTTTTCACCACACTTGTAACAGACTCCCATTCCCTTCAAGAAAGTACCAGGGTGTTTCTTCCCACATTTACTGCAGGATGGATATTCAAATTTTCCATTATTCAACTAATTTCTATTTCTAGAGTGTTCAATAGATCTATTCTTATCTTGTTTGCTTTAAAGTTGTAAGACTTAGAGAATTCCTTTTCTGTCTTGACAGCACTTGAGACAATATCTTCGTATAAGAAGAAGGATTGCGAGATTAATTATCTCTGGAGAAATGATTTTAACTCATAAAAGAATATACCAATCTTACTACTTGGATTACGTATATAATCTGATGCATTCCTTGATATCCTTGTAAAGTTAGCCTCAAACTTTGTGACATTCTTATCCTCTTTTTTACTCCAACTCAGAAATTTCCATTCTATATCGCATCAATGGTCATGAGGAAAGTATTTTTAGAATAAAATCTATTTAAACTCCCTCCATTCCATATTTGATACTTCATAATCTTCCTTTGTGTTTTGAATCAATGACCACCATTGATCTGCATCTCCCGTGAGGTGATAAACTGCCATGACAACTTTTTCCCTTTCACTACTCCTTATAGCGTGAAATATTTTTTCTCTAAATAATTTATCCATTGATTAGCTACTAATGGATTTGTACTCCCATTTAATGCTGGTGGTTTTTTCCTCATGAAGTGATCTAACATTTATCCTCCATGTTGTGGTTCAGGGTGAAGCATATGGGTAAGGTTATTATTCATAACCTAAGTGAGTTGTCACAATATGGTGATAAGCTGATCAACACCAGTTGCTTCACCAGCTCCACTATAATTATCTTGATTAGGAGGGAAATCCCTACATGGATTACATGCATTGATACAGTTTCTATTCTTTCCACTATTTTTAAACAATGTCATACACTATATTAGTTTATGAATAACAATACGTAACTACAAACTTGTAAAAAACTTAACATAAATTGAATAGTTTATGGATATAATCCATAATCATAAAAATGTTTTTTTGAGGAAGTATATACTAATAATCCCTTCATAATGGTTTTTAATGAAAATGATAATTATCCTTAGAATATCCCCAAGAGTGTCGTAACCAAGAGTGCAGGAAGGCCCGTTGTCATGCACTAGTTCCCGTTTGAGTCTAGATCAAAGCGATGTTTTCAGGTTTCACCCTAGGTAAATATATGCTAGAGCCGTCTCTACCTACTTGTATCCAGACAGGAATATATTTCTTGGAAAACTAAAAAAATTTCTACAGTACCAAAATTCTAGGAAGTTCTTCTATTCTAATCCACAAAGTCTATCTTAGGGTAATGTTCTCTAATTAGATTTTATCTAAATCTAGTTTCCATGGTTTTTACTAAACTTTCTCTGATACCAACTATAACTCCCCAACCCTAGTTAACTAGAGTTGGTTCATTATTACATAATATTAGCAAGATCACAAAAGATCAAGTCTCGAAAGCCCAATTTTTTTAGTATCCTTGGAAATACTAGATACATTCATAAGTTTTACATTACATTATAAAATAAAGAACTACAACAAAATAGTCTCCATAGGCCACACTCATATCCCATAGACTATCTCGACAGGTCAATCATAATATACTTATTCCCATCCTAGGAAAAATAAAACATAGAAAGGGGTGAGCTCAGATTCTTAGTAAGGATAACAATATAGTAGAAACTTTCATAAATAAGAATAAACATTTAAGGCAATGTAAGACCAGAACAAAAGCCTTTTAAACCTTTACTTCAGAATAATATAGCAAAGATAAAACCAAATAACACCATTTACTCATTCACAAGGATATCCTACTAGTCGAATAATCACAAGAAATATCAATAGCCACTTTCATAATGATGGAATGCATAATTCCAAACTTCATACCCACATAGTCAATGCCCTGTGCCAAGACTACAAATAAGATTTTGTCAAGTCCTTGTGCCAAGACACTAGTTTGTCTCATGAGACATACCGATTCATCGAGGAGCTATAGCGGGCTCCACCTTCCACTTACTAAGTCTAGTGCATTCCTCATATAAAAAGGTTCAAACATATCATAAACATTCATATTAAAACTAGCATACGAAATGTCAATACCTTCTCCATAAACCATGAATGGTGTGAAAATAACACATCCATAGTCAAACATATCATAAAACCTTCAATAAAACATTGAATTTTTGTATCATAATAAATCATCTTCAATTAAGCTTAAAATCCATCAAAGGATGTTGACATAGATGAAATCAAAACATTTTCTAGAGAAATACCTCTTTCAATTTTGAAATCATTTAGAAGTCATATAATTATAAAAGAAAACATTTATTTTGAAAATATTTTTATAATCTTGTAAGGGATGCTTCAATGATGTTATGGAGGCAGAAAATAGCCGCACCCACCGTATAAGTTAAAAAACCATTCTTACCTTAATTTTGTCAAAAAGGTAATAAGGTACCTTGTTTGGAAAATGACAGAAAGATTACATTCAAACCATTTTATAAAAAGTCAGAAAAGTGTAAAAATTACATTAACCCATAGTCTAGTAAATATTAAAATTTTTTTGGAATACATTTTTAAGAAACATAGATGTGGATGATAAAGAGGTCTCAGTAGATACTTACGCAAAAAAAAATCGTGGATAATAAAGAGATTATAAAATTAACCCTTAACTTATACTATTATTTAGTATATGGTATGCTAACCTCCTGTATAATAGTTAAAACATTTTTATTAAATTATAAAAGAACTATATACATAAAAATTATATCGTATATGATTTATAATTTTTCTTTGTTAATAATATTTTAGTAGTATCATCGCTTCAGGTGTTAACTGATTCATTTTCCTTTATATGGTTTGTTAAATAAGTAATGTTTATTATGGATAGGATTATTCTTATTAATATTTATATTGAAATTAAGTCCTTAAAACAATATTTTTAATCATCAAATGAAAATTATTCTTCAATGGATACGATGGGGAATGAATCTCATCGTGTTCGTGGAGACGGTAATCTGTACGTACGCACTAGCAACAATATCATTTTTTTATATTAAAATAAAATATAATTAGATGGTATATAATATATAAAAAGTAATTATCATATTATATTTATTATTTACATAATTTATACCCATTATTATACCCGTCCAAAATATGAAGTGTTTGAATAACATATACACCTGGATGTGGAGACAGTATTCCGTACGTATGCACGTATGGTGACTTTGTCATTTATAGGATGGATAAAATAATGAATATGGTTGTACCATTTTTAAAATAACATCACAGTATATAGAATATACTGGAGCTATTATTTTATAATGGAAGCAACAAAGAAAGAGGAAGTGGAAAAAGAAAAGAACTTGAAAGAGGTGATGAACTATTTACCTCTTCTTCAGGTTCTTCCTTTTGATTTTATCTAAAGTGCTCCTTAGGTTGGATTTCTGACTAAATTAAGGCCTCTAGGATGATGGGAGGACAGTTGGGATGATATTTGGGTAGGGTTTGGCTGATCCAAATTGATTTTAAGGGGTGAATTTGAGAGAAGGGGAAGTTCCCTTTTATAAGAGGGGTGAGGGGAACCTTAGGAAAAGATTGAAATATTATTTTATAATTAAATAATTTTCGGTTTATAATGGATCCAAAATAAATATTTAAATACTAATGTTGGTATGTGTATAAAACCTCTAACCCAATAGGTTTTAGACAGGTTTTGGTTACTATATTAACCTTATCTTTTATATTTAACTCTTAGTTAAATAGTTTGCATTTACCATGTCTCTTTGTATTTTTATATTATATGGTTAATAAACTTACTATAAACTTCCAAGAGAAACCAAAGTGGTTAATTAATGATACACCTATCATTATATAAGTATTTTTCCCGAACCATAGATTTTTAGGATTATTATACCACCCAATAATATTGTATTGTTTCTAAAAACTCATTTATGTCAATTTTGACATTATTTAATAATTAATTTTTGTTAAAGTCCTAACAACTTTATTAATTCAAACTAAATACATTTAATGAACCCTAACATCTCATATTAACCTAGAAAATTAGTGAAATTTATTAAAAGTCTCAAATTAGATTTATTTGAATATTTATAATATTAATTTTTTTAATCATTTATTAATATGCTAATTACCGCATCATCATTGTGTCATAAATAAATTTAATTACTCAATGATTAAAGATTATAAATAAAAGACCATTATGTCATAAATCATTTTATATTTATAATGAATATTTATAGTCAAATTTATATTATGTTTAACCCTATATTAAAAATGGTTTAGTTATTAAACCTTGAATTTAACTCTTTTAACTCTTCTTTAAATAAAATAATAATAAATTTCCTAATCTAATCCATAGGGACCAAAGAGGTTCATATTTTATTCCTATTATTGTTTTTAGTCCAATTATATTTATCCAATTATATTTATCCAAGAGGTTCATATTTTATTCATAAGGTTGTTTGGGTGGTCGAGGTTTTCATAGACCAAGATTAACCTTTAATCCATTATTTTTCCATTTTGGATGAACTTTAGGTAAGGTAGACCTCCCATTAATGAAAACCTTTTGGTATTTACAAGAGTAAAACTCTTCCTACAATATAAAAAGACCTCCCATCCTCACACTTCCTCACACCTATAAATCCAATCTGGATTGAAAATGATCTACCTAAATAGTTCCAAATAATCCCTCCCCTCCTTCTATAATCCCCCACTTGGTAAGAAATCCATCTAAGGAAGCCTTTTGATACAAACCAAAATATGTTACCCGATTAAGAGGTAACAAACTTCCTTAATATATTTTGTTTTATTTCTATTATAAAATCCATAAAATATTACTATTTCGTGCTTGTATAAAAACAATAGTATTATAAATATAATACAATTTTTTATTTTAAGTGTTATACCCACACTTACACAGACATTAATCTATTGGGTAACTAAAATACTATTTTTGTGTACAATGAACTATTGCCTCATGAAAATATGATTATTCAATTTTCCTTTACCGCTTCTCATGGTGTCCATTATGATGAAAAATATATTTTTATATGATATGCATGATATTTATAATTTATTTATTATTATTTAATTATTTTATTACACATACCACTATCCATTCCTTTTTTTGAAAATAATATAACATTGTTTGAGAAAGTCTGTACTACCGCCCCTCAATGTGATAAGACTCATTCACTCTAAAAATAGAATGTATAAAGGATGGTTTTAATAAAACTATATAAAATATATAACATATATATGAAAAATTAATTATAATATACATATTTATCATTTACTTTTCATTATTTTAAGTACAATAAAGAAATTAGAGTAGCATTCATGCGTACTTACAACCTACCATCTCCATGAACAGTTCACTTCATTTCTTATCTAAAAATTTTATAGACTACAATAAATACATTTTTAATGAATATATAAGATAGTTAATTCATGGTTTACAATATATATATGATGAAATCTCGATCTATGTAATATTAACAACATGTAACATATCAAAACATACTTGAGGAAACTGGGAAATTAGCTCACACAATAGTAAAATTAATTAATGTTTGTTAACAAAAAGGTAATGAGATGTTATAAAAAGTTAATATATGGTATTAAAAACAATATTATGGTTATTATAAAAATTATTAATATATTTTAAACCAATATAATGTACTATAAAGACCAAAAAACAAAAAATAAAGGATAAGGTAAGGGATTCTTGTCTTACTTTTCTTTCTGTGAGGAGTACACCATATACACCACTTATTTATTTTGTGTAGTGTATCTATTTCCCTTTTTGATACATTATATCATGAAGAATTTTTATTGATTGTGTTAAAACATTACATCATGGTAACTATGATTTAAATGTTTCATGTGTTATAGGGATGTTTGGTATGTTTAAAGGTTTTTTTCTTAAAAAAAGATCTTAATGATTATCTTTGAAATCTCACTTCCTTTTGTGATTGTTAAATTTATCATGGGAAAATCACTTTATTGTAATAAATATTCACTATAAAGTACCTTGAATATACATATTTTTACACAATGGATATTATTATTTCTTAAACCATATATCATTTTATATTAGGTGTTCACTTTTATAGTTATATGATTAACTTGGGAATTATTGATAAATTCATATCTTCTATTCAATATTGATACATTTTGATAAGGCACATTTTTCATGAATATGATGAATGATTTATACTAGTAAAATATGGGTGGGTCCCAATTATAGATAGAACCTCAATGCCTCGGTAGTCTCATGAGGTGAATCATTTTCCCAAATTAGACGGATTTTTACACGATATGTTGTAAACTGTCCTGTGAATGTTCTTAAAGGTAAAGGTTTAATTTACCTAGGAAACATGGAATCCAATAATTAAGAATTTAACTCATTTAGATAAAGTTATTATTCATCCATGATATTTTTCATTGACATATCTATGGATACATTTTATTATCATTTTATTTACATAGATGGAATGAGTATCAATTTCTTACCTTTCCATATCAATATTTCCATATCTATTTATTTTAATGGAATGTGTTATAATTTATTTACCTTACCATGATAATTTAGTCCTATTTACCAATTGTTTATTCCACTTTACATACCCTTACCATTCATTTTATCTTACCCTTATTCTATTTCCTTTCTCCAAGTTACGAAGAAGAAATATTTTAAAAATCATTCAAGGATGCACTTTAGTTAATTTTTTTATGTATCGTGTTTGTATTTTTTATTTCATAATGTATTATGGGTATCATGTATATAATATGAATTTATAAGATCTCTAAAATGATTGGTCTTTCAGGATTTTATTCCTTGTAATCTTTATAATTTAATAAAATAATGCACCATCTCTAGGATTATAGATTCAAAGCATTACAAACGAGGGATTTTTCATGTTTTGAAAATAGGTGTTTCCAGATAAACAACACCAAAGGGAGATGAAGAAGTCCACCAATGTAAGAGAGGAAAGGAAGGATATAATTAATACTGAACCTAGGGTCTAATGTTTCAACTGAAAGAAAAATTGACATTATTCAAGGAAATGTCCCACGATAAGGGTTGTCAAATAAAACAAAAAAACAACCTCCAGGAAATAAAGAGAAAGAAAAGAAATAAGATATCACTACTGATAAGGTGAATCCCAACAATGACATGGTGAAAGGTAAACTGGTTATTAATTCAAGAATATTCAACAAACTATTTGACTATATCTCTATACATTCTTTAATATCATGAATGTTTAGTATAAGTATTCAAAAACAACCTGAAAACAGAGAGGTTGAGCTATAGATTAGAACAAAAAACAAAGAAACTATTTAATCCCATGTATATAACTCTTCCACAGTCGATGTTTCTAGATGGAATGATCCATTGAATATTCACATACTTACTTAAGTGAAATTTTATTCTATATTGGTCATAGATTTTCAATCCTTATAAAAATCTAACATCAATTTTTGGGAGAGGGAGATCACTCTTCACATCCCAAGTCATCCTTCTATGCTGTAAAAGTGTAAGGATTGGGATAAATTTATTTTGGGATCTACTTATAAATTTTGGATATTTTTTCTATATGATAAAGAATATATAGATCAAATGATTAAGACAAATTGAGAATCATTCTTGATTATATGACCATTATAATGAACTATAAATATGTTTTCCCTAAATAGTTTTCCGGTCTTCCTTTTGACTAAGAGGTTGAGTTATAAATTGAACTTATACTCAGATCCCTTCCTATATCAAAGGATACAAATAGAATTTCTACCATTGAGTTGTAAGATCTGCAGAATCAAGTAAAAGAGAATCTAGAAAAGTGTTTTATACAACCATGTGATTCCTTGTGGGGTGCTCTAGTACTCTTCATCAAGATGAAGTATGTGTTAATGATCCTATATATTGATCTTTCTAAACTATAAAAAAATCATAATAAAGAATAGGTATCCCCTATCAAAGATTAATGACCTTTTTGATCAACTATATGGGCCCCAATACTTCTCTAAGGCGGATATCCATTTAGTATATCACTAATTAATGGTGAAGGAGGATATTCCCAAGAATAACTTTAGAATAAGGTACAAAAAGTAAGAGTTCATATTGGTTCCCTTTAGACTCACCAATTCCCCAAATATGTTCATGGGAATAATCAATTTATTATTTAGACATTACTAAAACAAATTTGTGGTAGTCATTACAGATTAAATTTTGATATACTCTAGAATAAATAAGGAGTGTTAGGAGAATTTAAATACAATTATAAACACTTTATGAAATGGGAAGATTTCTGTAATGTATGATAAATGTGTGTTCTGGATGGATGACGTATCATTATTGTGTAATGTTATTAATAATAAAGGGATGCTTCTAGACCCTTCTATGATAATGAAAATTAATGTGTGGCATGAAACAATATCTATAATGGAGATATTTAGAATCTGTTAACAAGGTTGTTATTACTGATGATTTTAGAGAAGCTTCTCATGTCTGCCAAACCCATTAACCAAGATGAATTATAATCGACTGAATTTTTTCTGGACTAACGAATTAAAAGAAACCCCCAAAGAGTAAAAAAATAGTCCTATCTCTAAACCGGTAATTACGCTACCCACAAGTGGTGATCATTTCATGGTATACAATAATGCTTTAAAGAAGGGATTGGGATTGGTACTAATAAAGAATAATAAAATTATACTATTACATAAGAATGTTGAACATTCATGAAGAGAAATATACAAAAAAAATTATTTAGAGTTGACTACAGTGATCTAAACATTAACGATTTGTATAATTACTGCTATGGAGAGAAGTATGAAATAAATATGGATTATAATATCCTTAAGTATATATTCACCTTGAGGGAGATTTATGTACACCAATAAATATGGTTAGAGTTGATCAAAGACTATGACTTCTTAATCTAATTCAATTATATGAAAGAAAATAATGGTGAAAGATTATTTATGTAAAAAATATCTTAAAACATTATCAATGATGAGAATTTAGAGGGATCCAATCATGTTACACATGAAAAGGATAGATATGAGAACCCTAAAGTAAGTAATATTATCATTAGTTTTTCAAATTATTACTCAATAAAATCTTATGGAGAAGATAAAGAATACTAAAATAGATGATGTGGGAATATAGAATAAGATGGAATCTAAAAGATCAGGTATATAATTAAAGATCAAAATTGATGAAGGATTTGTAATATTGGGGTTATGACTATGTGTACCATTAAATAGTGAGATAAAAAAGGAGTTGTTGAATGATGTACACATATATTTCTTCTCTATCCACTCAGGGATAACAAAGATGTATCTAGATCTCTGAGAGAACTATTGGTGGAACAATATGATGAATGAGATCATAGAATATACATCAAAGTGACTAGTATGTTATCAAGTGAATGAAAAAATGGAAAAATCCAAGGGGCCAATACAACCAATACCCATACCTATATGGAAATTTGAAAACATCACTACGTAATGTTTCAATCATTTTATGAAGAAATCTAGAGAAAATAATGATATATGGGTTTTCAAGGATCATCTTACAAAGACTAATCATTTCATTTAAATTCAAAATTCATTCTCATTCAGTAAAATTATAATGATATGCATTAGAGAATTGGTGAGGATACATGGATCACCATTATCGATTGTATTTTATCAAGATCCAAGGTTTACCTTCATGTTATTGAAGAGTCTCCAATATGGTCTAAAAACTGATTTAAACTTCAATATGTCTTTTCACCCATAAACTAATAACAAATATGAGTAGACTATGTAGATACTTGAAGACATATTAAGAGATTTCTTGATATAATTTAAAGGAGGATAGGACCAACACCTTCCTATGGTTGAATTTTCATACAATAATAGTTTTGAATCAAGTTTCTAAATAGCTCCATATGAATCCCTTTATGGGAATAGGTATAGAACACATGATTTATAAGATGGATTTTTGTGGATGATAGTTGTTCGGACCTAAAATGGTCCTTGAAATGGTAAAAAATTCAGGACCATTCAACATCACATCAGGGAATCTCAAAGTTGATAGAATTTATATGATGAAAATAATCAATCATACCTATAGTTTGAGGTTAGAGATAGATTATTCCTCTTAATATCTCTAGGGAAGAGAGTCATGATATTTGAGAAGGAGTGAAAGATATGTCCTAGGTACATCTGACCCTATGAGATTCTTGATCGCATCATAGTTGCGGTCTATGGAATAACACTTCCACTTACCCTAAATGAAGTACATGATGTGTTCCAATTACCTCTCTTGGAAAAGTGCATTCCAGATCCATAAAAAGCATGTAATTTTAAGGAGGTATAAATAAGAAATAATATCCCTTAAGAGGATTAGCAAGTGAAATTATTAAACAATGGAGACAATGTTCTACACAATAAGGCAACTCATATAGTCAAATTACTATGAAAAAACCATAATTACAAGGAGGAGATCTGGGAATAGGAGGAATAAATTAAATAGAAGTACCCTAACATGTTTTAACCTTAGTATGTAAAAAAAATTTCAACCACAAAATTTTATATGTGGGAAAAATGTAAGGACCTAGAATTTTATTAATGGAAGTTCCCCTCTGATTATATAATTGTCCCATATTTAGTAATGTAGTTTTATATAGATCACATGCGACATATGATAAAACAAAAAAAAATTATATTAATTTTAACATCATATTTTGATAATAAAAATGTCCATAAGAGTTGAAAATATTAAAATAGGACAAAAAATATAAAATATGATAACTATAATATAAAAATTTAGATTTTCTCGATTCTAACAAATAATAAAACTCATGATAAGACTGTAAAAATGAAACATAATAATAGTAATGAAAAATTAATTTATAAAATTAATATATATATGTATGAGAGAAAATAGACGTGAATGAATAATGAATTAAATATTTGGTATTTATAGGAATTAGGGAACCCATATCCGTGTTACAATTATGACCAATAGAATAGTAACATATTTGTTAGAATAATAATACGATCGTTAGGAATAGTATCATAACTATTGGAATAGTTTCATCACCTATGGAAATGTAAAATATTATCTCATTATCTTATAAAATTAAAATATTATGTATTTATATCATTATACAATTGAGTACATGTTTCAAAAATGATAAAATATGTTTTTGTAATTTTATAAGAAATAAATGATTAATTTTCATTTTTTATAACAAATATAATCATTTGACATAAATTTTAATATCATAAAATGGGTTTTAAAATTAATATTATGATATATTATAATGATAATATAATTTTATGAGGCCATTAAAACATTTTCAAAGGGTCTAAAAATTGATCATAATATTTATATTAGTATTTTTAAAATAACTAAGGATTTAATTTTAAAATTAAAATTTCCACAATAATAAAATTATTTTCTTAAAATGGATTTCATTTTTGGAATATAAATATATAAAAATGGATAGTGTTAAATTTTAGTATTTTTCTAAAATAGACGATTTTTTGGAAAATAGTAAAATACATAAAAATAATGTAATTTTCATAATAAGAAAAATACATGAAGAAATGAGTCATGGATGATGTAAGTGAATATTTTATTGGAATAAAATTCACTAATTACTATATATTTTTCACAAGAATCATCACTATTGTAATTCTTGAGCCAAAATAATAAACTAATGTAAATAATTTTGAAAAAACTCATCTTTCGCCCTTATAAATACCACCCCTTGTCCTCATATATTCTAAAGCTTTTATTAATCCAAATATATACCTAAATATCTTCTAAATCCTCTTCTTAATCCTCTCCCCCATGTCATAGTGCTTCTGGTCACACTAAATACCATTTAAAGGAGCCTTAACGGGTAGTCTAAGAAGAGATTGCCAAAGGAAGAGGCAAATTTATCGACTTAACCAATTTCAAGATTCTTCTTATTCTACCACCCTGATATGTTCCACACCCACCACTAATTATCTTAAATATACTGATATTTTTTTATGATGTAGAAATATCTTTTATCATACGCTCATCTCATTTGATTCTTAAATGAAAATGTTGTTCACAATATGGTTTGTTCAATGCCTCTAAGAACAACACACTTAGTTTCTATAATTTTCCATCAAGGATGGTCATAAAAATATTTTTATGGTTAAATAATATTAAAATAGGTATTTTATAATTTATTTCATGTTATTAAAGGAAATAATAATAAAATAAATAAATAAAATGAATCTAGTTCATGATTTTCGGTAAAACCACCTAAATGAACCGACTCTATAACATTAACATTTTTACTAAATTAATCTTTCATATTTTATAGAATCTGTTTTATGACTTTTAAGACCATGAAATATATTAAGAAATATTTTTGGATCCAGGTGTTGAGATAGAATGTGATTCTGAGTCATCGTGATCCCATAATTAATTTTATAAAATATTAAATATATTTTATATTATGTGTGTGTAGTTTAAAAAAATGGAATATATATTCAAAAGAGTCTCAAATCAGAAATACGAGACCACCGTTGAATTTGGAAGATGGGGTTTACCCTCAGATAGAACTAAAGATAATCGATATTTGACGTTCAGATGAGGCAGTCGTAGAAAAATATGTTTAAATTAAAATAAATTATCTATTTATTTATTTTAATTTAAAGAACCTAAATCAAGTCCTCTATAAATATGATGTTATGACATTTTAATAGGGTTATTTTCATAAAACTGGGAGGTTTTAGAGGATATTTGATGAACATTATTGGTATATTGAGATTTGATGATGACCAGTGATTGGATGGAGGTGAATCGATAAGCAATGGATGCAATGGATCATCTTCTTCACTAGAGAACACTTTCATCCCAAATGATTTATCCTATATTGAGGTAGAAAATTTCAATTGTGGATTCCAACCACTTGATTAAATTTTTAAATCATGAATTTTATCTACTTATCTCTTTTTGTTAATTTCAAGCCCTTTTTCATGACACTATTAATAAAATGAAATTGTTAAATCAATTTATGATTTCATTTTTCTGGGATATAATGCATGGAAATCCCCATTTATAATATTTGACGGAGAACACTAGGCCAAACGATGGTTTAATTTTTTCTTTTTCATTTATCTAATCTAATTGACATGCTATTTACCATTGGCCAACAAGGTCATAGTTCGACATTTCTTGGTCAGATTCGAGTGTGATCGAACCCCCCGATTCATTGTGATAGCACGAATGACATGTAGAACAATGGTTTGTGGATGAATTGATGAATGATGCAGGATATGGTTGTTACTCCATGGATATAGGATTCGAAGGTGTGACAATGTGGAGAGATAGGCATACATGAGGCTTGTACTAGAATATATAGTTATAGTGGGTGGATGTGGATAGTTTTCTAAGGAAGAATGACTAAAATCCGATTCTAGCCATCCATGCAAAGCAATTCATGCTATTATTATTTTTAATAAAAATAACCTTTGATAATTTATAATTATAATAATAATTTTTTGGGGTGTGTAATTTTTTTTATAATATTGATTTAATCAATTTGGATTGAATATGAAGGTTGTGTTTCTTAAATTATTATTAATATAATTATTATATTAATTTTTTATTGAGGATGGATTTTGTGGGGTGCAAAATAGAGGTTGGAGATAGAGGTATCTTAAATGAATATTATTATTAACAATACTATTTATTTAATTAAATGGTATGGAATGGAAATGTGAATATATGGGGGGGATCCTGTGTGTGGATATATCTTTTAATAAGGTTAAATAATTATAGAAATAATAATAAGAATATGAATTTATTTATTTTTTTTGTTGTGGAAGCCTTTTTCAGTCATTACTTCTTTGTGCGACGTTGGATTGATGATCCTTCTATGAGATCATGATCACAGTATCATGATGGGTGATTCAAGACCAATGTTGGATATATAATTCAAACTCATGAATTAGGTCCATATAGTGACCTAATAATAATAATAATAATAATATTATTATTATTATTATTATTATTATTATGGAATCTAGTATCAGACATATCTTGTTCATATGGTTTTAGAATGACGATCCATCTGCAACATTACAACCATGAAATTGAGGCAGATGATTCAAGACCAATGTTGGGACCTTTTTTGAACTCATGGCTTGGGTCCATAGAACAAACAACAATAATAATAATAATAATATTTTTGTTGTTGTTTTTATGGAATCTAGTATACGACTTTACATCTACGTGTGATATAGGACGGATAAGCCACTTGTGGCATTGAAACCCTGAAATTTAGGTAGAAATTTCAAGAATAATTTTGTGTACCTTTTTTTAGAATCATATATTACACACAAAATGCAACACAAGTATGTGTTATGGATAAATATGTTTTTTCCATAGGGTGTCAAATTTGTTCTTATTAATAACCCATCCCATGTTTTTACCATGAGGATAGAAATAGTGTGATCCATTTTTCCATTCACGTACATTTGAAATGGAATATTTGTTGTCTGATGTTTTATCCTGATGGACTAATGATGTGCCTCATGAGCTCATTAGGATTTTAGAAAGACTCGAATTTTGTCCAGTGAGAAACCTATACCAAGTGTTTTTATGAGTAGAATAGTATGGTATCATTTATTGTGTATTTTGAAATATGATGCGAGATGTTTTGAGAGTTAATATTTTTTAGGAAATTCTTGATGACGGAAGTGATTGAGAAGGATCAATAGAGAGAGGTCAGAGTTGTATCCCCTAGAACACTAGGGCGTGGGTACTCTACCTACCTAATGAGTGGTACCCCCTAACGGAGTAGGATGTGAGTTCTATATCTACCAAATTTTATACCCTGAAGGACTAGGGTAATATCCCCCTATTACATAGTTGTACCACCCTGATGAACTAGGGAGTAAGTCCTTTTCCTACTGAGAAGTACCTGTTGAAGGATAATGGATTGGGTCCTCTACCTACAGAGTTATACCCCTTTGAGGAAATTGGGTGTGGGTCCTTTATATACCAATTGGTACACCCTAATGGACTAGGGAAAGGTCCTATACCTATTGAGTGGTACCCCCTTACCACACTTGGGTGTGGGTACTATACTTAGAGATTGTTCCCCCTCGACTATGCGGTATAGAGGCGAGGTGTGGGTCTTCCACAATGTTACTTCTTTAGACACATGAGATATGGGGCATCAATGATAGACCTTTGGAGGTGCATGAAGATTCATTATATTGGGTTGGGTTATGAGATGGAGATCCCATTTCTTTTTCTTCTTGGTTTCTTATATGATAACACACACAATCACACACAAACACACACACACACACACACACACACATATATATATATATGTTTTTTGGGTTTCATTTCCCATATTCTTTGGAATGAGATAACTACTTCTATCATGTATTATATTTATACCTATTCAATTTTGGGGCATCCTAAAAGGTATGTATATAGTCACCCCTATATAGGGTCTTCCTGTATATGTCATGTCTTGTAAAGATGAATGATAGATCTGTAGTAGGATTGGGGGAGCTTAGGGGTACTTAGAAGTATAGACCTCGTACGGTGTTCGATCTTGGAGACCTAGAGATGAGCTCTCTCAGCATTTCCTTTCCAACTGTTTCCTAGTTGGGACATCGTTTCTAGGTGGGTGTGTATTTTGCACTTTTCATTTTTTGTTTACTATATCACACTCTTATATTCTGTTGATATTATAACATTTATGGGTTTTTACTCTATAGGTTATTATATTTTATTATTATTCATTTTCACTTCTATATGGAGATGGTTGGGTGCGTGCGTATAAGTACATTAGGAAAATGAATTTGATATTATTTATACATTCTCAGTGCTTGTTGATATCCCATGGAATATGGTGGAATTCTTGGGGTAGTTGTGGCTCAGACTTCCATCATATTGGTGGGCCCTGGTGGGTCGGGTCATTACAGATTGGTATCAAAGGATATTCTACCTAAGGTTGGTGTTTGGAGTTTTTTATGCTTACGAGGGTAGGTTGGGAACTTAGGGCAATGATATAAAAGTTTCTCAAATGAGGATTTTAGGATAAGGAACCCAGTGTTGGTTTGGTGATTGACATATCCATTCACCAGGACTCTGAATATCATATTTTCAACTTGTTATACTTAGACATTGTTTGTAGGGAACTTCGGTACAAGAACCATATATGATTGAGTCATTTGACTTTTATTCTTGATTCAGCTCCCCATATATATATATATATATTCTAATCGTCCATGGTACATATTTTCTCTTATAATATGATTCAATTTTGACATCTAGTGAGGTTTTTTCAATATAGTCAAGAGTAGGACCGGATCAGTGACGATACCTCCTTGAATGGGCTTAATAACGCGATAGTCTTTCTTCAACATGTTCAACAGGCAATGCCTTCTCTTACTGATCAGTTTTAGACCCAGCTATATTTTTTTAAGTAGATGTAGAATGTCATAGGGATTTATGTATAGATCATTTAGTGATGCATGATGATTCAAAGTGTTCGAGTGCATATCATGAGTTTCCATGTAACACGCTGATATTTTAATAAATATTTCCTTTAAATAATTCCTCAACAACTTATGTTGCACACAATCGTGAGTTTAAACACATGAAAAGAAAGTATAAAATTACCATTATAACCCAGAAATTAAATTTTTGGGAATAAATAAAAATAAATAACTTATGAAAATATATTTTTAATTCATTGGTTAATTATAAACAAAAATATAAACTAATTGAATGTAAAAGAAATATTCATATTTTATGACCCCTAAGGCGTGTTGTCTTAATATGTGAAATTAATTTCAATTATTGAATTTTATTAATGAAATATATATGATATATATTCAGTGAAATATTTTTTATATTCATCCAATAGATTTTATAGTCATAGGATATGAACAAACCAAATTCATGCATAAAAACTTATATTTTCTAAAGGTGTTTTACAGCCTTTTAAAGGATAACCTATTTTAAATACAATGTTTTACACATTTATATATTATATTTGAAAAAATAGACTAATTATTCTATAAAGTAATTTAAAACATTACTTTGGTTGATTTTTTGGTATTTTTCTGAGAATTTTCATGTTTTGAAGAATAGTTTAAAAATACTAAATTTCAATTAAAAACAATATTTTTCATAAAAATAATTTATAATGTTAAATTATATTTTCTATTGGTTATAAAGTATAATTACATCAATTTTTTATCATTTAAACTATTTTAGGTCATTTTAATCAATTTTACATTGAATTTAGATATAAAAACATTTCAATATTTTTCATGTTTTAACTTTAATAACATGTTTTCTCACCCCGTAAACTAGATTAATTTAAAAATAATTACTGAAACTTATGTGTTTTGTATTTTAAAAAATGAATTATATATTTGGAATCAGTGGGTACAAGTTGTTTAAATTGGTTTCTTTTATATTTGTCGATTATGAATAATAACTTTAGTAAATTTTTATTAATACAGTAAAAGGTAAATCATGTAATTATGGGTAAAAATAATATTATAAAATTACCCTAACACAATTACTAATTTCATTGTATGAGATTTTTCAACCAAAAATATCCATAAGAAACAATTATATACTTTTTAAGCCACTTGGATGAGAGCATGACATTTATTATATTTCATTTAATGAAAAGTTAAATATGACATACTCATATTTTTAATAACTTTAAAATTTTTAATACAAGTTTATACGCAAGATAAATTATATTATAAAAATAAATTTTAAAGATTAAATGTTTTTGTTTGTCATTGTAATTTATCTATCATTTTAGGAAATAAATAATTTACTTAAAGTTTTATACAATAATTATGTAGGAATTATTTTATGAGTGAAAATATGAAATAAATGTTATTAAAAATATTAAAGTAAATTAAATTTGAGATAATTAATGGTATAAATGAATTTTATAGATTACCTTGACCTCATAGAAATATATTAAAATATTTGGTTCGAAGATAACTTTTTATTTTGATATTTATAAAATTCCATGAAAAAAATAGTGTAAAAATTGACATTATTGTTATTTTATCAAAATAATATTTTATTAATTTTTTTAAAATAATAAAACATTTTTTCAAAATACCAAATAATTATGATATTTTATAAAAGTTTATAAATTTTTCATTTACGGTATAATTGTTATCATATAAATAAAATCTCCACTCTTTTAATATTTAAATATTTGTTACCATAGTAGACATTAAAATATGTCAAATAATGATTAATCAAAATGAAAAGGTTTAAAACAATTAAGAAACCTATAAGAAATATATTGGTTGATGATATTACAACCGTCACTCATATTATCATATAATACATGTCCTTTTAGATGTTTTTCGATTGATATTGAATTTATTATAAATTAATATTTTTAGAAAATCAAAAAGTGGCCCACACTACAATTATAAATGGGAACCTCCTCCCTAACTTCTTTACATAAAAGTGAGACCTTAATCTAAACCATAACCTACCCATTTCCCTTCTAAAATTTCTAATTTACATTCTAGATGTGCTGTTATTCTCAATATAATAACTATTGTGTTCATAAGAAGAAATCGAAAGGGAGCTTGCCGAAGAAGAGGTAATCTCCCTCCTCGTTTCTTTAAAAATTATTTCGTCATATAAATCATATTCATTACTTTTTATCATTATAAAGTAATAAATATAGTATCATATATATTATTAGTTTTTATTATGACTATTTAACTACCAAATTCCACCTTTTCTTCATTCTACAAAAAAATTGAATGTACCACGTGTGCCTACTTACGCCTTACCATCTCCACGCCATGGTGTCATATAGTTTTCACCGCCACTTTAAATATATGGATATAATAGTGGAAATAACAAGTATATATATAATTATTATTGAATTACATTGATTATATAAAAATATATACACTATCCACTTCCATACCATTTCACAATTAAGGGAATGATATCGTCACTCGTGTACACATACGACCTACCATCTCCATGACACCATGAGATTTATTATCCATGATCACCATTAAAGAATGATTATATAAATATATATAATTATTAATATGATATATATTATCTTAATATCATTCTTTAAATGATATAACTATATTCTACATGAATGAACAAGGATTTATACAACAAAACATGCTTAAGAAAATGAATCAGTTAACACCCAAAAGAAGAGTATTAATGAAATATTATTAACTACCATGTGATAATATGATCATATATGATATCATAAATATTAATATGGTTCTGGAATAATTTAATAACATTATATAACCCATTATACTGGTTTTTTTGTCCTAAACCATAATGGAACGCAAGGACACCAATGGTATTGCTCTGAAGTGTGGCTTCCAAGGCTGCTTCCCGGTGCCTAGACAAGGCCATTCCGGGGGGCTCTGTCTCCTTTGGAAGGACAATGTCGACGTCAAAATTTTTTCCTTCTCCCCACACCATGTGGTAGTGACTATTCATACAGACCTTCACCCACCCTAGACTTTTGTGGGTTTCTATGGCTGGCCATCCCATAATGACAAGGTGAAGTCATGGGATCTTTTATGCAAGTTGCGAGGTGACTTACTGAGCCCTATTCTGTTCAGAGGAGACTTCAATGAGATTATGTTCCATAAGGAAAAGATGGGAGGAACCATCTGACCTTTATCTTCGATGTTATACTTCAAGGACACAATTTTCAGGGTGGACCTGGTCGATCTGGGGTACTCAGGAAATCCGTTTAAATGGTTCCGCGGCAATTTAGAAGGCACCCGTATCACTGAGTGTCTTGATAGATTTCTGGTCTCTACTGATTGGATTTGTCTGTTAAGCATGTTTCATATCGACCACATGGCCCTTAACTGCTCGGACCACCGTCCAATCCTCATTGACTGTACACATGGCGAACATACTAGACATTTTAGCAAACCTTCAGATTTGAGAGCTTCTGGTCAAAAGATCAGGAATGAGAAGAGGTGATCTTATCAAGATGGAAATGTACTCACGAGGATGTTTTCCTCAACCTCCAATAGGTCGCATCCGATCTGAGGTCATGGAGCAATAAAAAGTTCCGACACCCTGATGGCACTACGACGCCCTTGAAAAGAGACTGAACTTTCTACTCAAAAAACCCACATCCAATGGCAATATCTCTAAGATTGGCGCCATACAAAGAGAGCTGAACATGACCCTATGTATGATGGAAAGATTCTGGGCTATGCGTGCGCGGGAAAACCATATCAAAGAAGTAGACGCTAAGACGCGGTATTTTCACCAGAAAGCTTCAGCCAGGCGTCGAAAAAACTCTATTACTTGCATATCACAACCCGATGGAATAAATGTTTCTGACACCAATGGTATCCACGAGGCCTTGACTAGATTTTATCATAACATATTCTCTGTAGAAACCCCTTTCATGTCTACTGAGGTGGAAGAATGTATCATACCTGTGATACTGAAGAGATCAACAGGAAGCTCTCCAAAGATGTGACAGATGACAAAATACACCTGGCTCTAAAACATCTTCATCCCACCAAGGATCCAGGACTAGATGGGTTCCACACCCTATT
This sequence comes from Viscum album, assembly GCA_963277665.1. Taxonomy (NCBI): domain Eukaryota; kingdom Viridiplantae; phylum Streptophyta; class Magnoliopsida; order Santalales; family Viscaceae; genus Viscum; species Viscum album. The sequence goes on from OY728166.1 coordinate 190,219,577, forward strand.
TTTCAAGAAATACTGGCACATAATCGGTCCAGACATCTGCAATATGATTAAAAATATCTGGGCTGGCAACACCAGCATTGCAACCATCAATGAAACTGTCCTCGTTCTCATCCCCAAAATCAAGAAACCTGTAGCGATCCCTGACTTTTGACCTATCAGCCTCTGTAATTTCTCTTATCATTTCTTCTAAAAGATCCTTATCAATCGGCTGCGACCTTGGCTACCAGATATTATCTCAGAAAATCAGAGCGCCTTCATGGCCAAGAGACTAATCAATGATAATGCGATTCTGGCACATGAAGTGTTCCACTCAATGAAATCAAGCTCTACAGTGAAAAGGGGAACCATGTCCTAGAAATTGGATATGTCCAAGGCCTACGATAGAGTTGAATGGCACTTCCTTAGAGCAGTTATGCAGAAAATGGGTTTTTGTGCGAAATGGACAGATATGGTCATGAACTGAATTTCGACTGTCTCTTTTAAAATCATGGTCAATGGGGAGTTTACTAGAGGATTCACCCCATCTCGAGGCCTTCTCCAGGGAGACCCTCTCTCCCCTTTTCTTTTCATCCTAGTGGCTGATGTGTTTTCTAATCTTCTTTCTAGGGATTCTTCCTCTAAGTCTATTCATGGGACAAAAGTCTGTCGAGCTAGCCCTCTAGTGTCGCATCTCTTCTTCGCTGACGACTGCCTCCTTTTTTCCAAAGAATCAATTAATGAATGCCAAGTGATCTTCCAGGAGATCCACTAGTATGAGAGGGCGTCTGGACAAACAATCAATCATGGTAAATCTGAAATTTCCTTCAGTGTTGGGGTGCCTCTTGCTAAGAGCGATGAACTTTGCGCATCAGCTGGCATCCATATGGTTGTTAAACATCAGAAGTATCTTGGGCTCCCCACGGTGATTGGACAGTCTAAAAAAGAAATCTTTGCATCCATCGTGGATAGGATTGATGCTAAAATCCAAGGCTGGACCCCAAAAAGAATTCCGAAAGCTGGAAAAGAGACCCTCATCAAAGTTGTCATACAATCTGTCCCAAGCTACTTTATGTTCCTTTTAAGCTTCTGGAGACCATCACCAATCAGATCCACACACATACTGCGAATTTCTGGTGTAGGAAGCATGATGGAAGGAATAAAACCCATTGGATGTCCTAGGAGAAACTTTGCAAACCCAAATCAGAGGGTGGGATGGGGTTCCAGAATCTTCCTCTCTTCAACGACGCGGTTTTGGACAAGCAAGGATGGTGCCTTATTAACCATCCATCTTTTCTGTGTGTGAGAGTTCTATGAGCTATGTACTTTCCTCACACAGAATTTCATGATTCCTATCTTGGTCCTCATCCTAGCTCCCTCTGGAAGAGCATATGGGGGGTTAAAAAGCTCCTGGATAAAGGATTGGGCTAGAGGATTGGGACTGGCTCATTTGTCAAAATTTGGACTGATCCCTGGCTTGTTGATAAGGATGGTTTACGGGATACATCCCCCGCCCAACCAGGTCTGGAAGACGCCACTGTTAGCTGACTCCTTTCCGACCAGGGACAAGGGAGGTGTTTGGAAAAGATATTTGAATGGTTTAACGAAAAAGATCAAAGAATTATCCTTAGCATCCCCTGGGTACCAGACGCAGGCCCTGACCGTCTCTTCTGGATCAATGACATTTTGGGCGATTACACGGTGAGATCCGGCTATAGACTTTCTCTTGTAATCCACCTGGTAGGCAGGGATGAGCGTCCTTGGAAATTGATCTGGTCGCTCAACGTCCCCCAAAAATTCGTCAATTTTGGTGGCAGGTTTTTACGGGAACTCTCCCAATAATGAGAATTCTCGTTTATCGACATATGGCTAGTACCGCCTTTTTCCCTTTCTGTCCGAACACTCCTAAAACCCCCTTGCATGCTATCATTGTTTGCATGTAAACTAAGGAAATCTGGAATCAATAGGGCCCGACTTCTGCTACTTCGCTGGCATTGGTCCCTGACCTGCCCGATCTTCTGATGCGTTGGTGATCATCTCTCCCCCGACTGATGTTGGTTCACTCTGCACTTTTTCCTGGATTATTTGCGTCCGGCGCAATGACGTTGTTTTTAATTATGCCCACATACCCCCAAATTCCGGATTGATCGAGCTACTTCTTGGATTGAAAGTTGGAAAGTCCACAATAGACGTTCTATGCCGGGTGTCTCCCCCTCCCCTCCTACTCCCTAGAATCCCCAAATGGAAGGGATTCGCAAGATTAATGTGGACGCGTCACTTCCAAAAGATGGGTTTTTTGACCTCGACCTCCTTGCCCGAAATCATTGGGGGAAAATCCTCACTGCTAAGTATGAACCACATCAGACATTCTGGGAACCGGCAGTCACTGAAGCCAAGGCCATCCTTGCTGGTATGATGCTCGCTATTGAATGTGGATTGGGTGACATCATCATTGAGTCAGACTGTCTCTCCGTAATTGATGCTATCAATCACAACGACGGAGGACTCCAGTCGTTTGGCACCATTGTCAGGAGAATTCTCTCACTTCACCAATGCTTCTCATTGTGCACCTTCTCATTCACCAAAAGGGAAGGAAACAACGCGGCCCATTAGCTGGTGTCCTCAGGCCCATTCAGTACTAACCAGTTCTGGCTAGACAATTTCCCTTCATGGCTTCACGTATGTACTTCTGCTGATATTTGTCATTAATGTTATATGCTCTTATAAAAAACACAAGGTACTTTTTGACTTATCTGAAAAAATTTCAAGGAGAATGTTTTTAAATTTATATGAGTGGAATGGATTTTTATGTTTCTATGACTCCCTAATTCCTTGAAGCTTCCATTAAAATATTACATGTTTTTTTCAAATAAAATGTTTTCTTTTAAAATTGTATGACATTTCATGAAAATAAAATTTTTTCAAAGTAGAAAGGGTATTTTAATCAAGAAATATTTTCATGTGACCTCTAAAAATTATTTTCCATCTAAGATAAAATTATTTTATGTTACTTATGTTTTAATTATGATATGATTCAATTATATCATTTTACTCTTTTGAATAATGGTTTATATTTATGATGGAATGATATTAATGAAACCGAATTATTCTTTAGGGGTTATGTTATGATTGAAGGATGTTTATGAAACCCATTTCATTTCATGGGTTAAGATATGATGAATGATTTATATTCTTGTGGAACATATATTTATGGTTTTCATTATGTGAATGGTGTGACCTATATCTACCTACAATGTATTGGGTAAAGATTAATTTCTCATGAGATAGATGGGGATAGAATGGGAAGTGATATCAATTAAGTAATACAACACTAGAATGAGAAATGTTCTCAATTTAGTAACATAGGACTAGAGTATGGATTAAAATCAGTTCAATAAAGGATTTTTCCACTATGACGATTAGAAAAATGGGCCTTGACTAATATAGAAATTATTTTTATGCTAATGAGTATACCGTAAATTACATTTATTATATTATTCTCTCTAGGAATATGTTCCTTGGTGAACTTCTATGATTTACCCCTAACATGATATCATTATATTTTATACAAAATATTAAATTTTCAAATATTATGTTTATGATATTATGTATTATGATTATTATATGATTTATATCTCACTTAATAAGTATAGATATCACACTTTCTTGTGTTTATTTTCCACAGGATATGAAGAAAGCTATTAAGAAAGTTGTCTCAAAAAAGGGTTCTAGATATGAAGGAATAAATGGGAGATGATATAGATGTTTTATGAAACAGTTTTTTATGTTTTCTATTTTCTAAATACACTAAACCTATATAGTCCAAAAAGGTTTTTTATGTAATGTAATTAATGTTAATATATTTTGAAGTAATATCTATGTATTTAAAGTATGGGCTATTATAGTTGGTATCAAAGAAAAGTTTTAGTTTACCTTTTGAAACTATGATGAGAAAACCTTTGTATGAACCCTAAGGATATGTCTATGTATAGGTTACAATCATAGTGTTTTATTAACAATCATGAATAACCTAGGATAAAACATATGGTGTACTTAATTTAAATTTAATAAATAAATTCTCTTGATTATGTGGTTTCCCATTATGAATAATATTGAAGACACTATGCTTCTCGGTTTTAGTCAATGGCTTGAACCTGAAGGAATAACTTTAATGATGAATGCAATGAGCAATGAAGTGACTGTCCTCCTGAAAAACTGAATTTTATGGGAGCGAGAATGAAAAATCTTGTTTCCATGATCACTCAAATTTCTCATGCTATGAATCATGCATGACATCCAAATAATAAAAGGTGGGAAAAAAATTCTATTGAGTTCATCATGAGAAAGCGTCCACCTTCTTTTAGTGGGTCTTCTGATCCACTAGTGGATGAATAATGAATCAGTACCACTAAATGTATATTTTTAGTTATCCAACATGAAAAACATGATAAAGTCATCTTGGAAGTCTATCGTTTGGAAGAAGAAAGTGATCAATGGTGGAATCTTATCAAGAAGATGAGGAAAAAAGAAAAAATTGAATATATGGAATGGAATGAGTTCAAGGGCATGTTTTTCAATAAGTATTTTACTTATATTATTTGAAATAAGATAGATAATTAGTTCTTTGAGAGTATGAAAAATAATAATTAATCTTTTGGTACTTACGAAGATAATTTTACAATTCTTTTGAATAAATCTTCTGGAATTATCATGAAACCTGAGAGTAATGTTGATCGATTATTTAGTTGTTTAAAACTATGTATCCAAAAGGTACTATCCATAAGGGACTTCAATAGCTATGAGGAAAAAAGTCAACATACTCTCAAGATTGATATAGATATTGGAGTTACCCATCAATATCATGGGTTTGATAAGAAGAGGAAAATGGAATTCAAATGAAAATCTAAAAACCATAGCGAAAAGAAGATGTTTTTTCTTTTAATCTCAAAGAATGGATAGAAACAAGGAGTAAATTATTTGAAGGGTAATAATACATGTTTTAAGTGTGTAAAATAAGGACAAAGAGAAATTGACTGCCTAAGTGATAGGAATAAGATAAATAAAGATGTGAATATTGAAAAGGATATACATAATTCACCTTCCACACTTCAATGTTACAAGTGTACGGAAATGGGGCATTATGCTAACCAAAACTATAATCCAAGGGTTATCGATGATGATATAAATTAGAAACCTCTTAGGCTAAATCAAAAGGTAAATAAAATGCGATAACTATTGGTTATTTGGAGTAAAATAATGAAGTGTTGAAATATACAGTTACTATCCAATCTAAAGTAGAAAATGTTTTATTTGATTCAGGATCCACCCAATATTTTATTTCTAAATAATTTACTCAGGTAATCACTATATTACCACAATTATTAGATGTTGAGTTAGTCATGAAAATACCTAATGAAATAATGGTCACATCACAAGTTTACAACTATTCTCTATGTGAATTTTTTGAGAAAGTGCTTCCTAAAAATATTTTGATCCTTTAGTGGGATTTGAGGTGATTCATGGAATGTATTGTATTTCTCCATATGGATCTCACATCAATTTGTAATGAAGGGAAGTCACATTTCATATTCCTAATGAATATATTCTTATCTATTGATTCAAGGATTAATATGAACTTCCACTCGAAATTTCATCCATCTTATAAGTCAAGATTCCTATAAATGATTGATATCTATCTCATATTGTTGGGGAGAAAATCACCATTAAAGATACACCTATTGTATGTGAGTTTTTTTATTTATTTATCGAAGATTTTATAGGGCCTACTCTAATATTTGAAGTTGAATTTTTAATATAATTCATAAAAAATTCTATACCTATTTCAAAGACACATTATAGAATGAACCCAATTGAGTTTCAAGAATTAAAGAAGCAACTCCAAGAGAATATTGACATGGGATTCATACATTATGGTGCATCACCATTGGGTGAACTGGTTCCATTTGTTAAGAATAGATATGGATCAATTAGACTCTGTATTTATTATTTATAACTTAACAAGATCAGCATCAAAAATAAATTTTCTCTCCCACATATTCATGACATATTCGACCAACTACACAGAGCTCAATACTGTTCCAAGGTTGATATTAATTCTGGATATCATTAATTAAGGTTCAAGAAGGATGATATACCCAAGAATACATTTCATATAAGGTATGTACACTATGAGTTTATAGTGATTCCAATTGGTATTACTAATTCCCCCACTATCTTCATGGATTTAATGAATAGTGACTTTAGATATTTTCTAGATCAGATTATGGTAGTCTTTATAGAATATATTCTATTACATTCAAGGAGGAGGGAAGAGCATGAAGATCACTTCAGTATTGTGTTGAATACCCTAATAAAGGATAATATTTATGAAAAATTTACCAAATTTGAATTTTGTCTTCAAAAAGTTTCATTTTTGGGTAACATAATCTCAAGAGAGGGGATATATGTAAATCCATCCGACACATAAATTATTAAACATTAGCCTAGACCAACAATAGTATCTGAGATCCAAAGTTTTCTTGTATTTGATAGATATTATAGAAGTTTTCTGAAGGGTTTTTCATGATTATATAATCCACCCACCAAGCTGAATTATAAAGGAGTTAAGTTTAAATGGATGAAATAATATGAAGATAATTTCAAAGATATGAAAAGATGGTTAGTCAGTGCACCTGTACTCACACTAACCTTCAATAGAGAGGGGTTTGTGATCTATATTGATGCCTTTATGAAGGGTTTGGGTTATTTTCTTATGAAAAATTATATGGTGATAACTTATGACTCCTAAAAATTGAAAATCCATGAGAAAAATTACCCAACTCAGGATTTAGAGTTAGCTATGGTAATATTTTCATTAAAGATATGAATGCATTATCTTTATGAATAAAGGTGTGATATATATATACTGATCATAAATGTTTAAAGTATATTTTCACTCAAAGGGATCTGAATATGTTCCAAATTAGATGGTTGAAGTTGATTAAAAATTACAACTACTCAATATATTACCACCATAGGAAAGAGAACAAGGTGGCACTTTCTATGATTTGTAAGGATATTCCAAGTCTATCCATGATGAGGATCACAAAATATCCAATATTTATAGATTTGTAAAGGATGGATCTAGAAATTTAAAGGAAGGGGGGATCCTATTTTTTTCAAATGAATGTTCAACCATATATACAAGTAAAGATTAATAAGATGTAGAAGGATGTTGTGGAGCTACAATAGAAGGTGAAAAATGTTCTTGAGTTCAAACTTGATTGTGATGGGAAAAAAGTATTCTATAACTGAGTTTTTAATCATATCATATAAGAATTAAAGAAGGATATATTGGATGAGGCTCATAGTTCATCAATATATATTCATCCTAGAAGCATAAATATGTATAGGGACTTGAAGAATTATTTCTAGTGGGATGCAATGAGGAGAGATATTGAAAAATATGTTTCTCGATTCTTGGTTTTTCATCAATCTAAGGCTGAGAGACAAAAGTCTAAGGGGATGTTACAACTATTACCCATACAAGAATGGAAATGTGAAAAAAACACCATGGAATTTGTAGTCGGACTTACCAAAACATTTAAATAACATAATTCTATATTTTTTATAGTTTATCCCCTTATGAATTCAACAAAATTCATTTTTATTAGATAATATTTCTCTCTTGATCAGATTTCTAGGATATAAATAAATGAAGTGATAAGATTTCATGGATTACCACTTTCCATTATATATTATTGGGAACCAATGTTTACCCCAAAGTTCTAGAGAAGTCTTCAATAAGAACTCAATAAATAGTTGAGTTTCAGCACTAGTTATCATCCTCAGAAATATTCTATATCATATAAGAAAATTCATACTCTAGAAGACATGTTGTAATCTTTCTCTATGTATTTCAAAGGTGTTTGGGGTCAACATCTACCATTAATATAGTTTTCATACAACAATAAATTTCACTCTAGTATTTAGATGCATCCTTATGAACCCCTCTATGGTAATAAATGAAGGACTCCAACAAGCTAGGATGAAGTTGGGGGAAGAAATCTATTGTGACCTGATCTTATTGAGGAAATGTTTGAGAATGTTAGATCTATTAAAAAACTCATAAGACTAGCTCAAATTTGACAAAAATGTTTTTCAAATAATTGATGAAAATTCCTAGAGTTTTAAGTGGGTGATAAGATATTTTTATGAATATCTCCCTATAAAAGAGTAATGGGATTTGGTAAGAAGGGCAAGCTGATCCCTTGTTATATTAATCCTTTTGAAATTATTTATCATGTTGGTAAGGTAGCTTACAAATTAGTGTTTCCAATGAATATTTCTCAATTTCATGATGTGTTCCATGTATCTCTCCTAAGAAAGCACATACCTGATCCTTCACATGTACTAAAACTAGAATTCATACAACTAGAGCAATATCTTTTTTACGAATAAAAATCGATAGAGATTTTTGATCATAGGGAAAACGTTCTATGAAATAAGACCACTCGTTTGGGTAAAGGTTTATAGTAGAACCACCAATTTGAGGAAGTAATGGGGGAACTTGAGGATATGATGAGGTAGATAAATCCTCATCTATTCGTATATATGTTATTAATTTCAAGGTAGAAATTCATTTTAAGGGTGGTAGAATGTAACTCCTTGATATTTTAAGAAATATTTTTCTTTGAAAATTCTCTAATAGATTTCATTCCATGAAATCATGGGTTTAAAAGAAAGTAGAGATAGTATAAAATAAAAATTATAACCTATCCATTAAATTGTATGAATTAAATATTAATAACTAACTTATGAAAATATTTTATGAATTTTTTGGTTAATAGGACACAAAAATATAAACAAATTGATTATAAATGAAATATTCCTATTTTATCCTCTCAAAGGCATTTTGTATTAATAAATAAAATTAAACATAACTATTGAATAATATTACTCATATATGTATGTTATATATTAAATAAAATATTTCTCATATTAATGCAATAAGTTTTATAGTCATAGGATATGAAAAAACCCAATTTTACGTATAATAACATATATTTTCTTAAAGCAGTTTTACCGTCTTTTAGTGGAGAATTTATTTTAAATCCAATTTTTTACACATTTATATATTCTAATTGAAAAAATAAACATATTATTATAAATAAGAATATAAAAATTTACATTGGTTGATTTTTTTGGTATTTTTCTGTTAAGTTTCATGTTTTGACGAATAGTTAAAAAATAGAAAATTTTAATTGAAACAACTTTTTTAATTGAAATATTTTATACTGTTAAATTATAATTTTTATTAGTATTAAATTTTAATTATATAAAATTTATTTCATTTAATATAATTTAGGTCATTTGTATCAATTTGGAATTGAATATATATATATATATATATATATATATATAAATATTTCAATCTTTTCCATGCTTTAACTTTAATAACCCATTTTCTCACCCCTTCAATGGGATTGATTTTAAATTAATTTCCATAATATATGTTGTTTTAATTTTTAAAAATTGATTCCATATTTGTAATAAGTGGGTCAATGTTTTTTAAATAGGTTTATTTTATTTTTGGCCATTATTAATAATAACATTAGTAAATTTTTATTAGTACGGTAAAAGCTAAATCAGGTAATTAAGGGTAAAATTAATATTATAAAATTACCCAATAAGTTTTACTAATTTTATTGGATGAGTTTTATTCAACCAAAATGATCCATGGGAAAAACATTATATCCTTTGGAAGCTGCTTGGATGAGAGTATAACATTTATTATATTTCATTTATAGAAAAGTTAAAGATTCCATACTCATATTTTTAATTAACATTAAAAAATTTATATAAGTTTATATGAAATATAAATTATACAATAAAAATTAATTTTAAAGATAAAATGTTTTTTTATCAATTAAATTTATCTCTAATTTTAGGAAATAAATTGTGGTCTAAAAGTCTTGTACAATAATGATGTTGGAATTATTTTCTTAATCAAAATATGAAATAAATATTATTAAAAATATTAAAATAAATTTAATTTGTGATAATTAATGTTATAAATAAATTTTATTGATATCCTTGACCTCTTAGTAATATAAGAAAATATTTGGTTCGAAGTTATCTTTTTCTATAGATATTTTTTCAAATTCCAAGAAATGAATAGTTTCAAAATTGACACTATTGATATTTTATCAAAATAATGTTTTAATAAATCATTTAAAAATCAAATTTTATTTAAAAAAACAAAAAATAATTATGATATGGTATAAAAGGTTATAAAGTTTTCATTTATGGTCTAATTGTTATCAAATAAATAAAATCATCACTCTTTTAATTTTGAAATATTTGTTACCTTAGTTGAAATTAAAATATGTTAACTAAGGATTAATCGAAATGATAAGGTTTAAAAAATAAATAAACTTATAAAAATAATATTGGTTGATTATATTACAATATTATCTTGTCATATATTTAAATACATGGCCTTTTAGGTGTATTTTGATTGATATTGATTTTATTAGAAATTAATATTTTTAGAAAATCCAAAAGTGCCCCTCATTGCAATTATAAATGGGAACCTCAGACCTCACTTCTTCACATAAAATTGAGCCTTTAATCTCAAACATAACCTACCTATTTATCTTATAAAATCCCCTATTTAAATTCTAGATGTGCTTGTATTCTAAAAAGACTAACTATAGCGTTCTTATAAGGAAATCGAGAGGGAGCTCGCTGAAGAAGAGGTAATATCCTTCCTCGATTATTTCAAGATTATTTCTTCATGTAATTAATATTCATGTCTGTTTATAATTATAATGTAATAAATCCATTATCATATAAATTATTATTTTACATTATGAATATTTAACAACAAAATTTCACCTTTTGTTCATCCTACAAAAAATGAAAGTTCCACGTGTGTGTACTTACGACTTACTGTCTCCACAACGTGGTGTAACATATCTTTCAAAACCTCTTTACTTTGATGGGTATAATATAGGAAAAAAAGTATATATAATTATTATAGTATTATATTTATTCTATAAAAATATATAAACCATCCACTTCCATTCCATTTCACAATTAAGGGAATGATATCATCGCTCTTGTGTACGTATGACCAGCCATCTCCTTGATGTGAGGAGATCTATTATTCCTGATCATCCTTAAATATTGATTATATAAATGTATATAATGATTAATATGATATATATTATCTTAATATCATTATTTAAATGATATAACTATATTGTACATGAAGGAACTGAGACTTATATGACAAACCATGAATAAGAAAAGGAATCTTTTAACACCAGAAAGAAGAGTATTAATGAAATAAAATTAAATAACTTGTGATAATATGATCATATATGATATCATAAATATTAATATGGTTCTGGAATAAGTTACTAAAATTATTTAATCCATTATACAAGAGTTTTAGATATGTACGAAGGAAATCATACATGTGGTAATGATTAATTTAACAATCTCATTATTATCCGTGACTATTTATACAAAAGTATTTACTGGGTATAATTATCTTCTATGTCCACATATCTTAAAAACATATTCCAAAATATTCTTACTATTGTATTAAAAAAATGTAAAGTCATTTTTCCCATTTTTTATTTTTACTAAATTGTTTGAAAGGAATATTTTGTCATTTTCATAACGAGGTACTTTTTTTATTTATCTTGAAAAAGTTCAAGGAGAATTTTTTTTAATATTATTTAAATTCTATCAATTTTTTTGTTTCCATTACTCCCTAATTACTTGAATCTTCCATTTATATTTTACATGATTTTTTCAAATAAAAAGTTTTCTTTTAAAATTTCGCAACATTTAAAGAAAATAATTTATTTTCAAAGAAGAAAGGATATTTTCCTCAAGAATTATTTTCTTATGATCTCTTAAAATTATTTTCCATCTAAGATAACATTATTTGATGTTACTTATATTTTAATTGGTATATGATTCAATTATACCATTATATTCTTTTTAATAATGGTTTATATTTATGATGGAATAATATTTATGAAACCAAATTATTTTTCATGGGGTAATATAATGATTGAAAGATCTTTATGAAAACCATTTAATTTCATGGGTTATGATATTATGAATGATTTATGTTTTTATAGAACACATATTTATGGTTTTCATTATGTGATGGGTGGGACTTATATCTCTCTCCAATGTATTGGGTAAAGATTAATATCTCATGATATATATGGGGTTAGAATGGGAAGTGATATCAATTCAGTAATACAAGAATGGAATGAGAAATGATATCAATTTTTTAACATAGGAATGAAACAAGGAGTTGACTCAATCCAGTAAATGACTTTTTCCACTATGATGGTTAGGGAAATGTGCCTTGAATAATTTGGAAATTATTTTTATGCTAATTTTTATTCTAAAAATTCCATGTCTAATGTTATGATATTTGGGAATATGTTCTTTGGTAAACTTTTATGATTTACCCCTAGCATGATATCATGATATTTGATATACAAGATTAAATTTTCAAATATTATATTTATGTTATTATGTCTTATGATTATGATATGATTGATTTCTCCATTACTAAGTAAATGATATCACCCTTTCTTGTGTTTATTTTCCCTAGGATATGAAGAATGGAATTACATAAGATGTGTCAAAAAGGGTTCTAGATATAAAGGAATAAGCGGGTGATGACGTAGAAGTTTAAGAAACCTATTGTTTATTTTCCCCAATTTCTAAAGACACAAAACCAATATGGTCCTAGCATGATTTTTTATGTTATGTAATGAATTTTATTCTATTTGGAAGTAATATCTATGTATTTAAAGTATGGGATATTATTGTTTTTATCAAAGAAAAGGTTTAGTTAACTTTTTGAAACTAAGATGATAAAACCTGAGTTTGAAACCTAAGAAAAAGTCTATATATAAGTTACAATCATAGTGTTTTATTAACGGTCACGAATAACCTATGATAAAACCTAAGGTGTCATAAATTTAATTTTAATAAGTAATTTCTATTTATTATGTGTTTTTCCTATTATTATTATTAGTGTTGATGACAGTATGGTTCTTAGTATTAGTCAATGGATGGAACTTAAAAGAACCTTTTTAATGATGAATGTGATAAGAAATGAAATGATTTTCCTCCTAGGAAACAAAATTTTTTGGGAGATAAAATGAAAAAACTTATTTCCATGAACATAACTTTTTCATGCTATGAATCATACATGAATTCTAATCAAGAAAAGGTGGGAACAAAATTTTGTTGAGTCCTTCATGAGGAAGCATCCACCTTCTTTCACTGGGTCTTCTGATCCACTAGTGGCTGAACAGTGGATTATTACCAATGAAATTATATTTTTAGTTATCCAACGTTCAGAACATGATAAAGTTTTCTTGGAAGTATATAATTTGGAAGGTGAAGCTGATAAATGGTGGAATGTTATCAATAATAATGGGTAATGAGAAGAAATTGAATATATGGAATGGAATGAGTTAAAGAAATAGTTTTTCAATAAGTTTTTTCATTATATTCTATGAAAGAAGATAGACAATTAGTTCATTGAGCTTATGAAAAAGAATAATGAATCTGTTGGTACCTAAGAATAAAATTTTACAAGTCTTTCGAAGAAATATTTTTGGATTATCATACAACCTGAGAGTAAGGTTGATTGATTATTTAGTGGTTTAAAACTAAGTATCTGAAAGGAATTATCCACAAGGGAATTCAATATCTATGAGTAAAACATTAGATGTAATCTCAAGGTTGATATATAAATTGAAGTTACCCATCAATCTCATGGGTTTAATAAGTTAAAACAATGAAATTTAAAGGGAAATCTAAAAAACATACTGAAAATAAGATGAATTTTCTTTTATGCTCAAATCATGGAGAGAAATAAAGGAGGGAACTATTTTAAGGGGAATATTAACTGTTTTAAGTGATGAAAATAATTCCATCAGGAAATTAAGTTCTGAAGTGATATGAAAATGATAAATAATCATGTGAGTATAGAAATGGATACACATAATTCACCTCACACACTTTAATGTTACAAGTGTAAGGAAATGAGGCATTATTCTAACCAAAACTGTAATCCTAGGGTTATCGATGATGATCAACATCATCAACCTCTTAAGGCTGATGAAAAAGGTAAATCACATGTGATCACTATTTTTGATGTGTAATATGACAATAAAGTGGTGAAATGTAGACTTACCATCCACTCTAATGTATCAAATGTTTTATTTGATTCTGGATCCACCCACTCTTTTATTTCTAATGAATTTACTATTGTAATAACTGTATTACAAAAATTATTAGATGTTGAGTTAGTTATGAATAAATCTTAATTGAACCATGATCACATCACAAGTTTATGACTCTTCTATATTTGAAGTTTGCGGGAAATTACTTCCTATAAATCTTGTGATCCTTTTGTGGAATTTTAGAGGATTCTTGGAATGTATTGGATTTCTATACTTGGAACTTATATCAATTTCAAAGGAATGTAAGTCATATTTCATATTCTAAATGAATATATTCACATCTATTGATGCAAGGATGAATATTAACTTCCATTGGAAATTTATTCCATCATATAGGTTATGATTCCTATAAATGATTGTTATCTATCCCAGATGGTTGGAGAGAAACTCACCATTAAGGATTCACCTATTATATGGGAGGTTTTTTATGTATTTCTAGAATAATTTATATGTCTTACACTAAAGCGTGAAGTTGATTTTTCAATATAACTAATAATGGATGCTATTTCCTATTTCATAGACTCATTATAAAATGACCCCAATTGAGTTCTAAAAATTATAGGAGAAACTCAAAGAGAATATTGAAAAGGGATTTATACACCCTAGTGCATCAACTTTGGGTGAATTTGTTCTATTTGTTAATAATAAATATGGATCAATGTGACTCTGTATTGATTATCTAGAACATAATAAGATCACTATCAAAAAATAAATTTCCTCTCCCCTATATTTATGACTTATTCGACCAACTACGCAAAGATCAATACAAATCCAATATTGATCTTCATTATGGATATCATCAATTAAGGGTCAATATGGTGGATATACCCAAGTCTAAATTCTATAAAAGGTATGGAAACTATGAGTTTATAGTGATTTAAATCGGTATTAATAATTCCCTCGATATCTTTAGGGATTTAATTAATAGTTTCTTTTGATACTATCTTGATCAGATTGTGGTAGTCTTTATTGAAAATATTCTGGTATATTCAAGGGGCAAGGAAGAGAATGCATGTCACTTGAAGATTTCACTAAATACCCTGAGAAAGGATAAGCTTTATGAAAAATTTACCAAGTGTGAAATTTTATCTTAAAAAAGTATAATTTTTAGGTAACATTATCTCAGAAGAGGGGATATATGTGCATCTAGCCAAAATATAAGTTATTGAATATTATTGTATACCAAAAATAGAAACAAAGATCAAAATACTTCGTGGTTTGGATAGATATTATTGATGTTTTGGGAAGGATTTTACATGATTCTCTAATCGACAAACAAGTCGAATCAGAAACAAGTTAAGTTCATATTGAAGATGGAATATGAAGATAATTGCAAAGAGCTGGAAAGAAGGTTATTCAATGCACCTGTGATCACACCAACTTGTAGTGGAGTAGGGTTTTTGATCTATAGTGATGCATCAAATAAGGGTTTGGGTTATTTTCTCTTGAAAAATTATATGGTGATAGCTTATGACTCCAGAAAATTAAAAATCCATTTTAAATATTAACCAAAACCTGAAATAGAGTTACCTATAGTAATATTTTCATTAATGATCTAGAGGCATTGTCTTTATGGATAACGATGATATATATATAATTATCATAAAAATTTAAATTATATTTTCACTCAAAGGGATCTGAATATGGTCCAAAGGAGATTGTTGGAGTTGATTAATGATTACAAATACTCAATACATTACCACACTAGGAAAGAGATCAAGGTGGCAGTTTCTTTGAGTCTAAAGGATGTTGCTAGCCTATCCATGATGAGGATCACAAAATATCAAATATTTATGAATTTTTAAAGGATGGATATAATTATTTTAAAGGACGGAGGAATCCTATTTTTTTTCAAATGAATGTTCAATGATCTATACAAGTGAAGATGAATAAGGTGAAATAGGAAGATGTGGAGCTACAAAAGAATGTGATAAATATTCCTAAGTTAAAACTTATTTGTGATGGAATAAAAAGATTCTAGACCCATTTTTTTCTTCCTATCGTATGAGAATTAAAGAATGAGATGTTGTATATGGCTCATAGTTCACAAATATCTATTCATCCAAGAAGAAAAAAGATATATAGGGACTTGGGGGATTATTTCTAGTGGGATGGAATGAAGGGAGATATTGCAAAAATATGTTTCTTGGTTCTTGGTATTTCATAAAGTTAAGGATGTGAGATAGAATTATAAGAGGATGTTACAACCATTACCCATACAAGAATAAAAATGGGAAAAAATCACCATGGACTTGGTTGTCGGACTTACCAAGACATCTAAATCACATAACGCTATATCTGTTATAGTTTATCCTCTTATAATGTTAACAAACTTCATTGATATTAGATAATATTTCTCTGTTGATCATATTTCCTAGGTATATATAATTTATGTGATAATATTTCATGAAGTACCACTTTCCATTATATCCGATCAGGTTCTGGGGATTACCTTAATGTTCAAGATAAGTCTTTAGAAAGAACTCGATATATAGTTGAGTTTCAGCACTGGTTATCATCCTTATAAAGATGGTATATCTTATAATACAATTCAAACTCTATAAGTCATGTTGAGAGAATGCCCTATGGATTTCAAAGGTGTTTGAGATCAACACCTATCATTGGTATAACTTTCTTACAACAATAACTTTCACTCTAGTATCTAGATAGATACTTGTAAACCCCTCTATAGTAAATAATGAAGGACTCCAACATGCTAGGATGATTTTGGGGGAATAAATCTATTGTGACCTGATCTTGTTGAGGAAATGTTAGGTAATATTAGATATATTAAAAAAACACTAAAGAGTATCTCATATTTGAGAAACATATTTTGCTAAAAATCGATGAAAAGACCTAGAGTTTGAAGTTGGTGATAAGATATTTCTATGAATATCTCCCTGTAAAAGAGTAACATGATTTTGGAAGAACGAAAAGATGATCTCTAGTTATATTGGTCATTTTGAAATTATTTATCGTGTTTGGAAGGTGGCTTATAGAATGGAGCTTCCACCAAATTTATCTCAATTTCATGATATATTCCATGTATCTCTCTAGAGAAAGTACACACATGATTCTTCACATGTACTAGACATAGAAGTCATACCACTAGGGCATGATCTTTATTATGAAGAATAGTTGATAGATATTCTGGATCATTGGAAGAAGTTATACAAAATAAGACCATTTTTTTGGTTAAATATTTATAGTGGAACCACCAATTTGAGGAAGCAATGTGGGAACTCAAGGATATAATGAGGCATATATATCCTCATTTATTTTTATCCATGTGATTAATTTCAAGGCTGAAATTAATTTTAAGGGGGGTAGAATGTAACACCCCGATATTTAAATAAATATTTCTCATTAAATAATTCTTTAATAGAATTCATTGCTTGCAATCATGTTTTTAAATGAACTGAGAGATGGTATAAAATTAACATTATAACTTATACATTAAATTGGAATGAATAAATTTGAATAAATAACTGATGAAAATATTTTTTGAATTCATTGGTTAATTAAACATGAAAATAAAAACTAATTGATTGTAAAGCAAATATTCATTTTTTATTCTCCCAAAGGAATTTTGTCTTAATATATCAAATTAATTATAATTAGTGAATTATATTACAGAAATATATATATTATATATATTCAATAAAATATTTTTTATATTCATCCAACAAATTTTAAAGTCATAGATATGAACAAACCCAATTTTACATATAAAAATATTTATTTTCTAAATGTAGTTTTACTACATTTTAATGGAGAAAAAATTTTAAATCCAAATTTTTACACATTTATATATTTTATTTGAAAAAAATAAAATTCTTATTTTAAATGGGAAAATAAAAATTTACATTGGTTGATTTTTATATTTTTCTGATAAGTTTCATGTTGTGACGAATAGTTAAAAAATACTAAATTTTAATTGAAAACAACTTTTTTCATCGAAATAATTTATAACATTAAATTAAATTTTTGATTAGTATTAAATATTAATTAGGTCAAATTTATATAATTTAATCTAATTTTGGTCATTGGTATCAATTTTACTTTGAATTTAGATATAAAAACGTTTCAATCTTTTCCATGCTTTAACTTTAAGAACTCGTTTTCTCACCACAATAATGCGATTAATTTTAAATTAATTTCTAAAAAATATGTTGTTTAAATATTTTAAAATTGATTCCATATTTTTAATTATTGGGTCCAAATTATGTAAATTGGTTTATAATTTTTTTTGGGACATTATGAATAGTATCATTTGCAAATATTTATTAATACATCAAAAGGTAAATCAGTTAATAAAGGGTAAAAATAATATTATAAAATTATAAAAACACTTTTACTAATTTAATTAGATGTTTTTTAAACAAATATAGTCCTTGGGAAAAAATTATATCCTTTGGAATCCACTTGGATAAGAGTATGACATTTATTATATTTTTTTATGAAAAGTAAAATATGTCATACTGATATTTATAACAAATTTATCATTTCTAATATAAGGTTATACAGAATATAAATGTGAAAATAAATAGTAATTTGAAAGTTAAATTTTTTTTATTTATCAGGGTAATTTATAATTATATTTTCTGGAAATAAAAAATTAAACTAAAGACTTATACAATGATAATGTTGTAATTTTTTTATTAGTGGAAATATCAAATAAATGTTATTAGAAATATTGAAATAAATTTAATTTGATATAATTAATATGATAAAAAATTTATATATTACCTTGAACTAGTAGACATATAATAAAATATTTGGTTTGAATTAACCTTGATCTATTTATATTTTTAAAGATCCAAGAAACTAATAGTGTCAAAATTGACACTATTAATTTTTTATCAAAATAATGTTTTATTAAAGTTTTTAAAAAACGATAAGTCATTTTAAAAATATATAAAATAATTATGATATTGTCTAAATGTTTATAAATTTTTTATTTATGATTTAATTGACATAAAATAAATAAAATTTACAATCTTTTAATGTTAAAATGTTTGTTAACTTAGTGGAAATTAAAATAAATTAACTAAGGGATAATAAAAATGACAAGGTTTAAAAAAATGATTCAAATTATAAAGAATATATTGGTTTATGATACAAAAAATTATATAAACTTATAGCATAATCCATGGCCTTTTGGAGGTATTTTAAATTAGATTGAATTAATTAAAAATTAATATTTTTTGAAAATCCAAAAGTGCCCCTCACCTCAATTATAAAGGGAGCATCATCCCTCACTTTTTCACATTGAATTGAGCCTTTAAGTTATAATATAACAAAAAAATTTCTCTTAAAAACTTAAATACTTACATTGTAGATGTTTTAGTCTTGTTAAAAGTCAAACTCTAGTGTTCCTAAGAGGAGATCTAGAGGGAGCTTGCCGAAGAAGATCACCGACCCTTTCAATATTATTTCATCCTTAAATTACTCTTCATGTGTTGTTATAATTATAAATTAATAAATCCATTATAAAATATATTATGAGATGTTATTATGATTATAGAACAACCAAATTCCACCTTTTATCGATCCTATTAAAAATGAAAGTACCACGCATGCGTCTCTATGACTTACCATCTCCACATCATGGTGTAATATTTTTTTCATTACCAATATACTTGGATGGGTATAATGATAGAAATAATGAATTTAAATAATTATAACAACATGATATTGGATTTGGAAATATATATACACACTCCACTTCCATACAATTTCAGAACTAAGTGAATGATATCATCGCTCGTGCGTATGTAAGACCTTCCATCTCCATGACGTGATGTGATTACTTCTTCATGATCACCATTATAGACTGATTATATAAATGTATAGAATGAATAATATGACATATATTATCTTAATATCATTATGGAAATGACCTAACTATATTATATATTCCAGAATTGGTACTTATACAGAAAAACATGCATACGAAAAGGAAGTAGTTAACACCTGAAAGAAGAGTAATAACACAATATTATTAACAAACGAGTGATAATATGATCATATATGATATAATAAATATGAATATGGTTCTAGAATATGCTAATAAAGTTATTTAATCCATAATACAAGAGTTTTAGAAATGTATGAAGGAAATAATACCTAAGGTAAGGGTTAATTTCACAATTTCATTATTATCCGAGATTTTTTATATGTAAGTATTTTATAGGGTATATTTAGCCTCCATGTCTATGTATTTTAAAAAAATATATAAAATTTTAATATTATTTATTTACAATTGTTTAAATTCATTTTTACCAATTTTTTACGTTTTTCAAATGGTTTTATTAGAATCTTTTATCATTTTCCTAATGAGGTAATTTTTGACATATCCTGCAAAAGAATGAGGGTACTTTTTTATAACTTAAATGGAATGAATGTATTTTTTTTTCATTTCCTTGATTCCCCAATGCCTTGAAGCTTAAATTACATGATTAAAAGGTTATTTTAAAATAGAATTTTTCTTTTTAAATTTAATTGTATTTCAGGTAAATAAAATTTCTTCAACGTAGAAAGGATTTTTTCATCAAGAATTATTTTAATGTGATATCTCAAAATTATTTTCCATATAAGATAACATTATTTGATGTTAATTATTTTTTATTATGTATATGTTTCAATGATACCATTATTTTTCATTATAATAATCATTTATTTATTTTATTGAAAGATATTTATGAAACCCATTTATTTTCCATGGGTTATACTATGATTGACAGATGTTTATGAAACACATTTCATTCCGTGGGTTAAAATGTGATGAATGATTTATGTTATTGTGACACACATATGAATACTTTTACTTATGTGTTGGGTGGTACCTATATCTCCTTATAATGAATTGGGTAATGATTTATATCTCATGAGATAGATAAGTATGGAACATGAAGTTATCTAAGTTCAGTAATATCAGGATGGAATGGGAATTGATCTCAGTTAAGTAACATAGAGTGGGATGGAAGAGTGAAATCAGTTTAGTAAAGGGTTTTTTACACAATTATGGACTTTAAAACAAGTCTTGACTAATATGGAAATTATTTTCTACGCTTTTGTGTATTCGAAAAATTCAATATCTAATGTTATCATCTCTAGTAATATGTTCTTTAGTGAATTTATATGAACCATCCCAAGAAATGATCTCATGATCATTGATATGCAGTATAAAAATTTTCAAATTTTATGATTATGTTATGATGTATTATGATTATGACATGATTGATATCTCCCTTACTAAGCAAATGAGATTACCATTTATTATGTTTCTTTCCCCTGGGATATAAATAAAGGTATTAAGTAATATGTATCAAAAAGGGTTCTACATATGAATTATTATACGAGAGATGATATAGATGTTTTATGAACAGAGGTTTTATGTTTCTTATTTTCTAAAGGAACTAAACATATATGGTTCTGGTGTGGGTTTTTATGCTATTTAATGAATATTATTATATTTTAAAGTAATATCGATGTATGCAATGTACGAGTTGTTATATTATGAGTCAGGGATTGCCGTGGAATCTAGGCCTGTAAGACCTTCCAATAAATGGAGTGATATATAAGTCACTAAATATGTGGTTTCATCAATGAAATTGGGGAGATATTAGTTCTCTAAGGATGATATGTTTCTATGATAGTGATGGGTATGGAAGTATCCTTTATGACTTTCTTACCTGTCATGCTACAATCCGAGATTTGGTCGAAAAACATCCTAGTAAAAGGAAGAGTCTTGATATATAAGGTTTTTAGGGAGGAAGACACAATGAGTGAGCTGGGGGAGAAGTATGAGGTGGCTGACACTTGTGATTGATGTTACTACCACTACCCCAAAGAGGAACAATCTAGGTTTGGGATGTTGGTGGTCAGAATATTGGATGTCCTCAGGGGTTGGAGGTTCTTTATCCAAAGGCTCCAAGAGTGTTTTGAAGTATAATATATATTAATTATATTTTTTTGTATAACTGTTAGACATAGTTATGATCCAATCCTTTTCATCCTTTGTTCGAGTCATTTCCAGGGTGATACACGGTGTTAGTAGAGCAATCTGTTGGTTACATTTAGTGCAACTTTGGACATGCATTGAAGAGGGATTGTGACAAACTGAGTTTTTATGTTGTTCTTTTCTATTAAATTAAATTTTATTGATAAATATCATTACATGATAAACTGAGTTAAGCATGAATTGCCCAAAATATTGAGTTTATCCAGTGTTACACATGACACTATGTTTTGACAAAATAGTGATAGATTATTAATATTATTCAAACATGATCATTATAATTGTAAATCTCATATATTTTTTGAAATAATTTTTTTGAGTTAATTTAATCTTTTTGATACATTTCACTTCACAGAACATTGAATATAACTTGTGTTATATGAAAAAAATATTGTTTATTTTTATGCGAAAATAATTCATGTTTTCACTACACACAACACTTATATTATCTTGCTATATACAGAACACTAATCTTGGTTTTTTTCACACAATTCCAAGATCTTTTTATTGCTTTCATTACACATAATACAGTGTTTTACTGAAGAATAGTATATTATTAAAATATTATTATTTAATATAATAAGATATAAATTGACCATTAAATTAGAAGTTTTTAATGCTATTAACTAACTTATGAAAATAGAATATTTATAATATGAAATCATTAGTTACCAATTAATTATAAATGAAAATATATGTCAATTGATTATAAAGGATTTTTTATTTTTATTATTCCAAAGTCCTTTGTGTTAATAAATTAAATAAATTATAATTAGTGAATGATATTAATGAAATATATATGTTATATATTCAATAAAATATTTTTGATATTTATCCCATATATTTTATAGTCATAAGATATAATCCAACACAAAATTATGCATAAAAATATATACTTTTCAAAAGGGTAATTTTATCTTCTTTTTTATCAAACCAATTTTAAATAAATTTTTACACTTTTATCTATTTTATTTGAAAAAATTAACATTTTATTTTAAATCTTAATATAAAAATTTACTTTGGTTTTAATATTTTTACTTTTCGGAAAAGTTTCATCTTTTGAAAAGTAGTAAAAAATAATAAATTTTCATTAATTTTTTAATAGAAATAATTTATAGTTTTAATTATATTTTTTATTAGTAATAAAGTATAATTAGATAATTATTTTGTCATTTAATATAATATCATGCAATTAAAATAATTTTAAATTGAATTTATATATATAAATGTTTTAATCTTTTTCATTTTTTTACTTTAATAACTCATTTTCTCACCCCTTCAAGAAGGTTAATTTTAAATTAATCACTGAAATTTTATGTTTTGAATTTTCGAAAATGGATTACATATTTTGAATCCATGGATACAAATTTTGTAAATATGTTTCTTTATTTTTTAGATTTATAAATATAAACTTTAGTACTTTTTTTATTTACAGGTAATTAAGGGTAAAAAATAATATTATATATAATATAAAATTACCCAAAAACTATTTATAATTTAATATGATGAGTGATTTTAATGAAAATAATTATTGGGACAAAATTATAACCTTTTACGCCGCTTGGATTAGAGTAATAAATTAATTTTATTTTATTAAGAAAAAAGTTAAAATGCCATACTCATATTTTTAATAAGTATGTCATTTTTAATATAGGGTTATACAAAGGATAAATTATACTATAAATATTCATTTGAAAGATACAATGTTTTTATTTATCATGGTAAATTATTTTTAGTTTTTAGGAAATAAATAAATATCTAAAAGTCTTATATAATTATGTTGTTGTAATAATTTTATTAATGGAAATATCAAATAAATGTTATTAAAAATATTAAAATATAGTTAATTTTTAGATAATGAATATGATAAAAAATTTATATATTACCTTTATCCCATAGGGATATAATAAATATTTTTTAGAAGATAACTTGTTATATTTATATTTATAAAAATCCAACTAATGAATAGTGTCAAAATTGACACTAATGATATTTTATCAAAATAATGTTGATCAAATTATTTAAAAAATTAAAAAATTAATAAATATTTAAATATAAAAATAATTATAATATGGTTCAATATGTTATAATTATTTCATTTAAGGTCTAACTGAAACCACATATGTAAACCTTACGACCTTTTAATATTGAGAAAGTGGTTACATTAGTTAAAATTAAAATAGGTTAACTAGTAGTTAATCAAAATGATAAGGTTTAAAACAATAGAAAAACCGTAAAAATATAATTTTTGATGATATTAAAAAATTATAAAATCCTATATTTGAATCCATGAACTGTTTGAGGTATTTTTATTGAGACTGTATTTATTATAAATTATTATATTTAGAAATTCAAAAAGTGCCCTCACCTCAATTATAAAAGGGCTCCTCCTCCCTTATCCACACAATATTTACCATTCTAGATTGAATAAACCCTACACATTTAATTTATAAACTTCCATAAACAAATCATAGAGGTTATTTTATTCTCAAATTACCAATACTAGTGTCCCTAATAGGAGATCTAAAGAAGGTTCGTTAAGGAAGATGTAATCATTTTTATAGACTCTCCAAATAGTAATTCTTCATCTACATCCTGTTCATGTGTTTTTTCCATTATAAAGTAACAAATAAAGTATAAAATATATTATTATATGTTATTATTATTATGTAAAAAACATATTCCACCTTTTATCATTCATAAAATAACTAAATCCCCACACGTGCGTATATATGACCTACCGTCTCCACATAGTGGCATATTATGTTTTTCATCATCAATTTACATGGATGGGTATAATGATGGAAATAATAGATATAAATGATAATTATATCATGATGTTTATTTTGGAATTTTTTTACACCATCCACTTCCATATTAATTCACCATTAAGGTAATGATAACGTCGCTCGTGCATACATATGACCTACCGTCTCCACAACATGATAAGATTAATTCTCCCATATAACCATAAATGAATGATTATATATATGAATATAATGGATAAAAATTATATATATTACCTTAATAAAATGATAGAGATGAATTAACTATTTCCTATGTACATGAACCAGGGATTATAAGACAAAACACACATTGGAAAATGAAGCAATTAACCCACGAAAGAAGAGTAATAATGAAATTGTATTAAGAAACAAGTGATAATATCATCATATATGATATTATAAATATAAATATGATTTTTAATAAGTTAATAACATTATTTAAATAATTATACAAGATTTTTGGATATGTACTAAGGAAATAATTCTTATGGTAATGGATTTATGTATCAATTTTATTTCTATGGTATAAAAGCCTTATACACCACTTGTTTATTCTAAATGGTGTATATAGTTTCCATGAAGGTATTTTATGAGACTTATACATAATAAAATGTTATTTTAATATCCATATAATTTTATTTCTTTCACGGGGCATAAGACTCTACTGATTATAATTTGATGAGTATTTATTTCACAATCTCATCAATATTTGAGATGTTTTGTTTTAAGTCTCTAGTGAGGAATTTTTATCTTCCATGTCCATGTTTTCTAAAAAAATTATTCATGTTTTTACTATTATAATATATATGTATAAAATCATTTTAACTTTTTTTCCTATTTTTTTCGACACATTTTCACAGGAATATTTTTTCATTCTCCAAATGAGGTACTTTTGGACTTTTATGGAAAAAGTATGAAATGAATGTCTTTTTAACTTATAAATCATGAAAAAAATTCCCCCATCATGAATCCCTAATTTTTATAAACTCAACATAAAATCTTATAAGATAATTTTCTAATTTTTTTTAAATTGTGCATCATTTTAAGAAAAGAAATCGTTTTAAAAAGAGTAAGGATATTTTCCTCAAGAATTGTTTTAAAGTGATCTCTAAAATTTATTTTCCATCTAATATAACATAATTTTATAATAATTATATTTTTATAAGGGATATTCTTCAAATATATAATTATTATTATTTCTAATAATGGTTTATCTTTATTATGTAATTATATTTATGAAACCTATTAATTATTAATGAGTTATGTTATGATTGAATGATGTTTAAGAAACCCATTTCATTCCATGGGTTCTGATATGAAGAATAAATTATGTTCTTGTGGCACACATATTTATGATTTTAATTATGTGATGGGTATGACCTATATATTCCTATATTTTATTTGGGAAATATTTATATCTCATGAGATAGATAGAACTAGAACAGGAGCAATCTTGGTTCAGTAATACCAGATTGGAGCAGGAGTAATATTGGTTCTGTAATACAGGGTTGAAATAGGGGGTGAACATAGTTTAGTAAAGTATTTTTTCCACTATGATGTCTACATCAATGATACTTAACTAATATAGAAATTATTTATTATTCTTATGTGTTTTACACTATTACATGTTCAATTCCATTGTTTTTATTTTATGATTCATGTCTTATAAATTTATATGTTTTATTCTATAACTCAAGATTATAATATTTGATATGTAGGGTATAATTTTCAAATTTTATATTCATATTATAATACCCTTATTTTTATGTTATGATTTATATCTCCATAATTTACCCTTACTGAGCATATTATCTCACACTTTTATTATGTTTTATTTTCCCTAGGTTATAAAGAAAGGTTTTAGGAAAGAGTATTAAAGGAGATGATATTTGTAAAAAACACTTAAGATCTTTCACTAGACTAGAATTTTGTGTTCTATGTTACCAAAGGAACTAAACTAATATAGTCTTCAGACAAGTTTTTGTGTATTCTATAGAAATGATGCAATTTTTATGTACTTCAATCTTGGTTCTTTGTAGTTGGTATCAGAGAAAATGTTTAGGTAACCTTTGTAAAATTGGAAGAGAAAACTTTAGTATGATACCTATGGATATTTATAAAGTTATATCTAGGGATGTCTCTAAATATTATCCGGAGTTATCATATTATGGTTTCATTATTTATAAATCCTAAATGTTATCTAGCATGATTATATGTTTCCCACTATAATAAGTGTTTCTCACACTAATATTTTCTATTTTAGTCAATGGAGGGAACTGGAAGGAAACATTTTAACATTGAATATAAAGGAAAATTTACTGACTATGAGCAATGTAATTGGGTAATAACTAGAGAGAATGAATTTATGATTATGCCAAATCAACTATAATGACATATGATTAACAATGTGAACATTGGTGGTATTGCTAAGACATTGAATAAGAGGAAGATGTACTTTTATGAATTTTCAGATGAGGAAGAACACAGATTAAAGAAGATTCATATTTCTTCAAGTTAAGAAGAAGGGAAGAATAACCATGAGGAATATGTCAAATGGAGGGGAAGATGTTATCTATGTATCAAAATGGGTTATAGAGTGATGAAATGTGATGGAGTTCAATGTATTATATGGGAAGAACATAAGATTTAACCAATATAATACCAAGACCTAATAACTTAATTCTAAAACAAGGAAGGTCCTATTCCATGATAGTCATTGGAGACGACAGATTGAAGTGTTAATGTTTTTGTATTCAATAATTATGAAATATATAAGGATTGTTCAATTTATGAGTATTTTTCTGAGGATTTATAATAATATATTTAATGGTTCTGATGGACTATAAATGTGATTTAATACCATGGTAAAATTTTGACAAAGGGAAGATAACCCTTAGTATGTTCCTGATGTTGAGATAATGTTGTTTGGACAATGATATGTTGGATTTGAATAAGTAAATTTGATGGTACTAATTTCTTTAGAACTGATTAATGATTTGTTTCAAAGTAGTTCATGCTATCATGGATGAAGTTTACAAATTTTTTGACTTATGGAAAATATCCAATAATCTTTAGAATAAGGAAACATGCATGTTTTCAATAATGATGAATGGAAATTCAAGTTATTACCTTGTTTCAAGAGAATTAATGATGATGATAATCATATAATTGGAATGTGACAACCCATAGATACCTTATGATATATGGGAGATAAATGTTAATTTAATTTAGTGAACTACATTCTAAAGTTTTTTATTTTTATCATCTGGAAGGAATATGGGATTAAAAATTTATGGAATGTTTAAGTAAAACTTCAAATGATGTTTTTGAGATTAACATATTATCTTAGCAGAGGTGGATTTATGCGTATTTGATAACTTGTTCTAACCCTCTGTTGTGATAAAGACAGATGAAATGAACAATCATTCAATTTATGGATCTCATGATCTATTAACACTTTAGGAATGAAAAGATCATCTTCATTTCATGGAATAAGATATGAAGTGGAAATTGGTCAAGGCGCAACAAAGGGTGAAATTACCCTGAAATCTAGTGTGTATACCCCCTTGTAAAAATTCTGGAAATTTAGGAAAATGATCTTGAAATAAAAAGAGTCCCTATTATTATCATTATTTATGATATCAATGAACTCTTTAATTCTGATTTAGTACATGTTTTTATGGTTGTTTACTTTATACTAATTATGTTCTCTATTACTCTCTATCAGAACTTTATGGTTTGATTTCTCTTCCTTGCAAGTGTTTCCACTTTCCACCAACATTATCCTATGTGGAAACCTAGTGATGAGTTACTTTGGGTAACTGTTATGTTTCTAAATTTCTTTTTTTAAAAGGGAGTTTTAGTATTCATTTTTAAGATGTGAGTTTATAGTAATGGGAAAATCATGTATGAATCCTTTGATAAACGAGATGAATTTTTAGGGATAAATTTATTTTCAGGGGGTAGAATGTAACTCCTTGATAATTTTTGAAATATTTTTTATTCTAGATAATTTAATCATTTCGATATATTTCATTTCACACAAAACTGAATATAACTTTTTATATATGAAAGAACAGAGTAATTATTTTATTATATACAACATCAAATCAAGGTTTCACTAAAATAAATATTTTTATTAGTTTGCAGTAGGTGTAACACTATTCTTGGATTTTGTTACATAAGGCCGAGTTCTTTTGATATCTTTCATTACACACAATATAGAGTTTTACTTAACAACAATATACTATTAAAATTATTTTATATAATATAATAAGATATAATCCATCGGTTAAATTAGAAGTTATTAATAATATTAACCCACTTTTGAAAAAATAAGGTTTATAATATTAAATCATTGGTTACCAATAAATTAAAAATAAAAATATATTCCAAATGATTATAAATAATTTTTTATGATCCAAAAGTAATTTTGTCTTAATAAATTAAATAAATTACAATTAGTGAAAATATTAATGAAATATATATGTTTTATATTCCATAATTTATTTTTTGATATATGTCTAACAGATTTTGTAGCTATAAGATAATATCCTACCCAATCTTATGCTTGAAAACCTATATTTTTTCAAAGGGTAATTCTATAATATTTTAATAGAGAAAGCATTTTAGATACAATTTTTGACACTTTTTATATTAAATCTGAAAATATAAATTTTTTACTTTAAATATTTATATAAAAATTTACTTTGATTTAATTTTTGATAATTCTATGATAATTTTCATGTTTTGATGAATAGTTAAAAAATACAAAATTTTAATTGAAAACAAATTTTTTCATCAAAATAATTTATAGTGTAAAATTATATTTTTGACTGGTTTTAAAGTATAAATAGGTAAATATTTTATCATTTAATATAATATAGGCCATTTTAATTAATTTTAGATTGAATGTAGATATAAAATCATTTCAATCTATTGTATTTTTATACTTTAATAACCTTTTTTCTCACCCTATTAATGAGATTAATTTGAAATTAATTACTAAAACTTATATGTTTTGAATATTTAAAAATGAATTCCATAACTGGAATCAATGATCTAAATTATGAAAATAGGTTTCTTTTATTCTTGGGAAAAATGAATGGTGACTTTTGTAATTTTTTATTGACTTATTAAAATAAAAATCAGGTAATTAAAGGTAAAAAATAATATTATAAATCTTTGAAAATCACCCAAAAAATTGTCCTAATTTCATTGTATGAGTGAGTTTTGAAAAAAAGCAATGTTGATCCAAATTTTTTACCTTTTTAATCCACTTGGATGAGAGTAAAATATTTATTATATTTTTTTATAATGAAAATTTAATCCACATAGATAACTGATTCCCTCTCAAGATGTAAATGATACTCTACAATGGTAGTAATCTACAAAATCATGATAGTAAACCAAACCTTTTATTCCAAGAATGAAATCAAATCCTGTCATCTAAATAATGAAGAGGTTCTATAAGAAAGGGTAACTTCCTACCTCAAAGGGGTAGTCCCTACACTAGCGTATACCCTCTGTTTGTAGCCCTAATGGAATATCAAGGGTCATAACACCAAATAATATTGTATCTATAGTTTGAGACTATCTACGATATATACAGAGAGAAAAGAGTTCAAAGAACCTATTTCAAATAAAGCAGATACTATACTAGATGCCCCAAAATAGTACCTCATGTTTTAGATGGTATGGTAGCCTAATTCGTGGATATTGGATCTAGTGCATGAAACATACATGATCCACGACTTTAGGAAACAGATTGACAACCACTATCATAACTGCTATTGGAGATACTGGTGATTAGGGGTTTGGATACCATGTCCATGACCTCTTCCTCATCCATACATACTGGTGTTATTCCAACTCCCCGCCTGACACAACATACAAGAACCCGCCAGTTATGGTGGAGCTAGTGAGATCATTTTACACTCAAGACTGGTGGAAAGGTCCTCCAGAAATACTGGAGATGCCCCATATGTCCAAAATCATAGCATTTTAAGGGGTATCTATAACACTGAGGCTTCAAATTCTCCCATCATCCACACTAGTAAAACACTTTAGATATATCAAAATAGGAACTCTGGTTGTCACTACCGTGACATGAATCCTCTAGGGAAAATTTCCTACCAATAGAAGAACTAATGGCCTGCCACATCACAGATACTATATACCTGATAAAATTGTCACACCTTAGGTTGTGGTCTATGATAAGAGCCTAATTTACTATCTTAGAAATATTATATAGGTGAAATAAATTCACCTATGTATGGATGTAATACTGGAACCATTCTCAAATAATCTAGCACATAAAATCTCATCAACAGATAGAAGTGGTGCGAAGCACTGCAACTCTGTGAAACATGATGAATATTCCATAACGAACATAGAACCCTACTCAAGATGTATAAAATTCCTGGCTCTATCAGCTCTAAGTGTTTGAGGAAAGATCTAATCATAGAATGCAGTTTGGAAATTAACCCATAAGATGCCCTGATGACAACCGTCCTGGGAAGTAACATCCCACTAATTCTTGAATGAATCCTAAAAAATGTATGTGAAAATTTTGACCCTCCGATCTGGAGTCATTTATAAATTATCAAAGATAGATATTGTGGCTTTTAGACCTGACTTAGTTGCCTATATACTACCATCCCCTAAAAAGGTTGAAGGATGATGCTGCTGGAACTCAAGAGTCTGATCAGCCCTTGTAGGTGCAAGATGTGGAGCACCATGCATGGACTACATCAGATGTATGAAACTATCATGAACTAAGGAATTAGTTCACAAATCAAGTACAATAGGAGGTTCCTTGAGTGGCACTCTTAGAGGTAATACTAGCAACTAAGGACCCACCATTTTTGGAGTGTGGTCTTCACCACCCTCCTAGTGTATGACAAATGGATGCCAAGGTGGAATTTATCTACAATTTCCAAGAACATGCCTCAAAATAATCTTAACTAGTAAGATAACATCACAATCATAAGATAAAACTATGAAAACAAAATACCTATGGAATACTACCCCAAATACCCACGTAGATGGTAACGTATCAGTAAGTTTTCAAGTATCAGTTTATTTAATTTTACATTTACCTACTAGGTTCACTCAATTACCTTTTCATAACATGATAAGGTGGTATAAGTATGTATAACCAATTAATTTTAGATTTCATAATTCAATTTATGATGGATATCCATTCATGGTGAATCAGTTCTCATACACTTATAATTAGAAACGATACCCATTTATTTATTGAATAATGTATTGACTTGTTAAATTACCCATCCCAATCGATGATGTCCCATACACATCATGAATTGAGACATGCAATCACTCAATCACAACCAAAAGTAATACGAGCTTAAGCTAACTATCAAAACGTCACTCAAATTTTATTGGTATATCATGCAATGATAATTTATGAAATTCAACTATATGGCATGGAAATATGCATGAAATGTAAATACTAGGTGCCTATATTGATGCATGTAACAATGATCCTTGTCCACATATCATCAAGACGAGGATGAAAGAAAATCCTCAAAAAGGGAAATAATCAAAAACTCCACACAACATGTGTGTCCCCAAATGGTGAAATAATATAAATTATAATAGGAAAAAGTAGAACAATAATGATAATTTAAAAAAATTGTCTTTTACCCCGAACATGGTTTCGTGACACCCAAGCACGACTTATAACCAAGTCCCAAGAATTAGAAATCTCTAATATGTTGTCCCTAAAATGTAAAGCAAGTAAGGAAAAACTCATTTTATACCACTTTGTGACATCCTGGACCTGGATTCCACCTAATAGGTGCTCCGAACCCTGTGGTCCTCATGGCCTCAAGATAATCTCCCCGAACACTAGAGGCTGTCGACTAGTAGGTAGGGCCTAGGGTGTGTCCATGGGGAGGGTATGCCATCATTAACAAAATATAATGCAATTATTGAATATATAAATAGAGGTAAATAGAGGAAGACACATAAGTAAATAGAAGGAACAACGGAAAAAAGAGACAACAGTAAAAATAAATGAAACAACTGGAATAATATTCAACAAATGATGATATGTCATGTCACTAGAAAACTTGAAAACATAAATACAAGATAGAAGGAATAACATGTTCCAAAAAATATAAAGTAAATCAAAAGACTATCCCAAGAATCCCAAGCTCTACCTCAGTCATATGCAATCAAGATCCATAGTAAATAGCAAGAAAATCAAGTTTTTGAATCTGTATGCTTCCCTTTTTCAACACCTTCATTCATGTAATCTTCCCCAAGTACCAAATTACACCTAGATAGGGTGTGAGATAAATCTAAGTGGGCAACCATAAATGGTGTCTATAACATCTGTCCGTATAATGGAAATGTATCAGTGTGAAAATATGGATATATAAAGTAAAACTATACAATGTAACTAAATACCCAAGTACCTACTTAATCCCTCAACTGGTGTCTGAACATGTAACCAATTCATTATTTGAGTGTTTCTTGTTTATAACATATCACATGATAATAATAGTGAAGGTTCAAAGTTATAAAAAGTAAATCTATTATGATATTTAATATTGAATTTCCAAGGTAATAACATAGGCGACATAGACCTCAAGGGTTTCCAACTCAGTAATAATTGTTTCCTCTCATAGGGTAAGATTATAACCCAAGGAGTATAGTCTAAGACATTCCAAAATGAGATTACTATCGATTCTAAGGAGTTCTTCCATGTTAAAAGGGGGCTATGAAATGTTTGGGCCCAATGTGGTTTAACCAAAGAGCCTACTTGTTAATGTTGGATCCAAGGAGTCTATTCAAGTGATCCTGTAATGATATTGAAGGGATCATGTGATGTCATACCGAGAATCCAACGAATATACATGGATCTGGATCTAGGTGGGTCTCAAACTAAGCATGCATTATCCTTGAAATAGAATGGGGTTTTCGAGTTCTCATGGCATTCTCCAATCAGAATACAAGGGGAGGATGAGTCAGGCCATTCCTATTTGATTATAAAGTCATGTAAAATTTCATTTGGTTTAAGCCTTACCTTTCATTAGTATGATAAGGTAAAGTGTCATAAAACAATTATTAATCAACAAGTCCATTTGGTCCAATCCTTTCCTTTCAATAGTGTGACAAGGCCAAGTAGCATGAAACTTTTATTTATTCTAATTTAATCTGGTCAAGTTATATATTTAGTATACTTTCCATCTTCAATTTCACATATAATTATAAATTGAAGTATTTACTTTAGTATATTGAAGTCTCAAGAATACATTTTACCTACCATTATACAATTCACTATATAAATCAAGCCATTAAATATATAAAATCTTACCTTTAGAAGGGTCAAGTAAAGTTACACCTGAATGGTGGCTTAAACATGTCAAATACTAAAAAACCAAATATAGAATAATATCCTACATGGGATGGATGGATTTGTGGGAGTAACCACCAAAAAATAATCACATATATGGGATGATCATATTCATACATTTCTAATTATTATAAGCATGACATGTAAATTCTATTAGTGGAACCCACTGAAGTTGGTGGGCCCCACATGAAAATTCCAAAAATCAAAGAACATAAGGGATGAGTTATAGAACATACACTTTAGGCTTGTATGACTTTCCTCCTCTAGTATTACCCATTTATTTCGATCATATTGAAGTAGATCTAAGAAAATAAGAAAAATGCTCATACCCCAATAACTAGGTCGAGAGCAAGAGAGAAGAGGAAAGGCTTAAACAGACTCAAGTACTAACCGTTTCACTTCAAACGTGATGAAATAAAGCATGAATGGATCCTGGATGAAATAGATCGCTTTATTCCTACCTCAAGTCTTCAAAAACATTCAATTTGAGAGAGAAATAGGTTAAAACCTATAGTTCTCAGATTAGGGAAGAAGTAGGGATCTAATTAGATCATTAAAGGAAAAAGGAAAATTTACCCACAAAAATATCCTATGCACAATTTGTCTTCTTTTTTTGAAAAACTGTGTGAAAACCATGCATGGTGACCTAGGAAGAAGGGTATCTTTCATAGTTATGTTGCACGACTGTGTGTAGACCGTGCTATATGGTTCTATTCGAAAATTTTCATTTGCACGGTTAACCAAAAAGTGCACCAACCATGTGAAAACCATGAAACATGGCCTATTTTACAAACAATATGGGTTCTGGGATCTAAACTTTCCCTAGAAACCCCTGTGACCTTTGTTAAATCATTATGCATCCATATTAGGTTCAATTTATAGATTTAGACAAAAAATTAATGGATCCGTAGCTAAGTGAAAAACTAGGTTCTTACAAGATCTTCCTATATGTTCATAGGCACAAAACTAGATTACTAATATAGATGATCTCATCCTCATCTATGGTCTAGTCAAAATATGACTCACTACCTTAAAGGATTTCCGTTAATTTAAAATAGACTAGATTGTCATACTGTCTGTCCTTGATCCGTCATAAAAGTGTAGACTCCTATGAAACTGATACATGAGTCATATGTTGTTGACTCTTTTAACCCCCCACATCCATCTCAGCCACTAAAGTCATCATTTTCCACCCAAAACAAGAATCCTCAACCAATTGAGTCTATGTTTTTCTGCTCAAAGCATCAGACACACTGTTCCCCATTCCTAAAGTATATGCTATCTCAAAATAAAATGATTTCATATACCAAACCCACCTCAACTTCCAAATTTTCAAATATCATTTTGAAAATATATATTTTAAACTATTGTTTTATATATAAACTATAAACATTTTACCCAATAGATAATGCCTCCAACACTTCAAATCATAAACCACTATAGCTAACACACAATCATCTGTAGGGTAATTATGATCATGTGACCTCAACTTCTGCGACCCATATGCCACAACTCGGTCTCCTTGCATCAAAACTACCCCAATCCCAATCCCAGAATCATCACAATACATCATATATTCCTCAATCAGATCATGTTGGATCAATATCAGTGTCGATTTCAAGAGATAATTCTACTATTGGAATAAATTATCACATGATTCAGAAAATTCAATCATTATTCCCTTCTTTTTCAATCCTGAAAGTGGTGTTTACAATCTATAAAAGTTATGTACAAACCCCGAATAATATATTTCTATCCCCAAAAATATACAGATATCAAAACTGTTCTTTGGATGCTTCCAGGATACAACTGACTGCACTTTCTATGGGTCCAATGAATCACCTTCCTCCAGGATGATGTGTCCCAAGAAGTGTACATGATCAATCAAAAATTGATGCTTAGATAGTTTGGCATATAGGCAATTCTATCTCAGTGTACTCAAGAATATGTCAAGATGCTGGGAATGATCGTCATGAGTCATAGAGTACACCAAGATATCATCCCGAAACACTTCCCCAAACTAATATAGGTACAAATTTAATATTGTTCTCGTCAAGGGAATAAACACTACTTGTTTTTATGTAAACAAAAATTGAATTAGGAAGAACTCATATATGGAATACTTTCTTCTAAAAGCATTCCTTAGTAAATATGAAGGTTTAACTCTTAATTGATGATACCCTAATCTCAAGTCAGTCATTGATAAAACAAAAGATCCCCTCAACTGGTCAAAGAGATCATCAATATGTGGAAAAGGATACGAGTTCCACAGTCATCGGGTTCAAATTTCAGTAATGGACATACAATCACAAAGTTTCGTCAAGCATATTTAGAACAAAATATTAGAGAACCCCAATGCGATGTACTCATATGGATAATCCCCTTATCCTCTAACTCATCCAATTGAGTCTTGAGATCCCAAAGCTTTGTCGGCACCATTATATATGGTCTAATTGAAACTATCTTATCACTAGTCAAGATATCAATGGTAAATTCCATATCTATCTCAGGTGAAAACATTGACAATTCTTCAGGAAACACATCCTAAAACATTTCCACTATGGGTAGAAAGACATCATGTTTAACACCCCCATTATCCAAACATACACTAAAAACCTATGTTTTGAGATCCCTGAATTTCTTATGAACTATCCCTATATGGACCATCATGATATCCCATTCCCCATTGTGAATATATTTTTCATCCTCAGGTGATGTAAAATTTGATCTCCTACTGAAACAATCAATGTGATCTCGGTATGTTCCTAACCATTACATGCCCAGAATTAGGTCAAAACATGACAAGTCTAGAACACAAAGATCCCAATGGAAGTGATATTCCCCAATCATAAGAGAACACCCATTGTAAAAGAAGATGCCCCTATACCATACTCCAAATGACATATCTATCATCAACACCCCACTCACAAACTCCACCACCAGACTCAAACCATTCTCATGTTTTAAATAAATAAATGAATGAGATGCACCAGTATCAAATAAGGGACTAACTAGCATAGAATATATAATAATTGTAATTCTAATTGTTGAAATTCTAGCCTCGCTATCCACATGTGTAGGCTGAACTGCATGCAACTATCCTACCAGATTTCCAATGACTCAGTCTGACTCCATTCAGCTCCACCACCCTACTAATACGTGCGATCTTTCCTAGAAGTAGCTTGTCCACTACTTATACCTCCATGGATAGTATAACTCTAGCTTCTAGATAGATGTGGTGAAAAATATCCCCATCTTAAATAATGAATATGTATAGCTGCTCCATCACTACCCATCTATTGTGGTTTCCTGCAGAACCACTATAGATGTCCCATCCTTCCAAGGGCTAGACACTCTACCAGTGATTGGGGACAATGTTTATGAATGTATCCTAACCTTCCATACTCATGGAAAAGAACTCAGGTAAGATCCTATGTAACTGATTATTCCCCTCAACCACTCTTCATGTTATCCCCTAGCTAACATCCTCATAGCGATGCTTCTTATCCTAAAAAAATATGTACCACTAAATCATCCTACACCCCCATATGTCATAAAACGGAAGCCTCCTTCAGATTACCCTCAACATTTGATCCTAATCCACCACTTTAGTAAACATATTTAACTTTAAGAGGATAAATTGGGACTTAATGTCACATTTAAGACCATCTGGGAAATGCCTTGTTTTAGCTATCCCACCCCCCGGCAGTGTAAGAACAAAGCACTGTAAATCTATGAAGTGTCCATCATAATCCAACACAGAAATACACCGTTGATTCAACCTCATTAACTCAACTCCTCTCTCCTATATCAGTGTATCTAGATAAAATTACTCTATGAACTTATAAAAAATGTCCTTCCATAACATACCATCAACCTATCCAATTCGATCCTGAATGTCCCACTAGCACCTTGATGATACTTGCAGCATATAAGTATCAAACATGACCCTATTCCAAGTAGGAGTCTCCAAATGGTCATGTATAGTCTATATGGACTCAATATAGAACTCTTTCAACTCATGTCCACAATCTACAGTGAAAGTCAAATGATACTAATAACTAAAACTAATATATAATGTGAGACATAATATTCACAACCCTCTCACGGTCTCTCTCCATGAACTGTATGACGTTAAAAATGTTATCACATAACTTCTCTCTTTCTTCCTCTCTTGACACTATATGTGCCTTAGGTTCCACTACTGGGGGAGCATCACCATCCACAACCCCTGGTCATCCTATCAATAAGAGTCGTCCAAGAGTTATATCCTTAAAATTATAGACAGACATATCAAGAAACATAACACATCTTTATCATAGTCAATAAGGTGATTTTAAAAAAAAGTAACAATTCATTCCCCCAAACCTCACCACGCGAACATAAATGTGGCCATGAAAGAGGGATTTAGTGGAATAGAATGTGAGGGTTAGAGTCATGAAAAAACTTGTTTATTCCCTATTTTGGACCTATGTTCCATGGAACAATATGCTACTGTTGATGAAACATGGAAGAATTGAAATTCGATCAAAACACTATATATGGATTCACTGCCTAAACAATAATTATTGAACAGCGAACAACTAGAGCCTTTTTTATTCTTATTGATCACTACATCAAAAAATTTACATGAAACATGTAACATATGAAAATATAAAATATGCATCTCTGAAGTGGTTGCTATCTGCTCTAGGAACTAATCATTGGTTTCACTGAATAATAACTTAAAATAAGAGAAGATCCCCACCACTTCTTGAACATTGAACGAGCATTCTCCATGAATTTTCCTTGAAGAGGAATCTAACCACCATGCTCTGTAGCACGAGATTTGGAGTCTCACGTGTCTACCATTTCGCCACCAAGAAATCTTGAAAGTGAATCGTATTGGATGTATGGTAGAATATATGACAAAGGTGCTGATGTTTTGGAATATTTCAATTGATTGGTCATGTCATTAATATACCCATACTACACCATGATAATGTTTAAAAAAGGTAAAATCATTATCATTTTAATGTTACTCATTATAAATCCATTTATTTTAATCTTACATCATTTAAAAAATTTCAATTAAATATTAGGTACATTTTAATTTCAATTTCACTAGCATTGAAAACAGTTCACATTCTACAACTTACCCAAAACCTATTTATTCCCATTCAAGCCAAAAATGATGCATGTCATAATAATCCCTAGTTCCTATAATGATGCATGCTTACTCAAATCTCATGCCCTATCAGGACAGAAGTCAAATTTTATAAAATATTAAAAACAATATCACATCACAGCACAAGGGCATCACCCAAGGTGAAGTGACATCAACTGTAACAACAAATAAAAATAACAACAATCCCACCCTGGGTACTTGGGGTTTCTCTCATACATGGATTAGCTAATCCCATGTACGAGCTCATAACCAATAGTTGAATCTTTCTTGTCTCTTTTCTACATTTCCCAAATTGGAATACAAAAGACAATAAAAGAAAACTAGGCTCTGATATCAATTTGTAACATCATGACCCAAGTACCACACATCAGCACCATGAACCGGTCAGTCACATGACCTCAGGCACACCTTCCCTTATGCTAGAGGCTACTAACTAGAAACATGGGTCTAATATTGATAATGGGGAGACTATACCCTCTTTATCCATGTAGCACACCAGTGGAAAAGAAATAAACAATAACAAAAATATATAACCAATAACCAATCCAAACCAGTATCACAATATGAACAAAACTGAAAATACAATATCAAAACCAAACTGTGGACATAAAATGCTGAAGTACATGCCAAGGTTCAAAATTATAACCCAAAATTAAATACACTGACAACTCCCATGTCGGTAATGATCCATGTCTAATTCATTCATCGATGCTCCATCCCATGTCATACATCTAACACTGAGCCATTTCCCTTATCATGTCCTCCAAACATGAAGCCTATTTGGGAACCGATTAGGTATCCTAAGTAGGGTGTGAGTACAAACTAGTAGGCCACCACCAATGGCGTCTAAAAAAGACATCAATTCAAAATAGTGATGTAAGTTTTATAGAGAATAATGTACAATGAAGAATTAAATTTTTATCACATTTATCAATTATTCTTCAATTAATCACATAAACAACCAGGTTTTGAGGGATACCCAAATATTAATACCTGATTTAGGCCGTGAAAGATTCTGAACCTCCAATGAATATCATATATTTAAATTCCACTGTTATCATTCATCATCTCGATTAATTTCATATCCAATTATAACCATAGTCAAATGCCAACTCATGGGCATAGAACGTCGTTTCTAACTCCCCATAGTTATTGGGAGCCTATGTCCCTATCCCACACCATGATTATCACATGGGTATTTGGAGCCTCAATCCCTGTCCCAAACTCACTAACTGATATGGGTATTTGGAGCCTCTGCCCCTATCCCACACTTATTTAACACATGGGTATTTATAGATGTAGTCGGTATCCCACACTCATATATCACATATCAATCACACATATATCACATATATGACATGTATCACAATATCACATGAACCACAACATCTCATTAATTAATTCATCAATTAATGAATCCCATTCAACAATTTCATATTCACGTAATTATATTAACTAGGTCACTAATTATTTAATCACATCAATTACATTAGTAATTAGAAAATTAGTCTATCACATAGATTTCCATTAATTAATTCAAAAATTAATTAATCATGTGAATCACTTCAATTAATTCACAACTAATTGATCATATGAATTCAATTAATTAATTCAATAATAAATTAATCAAACTCAATCAATTTTACTAATCACAATAATGTCACTTAATTAATTCAATAATTAATTAATCAAAATCCATAATCCTAATATCCCCATATTTAATTCAACAATTAATTATTTTAATTCTACAATCTCAATATTCCCAATTCCACAATCCCTAAATTAAATAAGATAAAAAATTAATTAATTCTCTTAGGGAAAATAAATTTCTAACAAACCAATATAAATTATAAAATTACTTAGAAATAATTTAAATCAATACTTTTGGATTTGAATAATAGAGAACCTACCTCAAAAGAGGTGATGAACACTCTCTAACAGATATTACGAATTTGAGTGGAACAATGATATAGAATGAGATCTAGATCTTGAACCCTAATTCATGATCAAACAATCAAAATCCTACAATTATATATCTATATCCAATAATACATGATCAATATCAAAAAATATAGAGGATAACCTCCCTCTAAATAGATGAAGGAGAGATTATAGAGAGGAAGGAAACCACTCGAGATAATATCTACTTACTGGTAGGAGTGCATATCTTCAATCCAAACATTGAATAATGTAGAATAGAGGTTGTAAGGGATTGTAATCTATTTAGGAGCCTCCGAAAATCATGAATGAATGTTAGAGGTTGATTGGGGGTTGATTTTGGATTAATCTTGGGGTTAAGTTTTTTTAAACAAAATTTTGGGTTTATTTAAATCCTGCACCCGGTTTTCTGGGAAGTGGTGCATAGTTTACCCTAATTATGTGCGTTAACTATGTTCCTCTTCTATGGGGGGGCATGGTTTCTAATTTTAAGGAACACGGTTTGAAAAAATATGCTCGATCCATGCCAAACTTCTCTATATAGGGTTGTACATTTTGTTTGCCAGGGAGCACAGTTAGAGAATTGCATGCACTAACCGTGATCGACTATCTTTCCATCACAAATTTAAAATTTTCATCAAAAAACACCCCAATGTAAAAACCAAAGAAAAATTACTCAAAAAAAATATTACACCAAATAGAGCCCCATACATCTCCAGAAAAGGTGAGTATCTTACAATATCTTCTAAAAAAGATCTAATAACTTGAAATTCTATGCTAGAAACCATCTTGATGAAGTAAAATTTAAGAATATGAATATTGGAAAATAAAAACTACATTAGCAAATGAGAGATAAGTTTCTATCATTTATATTTTTTATATAGACACCCAAAAGTTCTCTATAAATAATAAAGAAATATATGATGAAATTTTTAATGAATATGAAGATGTAATATGAAATCTAAATTATTAGTGATATGAGGAAATTTTTTGGCTTAAAAACTTCACAATAGAATAATTACAATTTTTTATCTAGAAAAGTATGATTTGGAACATCTCAAATGGTTTGGAAAAGGAGATCCAAATCCAGTTTCTACACTAATCTCATTAGGAACCAAGATATGAAAAATGATCAAGGAAAGTAGGTGGATTAAATAAGAATCGAAAACCAAATTATATATCTTTATACTTGACAGATTCAATATCAGATATAGTTATGTTGTCACCCATTGTGATAGTTTTCAAATTTCACTAAAAGATACCCATTTTTGTGATATAAATAGTATTCTTAGGTACATTAATGGTGAAATAGATTTTTTTCCTGTGATATGAAAAATAGGAAAGCTTGATCTATATGGTTATACATATTCATACTAGGTTGGAAGTAATGATGAAATTAATTCAATATATGATGTATTTTCCTTCTTTGGAGAATGTTTTTTTGATAGAACATAAAAATGAATAATTAAATATCCTTGATAATGACTGAGGTATAATATGTGGGTGAAACTCATTTCACAACCCATATAATTTGGATGAAGATTCATTCAAAAGATCTTAAGGTAAAAGTAAAGATTCCACTTCTAGTTTGATGTGATAATCAAAGTTCTACCAACTTGTTAATGAATTTGTTTCACTATTCAAAATCTAAGAACATCGATATAATGTCTCAATTTATCAGTGATATTATGTATAGAATTAAACTAAATATAGTAATTTTCCCAACCAAGAATAAAATAGATGATGTGTTCATAACAAAATATCTAAAAGTTATTTTCAATGGTTGAGGTTGATCTTATAAATTTAACATCATTTATGTTAAGGATAAGGTATGGTATTATTGTTCATTAGATTAATATGAAAAGAGGGGGAGTAGAGAATTTCTATTCAAAATCAAAAACTAAAATAATCAATATTAAGGATAAAATAAAAATAAATTATTTGATTATAAAATAAGAGATAAAATTATGAAATACAGATTTTATTTGTATTTAAAACTTAGAAGAATTTTTTTTTCTAATTTAAATATGGATTTAATATTATAGTATTGATAATATTTTGGAAATTATAAATTCTAATAATATAGAAAAATATAAAAAAATTAATTGAGATATTTATTTATATAAGTTAAGAGAATAAGTTATTGATATGATGAAAATTTAATTTATTAATTAAATAAAAGAGATTCAAAAATGTATAATGTTTGAAAATTTAACAAAATACATGGAACATAATTAGGTAAGTTAGTTTAAAAATAACTCACGATGAGCACCTACGCGCCCTAAATTTATGGAGATTATTTTTATTAAAAGAACATGATATTAGAAGTAGTACAAAACTTCAAAAGAACTCAAACCCTT
Source organism: Viscum album (assembly GCA_963277665.1). NCBI lineage: Eukaryota > Viridiplantae > Streptophyta > Magnoliopsida > Santalales > Viscaceae > Viscum > Viscum album. The sequence continues at coordinate 190,263,509 of OY728166.1, forward strand.
GACTTGAACATTATATAAGAAACATGAAAAAATTCATTTGTTTATTAGTTTCCAAGAACCCAAAAAATAAAGACCATTTTTTGTGGTATCTAAGAACTATAAATGAAAGAAAAAGGAGGCTTTATGGGAATAAATCCATTGAATAATTATCTCAATTCTATATAAAGATAATAAAGTTGAAATTGAGAAAATGAGAGAGAGAAAGTTTCGGAGATCAAATCGTTAAATGAGTAAAATACAATGTTATCTCAAAAGAAAACAAGTGAAAGGAATTTTTTCATCGATGCTCACTAGATTTTTTAATGTTAAATATAGATCAATTAATATCATTTTAGTATATTTAGAATCCTCTTATGGGTTGTATTTATATGATCATGGTTTTATATTGGTCAAGTAGGGGTGTAAATGGGTCAATGAAGTTATTGTAAACTAACTTTAATATTCCCTTTGAATAGATGAGGTGATACCACCAGATAGATGCTAGAGTCCACTATATAGTTTCCGTGATACATGTAAATATATAGTTATATCAATATCTCATCAGATATATGATGGGATTATGGTAGGACTGGTGGTTCTATTTTGATCTACTACTTGGCCGGTGATGTTTCTTAGTGATGTTCACCTAAGTTTCCCTCCAAAGTCATTTTGATGCCTTCATTTGGTCCATGTACTCCCTAGGATGATGTCTATATATAATTGATAAAATATAATAATTTTTACATTTTTATAAATATCGATTTGTTTTTGTGATCAATAAAAAATTATAAGAGTGATTGGTACAACAATATCACCCATTTTGATAAACAAGAACACTTAAAAAAATTAACACATAAAAGGATTTATTTCAAAAGTATGCATATATTAAAAACAATGAATGTCATAAAGATTCCATAAAATTGTCTCCCAATTTATTAGAGATAAAAATTACCAAAAATTATAAATATCACAATGATTCCATAAATTTACCCCTTTATGATTAGAAAAAAACATAAACATGGGAAAAAATTAATGATTACCAAAAATTATACAGTTAGAATGAGAGACAAAGTTTTTCAAAATTAATTTACCCATCATTCATAATCTTTTCAAAGAGAAAAAATTATGTTTTAAGAATTTGAAACTGAAAATAGGTTTTTGTATTTTAAATGCTTTCAATTTTCTAAAACTATATTAAAAACCAGAACATTTTGAAAATATAAAAACACTTTTTTTGTTTTTTTTCTAAATCATGGAAGGAAGATCATATGACAAAAATATTTTTTCAATAATATAAAAGTTTTTATAAAAAATATTTCTCCTCTAAAGAAATTTATGAATTAAGAATAGGTTCAGATCCCTCATAGTTAATGTATTAAAAGTAAAAGGATCCTAAAAAAATATTTAAGAGGTAAAATATATATTTAATAGATACAATTTAATATGAAATACATATTTTTGAAAAATAAATAATTAAAAAGAATCAACTCAAAATATTTTGCAAATAATTTTAATTTTAATGGATTTTTAAATAAATTCCTAAAATCACTCATACTAGTTAATAGAATTATCTAAACCATATAACAAGGGATTGTCAGACTATGAGTGAGATAAAGTCCCACTACTCATTCCTAGGGTGACGATCATATTAATACCCCACCATCACTTTTAGAGGTTAATATCCTAAGGTTCATATATTCCAAGACCCCATCCACTTTTTTGTGTCAAAAGAGGGAAGTATTTTCTAGGATAAAAATACTTTACGATACTAAAACTGTGGATTATAAAATATAGAATTGAAAATATTCAAGCTATCCATATTTAAAATGTGTGTTTTAGAGGATAACCATAAATAAATTCCCCTTACTAAAATCATAACGATCTAAAGAAAGTGGCATGGTAAAGATAATAAAGAATTTAAGATTGGTTCTATTGAACTCAAGAAAGATACCACCTTTTTGGAAGTTATCTCTCAAAATAGTTGTATAAGATCAATGATCTTTTTGAGATAGTTTTGAATTGGATATATGTAAATACATATGAAACTTTTGTTTTCTGAATTAATAGGAACAAGATTTAAATATATCCTGTAAGCTAAGGGAGATTTTATCCAAATAATTTGGTAACAAAGACTTCCTCTAGCTATATATTCCACTTTAATCATATGAAGGGATTTTTTCCACCTAATACTTCTAGACAAAACGTATTTTCCTAGTACAAGAATATTTATACTTATACTTTTCCTATCTAATTGACATCCCCAAATATCTTATCAAAAAAACCCGTATTTTCAAAAGAGGTGTTTTTATGATTAAAAACCCAAGATTTTTAGAATGATTTAAATATATAAAAAATATTTTAATATATTTTAAATGTGATTATTTAGGATCTGATAGAAAATGAGAACACCAGCTAATAGTAAACATGATGATCGACTTGGTAGCAATAATGTAAAGAAGGATCCCAATAATACATCTATAATTACTTTTGTCAACATATTTACCAGCTTCATCCAATATTATCTAAGAGAAGTACTCATATCTAAGAATTTTTTTATAAAAGATAATTAGTGCATATTCTTTGGTTTAGAAAGACACCATTTATATTTTGAGAAAATTTAAAACCAATAATATTTGTGAAACACCCATAAAACTCATTTCAAATTCATTTCTCGTTATATGTAAAAATAAATAACAATATAATTCTTTTATAGAACTGAAAATAAAATCATCTAAATAAATATGAAAAATTAATAAATCAATTGAGAAATATTTTGAAAACAAATTTGAATAATATTTTTCTATATTAAAATCATTTTCTAAAATAAATTTAATCAACTATTCATACCAAGCCTAAGGGGATGGGTTTAAACCATATAGTTCCATATTTAACTTAAAAACTTGATTTGAAAATTTTAAATCTTCCAAACTGGGAGGGTTTTCTATAAAAACCTTTTAAAAAATAAAACCATTCAAAAATATTTTTTAACATCCATTTGAACATGATTTAAATTTCAATGGTATATTAATTATAATGAGATTAGAAAAGATTCTAGTGATATGATAGGAAAAAATGTATCACTATAATAAATATATTCTTCTTTATTATATCCTATGTCTATAAGTTTATATTTTTTATAAGTGATGTTTCCTGGAACATATAATTTATTTCTAAAAATCAATTTAGTTCCCATAATGGGATGATCATCATGTAATTTAATGATAGTATAAATTTTATTGCTTCTGAATTAGTTTAATTACTATTGCATCGTAAGTACCCAATTTTTATCTTTAATGAAATAATTAAAATTTAGGGGTTCTTGGTTTGAAACAAAATCATTATTTTAAAACACATTTAAAACTAACATTATATTAGGAGTACCATATTTTAAATATTCCATTAAAAATTTTAAGGTATGGATTCTATATTTCATCCATGCCTTGGATAGAGAGATAGATAGTGGTTCTTCCAAAAATTCAATTTCTTTAAATGTTATTGGATTATTTTAGGTCAAAATATCTAGGTCAAGCACACTGTCATTAGTTTGGGGATGAGGTTTAGGGAAATTCCCATTGAGTTTGATATGAATAGATTATTCAATGGTATTGGTCCATTTGTTGGTGACTCAATATGTTTTAATTGAGTTATATTACCTTCGAAAAATACCTTCATTAGATTTGGGGCCAAACATTCATAGGTTTCTATTAGTGTTAATATTATAACATTTACATGCAAACTATTTAAAAATACAACTATTGGAAATTTGTATTTCAAATATTTAGTTTGGGTCTTTGGAAAAAAGGGTCTTTAGAGAACTCGATTCATGGTAAAAAAAGGGATTGATCACCTCGATCCCAAAATATTGAGGAAGTTTTAATTCATTTTTTAAAATTCACTCAATATATTGACGAATAATTTTTTTTCCATTAATAAATCCATTTTATTTTGGATTTATTAGACCGAAAGAAGAATTTTTATAGCCTTTGATGTATAATGTTCATGAAAATATATTTTTTGGATTCTCCCCCATGATCACTCTAAATGGATACGATTTGATACCCTTGTTAATTTACGAGGTTATTAGAATATTAAATAATGAATTTAAAATATTTTTTATAGGATAAGAAATAATCCCATGTAAATATTGTATAATAATTGATAATTAAAAAAGTGTAAGATTTACCTCCAATACATGCAGCATTGGTTGGTCCAAAAGATCAATATGAGATGATCAAAGGACATAGAGTTTGATACTTATTTTTTTAGATTTAAATGAAATTTTTTGTTACTTTTGAAGTTGGAAAGGCTCACAAAAAATGTCAATTTTGAAATAAAATTTAGTTAAATCTGATACTATATTATTTAAATTAAATTTGAAAAGTGTGTGTAATACAATGACCAAGGTAAAAATGAAAAATATATAAATCACTATCTTGGTAAATAAAATATTTCCTTTGAAATAAAAAACATATAAAAAAATTATTCCAAAGAGACTTTGAAACTGTAATGACATAAATGATAAATACTCAACACATTATGTTTTCATCCTTTAATAGGTTAAAAATCATTAATGATATTTTTTATGAAAAAATAATTGAACTTATATTGATGATCTCACTCCTTTAGTTATCAAAAAATGTGATGTGGCTTATATTGAGATTTTCAAGAATATTGAATTTAGATTAACCACCACACATGTTTCTCGAGCACCTTCTATCCATGTACCAAGTAGGTTTTTTGGATTTTTTCATGAGACCATTTTCCCTAAAAAATATTCAAGATTCTAAAAACATTGTTACTTAAATTTTGGGTCCACATGTGTTATGAAAAAATATTTTACAATAAATATATATTTAGAATATGATTTTCCATAATAATTCCAAAAATAAGTATTATAAGGGTGATGAATTTTATTACGTTTACTATAATGAGAATTTTTTCGATCACATTCATAAAAAATATGCATCACTTTTTTTATAAAAATAAAAAATAATATTTTTAGAGAATATTATTACAGAAATAGTTATATTTGTTGCTATTATTTCTTGATTTTATAAGTCAAAACCAAAAATTATTTTTTTAAATTTCTTTGAGAAATAAGATTCTTTTTTAAACCTTGTTATCCACAGGTGAAATTATTAAGAGAATTTTTATGATCATTAATTTTTGATTTAATTTTTTTAACATTATATTCCTCATTATTTCAAGGATAACTCATCATTTTTTTAGAGAGTTGATTCTTTTAAAAAGTAAATTGATTTTACTTCTTTTTGAGCTCATTTAATTGTGTGATAGGTTGAAAAAAAATCTAAGAGTTGATATCTAGAACATTTAAGATATTTATTGTTTACATTACATTAAGAATGGGAATAGGTGGAAGAATATTTGGTATCATCAACCTCAATTTTAGCCATGAATTATTTTACACTATCATCATTTTATTCAGATTAGGACAAAGAATCATCACTAATAATACCAGCAGAAACTTTGATAGACATCTTATTATTATTATTTTAATTTTTGAGAAAGTTTTAATATGGATTAATGTTTCCCTTTTTGCGATGATAATAAGTTGCCACAAATTATTTCCATTGATTCACCTTTTTAACACCATGTAACAATCTTTTTTTGTTATTTTGTTTATTTTCTTATCTAGATGTGAAACTGGACATCACATATAAAATATTCATAATCAATTTATGTCAAAGAAATTAACTTATTTTTCTTAACTTACTTTTCTTTTTTCCTCTTTTCAATTTATAGTGATCTTATATGTAATAAGATAAACAATGATTTCTTCAGCTTACATGTTATTGAAATATTTTTATTCTTTAATTTCCCTTACCTTTGGTACCCAAATACGTGGAAAACCACAAATTATATTCTTAAAAAGAGTATCAATAGTAAAAACCTCACCAAGAGACTTTATTCCACTGTATATATAAGTAAAACTATAGAAAATTTTTTTAGATGATTCATTAGGATATATTATATAACATTAATAACATTTTCTATTCATGTCAATAACAAAATCTTTAAATTTATTAGTGTCTTCATGAGTAACATCAAGTTATTTAAAAATATCATGGGAAGTTTAAAAAGTGGAAACTCTATTAGAATCATTATTTAAAAACCAAAATTAATAGAATTGATGGATTTCTTATCTAGTTCAAAACTAGAAATGTCATCTAGAGTCCATTTTCCTTATATTCATTAAGATATTTGTTACCAAGAATGAAAATGTTCCAAATGGAATAACATAAACTTGCAATGAATATTGACACATGAGTCAAAAAAATATAACATGTCACATCAAAGGAAGGGGCATGTACCATTGAGTACCCATGAGGACAAAATTGGGTGTTAGAGGTAGAGGCCATATTTTTATTATCATTGCTAAAAAAATTATGATTTTTTAATATATAATTTTGAAAATGAAGTCATTATATAATCCCAATTGTTTGTTAAAGAAAGATGATAAGAGTGGGGGTGAATTGTATGTCAAAAAAATTAAAAGAACACATTTTAAAGGATTAAATAAAAACTAATTATTTAATTATAAAACAAGTTAAAACATAAAAAAATAAAAATTCAATTTCTGTCTAATAATTTGTAGTAGAGGAAGAATGAATTTAAAGATAGAGTAAATGACATAATATTGATAACAATGTTAAAATTAAAATAAATAAGTGTTGAAGATGTGATATATTAATTAATTAATATATTTATTTATATAAGTAAAAAAATTATGTTTTTGATATGAGGGAATGTAAATATATTAATTGAATTAAATTGACTAAAAAGTAAAAGCTGAAAAAAGTAAATAAAAATGGAACATAATTTAATAATAGAGTTCAGAAATAGCTCAAAAAGATCTCCTACGTCTAGCCCCCTAAATTTACAGAGAAGATATTGATTAATAGAATCATAATTTAGTATTTTACAAAAATGTGTGATAGAACACAAACACCTATCTTTAGAAGTAGCCAAGAAACATAGAAAAAGGCCTTGGTTTTAGAGGTTTCCAAAAACCCTAAAAAATAGGATTTCTTTTTATGGTAACCATGAAACTGAATAGAATAAAAAAGAAGAATTTTTAGGATAACCCCATTTAATAATTATCTCAATTATATAGGAAAATAGATAATATAAAATTGAGGGAATTATAGAGAAAATGGTTTGGGAGATCAATGTTTTATAAGAAATAAGTACAATGATATCTCAAGAGGAGGAATAATGGAACTAATTTTATTTTTAATGCTCACTATATTGATCATGAATCACTATATTTGAATGATTTTAATTGAATAAAATTGATAATCAGTAAATTTGATGTATTTATAGGCTCTAGGGTTCTCTAGGTTGATTAAGAGAAGTTAATGGGTCAAATAACCCTTTTAAGACCAACTTTAGTACACCCTTTGATTTGGTGAATCGACACCACCACATATACATTAGATTATTACCATTTTCCATAGGGATACCTTGAAATGCCAATTAATATCCATATTTAAATGGCTATCTATTGTTATTCCTATTGGACAGGTAGATTTTTTGATCTACTAACTAGTTAATGGTCTTCCACCAGCTGGCTGGTGCAGTTTCCCTGTAAGGGTTTTTAATATGGAATTCCATAGTAGTTTTTCTTCCTAATATTTACCATTGATTCACTAGGATGATATCTAACCACAATTTATGAAATATACTTAATTGAAATATTTAAAAACCTAATTACTGTTTGTGATATTTAAAAACTTCTAAGAGAGTGAGGTATAATAATTATATCATCTATCACATCTTTTTCTTTGTATATTTTTATCAAAGGGAGAGAAAAATGAAACAAAAATATCAGTATGTTTAATAAATTATTTATTAACTAAGTGGTATACAAATTATTTAATGGTATTTTATAAAAGTAAGTATTTTTCTTATTTAAGGGGATAATCTATCTGGGGAAATTTTTTAAATGGTTCAAACCCTGAAATCATTATGTGTGGAGTGTTTGCGGTATGGTGTGACATATTTTAATATTTGTGTGGGAATTGATATAGGAATCTATTTACCACATGTTTAATGAATAGATTTTTTTAGTGGGAGAAGTGTAATAAGATATTATCTTATGTGGTATCATATTTGGCATTCCAAAATGATCCTAGTTGACATATTCAAATGGTTTGAAGTGGAATTCAAAGATTTACATAATTGGATATAAATAACTATTTGTATAAAAACATAATATTTTATTTAATACTCATGTTTCATAAACTGATTTATATCAAGTAGGATTGATGATTAATTAATAAGTTGGATGCGTTTGAAAGTGATTTATGTAATGTAATTTCCAAGAAAGGTAAATTGGGATATTATGAAACCCAAAATCTATTCAGGAGATTTATATGATTTAAAATAAGAATATGTAAATTGAACACAAGATGAAATGGTTATATTCCATGAACTGGACTTTTTTATCAATGTATAAATCCTATTTACACTCAAGTGATTTTGTGTGTTTCATTTAAGGTGATGTATTTCCCATAGTTATGTAGTATTTGATGTTGTTTGAATTAGTTTTGTAAAGGTTTAGAATTTATTTATATAATTAGTAGATGGTCTGGTCTTTATTTGATTTTTTTAGAATTTTACAGTTAAGGATGAATTTAAAAAAATGCATGAAGTTTTTGTAAGACTTTATAAAAATTCACAAGACTTTATATGATCTCTTATGACATTCAGTATTCTTGTATGAATTTGAGTATATGTTTTTTTACCTTTACTATAATGTAGACAATGCATGTTAGAGTTTTAGGGAATGTAAGACTTTTCACTTTTCTGAATTTATAGATTTTATAATACTTGTGTGTATGAAAAAAAATCACCCGTAAGACTTTGATTCTTTAGGAATAAGACATTGAATCACCATATGACTTTCAAAAAACATGCATGACTTCGTTACTTAATAAAAATTTCAATGTCCTACACAATGTCAAATTTTTCCTAGATTTTTTGGGAAAATTATATAAGGACACATAAGAAGTTTATTAGTCTTATAATGTCCTATAAAAATCAATTATAATGTTTCCAGAATAATAATTTTGATGAGTGGAATTTAAATCATAAGATTTTTTATGAGGTATTCATTATTGACTAATATCCCAATTTTCAAATATTAAGATTGTTACTGGTATTAAAAAATTCCATATAGCAAGGTAAAATTTCCACATCAAGAAGTTTTCATGTTGTCATATACACATGGAGGTTGTTTTAAAAAACTAATAATTTATCTATATTTCATAGAGTATTTTTAAGAGAACCATCAATAGATATTTTTGGAAGAATTAAAAGAAAATATCATGGTAAAATAATAGAGGTAATTTTAAAGTAAATTTTTGAAATTCAAACTTTGCTAAGAAGATGGAGGAGAATTCGAGAGTTGTTGAACTAAGTTCAAAAGATAGAATAAATACATTAGAATATCCATAATCATTTAAAGAAATAATATTCACAAATACTGCGAATATAAATAGTGAAAATAAAGGAGAAGGATGGTGTCAAGATGAATAGGGTAGAAACCTGATACTATGGTGCATTGAAAACCTATTGTATCAAAGAGAGAGAGGGAGAATAAGGATAAATAAAATAATTATTCCTTGCTCACTGATATGGATGAAAAGGAAGACGAAGAAGAAAAGACTTGTGAAAATGTTAGTTCAGAATAAATAAGCAGCACAATGATGATATAATGGTGGTATACATTGGCAGATGAATCTATTGTTGTTAAAAAAGAATTTTACATCAATTTAATAGTGTGGGGTGCACATATAGTATTGATAGAGTATATTTTAATGATATTTCTTGAATATTATTGTCTTGTTTTGATCCATTGATTTTTTACTAGTAGGAAATTTTTATCTTTTATGTTTCCAGATCATGATATAGATATAATAATTTTGTTTAGTTGTTAACATTGTGAATTGGTCATAGTCCATGGTCTATGTGTGAATTTATTTTGTCAATAGTGAATTCAAATCACTTTAACTAGCAATGTTTTTTTAAAAGTGAAAATTCTGAAGGAATTTTTAATCACCCATTCACCCCTCTCTTGATGATATCACTAATATTGATGGTTTATTTTTGAAGCTATTCTTACATATCACTATTATATCAGAGTTATTATTATGTCTCATAGTAATTTACTAATTGAACTTCTATTTATTTTTAAATATATTCTGGTGGATAGTACATATTATTAATAAGATGTTATGTATCATGGTGTAAATTCTTATATAATTTTTCCATGTGTTCCCTTTCTTTTTTCCCGAAAAATCAAGGATATTATGTGTGAACTCTAATTAAGACTAGTATTTATTATATTAACTCCAAAAAAAATATTTGAAACACCTTTTTGAATATCATAATTATTCCCAAACCTCTATAAGCACATATGAAATTCTTTGAGCATTTTAGTGAACTTTTACAACATTAATTTTATCAATTATACTTTAAAATCAACCAATGTTTTAGTAATATAGAATTTATAACTTATATTTAAATAAATATAATTTCTTCTCCAATATAGATATTTATTTTAATAGATACATCATATTTACAAATATCCATAATTTATTGGACTCCTCTATGTATACTCACTTGCTTTTCATGATATTATTTCATCTTTAAACATCAACCAACGAATCTAAATTGTGTGTATAACCTGTTAGATATGCACAGTTCTTTATATATTATTCAAAATCATCATATTAACACATCAATGTTTCACATGATTCACCAATTAAAGAAATACTTTATCTAAAACTAGCTTCTACAAGGATAAACAGATGAAAAATCATCTTAACCAGAAATATTATTTGAATCAACTCTTAACTTGAAACTAATGATGTAAAAAACGTCTCACTTATTTATATTCTATGAATATATATCATCATATTCAGTATATTAATAACCTTTTTAGTTTTTTTATTAATATAAAAAATTCACCTATTTATACTTATCTAGAAAAAAGACAAATGTATCAACAATATTCTAAGACCATACCAACTTCCCCCTTATTAATAGTATTACTTCAACACACATCAATCTAGTGAGTATATTATTCCTCACTCGTCTATTTTTTTCATCCATGATGGTAAAATTCATTTTTAATTCAATATTTTCACATATTGACATCATTTATTATTGGTAACAAATTCAACACATCATTATCCAAGGTTTCAACAATCACCCTGATTCAATTTGTTTCTAATACCGAGAAAGAAAATGCATGTCAATATGTATTCAACCATTTCACTCCTAACACCATATTAAAAATAAATAAAAATTCTAAAAAAATATGTGATTCATCAAGTAATCATATCTAATTTGACATGATAAATTGTTTCAATATAAAACTGGATTGACCAATTAACATCCCAATATTCAACTTCACAGTCATAAATATATCCTAAAGAATTAATCATTCTTATCATTGAGTCATCATGTGTATCCCATTATAATATCAAGATATATTCTTTCAAAGTTTTGATGGGAAAAGTTGGAAACATATATTAATAATGGGATACACATGATGACTCAATGAATTATGAATTGTTATTTTTTTCTCATAGATTTATTTCACCAAATTAATCCCTTTATTTTGACCTTAAATTACTTATAATTTTTATAATATGATATTTCCTCAACTAAAAATAACACTCATGGATTTATTTTAATATTTTATGGTGTTCCATTTTCTACCATAATAGAAGAATATTCACCTCTTTGGTGTAGAATCGTTCCTTGGAATATCTTTTATTATGTATTCCTATAACTTATAACCTATGTTAAACTCATTTAATTTGTTTACATAATGAAATATCACAATATATAGTCTTATTTCTTCAAATTAATTTTGAATAAACTTGGTTTATTTGAAACAATACTCTTTTTCATAATATCCACAATTATTGCAATTTTCACATAGATTTTCCAGGATTCCAAATTAATTATAAATAGATTATTCATATTCATATTATTTTTTACTTTTAATTGACTTATATTTTCCCATATAAGATATATTGTCCCCAAAATACATAATATTATGAATAAATATTTCACTTCACTACTAATGGAAAAAATATTGAACTTCCATTTCGAGTATGAATCTTTTTTTTTGTAAATCTCTATTTTTGAGTTATTTTATCCTCTATCTGATTTTATTCAGGGAAAAAACATTTTTTTTCTAAAATCCTCTCTTAGTAGATTTGAAATCTTATTAATAATTTTATTAAACCATATTTTTTGACTTTCATTTGTAAAACACAATATTCCTATAAAGAACTTTAAAAAAATGTTTTCTAAAAAAAGATACATTTTTCATTGAGATTTTAGTATATTTATCATTAGATAATTTTAATACCTTATTTCCAGTAGATATATTTATTTTATCATGAAGATAATCCCTAAAAAATATTCATGGAAACAATTTTTCACTGAATAGTTTATTAAGGAATAGATTATATCAGTTCTAGGTTTTTCAATTAAACTACCAACTTAAGTCAATTTTAATTATAAATGTTCTTGTAAAATTATATTTTTTAACCTTTCATTAAAATATTTTATTATTATATAAATAAATTTCTCAGGATCTCCATAAATCATGTTATTCTATTTTAATGAATTTTCAATCTCCTTTATATTGTTTTATTTGATCTATAATTGAGTATTATTCACATAAATTATAGTTTTTTTATTTTTGTGAATGGATACTCTATTCCGGAAAATTATTGGATATATATTTCTCCTGGTTTTCTTTATGAAATTCCTCAAAATATGGGGCACCATTCTTTAAACTCCATTCCCCTTTAACATTTGGACTTAATTACATTTTTTGTGAATTCTTACTCCATCATTTTAGTATCACCATCATTTTTGGGGATATAATCCTAAAATTATTCAAAAGTGACACAAATAAAATTGAAAACTTCTTTAGGAATGTTTAACAAGGTTCTTCAGAATGAACCATAGGGGTCAACTTTTGATTCCTTAAGAATATGATCTTCCCCACTTGCACATGGTTCATCAACAATACATTGTTGGAAAAAATATAGTTACCCAATATTAATGTATGTTTTTTAAAATTAGTTAGCTAAAATTGTTGTCCAAAATCACTTTAGTGTATTTTACCACCAGTTTTTCACTATCCATGCTAGATATAACTTATTTATAATATAAAAATGTGGAAACTATTTTTTTCTTTTATAATCATGAGGGATGCTTTCTTATTACAATATAATGCTGGATGTTCATGAGGATAATTATCAAAAAATATTATAGTTAGTTATCCTTATTGATTACCTTTAATTAGTGGGGATTAATTCTTTCTTTAATTTTACTATATTTTTCTAAACATATTTTCTTTTTCATTGCTTTATGTTCTTTAAAGTATATAAAATATTTCTTCCAAATTTTCTTTAACAGGTAAATAAAAAATGTATATAAACATGGAATTAATAATTAATTTAGGATCTAAAATTAAAAAAATAAAATCTTCAATGGTTGAGAATATAATAAATGGAATAACCTTATACGTTGATACAAATTTTTAGTCCCAAAGGTTCTATACAACCACACAAAGAGGGGAGAATCAATGTGGTCAACTATTTACCAGTTAAAACAAGTTCTCTTTTAGATCATCAACTTTTAGTGTGAATGTATTTTAAAAACCCATCTCACAAGAGGTTTACATGTAATTAAGATAGAAAATAAAATAAATAAAAAAGAACACATAATTTTGTGAGGTTAAATCATTATGTGTTCCCATGTTTTTAGTGTGTAGTTATTTGTTATCTCATACACACATGAAAAATATTTTATTATCAAGAACAACCAATTGTGAGGTAATTCCATTGAACCCCTATACTAATAAAAAAACTAGTTCACTCAATCAACCATACATAGTTCCTCATAGAAAATTGAACCAAACTTTTCATTTCTTCATAAATAAAATATAGATGGATCCCCTTGACAAAATTTCAAAAATATATGCAGAATTCTGTATTGGAATTTGTAGTTATGATCTTCTTCCTCGATTTAGATGAAATATCCTTATGTATTTCACTCTTATTCATCTTTTATAATATCAATACTCATGACATTAAATAGTAGTATTGTTGTTATCTACTTAATATTTTTCTCCCACTTAACACATCAACCATATGATGATATTCATCAATTATCACATCAATATCTATGATAATCTCTTATCATTTCTTTTTCTTTCACCCCTATATATTCAGATTTAGTAGGAAAATATCTATATTTTTCTCCTTCAACAAAACTTATTCTTTATAGGATTAGTTAAAATCACATGGAAAATGTTCCAAAATTTCAATATAAAAATATCTATTTAATTTGGAAGCAATATCTTCATTAAAACTCTCTTTTATACATGATAAAATATCCACTAACTATAATATATCAATAATACTTTAAGATAAGGAAAAAATATTCTTATTCAATCATATTACAATATAATGTGAAGATCTTCCGATATCTCATCTATATAAGAGAACTAATATCGAATTGAATCCCATATTAACACTTCGAATTATGATATTTAAATACTGAAGAATAATACAGAATCATCCTATATAATCTTAGATTTCACTAGTGAACAACCATTTAATATTATTGAAATTTTGATGTAACCTATATATTCTTTTAATTCATCATATTACAGTCATGCATCATTAGAGTTTATATATAATGAGACAAATTATTTCCTACATATTCTTGAGAATCCTTGAATTAAACTTATATAAGATATGAAACTTTAGATTTAATCTCAAATATCCCCAGATTAACAATATATATGCTTTGAATTATTCATATGAATCAATTTCAACTTAAGAATTTTCTTACATGTAAAATAATTTTATAGGTATACATATATATAATCTTACATATTCTTTGGAAGATATTTTATACCATCAAAGTGATATTCCATATCATAGTGTATATTATCCAGTATTTTTCCTTGGATTCCTTTTCTAGTTTTTTAAAAACTCATAGATATTATGTATAATAAAAAAATAACTATAGTATTATTTAAATCAATTCAAATAATCTTCATCAACGTCAAAATTATTTTTAAAGTTCTAGTATCACAAGTGAATTTCTTTTAGAATTTTAGTAAACTTTCACTGCCTTAATTTCTTTAAATCATCTTAAAACTCAACCAATACATTAAAAATAATTATTTCATCATTTTTCATTCAATATTGCCTTAGTCTTATATAATTAAACTATTTATATTCATAAATACATCATATTCAATAATATATATAATTCATAGAACACATCTATGTATATAAACCAAGATTTCAGGATATTATGACATCTTCAAAAATAAAAAAAGACCAGAAGTGTGTAGATCGAATTTGATATTCATAGTTCCTAGTGTCATCTTTAGCTTCCCTATACTGCTAAAATTAATTTAGATAGAAGAGACCATCTAGAAGTAAACTCCAAGTTTAACTAGATTTACAAATATTTATTAGAAGAATAACCTTCTTTATAGTATAATTATTTATAGAAACTCAAAACCACACACTCATCAAGAAAGAAGCATATATCTCATCTATATTTCATGACCATATTTTAGTCATATTGAATAGACTACTAACCTTTTTACAAATATAATTATTGGAATAAAATTACATCCTCCAACTCATAAATAAAATAGAGTATATCCCTATCATATTCCATAACCATCTCAATATTTTCACTTATTAAAAATATTCCTCATCATGCAGAAATATAGTGGGTACTTCCATATTCAGTCAACTCATATTTTAATATTTTTTGAAAAAAATTAGTCTTCATCCAACATTCTCACAAACTGATATCATTTATTATTATAAAAAAATACAACACATCATCATCATCCAAGGGAATAACATAACTATAACATTATTCAAATGACTTTTAAAACACTTTTTTATCAACAAAATTTAAATAAAAATCCTTATTAAATTTTATCTCAATTTAAATGGGAGTATATATTCTCTTAATTCTTGTATCCTAGAAAATTTTAATAACTGATGGGAATATCTTCCTTATTGTATGAATTTTTTTTATCTATTTCTATTACATTAAAAAATATATCATCTCTCTAATCATTTCCATAATAATGTTTTTATCTTTTTGGGGAGAAATGTATTCAAATATTTCACATCATTTTTGTAAAAAAAATTCACCAATATGAACAATTATAATGACTTATTTTGTGTTATGTTTTCTAACAATAAGAGTTTTATACAATATATTACTATTAAAACTCATGCTATTAAAATAACTATCCAAATTTAAATACCACACTCAAGGAGCTTGTTTAATCTCATAAAGGTCATTATCTTTCTTTCAAACCTATATACCATCAACAGCAAGAATAAATCCCTTAATCTGTTCAACATAAACCTCCTTATAGTGATCCCCATTAAAAATGTATACATTATATCCATTTATAAGATCTTATAATTTCATGGATCCTTTATTTTTGTAAGACCTAGAGTATTTGTAATATTAATTTAAGTTAGATCTAAGGTTTTCCTAATGAATTTGGATCTTGTAATGGTTTTTTGAGCATATTTGTAGGACAAGGAATGAGCCTTTAATTTTCCAATTCATGTGGAGCTATATTATATAGTAGTGAGGAGTCACACCATGATACTAGGAGTTGTAGTGTGGTGAGTGGGTAATGTCATGGAAAAGGGGTGTCACAATGTTAAATGGTTAAAATCATATTATCGACTAAGAACTTTTATATATAAGAATATTAATTTAACATGTGATAGTATTTTGAGATTCATTAGATTTTGGGACTAGGTTCAAAATTTGAGTTTCTGGGTGTTTCACCATGATGAGGTTGTGGTGGTACAATAGTGGTGTCACAGATGAGGGTCATACCATGGTTATTTCTTTCAAAATTTCATTTTATCATGAATTTTAGGATCAAACCATGATGTGTCTTGAAGTAGTGGAAATAAAACATTGAGGGAGGTATTTTATACAATGAAGAGGGGGATGAAACCACATGGGGTATATGGTGAGGGGGGATTCACACCATGGACCTAATTTTTAGGAGTTGACCAACATTGTTCACTTAAAAAAATAAATTATTATAAATTAAATTATTTGATAAATTATATTAAAAGGTATTTATGGATATTAAATCTAACATCATAAGGACTCCGAAAACATCCTTCTTCTCATTCATTAACATATTATTAAGAGATATCCCTCATTCTATATTAGTTCATGGGGCCATTCATCCCATAGTGTAGACATGGGTAAATGTAATAGTTTTTCTACATCAATATCCCTTATTTATCATTATTTCTTTATAATTTCACTAAAATAAAAAATCATAGGTATATTTATAGAGTTTAGTGATTAATTGAATTAGAGAGGGATTAGAAAAATGTTCTTAGTGAGTGGACTCCTACTAACTATAGATAGGTATTTCCATGTTTTTAACTGTGTTATATATGTGTTATGTGATGTGTGAAAAATAGTCAGGGTAGGGTTAAGGAGGTGTAACCTGAAAAAAAGAAATATGTGAAGTTTTTATTGTTAATAGGGGATATTGAGGGTATTCATGTTTCAAAAATAGGGGGTTTGGGCCCAATGTGGCATGAATTATGTGGTATATGGTTTTATGAATGGTTGTGCATGATGACAAAAGATGTTGGTGTTGTTCTTGTGATATAGTTCCATGAGAATGGGTTGGGTGTATCCCATCTAACTATGAGTGAGGATGATCACAAAAATTGGTAAGACATAGTTTGAGGGAGGTAACAAAGGTTCATTGATGGTGTAGACTTGGATGTGGGAGATTACTAACAACAAGGTGGGATGATGGTTCATTGGGGTCATTTTAACAAAAACATTGACCAATGATGTGGTTTAGTCCAATCATTATTGGTGGTGGACTATATATATTAAGTGAGAAAGGGGATGGTGTTGACCATCATTATAGTGTTTTTTCACACAATATAGGCCACAATTAGTGGTAGTTAATACCATTGGATGGGTGTTTGAGACTCATAATTTATAATGGGTTTGATGGGTTAGATTTGGAAATATGATTATCATTATGCCTTTTATTAATTGGGTTATTGATCTAGAGGTTGGCTATTAGATTTAAAATACTATGGGTCGTTTGTTACAGGTTATTTACAGGACATTGGGGGTGAATGAATGACATAGAATGGATGAATAGTGATATCAACATGTGACACTATTTATTATAGGATTAGTCGAAATTCCATGGTCTCCTCAAGTATGATATACTATGGATGTACTATTTCATTCTGAAACTGTATAAAGTTGTTAAAAGCTCAATTAGGGGTAGTTAAGCTCAATTGGAACCAGTGGGGTAATATGTTTTATTATTATTTTTATTATATTTCAAATACCCATGTGTAAGTTGCATATAATTTAGGTAGACCATTGGTGGTGTCTTACTGAGTTCATACACACGCCCCACACAAGCCCTCCAAAACTTGTACAGACATCATAGTTCATGGTACATGTATAGGAAGGTGAACAATGACTAGAAACTAATGTATTGGGGAGCATAGGTGGTTCATGATATTTTAAGAATTGATTTTCAAATGGTATTGGTGGTTTCAAAGTGATGGGATAGTAGTTGTTTTAGTTTTTTTGTATATACATGACTAGCCCATGATCTATAATGGCTTGTGGGTGGTGAAATAGGTTCACTAATGGTGTGTCCAAGGATGTCAGTGATGTCACTCACTATACGGGGTTGATGGGAATGTTGGGGTCATGTGCACATGGATAATGGACTATTAGGTGGTTTAGTTCACTTTCATTTGGTAGTGGCCTCCCCAAAACAAGTGGTATTGGGGTTGGTGTTAACCATAAATATAAAATATGGTGCACACTGTCACGAATTAGCACAAGTCAACCCTGAACCGGTCACCTAGGAAAACCCGCAAAAATTCCCTAGTTTCATTCCCAATCCTCCTAGTATGGTGATAAGTACTGAGAGAATCAATAGAGTACACAAGGTAATTATTAATCCCAAATATAAATAGTCAAACAAACAATGGAGAGGAATGGATAGGCCAAAATACATTTATATAAAAATAGAACTGAACGTTATTTGTACAAGAAACTAGAAGTAAAACTAAACCAACAACTAAATTGACCAAACCAGATAACCAAATAAATCCATGTGACCCCTCTGGCCACTCTCCATCACAATGATCACATGTCTCCCAAGGCAATCGAACTCAATATGAAACCTGCACAAGGGCTAAAAACAGAAGATGACTATAAGCGTGAATATTAAGACTCAGTAGGTTAGCCTGATATTCTTTTCCCAATGCACATCCATTAAAATAGAATAAAACTCAATTTAAAGTTTTAAATACAAGATATAAAGGTATGTTTTCCAAATCAGGTCCCATGCTATAAAAAAATTACCAGACAAAAACTTTATGTTTTATAAACTAGAATGGTAGTAACAATTTTCAAAGAGGTGAAACTTCAAAATGAAACTAGTTTTCAAGAGGACTGCATTAAAGAATGTGAAATTTGAAATAAATCACACACACTGCTTATTTTACCAACCCCACACACAATATTCTGACCGTTATTGCAAAATATCCAATGATCACAAGACACAGGAACACCGCAAGGCACTTGTTAGTTTTGAGCCCCAGGTACCACTTATCTCGGTGAAAGTAACCATAATAAATAACTATTACCGTGCACACGATCCACTAGTATGGAGAACACCCCTAACACAATGGTCCCCCCAAAAAATAAGCATCATAGTTTAGTTAGTGTTTTCATCATCAAACTTTCTACGTGAAACAAGGGCCAAACCCCATGGGATCTCTAGCATACTAGTACATGCCTTCCCACCTAGATACCCGGGATTCCCTTTAGTGATCAATAAAGTTACACATATTATCAAATAAACTTTTCAAATCAAAATTACATTACCATACCATAAAAACACAAACATCCCACAAACATTCTTCACATTTCTTCCACGAATCCATAAACCAATAAAAAGTTTTGTAAAACAATTTCGAGGAGTATAACGAGCCCTTGCACATAAAATAAATTCATAAATGATATTTTAAGGAAAAAAACCAATCAATAACAAATAAACCCATATTTGGAATCCCCAAAACCAATTAATAAATCAATTTCATGGACCCTAAAATTGCCCCAAAAGATAGAACATAAAATACACGTGGAAGCCATTTTTACAAATAAAATGCCAAACAAGCCTTTAAGCCTTTCTCAAAACTAACATTTGAAAAAGGTATAAATTTCAATTTTATTAAGGAGTTTTATAGAAACCACATAAAGCATAAAAAAATTAATAAATCCCTTAAAACACTCATGATACAGATTAAAAACACAACCATTTTCATAAGTATGTGAAACGAGCAATTTTCCGGCAACTTAAGCGAAAACATTTTGTAAACCAAAACCCATTTGTTTGTAACCCCAAATCCAAATTGGAAAGCCATATAAGGATGAAAAAATAACATTTTTTATTCTTCCAATTCATATATAAATCCAAAAATATAATTTTTAAATCACACTTAAAACATAAAAGCCAACGGGGCAATTAACTGAACACATGACATGCACTTTTAAACAAAACAATTTATTTTATGCACTTGACAAGGAATAATACACCAGTTTCATGCCATATTTTATTCAAGCTACTAGAACATGTTAAAAATACCATAAAATAGGTTTTAAAACTCAAAAACCTGGTTTAAAAGATAACATAACATTTAAACAAACACTTTCTATGCACTTTTATGAAAAAACTACACCACCTTTCACAAAACAAAGCTTAAAAAACCATTTTGCACACCAAGAAAATTATCCAAAGGATTAAAAACAGTATTAAACATATATATCAGGTTTTAAAAATAATAAAATGATGAAACTTAAATTATAAAGGCTTGTACAAGGGATATCTTACCTCATATCCTTAGCATAATGAAAACTCACACCCAATATCACTATCCGAGGAATTATAAACACTAAACCTACGAATACCTGCCCCAAACGACCAAAAACCACATCAAAAGTCATAGTATAATAGAAAACTAGGTTTATCATGGATAGAGGATAATATAAAACCAATAAATAACGAAAGGGGGAAGAAGAGGGAGGAGAAATGAGAAGGAATCTCACCATAGAAACTAGAAAACTCATCATCTTCTCTTAGATATGAACCCTTAAAGAAAGGTAATGACTTGAAAATACATGGAGAGGCTCCTAATTTCTGGAATAAATAGGGGAAGAATGTTTTTGGAAAAAAGGGAACTAATTGAATGATTTATTAATGAGACAAAATATCTTTGGAAAATCTAGATGATTTGAGAACCATTGAGAATCCTTTCCATCATACATGACTAAGATGATATACCAAGATATAAAATCGATATTTGGGGTGAGGATAGGGATTTTGTCTTAGGATTGGAGTTGGAATCACTGAAAAATACTAAAAAATAAAAATTATATAAAAGAAACAATTTCTTTTAAAACATGAAATGGGCCCACGGGCTAGCCCAATAATAATATAAGTAACCCAAATCCATCATGATTATGATTTATTAAGAGGTACAAAAGGCTATGGTGGTTTGAATATGTTAAGGGAGTAAATTTAGGAAGTGTCATGGGTTAAATGTTTTGAATAAAAATGTTGTTATAAAAGAAACAAGTTTGGTTATTAAATCTGGAAATGGGCTCACGGTTGACCCAAATCATGAAGTAACCACCCTTTCCCCAAAAACTCCAAAAAAATAAATGGGGAAACCAAAGTAGGATGATTAAACCTATATGGTATTTCAAAACTCAAAATTAATCTCACACAACACCCAAAAAAGGATCGTGATTTTTAATGAACCAGATCAAAACCATGACATGAAAAGAAAAAAACAGGGTGTCACAATTCTCCCCACCATTAAAGGTTTCCGCACACGGAAAGCCATAAAAAATTAAAACTGACAGAATAAAACCTAAGGATTCTATATCAACATAATCCAGCCTCTAATGTTAAGGAAATATCATTCACCCTCAATGTAACACAATACATTCCCTAAAAAAAACACCAACTCACAACCACATCGTCTGAATCAATGGAAAGATCAAGCCACCACCTCCACAAACAATCCAAGAACCATATTTTTGAGACGTCTCACAATAAAACTAATGATTACCCAAACCAATATTCACTCGCGAAAGACAATGACTGGGGGGGTCTAGAATGGGCTCCCCACCATTAAAACAAAACTACCATCCAAGAAATCCATAAAGGAAAGATATTTGAGACCCGCAGTGGGTCTCCCCACCATTAGAGAACAACTAGAAATGACCAAAAAAATGAATTCAACATGAACTAGAATTTTTCTTCAACTACTCAGGCCCACAAAAACTCTCCGAAAAAACCTAGAAACCCAAGTTATGAGGGTTAAAACATGATCATCTAATCCACCCACTCCTGAACTGAGGGGACAAGAACTGGGCCAACACTTTAGGAACTGATTCAGACCCCCACCACTCGGGGAGGGTAGGGAATGGGACCCAATCATTAGTCTAATGAAACCATAAAAGAAAAAATATCTACCCAACAGTATGCACCCATAAACAGGTATCACCAAGACTGAACCTGTTTTACACAAGCTTCCCACACAGGGACATTGATCGGAAACCCATATCCTTGAAGGCATAACCATATATACTATTTTCGACGTAAGTACACCATGCATGTTGTGACAAGAAGAAATTAAAAGTGACGTGGAACCATTATATAGACATAGAAAATAACTTACCCTAATGGTGGAGGCAGGATCCCAGTCGATCGCCCTACACCTCTAGAGATCTCATGATTGCATGAAAAGCTTCCCTACTAGGCCTGTGGTTGGAGCCCTGATGTTGGAAGCATCTGCTTCACTAAATTCAGGAGTTACAAATGATATTATCTTATGAAATGCACTAGATCAAACAAAGTTGCAATACCCAACAGAGATAGAGGGATACACACCAACATTTTAACTCACATAGAATAAGGAGTGAAATGAACAAGGAACAAGATTAAATACACCAAGAATCACCTAAAAAAACTTCTATAACCAAGAGAATCATCCTAACATGAAGGCGTTATAAATCAAGCTCAAAGATCTATCTATTTCAAAAAATGGTATGAGGGAAGAGGATGATGTAGCATCTGAAACATGAGTAATAATCCTTAGGTTGATCATCTGGAAATCATGGAAACAAAGAACTATCTAGGGCCACATCACAACATCAAACACATCTTTAGAAACCCCCTAAACATTACTCCCAAACTGATCAACCAAAAAATAACATCCCAAGAAACAACTAGAGTATGACATCTAGATCAAAAAAGAATACCGAATAAAAAAATATTCAAAGACATATAAAAATATAGCTACATAACCATCAGTTTATAAACAAATGAAAAAATAATTCTCCCCAAAACACTTTTTAAAAACAAACTCACTTGGTAGTTTTCCACATTCACGAATGGTGTTTCATCAAGTATCACTCACATGCACATTTCTATGCCACCCTATGCACCGAACCACCATTCCATATAGAAAATCCTTCTAGATATCAATAAAAACAAGCATGTGAGCACCCATGAAAACACAAAAGGATAAGACACAACAACATCATTCAAAAAATCATGTAGCTTCCAAAGGAACACTAACCACCAAGTCAAAATTCATTTTCATATTTCACTAAACAAACCACACTTCAGCAAGAAAAATTTTATTAAAAACCTACCCCTTTTCATTATTAAAAAATTTTAACACATCCAATATACTCAAAAAAACTCCTTCCCATTTTCTAAAATTCAGCAAGGTATCTTTTCAAAATCTGATGGCCATTGAGATCAATACCCTTTCTAGGAAAAAACTAACTACTCAAAACCTATTTCACAAACTAATTCATCAGATTCAATCACTTCTCAACATCCTAGAACACCCCATTTAAAACAAATATTCCGAATCACCTTAAAATGATTCACACTTTCAAAACATTTATTCTAACAAATTACAAGTTTTGATTAGGGAAAATCCAATCCCGTTAAATCATTTCTACTTCCTCCATAAATTTTGTTTCACAAAAACAAAACCTTCCAAAACAATTATAATATTTAATTTTGGAAAACCCCCTTTTCTACTTTTCAAAATCAAATCCTTCCTTTAAAACACATTTCCACAATTCTCACACAAGGATTTTAAAAAAAAATAGAATTAAAGAAAGGTCCAAGATACACACAAAAAGTGAACTAGTGTCGGTGGGTGGGATGGCCATATGGTTGGTGGCTATATGTCAAACACAACACCAACATAGAGATATTTATTAGGATCATGCCCCGAATAAACATGGATTCCCTGGCCGCACTATCTCATGGAGGCCATTTGTCAAACTCTCCTTGTCATATCCCAACACCAAAAAATCAACAAGACCAAAGGACACTAATAGAATCAGACTTCCTGTGGAAACCCAAGGACCAGAATGAGCAAGAGTTCATGATGATCTTCCCATAGTTACCCCTCATGTCCCAAAAATCCTACTCCATATACGTTTAAATACCCAAAAAAGGGATCTTAAAAAGGAATGGTCTACTAAGAGCTGATCTCCTTTGATACCATTTTGTCACAAACCACCCCGAGTCGACCAATAACCGGTCACCTAGGTTATACTACGACATGTACTGAAAGACATTCCCGATCCTCTCAGGATGGTTACAAGCACTAAGGGAATAAATAGTGTACACAAGGGAATGATTTCTCAAAAATATAAATAAATCAAATAAACAATGGAAAGAAATGGAAATCCCAAAATACATTTATATAAAAATTTAATGGAACATTATTTGTACAAGAAAATAAATGTACAACTAAACCAACAACTCAACTAAAAAAACCTGATAACCAAATAAATACATGGGACCCCTCTGGTCACTCTCCAATACAATTATCACATGTCTCCTAAGGAGATTTCACTCATGATGAAACCATCACAAGGGATAAAAATTGAAGAAGACTATATGCGTGAGTATTAAAACTTTGTAGGTTAGCCTGATATTCTATTCCAAATGAACATCATTTAAAATAAAAGAAACATAAATTTAATTTTTTTAATAAAATATATAATGGTATTTTTTCTAATAGGGTCCCATGCTGTAAAAAAATTACGAGACAAAACTTTTTATGTTTTATAAACAAGAATGCAAGTAATAATTTTCAAAGAGGTGAAACTTAAAAATGAAACTAGTTTAAAAGAAGGATGATTTAAATAATATGCACTTTTAAATAAATCACAAACACACACTGCTGAATTCACCAACCAAACATAACATATTCTAATGGTGAGTAAAATGTTTCTAATGAGCACAACTCACAGGAACACCCATAGGCACTAGTTTGTTGTGAGCCCTAAGTATCTCATATCTTGGTGAAAGTAACAATAATAAATATTCGTTCCCATGCACAAGAACCACTAGTGGAAAGAATACACATAAACTAGTGGTCCCCCAAAAACATAATCATCATTGTTTAGTTATTTTTGTCATTTTCAAACTTACTACGTGAAGCATGGGCCAAACCCCATGGGATTACTAGCATACTATTACACATATGCCCACCTAGATACCCCGAATTCACTTTTGTGATAAATAAAGTTACACATATTATCAAATAAACTTTTGAAATAAAAATTACATTACCAAATAATATACAAAAAAACATCCCACAAACATGCTTCACATTTCTTTCAGTAATTAATAAACCACTAGAAAGTTTCTTATAAAAATGTCAAGGAGTATAACCAGTCCTTGCACATAAAATCCACTAAAAATGATCTTTTATGGCCATGAACCCATCAATAAGATATAAAACCAAATTTGGAATCCCAAAAAACAATTAATAAATCAATTTTATGGACCATAAAATGACCCCAAAAGATAGAATATGAAATACACATGGAAACAATTATCACAAAAATGCCAAAAAGGCCTTTAAGCCTTTCTTAAAACTAACATTTGAAAAAAGAATAAATTTCACCTATATTAAGGAGTTGTATATAATTAATTTATAGAAGAAAAAAAAATTCCTAAATCCCTTAAAACACATAGGTCACATATTCAAAACACAACCGTTTTCATAAGGATGTGAAATATGTCATTTTCCAGCAACTCAGTCCAAAACATGTTGTAAACAAAAACCCATTTCATTGTAAAACCAAACACAAATTGGAAATCCATAAAAAGAACAAAAATTACCATTTTTATTCTTCCAATGCATTTATAATTCCAAAAAAATAATCTTTATGTCACACTTAACACATAAAATCCAATCGGGCAATTTACTAAACACCTGGCATGCACTTTTAAAAAAAACAATTTATTTTAAGCACTTAACAAGGAATAAAACACCAATTGCGTGCCATATTTAATTAAATATATAAGAAAATGTTAAAAAAACTATAAAAAAAGTTCAAAGCCTCACAAACCTAGTGAAATAGATAACCAAACATTTAAACAAACACTTGGTGTGCAATTTTATGAGAAATCAACACTACCTTTCACAAAACAAAGAGTAAAAAACCTAGTTTGCACACCAAATTTTTTTTCCAAAGGATGAAAAATAGTAATAAACTTATATAGTAGGTGTTTACAATAATAAATTCTTTAAACTTAAATTATAATGTCATTTCCTAGGGATATCCTACCTCAAATCCTTGGCGTAATGAAAACACACACCCAATATCACCATCCGAGGGTTTATAAACCCTAATCCAATAACGACGAGCCCAAAAAAAGAAAAAACACTTCAAAATTCATGGTATAATAGAACCCTAGGTCTTGAATTACTATAGGAGAATATAAAACCAAGAAATAATGAAAGGAGGAAGAAGAGGGAGGATAAATGAGAAGGAATCTCACCTCAGACACTAGAAAACTCTTCGTCTTCCCTTAAATATGCACCCTTAAAGGAAAGGGAATAGATTGAAACTTCTTGGAGAGGCTAATATGGTCTGTAAGAACTAGGGAAATATAATTTTTGGCAAAAATTGAACTAATTTAATTATTTATGAATGATAAAAAATACCTTCAGAAAATATGGACGATTTGAGAACCATTGAGAATCGTTTCCATCATCTCAGACTAAGATGGGATTGAAAAAGATAAAATAAATATTGGGGGTGTGTATATAGATGTGGGATTAATGTAAGAGGTTTAATGACTGAAAAATATTAGAAAAGGATAAAGATATAAAAGAAACAATTTTTTCTAAACTGGAAATGGGCCCACGGGCTGGCCCAATACCTAAATATGTAACCCAAATTCATCATGATTATGAATTATTAAGGGGTAAAAAAGGATACGAGGGTTTTAATATGTATGTAGAGACTATTTACAGAGTGTAATGGGTGAAAAATATTGAAATCTAAAGGAGTTATAAAAGAAACAATTTTGGTTTTTAAATCTTGAAATGGGCTCACTGTTGACCCAAATCATGAAGTAACCACCCTTTCTCCAAAAAATACCTAACAAGCCATGGGAAACCCAAAGTAGGATGATTATAAATATATGTAAGTTCAAACCTGAAAATTAACATCACCCTACACCCATGAAAATGATCAGGATTTTTAATGAACTGGATTAAAACCAAGACATGAAAATAAAAAAAACAGGGTGTGGCACACACCATAGAGGCCATAGTTTGTGGTAGTTGATACCACCAGATGGGATTTTGAGCCTCTACATTTTTTATGGAGTTAAAGGTATTTATTTGGATGGATGGGTGCCACAATGCCTTGGGTTCATCAAAATGTTGATCTAGTTCTTGGATAATGAATTTGGAAAACCATTTTTATTGTGGTATATGTTATAGATAAGAATTTGGGGTGTCATAATAACACATATTTGTTAGATAGTGATGTTTTAATTTAATTTTATATTGTATGGATTGGTTTTAATGTTATATCCACTTTGGGTATGCCAAAAGAATAATGCACCATTCCAACACAACACTATTCAATGTAGGTAAAATATAACTTGGGGCTCGTCAAGATTGAGTGAATTATATTGGGTATTATGTTTGATTACAATTTATTACATTTTTCATACTATAGTATACATATAGATAAAATATAGAGACACTATTGGTGGTGTCCTACTAATTTTATACTTACACCCATTATGGTTCCTCTAGGATGGATGAAAACATCACAATTCATGGTATAGGTAGAGAAAACAATCTATTGTTTTAAATCTATTAGAGTTGAGGGAATATATGTTGTACTAGTTGGTTGGAATGGTTTTTCAGACATGTAAGGTTGTTATTATATGATTTTATGGTAGTTATATTAGTTTATTTTGAATATTTTTTATGTGATCGACCTATTGGGACTTCTGTCCACTCTTATATGCCTGGAATGGGATTGTAGATACTATTTGGATTATTTAATGTTTATTCTTATCTCATTTTTTTGTTGTTTAAAATTTCTTCATTTTTTATTTTGATTATTTATCACTAGATGGTATATTATCCACACAATCATCCATAGGCCCTCTAATCTAGTTAGTATCCATTATCATTTAGTGATTCACAACTATGGTATAGTAGCACTATAATCCATTTACTGTCAAATGAGAAGAAAAAATTGGATATGGAAGGAGATCTGAAAAAAATAAAAGGTATTCCATGAGTGTGTGAAAATGATTTTATGGTTTCTTTGTGTGGATACATTGACATGATGTCCATGTTCAATTTTTCGAATGAAAGGATGATTTTTATGTAACAAATACTAGGTGTGATGTTTGTGATGACTAT
This sequence comes from Viscum album, assembly GCA_963277665.1. Lineage (NCBI taxonomy): Eukaryota > Viridiplantae > Streptophyta > Magnoliopsida > Santalales > Viscaceae > Viscum > Viscum album. Next base: position 190,292,425 of record OY728166.1, read on the forward strand.
AGGATTGATTGTAATATGGTTTAAAAGTTTTAATGAAGTATAATGTGAGAAAACAGTTGGAATTAGGTATGATGTAGGATAAAAGTTTCCATTTTATATGATGTGGGTAAGATATGTGAATCAAGAAAATCCAAAATGAAAATGAATGATGACCTATCGATTTGTGTGTATAACCAGTGTGTGGTATGGATTGGTGATACTAAAATTGTGTCAAATACTTGGGTTGAGATGAGACCAGATATGTGATTCCTATGATGGGGAATGACTATAGATGGAATTCATTTGTTTATGATATAGTCTAGTATTCTAGGTATGTGTAGTAGAGATATATTCATTCAGAATTGTCTTAGTGTTTGGGGGTTTTGAGGGCAGTATGATCGGGATTGGTTAATGTGTAAAGTTAGATAGCACGATGACGAGTGATCATATGATCATGAAGTTTTAAGGCTCATGATATATAGAATAGTAATTCAGGTTAGATCTAGGACAAACCTTGTAACTTTACAACCTGAATAGGTTTCATGGGTATTAATTTAGGATAGGGAATGATCCATAGGGTTTTATAGGCTAGGGGAGATAAATTTATTTAGAAATAAGGTTTCACCCCATGACACTAGGAGTTGCAGTGTGGTGATGGTTTCATGCCCTGAACAAGGGTTATCATTAAATGAAGGGGTGAAAACTAAATTTTTGAATAAATCCTTGGATACATAAGATATTTTTCTTAAAACATAATTTTTTTTATATGAATTGGTTTTTGGGTCCTTGTGAAAATATTATTTTTTAGGTGTTACACCATAATGGTAGTTCTCACCCCATGATTTGTGTGTCATGGATGAGTGTCTGGACATGGATTTAATTTTCCTAGGGTCACCAAATTATAAAATTTTGGTTCATGAAATTTAATGACCCAAATTAATGGATAATATATATTAATTGTGGTATGGAACACTAATAAGTGGTTAATAATTAAATTATGGGTGTCTAGTTAAGGGGATTCATGCCATGAACCAAGGGTCATGTCGTAACCTTCCTAGTGCAATTAAAAAATTGCGAATCATATTGAATTTAATTATTAAATAAATAATATTAAAAATTAGTATGTCCATTTCATCTAGAATTATTAGTATATCCTAAACCATTTTCCTCTCATTCCTTTATCTATTCATGGGATATCACCTTCATTTCTTATCAGATATTGGTGTTGTTCATTATTGGGAGGACCCATAGGTATGAATAAAAGTATGTAAGCATAAATTTTTTATATTTTTTAATATTTCATTATATTACACTAAAAATCCATAAATCCAAGGAATTTTCTATATTACGGTAAATATTTGGACAAGATCTAGACAAAGAAGAAGTTATTAGCTATTGGATTCCTACTAATAATAAATAGGTGGTGCCGATATTTTTCTTATGTTATACATGTGTTATGAAATTTGTGATAGATTTATGGGGGTAATGTTGGGGTGGAGTAACCAAAAATAGAACCATTTAGGGTTTATATTGTTCATAGTGGTTGTATGGGGTAGTCATTCATGATAAAGAATCCGTTTAGGCCTAATTTGGCATGGCTTGTGTGCTATGCGGTTTCATTGCTTGATGGGTGTGATGATGATCGATGTTTATATTATTCTTATGATGTGATGACTAATGTGGTTCCATGTGAAAATGTTGGGTGTCGCCTATATAACTATGTGTGATGTTGATCAAAAGAAATGGGACAATGTGGTTCATAGATGGAGACTTAAGTTCATAGTTGGTGTGGTGTAGGATGTTCGCGTATCACTCTCCATGGATGCCAATGAGGCTATTGGGATCATGGGAACATATGTAATAGACCATGAGGATATTATATAAAATCAATGTAGGTGGTGGTGGCCTTTATAGATTATGTAAAATAAGGTGATGGTTTTTTCCATCAGTATGGAGGAGTTGAACAGCATAGAGGCCACAATTGGTGGTAGTTGCGACCACCAGGTGATAGCTTGAGACTTGCTGCTTATAATGGGGATGATGGACCAGGATTGGAAGGGATGGTATTGTAATAACATGGGTTCATTGGGATATTGAACAAAGTGGTTGGATAATATATTAGAGTGACCATGGGTATTGTGGTATAGGTTCTGAACATGAATTTGGAGCATTATAACAACAGAACATTTTTAAATGGTCATGTCAGAATACAACTTTGTGTAGTATGGAATTGGTTTGAAGGTTTGGGATACTTCCTATATGATAGACTATGGATGTACCATTCTACTCTAGCATTAGATAAATAAGGTAAAATCTCCCTCAAGGTGGGTTTATATTTATGGGAGAAGGTGGGGTATTGTTTTTTATTATATTTTTTATTCCTTAGTATACATATGAATATAATATAGGTACACTATTGGTGGTTTCCTAGTAAGTTCATAATTAAACCCTTAAAAATTCCCCAAATACACAATTATACCTCATTATTATTTTTATAGGTATAGGTAAAGGTATGATGTCTAGAACCTAGTGCAGTTGGGAACACATGTGGTGTATGTGTTGGTTGGAATGTTTTTGAAAATGGTCCATGTGGTTCCTTAGTATCAGTTTGGTATTTCTTTTTATTTTTTTATGTATATATGTTATAAACCCATATGTGATCATTTCTACTTATGTAAGACTAGAATGAAATTATAGAAATTTCTTTTATTATCACATGTGTATATTTGTCACATTGGTTCCATTTTTTAAAATTTATTCTACCATGTAATTATTTTTTATCACTGTATATTATAGTCACCCCACTGTTGTCTGTATACCCTTACTACTAGTCACAAAACACTAGAATTTTAGGAGGGGAGCCTACGATCCAAGGAACATCATCTTGATTACTTCAAAGTAAGCCCAACCATGGAGTTATAAATTTTATGAAATATTCCTTTAATTTCAAGCCTTGAAACTATATAAAAAACATTATATAAAATAATCACAATTTGAGAATATCATTCACACTAAAAATGAGAATTTTCTATTCTATTTTATCATTATTATTGATTTTTTTGAAAAAAACCTATCCATCCGAATCACTTTATTTTTATTTAGACATGATACTAAATCCCTAGTGGAATTATTCTTAATCAGATATAATTATTCTTCCAGGATTTCTATCCAATACATATGTTGTAAATCCTAATTCATTTTTTGTTTTGTTTTAATTTGAGGATGTTGTCATATATGAATGAAATTATACAAAGTTATTTGTGTTTGAACTCAATCACAATAATTTGTAATGATTTTTTCATACTAAACCTGTTTTATCAGAATTTTTTACTTTTTTAAAATTGAATATATACTTTATTCAATATAATATATATTAAAACATACTTGTGTGTCATTTAAATCTATTGAACCAATTTAAATAATCCATAACTAATTAGATTCTTTATCATTAGAATCATTGATATGATATTAAAATTTATTTGATGTGAAAAAATTACCATATTATTTTAAGATAATAACACAATTATCCCACTATAACCTTGATATTCATTTTATAATAATGATAAATCCTTCCATTGGGTGTATAACCAAGTAAAATCCCCACTTCATCTCATTCATCAATCTTATCCAAATTTATTAATTTAATATTGATTAATAAACCAATACCAAAAAATCTTAAGATATATAATTTTATATTTATTTTTAAAAGATAACTCATAAGGAATGTGTAATAATTTTAGTTTAAGAAAAAATCAGTTTTGAATAAAGACCACTATTTTTTGCCTAGTCTCCGAAAATACTTTGAATTTCCATTCTTTGATAACACCATTAATCACATATTAAAAAAATTATTTTTTTCTATACTAATCCATTTATTCATGTATGTATGGTGAGATATATTGATTTATTATAACATGAATCTCATTATTTTTCTTAAACTCTATTTTTTTCATTTACATTCATTACTGAATTGAAAATTCAAAAAAACACATCTTTTTTGTTTCTGAAAATCACTTGGATAACCTTTAATTTTTTTTATATCCTTTATTTACATGAAATAAATTTCATATAATTCAATAAATTAAATCTATTAATATATTTTTTTAATTCTTTTCCTTGATATTTTATTATAAACTGATAAGGCCATACACATCAAAGTGTATGAATTCAAGTGGACTCTGAGTGTTTAATTTACCCAGTTTGATTCCTTTTTTCCCTATATTCAATTTATGAAATTCTTTAAATGAATAGTATATTTCATGGTTTTCATATGGAATGCAACATGACAGATAAATGATCTTATATTATTTTTCCATGAGGACCAAATTTTCAATACATCAACTCTTTCTCTACTTTCATGATTAAGTAGAAATAATTTTTCTCATCAATGATTTGAAAATATTAACATTACATCACTAATAACCCGTGGTGAAAGTACCATCATTAAATATTCTAATGGATCATCTATTTTTTCTAAAATATTATATAATTTACAATTTCACACAATTAATATACACTCAATATGCATTTCTTGAATCAATAAACAACGAGAACATATTTAAAAGTGATTTTCTTCTCACCAATTTAAGTGATTTTGATACCTTTAATTTTCAGGGATGTATGAATCCCTAAATTTAAAACACCTTTAATTAATGTTCTTAAACCTCTTAAACTATTATTATATTTAGTCATATATTATGAGAACCACTTTCCAAAATCAAATTAGTTTCATGATTTAATGATTTATAAGTAACCTTAACCACCATTGATTTTCCATTATCACTCTTTTTATTATGATATTTAGAATTTAAACTTTTCATTAGCTTATTTGTAGAATAGTGAGAAAATAATAAAAAGATATACCATTGTTATTCACATATTCTATATGTCTCCTCATGTACATTGAAGATGTTTTTCACATTCACCATTTGTTTGGGATAATAAAATTCTTTATTATTTTAATTTTCTTTTTTCCTCCCCTTTTCTTAGTTCCCCTATATTTTAAATACAATCAAATATTATATCAAAAAATGTATGACTTGTGTTCAAACACGCCACAACACCAACCTATACATTCAAACATAAATCCCCTTATAGTCTAAAAAGTGTGTTGATAATTTTTTTACCTTTTCTCTAGTTAAGATATTCACTAAATTTATCAAATTTATTATACATAATTGAGATTTCATTCATAATGCATTTTACCACAGGTTGGGTCTTAAAATATTATTTCATCCACACACTACCTCTTTATATTTTTTTAGAACCACCACTTGATTAATAAATATTTGTAATATATTTAATGGGAGAAATATTTTTTATATTTCCCTATTTTTGATATTTAATTCTATATTTACATATAATTTTGGGTCCATTGGATATGATCACTACTATTTTGTACTATCATTAAATTGTTCTTTGGCTATGAAAACTTGAACTAATTATTTGGATGATTCTCCCACTGCTAAAAAACATTTCATAAAATAATAATAAATTTTATTAAGATAATTTTTAGTAATAGGTAACTTTTTTTCAGATGAATGAACCTATTAATGTCTCAAGACCAAGAGGGTGGTCATATATTCAATGGTATTGTTTTATTTAGTAATAGTGACATTGATAACATTAATATTTCCAAACAATTATCGTTATTTTTTAGTATCAACATTAGCATCATTTTAAATTATAATATTCTTCAAATATCTATTCTCTAATTTGAGTTTAGAAGTATTCATAATTAAAACCATGATATATAATAATAATAAGCATTATTTATATATCATTAATTCATTATCATCATCTTCACTATTATAATCTTTACTCGATTACATGTTTTTATTAATCCATAAAATAATGATCACCATCATACTATAACTATTTATTGAACACTTCAAATTCCACAACATAATATGACTCTTCAATTTTAGATAGGAAGTTCATATTTTTTAATATTGATACATTTCCTTTGTATTTAGGGAATTTATTTTCATTTGGACCACTATCCACCATTTTTGTCTTCATAATTTGGGTTAATCGTCCTCATCATCCACATTGGTATTCTCTAGAATGTTTTCTAAAAACTGTTCAATGTATCAATAATTAAAAAAATTAAAAGGAATATTATCCTTATATATTTCTTTTATATTATAGAATCATTTTGAAAGAAGTGGAATAGATTCATTTTAATTTATATCATCCTATTAAATCTCATCTGAATAAAATAATTTATTTATAACATCTATCCTTAATCCTTTTTAAAGAATTGAAGGTAATATCTTTCTTCACTTCAATATTATACCTCTTCTCTCCTCATAATATGTAAAGATATTACTGAAATTATAAGTTATTAAATCATCTAAATACAGATCACTACGTGATAAAATATTTCCATAAAATGTATCTATATTATTTTTTAAGAAATATTCATAATCTTTTATCATTTAGAGTTCCCTATATCCATGTATAGTGCTAACAATATTATTCACTTAGGTGAAAATGTCTTCTATTATTTCATCCTTATCCATCTCCATTCCTTCCAATTAAGAAGAAAAAATGAATTTAGGATTATAACATTATTATCACCTTCAATATTAACATAGTGTTTCTCTCATGTAGATTTGTTTTGTTTGGTATCCCATCACTATTTGTTTCTCCTCTTATGAAAGTAAATAAAGTAACACATTTAAAAACAATTTATTTTATTTAATGTTCTAATAATCCATAATATATTTAGTATATCTTTCTCTAGGAGAAGTATATTAATTTACCATAATATCAAGTATAACACCCCAAGACCCACACATCTGGATTCTGTACAATATAACAAATTATATTTTTTATAAGAGAAACTTAAATGATATAGTCCATTATATAATTGAGGATATTTTTCAGTCAAGTATTTGGAAGAAAAGGATTACTATTACAATTTATTAGAGTTTAAATAATAAATAAATATGAATTTCTTTTACTTTTCTTATGCTAGTTCTTTCTCTAAGATAATATCCTTTGAAAATATTAATTATTCTAAATTTTTTTTATAAAACATAGGATGCGAATAATTTCCCAAAAAGGAGTCTTAAAAACCAGTGAAAACCCTTTTTGAAAATATATTTCTAAAAAATTATTTGAATTTTTATTTATATCAAAATAAATATATGATATATGTATACCTTTCAAAAACTAAAATTTATATGATTTTATAAATTAATCTTTTTAAAAAACTTTTAGAAAACCTTTGAAAATAAAATTTATTTTGAAAATAATTTCCAAAATATAATAAGGTTTGAAAGTAATTATTTCATAAAAATATTAGTTTGAAAAATAATTTCAAAAAATATCTTCTTTTGGAAATAATTATATATTTAGTAATACTATTTGGAAAAAAACTTTTCAAAGTATAATATCTTTGAGAATACTTGTATTTATCCTTTTTAAAAACCTTTTCTCTAAAAATAATTACCTTTTAATGAAATAAGGAAATACTAGAAAACCCTTATAAAATCTCTCTGGCCACTTGGGGTATGACTTCTTAGACAGAGTCCACTTTAGGATATAGGTTCACTCCCCACTTTGCATGATCACTTTCGACACCAAAGTGCTATGTATTTTGTAACACCCTAAGCCTCCACGGTATGTTTCCATTTGAATAATGTAGTAGCTTGCATTGTACGCAACTTGGAGTTTTAACACATCATGACCAATAAAACTAGCTGTTATGAATAGTAATACCCAATTTTTGAAAATTTATAAATTTTAATTTTACAAATGAAACTCATTTTTGGATTCATAATATCAAACTTAGCTTAGGGTGATTCTTTGATATTTTATCTAAGAACTTTCAATTTTTGATGAATATGAAAAACACTACATTATTGTTTAAAACCAACTTTTTATTTAAATAATTAGTTATTTTATTTTAATTTAATTTACATAAAAAGAGATACATAATACCTATATATCTTCAATTTAATTCATTGGAGTCATTTTATAAAAAGTTTTGATATATTAAATTTTATTGAACTTTTTACCTTATTTTACCCACCTTCTAGGTACATTTACAAATTTGCATACAACATTATTTTACTGCTTCTATGTGTTGAATTTTAAAAATATTAGAGAAACATTTTACATGAGTAATTAAAATTTGGTTCAATAAGATGAAAATAAGTTATGTTAAATAGTAGCTTTTGACTTTTATTTACCACGGTTAAAAGTAAATAGGGTAATTAAGGGTAAAAATGATATTATAATTACCCTAACACATTTCAAAATTATATTGTATAAGTTTAATTCAACCAAAAACAACCCTAGGAATAAAATATAATCCTTTTAGTCTACATGGATTAGATTAGGAAATTTATTATTATTTTATTTAAAGAAGAGTTAAAAGTGTTAAATTCGATGTTTAATAACTAACCCATTTTTAATATAGGGTTATACATAAGATAAATTAGACTATAAATATTCATTAAAAAGATAAAACTATTTACTACATAATGGTTTTTTATTTATAATTATATAAATTAAATAATTTAATTTATTTATGACACTATGATGATGTAGTAATTACCGTATTAATGAAATATTAAAATAATTGATATTATAAATATCAAAATAAATGTTAATTTAGACTTATAATGAATTAAAATAATTTTATAGGTTAATATGACATGTTAGGATTGATTATGTAAATTTTATTTGAAGTTATAAATTTTTTATGGCTTTCAAAAAAATCATATACTAAATAGTGTCAAAATTGACATAATTTAGTTTTTTAAAAAAATACTATATTATTAATTTATATAATATTCCTAAAAATGTAAGGTTCAGAAAAAGTACATAGATAAAATTATATATAATAATAATGAAACAATTTTTTTTTCACTTCACAATTTATAGTAAGTTTACTAACCATATAATATAAAAATACAAAGTGACATGGTAAATGTCAAACTATTTAACTAAGAGTTAAATCTAAAAGATAAGGTCATTATGGTGACCTAAACCTATCCAAAACCTATTGGTTGAGATGTTTTCGACTCAGTTCCACTTTATACAAGAAATAATTCATTATGGAGCCATTAGAAACTGAAAATGATTTTATTATAAAATAATATTTCAACATTTTCTTAAAGTGACCGTCACCTCTCTTATAAAAGGGTACTTCCCCTCATCTTAATTTCACACCTCCAAAGCCATTTGGCTTGGCCAAAAAACTGACAAAATATCCTCCCAACTTCTCTAAAATCAACCTAGTGTCATTATTTGAATAAAAAATACAACCTAAGGATCCCTTTTGATCAACTCAAAAGAAAACACCGAAAGAAGATGAAATAGTTTAACCACCCTCTTTCAAGTTCTTTTCTTCTTCCACTTCCTCTTTCTTTGATTCCATACCAAAATAATAACTCAAGTTCCTTCTAAATATTATGGTGTTCTTATAAATATGGTACAACAATATTCATTATTCTATCCATCCTATAAATGAAAAAGCCACCATAGGTGCGTACGTACAGCTTACCGTCTCCACATCGTGGTGTAGTTTATTATTCAAACACTTCATTATTTTGGACGGGTATAATAATGAGTATAAATGATGTAAATAATAAATATAACATTTTAATTATTCTTTATATATGATATACCATCCAATTACAAACTATTTCACCATCAATATAATGATATTGTCGCTCGTGCGTACGTACGGATTACCGTCTTCACGAACGCGATGAGATTCATTACCCATCATAATCATTCAAGAATAATTTTCATTTTATGATTATAAATAATTTTTATGAACATAATATCATTATATATATGAATCAAATACCTCCCATCCATAAAACATATATCTTACGTAATAAAAAATATAATGGAAAACAAATCAGTTAACACCAGAAACGATGATACTACAGAAATATTATTAACCAAGAAATATTAGAGGATCATATATGATATCCTATTTATGTACAAAGTTATTGTTTAATTTTATAACAATTTTTTATATATTATATAGATGTTTAAAATACTATCATATAAGGAAAAGTACAAGGTAATTGTTACTTCTACAATCACTTTACTTATCCGAGGTTGTTAATATATAAGTATCTACTAGGACCTCTTTATCATCCACATCTGTGTTTTCTAAAATATATATTTCAAAACATTTTTACTATTTAATAAACTATGGGTTAAAGTCATTTATACCCTTATTTGACCATATATTTTTAAAAGGAAACTTTCTGTCATTTTCCAAACAGGGTACTTTATGACCATTTCGAACAAAATTAAAGTAAGAATGTCTTTTTTAAAATTATACAGTGGGTGTAGCTATTTTCTGCCATTATAACATCGTCAAAGGTTCCCATACAACCTTATAAGAATATTTTCAAAATAAATGTTTTCTATTATAATTATATGACTTTTAAATGATTTCAAAATAGAAAGTTATATTTCTCGAAAAAAGTTTTGATTTCATCTTTGTCAACATCCTTTGATGGATTTTAAGATTATTGGAAATTGATTTATTATTATACAAAACATCCATACTGTATTGAAGGTTTGGTGATATTTTTGACATTAGATGTGTTATTTTTATAGTATTCATGGTTTATGGATAAAGTATTGATATTTTGTATGATAGTTTTAATACAAATTTTTATGTTATGTTTAATCCTTTTCAAACGAGGAATGTATTGGACTTAGTAAGTGACAAGTGGAGCCCACTATAGCTCCTCAGCGCATAAGTAGGTCTCATGAGACAATCTAGTGTCTTTGAAATAGGCATTGACAAAATCTTATTTTAATTCTTGGAACAAGGACTTGAATATGTGGTTATGATGTCTGACATTATGCATTCCATCCTTATGAAATTGGCTATTGATATTGTATGTGATTATTTGACTAGAAGAATATCCATGTGAATAAGTAAATGAAATTATTTTATATATATTAGACATATTATGCAAAAAATTTATGTTTAAAAGGATTTTGATTTAGTCATATACATTTCCTTAAATGTTTATGCTTATTTATGAAAGTTTCCGCTATATTGTTTTCTTTACTGAGAATCTGAGCTCACCCCTTTCAATGTTTTATCTTTCCTAGGATGAAAAGAAGTATATTATGACTTACCTACAATGATAGTCTAAGGGATATTCTAAGGGATATGAATGTGGTCAATGGAGACAATGTTTTTGTTCTTTTTCTTTAATAATGTAATGTAAAACATATGAATATATCTAGTACATCCAAGGATACTAAACTGATTGGTCTTTCCGGATTTGATCCCTTCTGATCAAGACAATGTTATATAGTAATGCACCAACCCTGAGTAACTGGGGTCAGGGCGTTACATATATTTTTTTATAAAAACATTTTTTGAGAGTTTATTTTCTCAGTTAATTTGTATTAAACCATTACTTATGAAAACATTATAAGTTATTTTAAATAGAAAATAATTTTACCTTAAATTCAATTTTCAAAAAAATTCTTTAAGAAAACACACTTTTTATTCTTCTCAAAAAATGAAGAAGCCCTTAATTTATAAAAACCATTTTAAAATTAGTTCTTATAAATGAATAATAAATTTAATTCATATGATTATATTTATAAATTTTTAAATAAATATATATATATGTAATAAATTTCATGAATAATTAATAACATATAGAAATCTCTATGATCATTAATGAAAAGTATATAAAATGAAAGCATGAAAAGATAGGATTCACTTACATAAAATAATAGTATTTGTAACCATTATTTCTTACATAAAATAATACATTGATGATATAGGTTTTAAACTAAATAAATAATCATAAATAATTCCTTTTGAAAAAAACTATTTCATTTACATTACTATAAAACTGAAAATAATACATTATTTTCTATATAAAATATAAGATCTTGAAAGTATTATGTTTTTTTACCTAAAATAATACCATAAAATATTAATTTGTTTATTATTATAATAATTATATATACATAAAATATATGATTGAAAATTTAACATCTCCCTTACATAATTATAAGCATGAAATTAGATGTGTTAATAATGAATGAATTTTAAAATTTAAAATAGAATATATATGTATATACCCTAAAAAAATATTAATTTGAAAAAAAATTCTTATTTGGAATAAATAAATTATAATTATAGAATAATAAATTCATTTATATACTTGAAGAAATTGAAATTGAAAATAATATATACATATATGTATAAACCCTTAAATTGAATGAGGTTTTTTAAATATAAATAAATTAAATAATGGTTTGAAATTAAAAATAGAATTTATAACCATTAGGAAATAAATATAGTCTAAAAAAATAATAGAACCCCCTTACCGAAATCTTGAAACCACTAGGAAACTCCTTTTTTCCATCCTCAGTGCTCAAACGTTGGAGAACAAAGAAGGAAAATATGGGGAAAAGAAATAAGGAATGCTTATCTTGGGATGTGATAGGAGTGAAGATGGGTTCTCTCTATGAGTTAATGATTATATATATACATGGAGGTTTGTGTTACCCACACATCTTGTAAGTGAAACTAAAGAGGGAAGCATTGAAATCATAAATGTACACCTTTGATATAAGAGACCTCAACTGAGGTGTTATATGATGTTTTCTTCGATGTGATTAATTAAATGAAAATATTTTTAAAATATAGTCATTTAATTTGAAATATTTATAATATTAAATTTCAATTTTAATAAAATTTATTCATATATGTTTATATGTAATCTAGGATTTCTACGATTTATCAAGAAGTAAGAATATCCACTAGAGTCTGAGGTTACTTTTTGGCTGAAACTTATGAAGGAGACAGTTTTATCATCAAGGGTAATTTTATATTTTTATCTTACTATATAAGGGCCACTTGTACTAATGTTTTCTTTCGCCCTAAGGATGTGAAAAATAAAAATTGATATGGGAGGGTTGGAAGATGGTGATGATGGCTTGGCTTATATTATAGAAGTAGATGATGAACAGTTCGAGGGAGGGAGGTCGTGAGGAAAAAGATGAACATAGATAAAAATTATACAGTTTAAAATATTTTATCCAAAAGTAATGATATACGTGGTATTTCTATCTCGGGTGAACAGTACTCACCACCCTTTATCCCACATCAATATTTTGATTGGTCGATACCTAGAATAAAAGAAAAGATCTAGTCATTGATGGACATAACTGTTAAAAACAGTATTCTCCTTAAGGGATTTATAAATAGGCCCAACAATCATTTATCCAAACCCATGCATGATTTCAAGTCCTTATACATGGGTTCATTCGCTCTTTCCAAGAGATACTCTTGACTCCTACATCCCCTTGCTGCCATGTGGGGCTTTCCATGTTTGATACCTCATATGGGTGATTGACCCCTACTGGGTCTCATAGTGTGGTTAAGGGTTCCCTTGGTCTTAAAACATAATGATTTAATATTTTTTGTTAAAAAAAACCAAATAAAATAATCAATCAAAATAATAGTAATTTTTTAAGGGTAATAAAAATAATTTCTTTTAACTTCATATTATTTTTTTGTTAAATTGATTTTTTGGAAAATATTATAATTTAAAAGTGATTAATTTTTAAAACGAAATACCAAATAATCATTGTTTTAATACATTTTAGAATGAGTTTTTTTAATAAAATATTATTATATATTATTACTAATATAATAATATCACAACTAAATCAATGGTGATAAATAGTTTTAAATGAAAATGACATGTATTTCAAAAGTGATGTTTTTATAAACATAATTTTTTACATATCAAAAATAAATAATATTTAAAATAATAACCATTATGATTTAAAATTTTTATATGATTTTCAAAGAGATAATTACTATATATATTTATATATATTATGTTATATTTATTAAAAATTAATAATGTATTAAAAACCGAAAATATTAAAACATGGGGTTTTGACAAAAATTCTTTTAAGTAATTAATCATATATATAATATTTTTTAAAAGAAAAATAAATTTATTTAATTAGTATTAACAAATAAACATACTTAAAAATTAATTAATAGAACAAAGGTAATATTTTATCATAATTTATAAACAAAATTTTTTTTTTAAGGAAAATATTTATATTTGTGTTAAATAATACATTATTATTTTAATTAAAAGAAATTATTTTATAAAAATTTACTGAAAATATATCTATAAGTAGAATTTATGGGGTGTTACTTCAAGCTTATCTAGTCCAAATGAGAGTAAGGAAGAAAAATCTCCTTTCATCGGTGAAATTTATTTCCATCAAACATAGTAATTTCCTTATTTTTTTAAAATGTGAAGTTCTCTATAAGAAATACTTCAATTGAAAAAGATATGAATGATATATAATAACTTATGTATAATGATTCTATGTGAATCATAACATGTTTTTCAAAACAATTATATGTTTTTATTCTTCTATCATTGACTCAAAATCACTCTCCAAATATTTATTTTTAGATACATTATAATTCTTCAGGAACTCAACAATAAAAACAATGAGCTAGAAAAACATATGATATATAAGTTATTTATGATAGTAGAATAATTATTATTCAAACTTTGTCAAAAAAATATTGTAAATTTACTTATTAAAAACCATGACATTTAAGTATTTCCTTACACTGTGATTTTCCATTTTCCATTAAATCATTATTTCATTGAATTATACAAAAATTTAATCAAACTCGAATAAATTTATGAGAGTTTTTATAATAAATAAAATATGGAATAATCCTTATAACTCATTAATTACAATATAAAGAAACTAGTCCATATTATAATCATAATTTTAGATTTATCTAAACATCACATTACTGAATAGAGTAATAGATATGAGATAACTACAACTGTAGTTATAAATAATAATTATACAATGAAAAATCTTAATTATCTATAAAGGATTTTTTTTTAATATTCTCTATGGATTTGTAGTGTTCTCCAAGTATACTTTAATATGATCAAAAAGATATTTTGTAAAGTACCCCCATCTTGAGCAGTTGATTGGTGAAGTTACATAAAATCCAGAAATTTATACTTATCTAAACCATAAAAAAGGATAAGATTGATATATTTAATATATTTTATATATCAGTTAAACTTAATTTGTAAAATATCAATGAGAACATTAATATAAGAAATGTAAAAAATAGTCTAATAAGTCTCTGTCAGGAACATGAAATTCATGGGAGGTATAAGGATTAAAATTCCTTGATTATATAAAAAATGACTGAATGAATATGGTTATGAATTCATGAAATCAATAATATATGTTATGTTAGAAACATGGAAATCTTGAGTTCTTATTTAAGGAGAAATATATCATGGAATTTCATTTTGGAATTATTTCTAACAAGGTCCACATAATAATATAATTAATTAGAATAAAAATGTGTTTAGTAAAATTTTAACAAATATAAAAATATAGTATTAAAAATTGAGTATGAAATGGGAGTTCTAAACTTTGGTGACATAATTAAAGTATTTAAGAAAAACAATTAATCTAAAAAATAAAAACTATTAGAGGGTATGATAATTAGCCTTGGTGATTTAAACCTAAAAGAGGTATCATGATGAGAGAAAAATATTTTCATTATGGTATGCCTAAAAATTAGCATCATAATTGAATACAGTATCAAAATGGGTATATGAACATTTATAGTTAGTCTACATTATGAATTTATTTTATATAAATTAACTTTTCTATTTTCTAGGTTATATAATACAAACTATACAATAAAAAATTATCATGAAAATATAATTATGATCAATGTTAATAAATTATTGATGGAGATTGATATTTGAAAAATAAAGTGATAAGAGTTTATATTATAGAGAAAATAATTTGACGGATTTATTAGAGGTTGATAAATTTGGAAATTGTAAACAAGATATGTATTTTTCATCTCATCTTTTTATCATGTGATAATATAACTCAATAGAAAAATATAGTTATTTTGAATATAATGGGATATTTTTTTATACACATGGATTATGATATGACATATTCTATAAATGGTTTGAAAAGAAAATTATAGAAGGAGTTATATCTAGGATAAAACTATATAGTCTATGTTATATTTAAAAATATTAGGGTAGGACTTTCCACCACCAATCAGTAATATATTTTAATAAAATTGAATTTTATTTTATGGAAATGTATTTAATATCATAAAATTCTAAATATTATATGGTTATAAATATTTTATTTATCTTATATTCCAATAAAATTTAAATACTATTTACTTTATAAAAAGGTGTTTTTTTATTTTGAATATATTTTTGGGTAACTATACTTTTTATGTGGTCAGTGTATTTAAAATTTTATATTTTTTAAATAAAAAAATATATGAAAATACTAATATATTTAAAATTAAAAGAAAGTTTAGATTATAATATTTTTGAAGATTATTTAGTAAATAGTGATCTTAATTTAAAAAGTTAAATTTAAATTTTTTACAAAATGATCTCATAGAAATGGTTGAATTTTATTAATTTGTTCTAATATAATGGTAGTATAAATATTAAACGATTTACAAGTATTTCTAAATAATATATAATAATAGCAACATAAAACTATATATTTTAATGAAAAGATGATTGAATATAATTTATAAGAATCAAAGATAAGGATTATGAATCCGAAATATCATAATTATGCAAACAATTATTTTAACATAGATGAAAATTTTCTAAATAATTTTCACGGTATGATTTATCAAATAGTTTCATAGAGATGTGAGAAATGTAACAAGAGACGTAACATGTTTAATAAGACCCTAATAATGCAAAAAACATATGTTATTTTTGTTATTATCATATTACACATTGTTGTTTTAACATTTTTTTATGTTTTTAGTTAATATATTAATGAATAATGATAATTAAACCATCAAAGTTTGATTTTGAGTTATATTGGGCTGATGATAATTATTCAAAGGAATGTTTCTAAATGATATATTAAGAAACATGTGAGTGGGGGCTTGTATATTTATAAAATGTTTACTCATGAGTCATAAAAGGTGTTTTTTATTTAGGATTACCCACTTGAGTATTCTACAATGACTATCATACTATGTGTCATTAGTATGTTTTGAATGCATGTTTCATAGTAAATTCAATTACCCAATGTTAATAAGTAATATAAAATGTGGACCTCAATAATTTGATATATTATTTATAATAGTATTTCGATTAAGCTAATAAGGGGTGGTTAGTTAGGTTGTTAATCAATTAGTAGGTTTTTATTAATAATGTTTTAATTACATATCTTATATGATAGGTAATACATTTAGGACCTCTATAAAAAAGACCAAGGAAGTGTCTTATCATACCTTGATTAGTGATATATGGTGTTCTTATTTATTTTGATGAGTGATTAGTGAAAAATAATTTTCATGGATGAATTACATGAGATGTGTTTATCCATTTTATCTAGTCCTTACTTGATGAATCAAGAATATATGTCAAGATCTATATGATATTTATATATAATTGTTCATATAGTATTCAATATATCACTCAAGGTTATTTTATGATTATTCCTTATACCTAATGTATATGATAAATCTGGTCAACATGGTTATTTAGTTTCGTAATTTTAATTGAAATCATGAAAAATAACTTTATATATATAGTAACAACGATATGTTTCTAGAATTTTCTATTTTCATACAATTACTATTTTGAGAATTTTTAATTATTTTCCTTACTGTAAAGTCACATGAGGCCATAAAAATGGTTATCTAAATGAGGATTAGTTTTTTATAATTTATTTATTCATAATTTCTTCATCATTAGGATAGTTTCTCCAAAATATGTTTTTATAAATTTATAAAGGGAGTTTCATATACGAATTCAAAAGTTTTTACTTATGATGTGACATAAAATAAAATTTTCATAATGTCACTATGATTTTTTTACAAGTATAATATTGATGAATTTTCTTTACAAAATCACATGACCTAGGAAATATTATAAACGTTACATTGTTTATGTCGTGCTTATATCATAAAAGAGACAATATTATGTTCTCAACATTGTCAGTGTGGTATTTGGTGATGTAGACAGTGTAGTGGCCATGTCAAAATCCATTAAACAATATGAAATAGATAATATTTATTTCAACCATTATGATTCCTCATTATAAGATATCATTTTTAGCTAGAAATATTTTTAAAAATATTAAAAAGTGTTTAATAAATTGTTTAAGTACAAAAAATATCAATCATTCTTGGACAAACAGTAAAAGGTATTCATATTATTCTTTGAGAGTTTGAATGTTTTGAAATTTTTATAATGATGAAACCTACCATAAATCAAAATTTTATAAGACATTAAATATTATGAAATAAAATTTAAGGAGTTACCATGATTATTATAAAATGGATATTAAAACCAGGGATGCGTTTGTCTCTTCTAATCCAAATGAAACTGAAGAATGTAAATGTTTCATTCTCTTATTTATCATTTAATAGATTTCCTAAAATTATATGGAGTGAATGATAATCCTACCAAAAATAGTTCATTGTGATTCACTAATCCCATGTATATCTTTAAGTGAAGGATTCCTTTCATTCACTAAGAAATCTCCCTTAATCTCATATGGAAATAATTTGTTCCATTAATAGTGAATAATGAAAGGTCCAGTTTCTTCACTATATTCACTATTTAATTGTATGTATATTCTTTATATCCATATATTTAAATTTAAATAAATATGATTGGATCTTATTTCATTTGTTTGGGTAGAATCTATTGTCTTTAGATTAGTGTTTTCCCCATAAAAACATATATATATACAAATGTTCAATAATAATCTGTTGACCAATTTGTTTTTGTGAATAAAAAATTACTTTTATATAAAAATTTCATAATAACATTATATTATGTGGGTATATGCCATGTTCGATGGAAAAAATTTCATTTTAATGAAGATATATCATACAATATCATAAAAATAACATTAATATATTATATTGTATCTATATCTATTATGATTGTTTCTCATCTTAAAAGAGTGTATTTTATCATATATATATATATTAATGATTTATTAAACTGTGCATAAATGTTTTATCATTTATAAAAAATGAAAATTATTGATTATTATGTTTTATAATATTTAAATATTTCATTCATGTGTATTTGGACAACATTGCTATTATAAATGAAAAATACAGGATTTTGAGGTTTTTAGGACCCAAATTGGACACTTTTTTGGTGAAATATTGTTTTGAATCATTGAAATGTTACCCAAGAACCATTAATATTAAAATTCTAAAGCATAATGTCCTGAATAGTTAGTTTTCAGTTTACTAAAACCATGTAGCAATTTTTCACTATGAAAATCTACTTTTATATGTTCATTGGTCTCTTATGGTTTAAAAAATGTTCCAATATCTCGTTCATCACTTAACTTCACCTCAATCCCATTTTACTCATGTTTGGATGAATTTTGAGGGAATTATTACACTAAGAACTAAGAGAATATAGTATATGGGGATCAAGGGAGGCCAGAAGTAGTTTATAAATTAACTCTAATCCTTGAGAAGTTTTAGAGTTAGGAATATATAGTGTAATATAATTTCATTCAACCAAGTATAATTCCATTCCCAAAGTATAAGAGGATTAAAATTCATACCATTTTACTAGACCTAAAATCTTTGTTTTATAAAAATATATATGTTCAAAATGGGATTGACATCAGAATGAAAATTGAATATCCACAAGTTTTATCAACCGATGGAGTGTGGAATGATATGGAACCAATCGTTATTGAATTTACTTTTTGACATGCTAAAATTTCATTTGATGAAATTAAAAATGGGAATAAATTATGAAATTATTTTATTGAATTTAGAAATTATTTTATCTTTGGTAAATCAATTGATGTTTTTCTAGTAATGGAAGGTGTTTTGAGAAATTTTAGGATTATGGAATTGAAGGGAATGATCAAATGGGGAAGGAATCATACAATTTCTGCCCAACTACCATCAATCAATATTGGGATAAATTATATATGAAAAGGAATGTTGATATAATGTAAACCATTTAAGAAAAAAGTGTCCACCTTTAGTGACATTTATCTACAGATCACGGGTACTAAAACTAATAATTAATCCTTATGAAGAAAGTCTATTTCAGAAAGAGGGAAAGACATCAGTCATATATTGTTGTTTATTAAATACAATCCCCATTATTTAAGTAACTATGAATGAGGGGTGGATTTCATGGTCAAACCAACGACCATAAGAATGTTTTTATTGCGAGGAAACACAATGAATAAAAATATAGAATTCTATAATTTTTTATACTTTGATTTTCTTATAATAAACAAGTCACTTTCACACCATTGGTGCTCAAAATATATCCACGGGATACATAATTTTAATTTAACTAAGGGGTCTTAATATCCATTATTGTAATTATATGAAGAATTATTAATTGTGACAATCATAAAAGAGGGGTAGTGTACATTTATGGTTTTCATTGATTACTTAGGAACTATATGGGAATCCATGTTAGAGTTGAGAACTTATATTCATATGGGTCTTGGGAAGAGAGATATTTTTCCCTAAGGGGATTATTTTTCTCATATTTTTATTTTTTACCTTTTATGGGTGTGAATTGAATTTAATGAAACATAATTTTTTTATATGCATTCCCACCATGAAATTGGACATATAATATATAGTTTTAAGTGTAAGGGAGGGTCATAATATACTAATCCTTGAATAATAATTTCCCTGTGGCCAATTATGATATGTTTTTCTTAAATATCATTTATAAGGTAATTATAAATTTCACAAAAAAAGATTAACTAAATGGAAATGAACATGGTATAATCAACTAGAGGATTTATATATGGTTAATGTGATGAACCATTATTTTTAGTATGTTAGACAAGAAAAATTCAAATAAAATGTTTTTAATTTTTATATAAAATATTTTTTATTTTAGTATGTTATTTAAATATAGTAGTTTAAATTAAAGAATTTATTGATGTTTAAGTCTTAGATATGAATTATGGAGTAGTGATGCTTATAATGTTTTGATACCACACATATGGTTATTGTGTGGTCTTAATTTCAACAACTCTTTATTTACTATAACAATTATTAAAGGTGAGTGTAACCCTTTATTTTACATTAATGTTTATGTCAAAGAAATTATATGACCCATAAATGTGATAACCCACCATTTGAAGTTGAAAATATATTTATTTATCTTACCTGACTGTAAGAGAAAATGGATTTGTATAGGGTGAATTTATTTTAAATTAACAATGGGGTTTGTATTTAAATAAAAAATTATTTTATCCTGGAACATAGAAAAATTGAGCATGAGTCTACTTTTCTTGAAAAAATTTTAGATTGAAGAGTTATGAAGGGTTTATGTGTGAATATCAATTAAAATTAATTTAAATTCATGTCCATTTAGTCAATATTAATTTTAATAATTATACATGTTTCTTTTTTAGTACATTTGAAATGATTTTTTGGGTTTTCGAATGGGAAGGAAAAGGTTACTGTTTTGTGTGTTTGTGGGGGTGTGGGTGATTAGACACTAAATGAGGCTAATATTCATTGTTAATATATAAAATATTAATGTTATTTATTTTTCATAAACACTATTTTAATGAATTTTACACTTTGAACATCATTTCACATTATGATTGTAATTCATTCTTAAAATGCACTATTATGTGATACATTTTTTAACGTCATTTAAAGTCACAAATGAATCATCTGATTTTAAGGAATTTAATTACCCATATTTTTATTTGATATTTTGGGAAATTTATCAACACTTTAATATGAACATGTTCCATTCATGGATCAATGGAGAATTCCAGGACGAAGATGGGGATATTTTGTGATGAAAGGAAACAATTCCGGTGAAGTCAGATTGGACACCGGCCCAATGATGAGAATACGGGGCCACACAAACACTTCCAATGAAGGAAAAATATCGTGGGATTCTAGAATACATATAAAGGAACAAATTATTCCTCAGAAGAAAATTATAATTCAGCCTCCATGGTGGTCATTAAGGCATCCAAATTTGGAGATAAAATTCTGGGCCAGATTCTGCGGCCCATAAAAAATCCTACCAACATAATCATATCTTGGCATCCAAAACTCTAAATGAGCCCATATTTTACAGGTGGTTAGGAGACATCCGGGTATCCATGTTCTTCTTCTATTTTCCACTCTAATTTTACCATCCAGAATACCCTTCAGACGTGTCTGTTCGGTGGATGAAAGCTGGCTGCCACCTTGGGTCAATGGTGGAAAATTCAACTCTCCCTCAACTTTACACCCACCTATGGACTACCACAATTAATTGAGGAAAATTTTACTATTGGAGGCTCAAACCAAGGCTTAAAAAATTCATATTTAAGGTAGTGGTGGTGGAGGATTTGATAATCTTTGGTGCTTTGTACAATTGTAATGTTTTGCTGCAATTTTGTTGTCTCAAGTTTGTGTTTCACATATAAGTTGTTCAATTCACTTTAGTTTCTCAATAAAAGTTCTTATTCTCCTCTTATTATGTTTTTCTTCATATCAATTTGATACCTTTGGTTCTTGGTGTGAATTTATTCACACCAATCCTTGTGAAATTACCACACAATGGGGGAGTGATCTTTATTTCATTGTTTTTTTACTTCTCTATTTTCTCCCTCATGAGTCTACTTTCCGCTTCCATTGAAACCATTGAATCAATGGAGGGATAAACCACTTATTGGTTTATCCAAGGGAGTAGAAAGTGGATAGATTGGATGTTATTTATCACCCCATTAACGTCTAATCAATTCTTTTAATGGAGATTTTCATTTGATGATTTTTAAACTCCATCATCCTTGTGGAATTTTAGGCCACACACTTCAAGTGGTAATACAAACGTTTACATTGAAGGGCTCAAAACTTTTATAATTCAAGTATATAGGTGATTAGTATTAAAGGGTGTAGGTATTAAACCAGTAAGTGAGGATCTTTTTTGATCTTCTTAAATGAACCCATTTCAAAAATAAGAAATTGAAATAGTTGAAAAATATTTTCATCCAATCCACCCCGAGTGATAACCTAGGATCAACTCATTATTTTAAATTGAATTCACATAAATCTGTATGTTATATTTTAAACCCATGTAAAAACTACCCATGTTTGCCACTTAATATCCAAAAATAGTCCATAGAATGTACGTTTCTGTAGGTTTCTTTTTAGGTCTCTGAGGATTCGACAACCCAATCTAAACTACAAGGACCGTTGTACCTTCATATCTTGGGTAAATTTGAGCGTGAAACAAATTTTTTGCACCTTTTATAGGGACCCAAGTAATTCATCTGAACACCCATTCTGTTGTCCCCCATTTCTTATTTTCTCATCCAAATTCTCTTATCTTGTTCCTTTCCTATTTTTTTCTTTTGGATCATGTCTGCCTACACCTGCGATCAATAAAACCGTCTAGTTAGGGTGGATAGTCGTGGGGTTAGGGAGTCAAGTACACCAAGGAAACCCTTTCCATTAGATCCTAATATTCCTAATACTCTAGAGTAAAAAAATTATCATATTTCAATGGAACGTCTTCAAAGAAACCATCTCATAAACCCGGGTGGGAACCAAAATGGAAACCCAAATGAGGCAGCCCCAAACATGGGGAATGCAGTTGATCAAAACATGAATGACTACCTCACACCTTCCTGAAAAAATGCCCAATCATGCATTAGACACAACTCTCTATGAGATTCCAACTACATCTTTAATCCCCATTTCCTAAAACATCTTCCCATATTCCATGGAATGGAGTCCAAGATGCCCTACCTTCACATTAAGGAATTAAATGACATTGTAGAAACCATGTGTCCCCCACATAAAAAAGAATCAGCTAAGATGAGGGTATTTCCTTTTTCTTTAAAGGATCGAGATTAAAATTGGCCAAACAATTTGATACCATCATCCATCAACTTTTAGAACCAACTACAAAGAGAATTCTACAAAAGATACATTCCCTATCACAAAAAAATTGCATTTAAAAAAACATCCATATTTTTTTTTGAAAAAGAGGGAGATTCATTCTATGAAACATGGGAGAGGTAAAAAGATACTCTAAAAATGGTTCCCCATAATAGTTTTTCTATTCCTGAACAAGTGAGAATTTTCTATGAAGGTTTGGGTCCGAGGAACAAACAATTCATTGACATGATGTGTAATGAAACCTTTAAAAACAAAGCCCCAAATGATGCTTATGAGTATCTAGAAATCCTTACTGAACAAAACCAAACATGGGTAACTTCACCTTATTCTGAAAAGCCACAAAGAACTAATGTAATTCATACACTTAGAGAAGAGGAAAGTTATAGGGCTGAACTCGCAGAACTCTCTAGAAAGGATGAAGATATAGACCTTAAGAAAGTCTATAAAATCCAAATTGTAGAACCTTTTTGCACAATTTGTGACAAACATATCCATAAGACAGACAACTGGAAAACCATTCCATCCATCAAGTATGTTCTTTTAGGAGGACCCCCAGCGGAAGTAAATGCTTTGAACTTTCAAATGCCTTAATACCCAAACAGCTTCAACTGATGGTACAATGACCACCCAGGCTTCCGCTGGAAAGATAACCAATAACCTAGCCAACCATAGGGACAAAATAATTAGCCCCATCAGAACTACCAAACCCATAACCAGTTCCAAACCCAACCTATCCAATACCAACAGCCACTGGTACATTTTCAAAAAACCAACCCACCTCTAACATATACCCCTGGGATAAACCAATATTCTCAAGAACCAACCCAAAATTTTCCTCAAAGACTAATAGAACAACTGCGAAAAAATGGAAAGCATGAACTCAGAAGTCTCATCTGTAAAAAACGAACTTCAAACCATCAAAACTAGAAAGGCACCCATTCCAACTCAGGTGGTACCATCCTCAACTTCAAGGGGAGAATAAAGTTGTACTCAAATAAACCATGATCAAATAAAGGCTATGACTATTTTAAGAAGTGAGAAATAAATTGAGAAACCAGAAAAACTAATTCAGAACCCATGTGGAGCTTCAACATATAATGAATATTCAAATTAACCACAAGATCAATCTGAGGAAACTGATAACTATGTGAATGAAAAAACTCTTCAACAAAAAACCCCACAATCTGCACCATTTCCTCAATGCATGAGGGTGGAAACCAAGCCTGAATAGAGTTAAAAATTGAGGGAAGTCTTCTCACAAGTCAATTTGAACATTCCCCTTCTCGATGCATCCAAACCATACTTTCCTACTCAATGTACCTTAATGACTTGTACACTTTTAAAATAAAAATTTCACATAAAACTAAGTCCTTTTGGCTGCTAAAGTGAGTTCCATCATTCAAGGGACCATTCCTCCTAAGTGAAAGACCCAAGTTACCCTTACATCAATGTTGAACTAGGAGAGAAATTCTTTTTCAAGGCCTTGTGTGACATAGGTGATAGTGTCAATCTCATCCCAATGCGGTGTGCAGCCAATTATGCCTAGAATAGCTTCAACCCACCTCTATCACACTTCAACTTGCTGATCATAGCAATAGGCTTCCAAAGTGTATTTTAAAGGACATTCTGGTAATGGTTTAAAACTGTATCTACACTGCTGACTTCATTATCCTGGAAAACCATCCAAACTTTGTAAAAAAGGAACAAACCCCAATTATCCTTGGTCGTCCCTTCCTTGAAATAATCAACTACATTATCCGATTTTGAAATGGGAACATGAACATCACCTTTGGGAACATGAGTCTAGATTTGAACATCTATAATGAAAGCTCACAAATAGGGGATAACAAGGACATTCATGAAGTAAACATGATAGGAAGTATTGATAATGAATCCATAGAACATCAAAGAATATATGATGGATGTTTAAGTCAGGATGAGATTTATTTCCTTTGTTAACATGAATGAAGCTTATCTCCTTGGCTTGAAACATTTTCAAATTGCTCTTATGATGAAGTCTTAGGTCCAAAAATCAGTTAAACCTTTTAGGAAACCACTTTTAAGGAGACCACTCCAACATACTTCCCTAAATATGATCATGCCAATCTTGTAGCTAAAACATCAACATATGGGGAATGAATCCTATCTAATACACTGGGAAATAAAATTTATCTTGATCTAATGTCCCAATAACCTGTTAAAGTTTTTAAGCAACCTGATATTGAATTGAAGGAACATCCCACTACACTCAAGTATACCTTCCGAGGGGACAATAAAACACATCCTATTGTAATTTCTTCTTTTCTTGAATAAAATCATGATAGGATGCTTCTAGACGTCTTTAGGAAACATAAAAAATCCATTGGTTGGACCCTGTCTGATATTCATGGGATTATCCCACTTATCAGGACTCATAGGATTGTTCTAGAATTTGATTCAATGCCATGTTGTTAAACTCAACAACGACTCAATCCTAATTTCATGGAAGTAGTTAGAAAATAACTTCTAAAATTGTTAAAAGTTGGTATCATATATCCCATAGTTGAGAGTGATTGGGTCAACCCAAACTAAGTGGTTCACAAGAAGGCATGAATCACAGTGATAACTAATGAGGATGGAGAGATTCTTCCAACAAGGATGAGTAGTGGTTGGAGAGTCTGCATCGACAATATGAAGCTAAACTCATTCAACAAGATGGACCATTTCCCCTTAACATTAATTTACCAAGTCCTTGAGAGAGTGTAAGGTCATGCCTTCTACTATTTCATAGATGGGTACTTGGGGAATAATAAAATTGAGGTTTACCTAGAGGATCAAGGGAATACTACATTCACATGTCCATTCGATACCATTGCATTCAAACACATTCCCTTCGGGTTATTCAATTCCCATGGAAAATTCTGGTGGTGCATGATGGGAATATTCTCAGACATGGTAGGGGATTTTCTTGAGGTCTTCATGGATGACATCTCTATGTTTGGTGATACATTTGAGGGATGTATGAGGAATGTGGAGAGAGTCCTATTAAGATGTGCAGATAATAATCTGGTCCTAAACTGGAAAAAATTTCCATTTCATGGTTAAAGAGGGACTAGTTCTAGTCTATCTATTCTTAGGTAGGGGGATTGAAGTTGGTAAAGCCAAGGTTGACACCATTCCTCCCCTTCATTCACTCAAAAATATCAAGGAAGTGAGTTATTTCCTAGGATATTCTAGTTTCTATAGAATATTCATCATGGAATTTAGTTTAATCTCTCATCTCCTTTGTGCTCTGATAGTGAAGGATCCTCCATTTGATTGGACATAAATCCATGAGGGTTTAATCTCAACCCTCAAATCCTCTCTCACCTATCCTCAAATTATGAAATCTCTAAATTTGAACCTTCCATTCAATCTTATGTGTGATGCTAGTGACTTTTTTGTAAGAGCTGTGTTAGTACAACGTTGTGATAAAACTCCTTATGTAATTTCTTATGCAAGAAAATCCTTAAATGATGACCAAATCAACTACAACGCTACTAAAAAGGAGTTACATGCTATTGTGTTTGCCTTAGAGAAGTTTAGGTCATACCTTTTAGGATCCCCCATCACTATGTTCACTGACCATTCTGCACTAAAATACCTCTTCCAAAAATAAGATTATAAAGATAGACTAATTAGGTGGGTCCTTATCTTACAAGAAGTTGACCTCACAATCAAGGATACAAAGGGTGTTGAAATTTTTTTAGCTGATCACCTCTCTAGGATGGAATTTAAAGACAACTCAAATCACATTTTTGTGTCTGATTCATTTCCAGATGAACACCTATACTCTGTGAGTGACTACTCTTGGTATGCTGACATAGCCAATTTCTTAGTTACAGGAGTCATTCAAAAATTCATAAGGACTCAAGATCAAAGGAAATTCCTTTATAATGTTAGACAATATGTGTTTTATTATCCACAACTTTTTATGTTCTGCCCTGACCAAGTCATTAGAAGGTGTGTCCCAGAATCTGAATAGGATTCCATCCTTAAATTTTGTCACTGTGATGCATTTGGAGTTCACTTTTCTTCTAAGAAAACAACTTCTAAGATTCTTCAGTGCGGTCTCTTCTAGACCACCCTCTCAAGGGACTCCTACACATTTTTTCAAAGCTATCCTAAGTGTCAACAAGTTGGTTCAATCACAAAAAGAAATCAAATGCCACTCACTCCCATCATAGTGATTGAAATCTTTTACTGCTGGGGAATTGATTTCATGGGCCCCTTCCTAAACTCTAAGGGATACCTCTACATCCTATTATCTACTGATTATGTCTCAAAATGGATTGAATCCATTCCCACCAAGTCTAATGATCATCATGTTGTGATCTATTTTCTAAAAGAGAAAATATTTTCTCGATTTGGAATTCCAAGGGCTATAATCAGTTATCGAGGAACCCATTTCGGAAACCGTCTATTCTCTTCACTCATGTCTACGTATGGGATTTCTCATAATGTTTCCACTGTGTAACATCTTAAAACCAATGGTCCCGCTGAGTTAGAAAATATGGAGATTAATAATATTCTTGAAAATAATGTCAATCCTTCTAAGAAAGATTTGTCTGAGAAAATCTTGGATGCTCTTTGGGCCTATAAAACCACATATAAAACCATTTTACGAATGTCCCCATATACGCTGGTTTATGGTAAAGCATTCCATTTGTCAGTGTATATTGAACATAAAACCTTTTAGGAAATTATTAAAATGAATTATGACCTCTCATTGGCCGAAAGAAAAAGGAAATTAGATCTCAATGAACATGAGGAACATAGAATGGAGGCTTATAAAAATTCAAGGATCAATTAAGATAAAGTACAAGACAACCAATCTCTAAATCTTACAACCAAACACATTGAACTAGGTAAACCTATTCTTTTGTATAGTTCTTAACTTCATTTACACCCAGGAAAGTTGAGGTCTAGATGGTCAGGTTCATGCATATTGCATAAGGTGTACCCCCAAGATCCCACCAATAGTCAAACCGTTAAAGTTAATGGTCATAGAGTCAAACCATTCATAGAACTATTCCAAAAACATGAAGTTGATGAAGAATTGTGTGAAGCTACCTTAGATGACGAAAATAGTTAATCAATTAGGGGTCTAAGTCAAGATAATGATGTTAAACAAGGTGATACATGGGAGGAAACCCATGGTTTTCAAGCTTCCAATCATTTTGTTGTTTTAATCAACTTTATATTTTAAATATGATTAATGAAACATTTTGATATTTAAAAAAAATAGATTTTTGACCTGTTCTTCTATTATTAGTATGGATTGGTTTTCAAAGGGGAGCACCATATTAATCCGTGTCACGTGGTGTGATCCTTGAGTAACACCTTACCCAAAAATTTAAATAGAAGACAATGCATCATCAGTTCATTTTATTTTTATGTGTTTGAAGGTTAAAAAAATAATAAAAAATACATATATATTAATAAATAAAAAAGGGCCACATCATAGGTCATGGGGATAACCCCGTCATAATCGCCCAAGCCGTGGGGAATCGAACCCGGGACCAAAGGGAGACAGGGGCGCACACTTACCACTGACCTAAGGCTTTTTGTGTTTCCTTATTCTATAATTTTTACATATATACTTATATTTCACTTTCTTTATTTTATATATATATATATATATAGTTTTTTTGTTGTTTTTTATGTTTGTTTTCCTCCACTAGGGAATTCTCAAAGTGACATCAAGATTAAGGGATTGAAAGGGAGAAGTAAGAATTTCAACTTCAACCACCACTAGGTGACTTCATTCCATGATCCTCATTTTCAATTTCAATTATGAACATTCATTCTATACCTCTACCCCCTTCTAAATTTTCTTTTATTTACACACTTGGGACAATGTTATTTTATTTGGGGGGGAGATAAAATAAAAAATGTTTTTGTGTAAAAAAATGAATGATTTGAAAAAAAGTGTGTAAATGGAAGGAAAAATTCCTTTAACATTGAACACAGTAATACACATTTCAAACTTTGAAACTAAATATTAAATAATTTATCATACCCTAATTTTTATTTTAATCCTTGTATAATTTCATGAGAATAAATTTTGGAAAGTGTGGTTGTCCAATGTGATATTTCATCATTTATATTTTCATCTAAAAAAAGGTCACAATGCAAGTCCTTTGGATAGTGGGGTATTAGTTTGAGTTAATGGTGTCCCCCAAATAAATAGCATAGTTTTGGTGATAATATTAGTTTTAATATGAGTAATCATTAATTTGTTTTTGAAAAAAACAATAAATTTGCACGTAGAGCAATGAAATGACCTAATGCGTGGCTTTCGGCACTTAGGGATCGTGACTCCATAGTTGTCTGGCCCATAGTTTGTAATTTTATCTCTATTTTGGGTAATTTGAATTTTTTGAATGAGTTAACTCGAGATGATGCCCATGTATATGGGCTTCACTTGGTTCCCTAAGGTCCTTGAGCCTGAGAGTCATTAGAAAAGTCTCTCTATAGGGGTGGACTCTTTTGAGTTCAATTTCAATTACCATGGCAGAATTTCCAAAACAAAAAAAACACAAAAAAATAAAATAATAAAGAAAAATTTAATACTCATCTTAATATTGAAATGTGATTCCACCTAGAGCTTCCATCATTTCTCTCTTGAATAAAGATGAACCCCCCATCTCTAATGTGATGCACAACACATCATCACTCTTAATTGATATTGGATGAAATATGGAAATGAATTTGAATAAAGGAATGAGATTGGGATTGGTATATACTTATGAAACTATCATTTATTAAAATGTGTTGATGGGTTTCATGGTTTTTTGGTATAAGTGTTTTTGGTGACCATTGTGTATTAAAATGTTTTTGGAAAACGGAATTTGAATTTCATATTGTTGAGATATATTTTGCTCGGGACTAGAAAAACTCAAGTTGGGGGGTGTGATTAGACACTAAATGAGGCTAATATTCATTGTTAATATATATAATATTAATGTTATTTATTATTCATAAACACCATTTTAGTGAGTTTTACACTTTTACCATCATTTCACATTATGATTGTAATTACTTCTTAAAATGCACTATTATGTGGTACATTTTTGAACATCATTTAAAGTACCCAATGATTCATCTGATTTTAGGGAATTTAATTATCCATATTTTGATTTTATATTTTTGGAAATTGATCTATACTTAAATATTAACATGTTTCATTCAGGGATCAATGGATAATTCAAGGAAGATGATGGGGATATTTTGTGATGAAAGGAAACAATTCTCGAGAAGTCAGATTGGACACCAGCCCACTAATGAGGATGTGGGACCCAACATACATACCCAATGAAGCCCAACATTCGTGGGATTCTAGAAGACATATATAGGAACACAAAATATTTCATGAGCCAGTGCTAATTCGGTTTCCATGGTGGTCATTAAGGCGTCTAAATTTGGAGATAAATTTCTGGTCCAGATTCTGCGTCCAAGAAAAAATCATACCAACATAATAATATCTCAGAATACACAACTCCAAATGGACCCAAATTTTATAGGCGGTTAGGATACATATGGGGATCCATTTTCTTTTGATATATCCCACTCTAGTTGTACCATCTAGAAGGCCATTCAGACGTGTCTGTTTGGTGGATGAAAGCTGGATGCCACCTCGGGTCAAGGGTAGAAAAATCAACTCTCCCTCAACTTTCCACCCACCTATGGCCTACCACAATTAATTGAGGAGACTTGGAATATTGGAGGCTCGACCCGAGCCTTAAAAAATTTCTATTTAAGTCAGTGGTGGTGTAGGATTTGATCATCGTTACTGCTTTTTCCAATTGTAATGTTATGCTGTGATTTTGTTGTCTCAAGTTTGTCTTTCACATGTAAGTTGTTCAATTCACTTTAGTTTCTTAATAAATGTTCTTATTCTACTCTTATTCTATTGTTCTTCATATAACTTTGATACTGTTAGTTCATGGTGTTAATTTATTCACACCAAACCTTGTGAAATTACCACACAACAGTGGAGTGATCATTATTTCGTTGTTTTTTACTTCTCTATTTCCTCCCTAATGAGTCTACTTTCCGCTTGCATTTAAACCATATAATCAATGGTGGGATAACCCACTTATGGGTTGATCCAAGGGAGTATCAAGGAGAAGTATTGGATGTTATTTATCACCCCTTTAATGTCTAATAAGTTGTTTTAATTGATATTTTTATTTGATGATTTTTAAATTTCATTGTCCTAGTTGAATTTAAGGCCACACACTTCAAGTGTTAATACAAACCTTACCTTGAAGTGCTCAAAACGTTTATCCTTCAAGTGTATAGGTGATTAGTATTAATGTGTGTAGGTATTAAACCAGTAAGTGACGATGTTTTTTGATCTTCTTAAATGAACCCATCTCAAAAATAAGAAATTGAAATAGTTGAAAAATATTTTCATCCAATCCACCCCAAGTGATAACCTAGGATCAACTCATTCATTTAAATTGAATTCACTTAAATCTGTTAGTTATCCTTTAAACCCATCTAAAATCAACCCATGTTGGACACTTCATAGCCAAAAATAGTCCCTAGAATGTACGTGTCTATAGGTTTCTTCTTAGGTCTCTAAGGATTCGACAACCCAAGCTAAACTACAAGGACCATTCTACCTTCATCTCTTGGGTAAATTTGAGTGTGAATCAGTGAGGGTAGATATACCTAAATTTTTCATATATGTTTTTAATATAATGAATGTTGGGATGTTTATTTATAATTTTTATTATGTTTAAAGGATATATTTAGTTGTTTTTTGGACTAAAATGAATTAAGATATGATTAAATCATTATTTAGAAGTGTTTTAGGACCCAAAAATGGAACATTTTAGTAATTAACGGTTTGGAAACTATTCAGTGATACTCATAAACTATTAATATTGTATTTTTGGAGGTTAAAGAACATATTATCGATATAAAAAGGGTTTATCAAAACTAACTGAAAACCATGCATCGCGAGGAACTACTTCTATAGGTTCATGTATGGGTCCTAAATGATTTAAAAACTTTTTATCATTCCCATGAATCACTTACCTACCACCCAAATACCATTTTTATTCAGTTTTATCATTTTTAATATGGGGTTATTTGGATAAGAACTCAATGAGGGTGCCACATGGATCTTTTTGGAGGTTGAAGTTTGTTCTTAAATCAGATTTAACCCTAAAAAACATCATATAAGAGAAATTAAGGATCATGGAAGTGTTTTTCCTGAAAGGATCATTTCATACCATCAAACATTATTAGATATCAATTGAATATAGGGTTTTGATATAGTTTATTATTATTTCTATATCATAATTCATTGGTATTTGGGGAAATATTTTCTCACTTATAAATGGTATCATTTTAATTGATGATATTATTTTTGAGATGATTTTGATTTTTAAATAAGTTTTCATTTATGTGTCCTAATTAAAGTTTTCTGTGATATAAAAACCATGTTTCCATCCCCCAAAATTAAATGAACATGGGGTTTAGAGTGAGGAAAATCCAATATAATCAAGGATATGAGATTTAATTACCTATGAGTCCCCTTTTTAATTTAAGGGATTATGATTCATGAAAATGTAGTATAATCTTATTTTGACAAAATTATTTGATTTTTTATGGATATTATTAGAGCACCAAACCAAATATTATTGCATAAATTTAAAACTCACAATAACCACTGAAGAAATACAATCATTTTAGTGATTAATATTATAAAACATCACTTAAATTGGAATGGTCCATACATTTCAATATGAATATAGATCCTTACATACCGTAATA
The DNA here is from genome assembly GCA_963277665.1 of Viscum album. Taxonomy (NCBI): domain Eukaryota; kingdom Viridiplantae; phylum Streptophyta; class Magnoliopsida; order Santalales; family Viscaceae; genus Viscum; species Viscum album. Next base: position 190,326,200 of record OY728166.1, read on the forward strand.
AAAACATTGGATATATATATATATATATATATATTTTCAATATTCCACTCATATTTATGCGTCCTTGATTATTGGTCAAATAAATAAACCCAATGACTACCCATGTTCTCTATGGGATTTAACCCTACCTCTTTTAGCTATATTTTTAGTCTAGTTTTTCTGTAAAATTTAAATTTCTTATTTATTGTGCCTTATGATGGGTAAGCAATTTATGTATAAATTTATCATTAGTGATTATGTAAGATTATCTAATGATTAAATAATAATAAGAAATCAGTTAATGTTCTTGATCTATCATCAATAAAAAGACATGTTGAATGAAGATCATAAATAAATAAGCATACATATATTGAAGGGAGCTCAATATCTATCATAAAAGGTAGATTTTTTATTATAGATATCACTAAAAAATAGTCTGTTAACTCTTGCGTCTATGAGGATGAAACTGGACACTAGGATCCTTGTATGCTATGATGGGATCCTTAAACACAAATGGGGTACTAACAACTTCTCTTCAAAGATAAATGATGAATACAGAGGAAGTTAGAGCATTAGAAATAGCTTATAAAAGTCATATATATATACAAAAGAGAATTACATCCCTTTGTTTTGTCTCCCTTACTTCAATTAAGGGAGTATAATGTTATGTTTTATTACATGGTAGACATCATATATTACCCACAACACATGACTATTGGGATCTCATAAATATTTGGACATTTCAAATGATTATGTATATCCATTAATGTGTCAAATCATTCATACATAACAAAAGCTAAACTATGTGGGATTATTGGTAGAATGAATGCACTCAATATCATAATATTAAAATATGTAATGATAGAGGATTATTACCCACTTTGAAGAACTTATTAGGGAGGACCCAAAAACACAGGTTAGTCCTTTGCAATGGGAAGTTTATAGGGCAGCTAACTCGGGTAATCTAAGTCTCATGTTTAATAATTTTGTGGGCTCTTTTAGCACATAGTGGTCATGTATGTGTATTTGGTTACCCATTTTTCCTCAAAATGGATTAATAAAAATTCAAATTTGGAGGTAATGATAGAGGCATCACATACCTTATATAATATAAAGGTATTATAATATATGCTATGCATTACAAGTATTGTGACACCCACATGTTAGTATTATTCATTATTTCATCTTATTTTTGAATAATTTTAAATTTTGGAGAATTTCATTAAAAATTGTAAAATTATATAAATTTTCCATATGTGTACAGTTTTTATGCATGGTTTAGGGGAAAACTTGTGACTACCCTTATGTAGTGATATTTTAAGTTTAACTTTTTTTTGAAATATTTTTTAAACAAGTTGTGAGTGGTTGGGTCTAAACCATGAAACACTCATGGAAACCATGGGAGTAATTTATATTTCAGGGTGTTGACACACATATTAAAAATGGTTATAAGTTTATTTTCAAAAAATATTACGAAGGAACTAAAACTTAATAGTGTTTTTTCATAGATGGTCACCTGTTTAGAAAACATGCAGCCATAAACCATCAGTGTGTTTTGTTCATGTAGGGGATCAAAATAGTTTAGTGAATATTTTGTCAATTCATGTGAGAAAACCATGCATGTTTCTAAATTTTCATTAATAAGTGACATTATGAAATTTACCTTTAAAATTTTAAAGGGTCAAGCCCTCTTTTCTAATCTTTTGAGTTTGGAAAAGGCTAGGGCACACACTAGAGTACCTCCACACCCTCCTCCTTTGATTTTGGGTGGCCATCCTCTATGATTCTAGGTAGTGTTACTAGGTAAGATCCTCTATTTATCTTCCCCTCTCTTCTCTTTACTTTATTCCCTTATTTTACCTTCTCTCACATACACTAGCCAATTTTTGGGTTGTTATTAGGTTTTGATCTGAGTCTAAATATGGGTATGCAGGTTGGTTAGGGTTTGAGGGGGATATCTCCTGGATTAGTTGGGTATCACACATTGAAGGGAACACATTTTAATGAGTTAATACTTTAAAATAGATAGTTCTTTATATGTAAACTACATTAAAATTAATTTCATGAAATGGATGGATATTTAGATATTTTTATATGAAATTATAATCCAATAGTAGGACCCTGGGGAGTGGGAATTATTATTTAATAGAATTTTATTCTTTTCATGGGGGGATTTCCAAGAGATTTATCATGTATTATTTTGAAATAATTTAATCCTATGAAAAGTCTTTTATGAAAGTCCCATGATTCCGATTTTATACTAATTAAAAGTTTTTATGTGTTTCATGGATATAATTTTATTTTAAAAGATTTTTTTATTCTTTTAAAGGGGTGTGAAGAACCTATTAAAATACTTTTATATGTTCATATGTTAGGAAAATTTGTTCAAAATAGTTTAGGGAAATGGTTGGGTTTCAAAACGAATTTCCAAGTGTTAGTGATAAAAAGGATTTTAATGATATTTTGACATGAAATATTGAATGATATAAAATGGATTGGCACCCAGAGCTTTTTTTTGAAAGGATGGTTAACAATATTAATGTAATTTATTTTTAAAACACTTGAGTCTAACATCTGATCCTTTTATTATTTTTATGCCCATCATGAATTATGATTTCTTAGGGGACTGTTTAGATTTCCATATTCTTATGTTATTTTTATGCATGAATATGAAAAGGGATATTATTTGTGAGGGTATAAGAGGTTATATGTGGTTTATTTAAAATGATTCATAATTTATTATTAGGATTTTTTTCTATTTTCACAACATTATTTGACACATTCTGGGAATTATAAGTATTTATCAATGGGTATGGATAAGTGATTACCTCTATTTTTTATTTTAGTTATTTTAGGGTATCATTTGTAGTGGATTAAATCACTCACTATATGTACTATGTTCCCAAATATCTTTACACTCAGGGGATGGATATAGGGATCAGATAGTTCTATGTGACTACTAGTAAACAATGGTTCTTTAGTGACAAATTTGGGTTCATGTGTCTAGTTTAGATCCAATACATGAGTCCAATGTATTTTTCAATCATGCTTAGGTCCCTTTTAGTATAAATTTTGGATCTCATCTGATATTGTTTTTTTATCACATAGTTTTTAATTATTTTGAAGTTATACTTGATTGAGTGTACTTTAGTTATGCATTCTTTAAACCTTGATTCCTGATTGTTATTGTATTTTATATCGAGTGAGTTTTTATTGTACTTTAAAACAGATTTCAATTTTTTTGGAAGGTTTGGTTTAAGTGGAATGAATTTTTTGTTTCTTAAATAGGATTTATGAAAATGTTTTCAAATGATGTCATTTATAAAATGGAAGTTTTAAAAAATATATAGAAATTAGAATTAATATTTTATTTGGTTTGTTTTCAATGATAATAAATTTCCTCTTTTTATATTTTAAGAATGGGTTAGCTGAAATGAATGCACAACCTTGTTTTATTCAAAAGAGTGTTTGTTTTATAAATGAGAGTGTGTTATGATACTATATTTATTTTATAATCATAAGTGAAAAATCAATTTTGAAAATTATTTTCAAACTTGAACTTATTTACTATATTATGAACGGAATTGCATAGAATTCATAGTGAAATACTACTATAAATGTTTCTCTCACACCCAGTATGCACACTATGGTTTGAGTGTGTAGGAAATTTAATTTTTCCATATCAAGTTCCTAGTTAATGGTTTTAGTTTTAGGTTTTTATTTAGTTTTTTAATTGGTTAGTGGGGTCTGCTTAATTACAAGGGGTCACTAGTGTTGTTTATGGTTCTTTTAGGGTTCAATAATAATTTTGTGATGTTGTATTGGTAAATATTACATATTTTATATCTATATTCTTTATTAGTTTTATCTTATTATTCTTTATTGGTTTTAGTTTTATATATTTTGGATGTATGTTTATTTCATCATGCCTTTATGGTTTGGATTATTTAACTTTGTCATCTTATTTCACATCCATGAATGTACAATGCTTATATAGATCTTCCTAGAATCTCAATAAGATCTCAATATTGGTTTATTATTAATTTTGATGTTGAAACTACTCCCAAGTGGGAATTATTGGGACCCAAACACTAGTTTTTAACCTAGGGGGCCCGAAACCTCCTTTAGGACAAGTGAAAAATTTGGTTAGGTGAAATTTTGGGTCGGCCTAAGCTAGTAAATTAAAAATGGTAGTAGAGCATCATTTTTTAGTATAGACCTAGGTTCTTGGAATGAACTCTTGTTATTTGAATGTTTCATGGAAAATTTGAGTTATTTTTATCAACATCATGCATGAGGATGGTCATGGATATGTTCTTAATCACCATCATTCATGAAGACTTATGATTTACCATGGCCAGTGTGATTTGAATAATGATTGATTACTCTTGTTTGATTGATAATTGGGATTTTTGATTTTTAATAATAATTGGAATTGAATGAGTTGAATTGGGGGTTTTATTACATTTAGGTATGAATATGTAAAATAGATCAATGAAGTGTGGTTTGAATTCATGACCAGATAAATTATGAATTGACAAGATTCTTTATCACAGAAACACATTACAAATTATTGGATGACTATCCCATGAACCATCATACTATGTGTCTGAGTCATGTAGGGTAAAAAATACCATTGGGATTGATATTTAGAATAGTATTGAATTATTACTACTGATAGGGAATAGGTCAAGGAGAGTCATTCGATATGTTGGTATATATATTGGATTTTTATGGGATTTGGGATGTGTTTTGTCTACGAAATTATTGTGAAAATATGGATTTTGTGGGGAAAAGAATAATTTCATGAAAACATTTTTAGTTTAAAATGAATACCTTGGTATTATTCATAAAATGGAATAATTTAATGGGATTTTTTGGATGTTTTATTCTAAAAATTTGTTAAATTTATTTATAAATCCCACAATGTGTTTGGATTTTGTTTTATGATTAAGGAGGAAGGGTTTTAACTATATTCAGCTATATTTTAAAAAATTATTGTCATAATTCATTATAAATTAATAAATGAGTTATATAAATGAATTATTAAATGTAATTAAGTGTTTTGAAATGGTGGTGGATTTCACATTAATTTTTAGAATTATGTTATAATTTTAACTCGTTTTAAAATGGGTTTTTAGACTTTTTATCCAGGGATTATAGTTTAAAAGCTGTCATATTTGTGGTTTTTCAGTTATTTTTCATTGGAACTATTTAATGTGATTTTTATATACATGATTTTGTGGGGTTCATATTTTCCTTGATTTTAAAGTAAGTCACCTAGAAACATATTAAGTAAAAGTATGATATTAATCTCTTGGAGTGGTTCATTTTTTCTTAATTTTTTTTCCAAAACATTAAATGGAGTAGTGGGTAATGTTTTTATCATTCAATGGTGTAGTGATGTTATAACAATTTTCATTGTCTATGAGACTTTAGCAGTGATACTTTTTTGGATTGTTAAATTATCGAGGATCAATCTGCCTGGAATTGTGTGTGTGTGTGTGTGTGTGTCATGTTATAGGGTGATGATCTATTTTAGGAATCTCTCTTGATGGGTTTATGTAGTTCAAGTCCTTGAGGTGAAATTTTTTGTGTGTTCCTTATGTTTTCCTATTCTTTTATTTTAGGTTATAAGTGGTTTCATGGGATTTTCATGTGTCATGTTTTTTATGACTTATGTGGATGATTTTGGTAATTACAGCTTCAGGTGAGAGCTAGGAAAGAGAATTAATTTTTATAATTGTTTATGGGATGGATTTAGTTGTGTGGATTAGGTTACTAGGGTAAGAATGGAACTAGTAGATCTTATACACTAGATGGTGTTAGTTTTAATCTTATTAGGTTTACCAATAGAGGGTAAGCCCAACGTGAGACCCTAGATCACCCCTTACACTATATTTTGTAACCCAAGGCTAGAGCCTAATTCTAATTCTTATAGAAGCATGATAATGGTAGATGCATGTTTTGGAATTCTTGGGAATTTGTGGATATGGATTGTTTTGGGTGACCTGATCTTGTAATCTTGGAAGTTAAATAGTTTTGAGGTCTTTTATAAGTTCTTGAGCTATTTATTCCTTTTTTTATTTGAAAAATCCTTTGTGAATGTATGTGGTTAGTGGAATCTAGTTTATTACTTTTGGATTTAGGGAATCTATGTTGTTTTAGTGATTCACTCATTGTAGAAGAGGTTATTTTTGATTCACCAATTTAAACCAATTTTAAATGGTGGAGAGATGAATGTTATGTATCCATTGTTGAAGTCTTTAACATTGGATGATTATGATAACATTCTTTCTTGATGTTTCTTGATGTCTTTTTGAGGATCTATATATATTTTTTGGAGGATGGATCTTAATCCATGTTTTATATATTATAGAGTGACAATGTTTTTCCTCGACCCACCCACCTATGAATAGATTATTTGGTTTTTAGTTTTCCATCACTACTACTTTTACCAAATAATTTCTAGGGGAATAAATTTGTATGGTGGTGATAATAATGATAGTACATTCTCATTATTGTTTATTATTTTATAATATATCAACTTATTTTTGAATAATTTTAATATTTTGATAGCTTCATTAGAAATTTCAAATTAAAATAAAATTTCCCTCTATACATGTTTTTCACCCATGATATAGGGGAAATCGTGAGACTAAACATGTACAGTAAGTTTTTTAGTTTAACATTTTTCTTGCATGGATCATATGAATGAGTGGCACATAGCTATATTCAGACCATGTGAAACCTTTTAGAAATCATGTGAGACATTTATACTTAAGGGTTTTGGTGCAAGACTTGCACACAGTTATAAGAAACCAAGAGTGAACCATGAATAAGTATATACACATTAATGGAGTAATTTTTGAAGGTTGATAAATGTTTTAGAAATCATATGGCCAAATGATGTGAGTCTATTTTATCCATCCACTAACTCCTTCACAGTTATCGCATGCCTTGTCAAACCATGTGTGAAAACCAAGTGAGTCTCTTAGTTTTCATTAAATATTGAATTTTATGACTTTTCCATTTTTATTTTTTATAGGAAATACCTATTCTACTATCCTCATTGTTTTTCCAAGGCTATAGTATGTGAGGGAGTTACTCCCCTCTATCCTCATTTATTTTAGCAGGCCATCAACCATTATTCAAAGTGGTGTCGATATGTATGCTTCCCCATTCCAATTCCACTATCTTATCCTTATGCCCCCAAATTTCCACCCTATAATGAACCCTAGGTACTATTTTGGATGAAATTTGGGGTTGGGTTGAGGGTAATGATAAGGATTTTGGTCGGATAGTGTTCAAGAGGATGTCTCTTTGCTAGTCTAAGAATATTGTATTCAAAGTGATGCATTTAAAAGAGTTTCTTATTGAAATGAGGAAGGTGTTTCTATAAGTACCCGACCATAAACATTACATAATCTTGAATTAAATGAATAATTCACATTGAGGATCTTTTCAGGTTTAGAGTTTTTGAGAATTAGGCCATAACTATTACATAAGAACTTGAATATTATTATTAGACACTACTACTCACTATCCATTTTTTCATAAATTAAAAACTCTTAAAAAGAAGCATGTCTAGTTCCATATTTTAGACAACATGACTTTTCCATGATCCCATCCTTGACCCTATTCATCTTTATGTCATGTGGAAAACATTTCAAAAACTTGGGATGAGCATAAAAAGCTCAGTAAGGGATACAAAAAGAAAGAAAACTATTATTTTTTCAAAACAACATGTAAACCATGAATACTTTAACATAAGTAATACTTTTCACCTTTATGAAGTAGAAAATACTCTTCACTAAATAAAATATCATTACATACCCTTCTGTAACCAAAATATTACCATAAAACCCATATAAAGAATACATAACATATAAAGGTAACTTGGGACATAAACATACATAAATGGAATAACCATACGGCAGACTTCCACACATATCACTAAATGGAATAGTCATACGGCCGACTTCCATACCCAATGCATTGGAGGTTATAACCTAACCACCCATCCTGGTATTCACGGCACCACCCGTCATATGGTTTATCATGTAACCACCCGTCAAATGTCCAAGTACCATCATAAAACATAAAATATTGAAGATGTAAACATTTATCTAATAATATTTCTTTTTCAATCACAAGATGTAATTTCAAGATATTGAAATAATCAATCCTTTTTCATAAACCATTTAAAAAGGGATTTTTGAATCAAAGTGTCCCGTACAACTTTGAAGCTTTTAAATGAATTATCATTTAAAAATATTAATTTACATATAAATAAATCCTAAAAACCATTTTTAAAACATGGAAATTAATGAGAAATATTTAGATGAATAAATCTTTAAAACATTTAAAATGATATTTTAGTTAAATATTTTTTTAACAAAAAGGGAGACGCTTGAATACAAATAATTGAGGAATAACTTTTAAATCGGAACATTATAATATCATGAGAATAAATGGATTCATGATATAATATGTCAAGGGACAGTATACAGACCACATAAGAGTGAGTTGGTGTATAACTACAATGAAGTCTAAATGGAAATATAAATTGAGATGAAATCCCTTATAAAGATTGTATCCTTAAATTAAGGATAAATCAATCTCATAATTATGTGTGGAAAATATAAATACACCCAATACAGGTGGATATTAAGTGTAAAAAATTAATAGGTCATTCACACATATTCATAGGATGACATATACAATAAGTACAAGTTGAACCCAAAGAATCGAAATTGGGTTAAGATGTTCCCCTATAAAAATTCGACAGCCTAATGACGTCACTTTAAAATTCGGAAATTGAGTTGATGAGAGAAAAAAGGGTATCCCATCACTTGGACATTAAATTTACATCAATAAATATATAGAAGAAAATATCCCAACATAAGAATATGTGGATTAAAATACATAACAACAAGAAGTATTTTGAAAAAAGGAGGGTGAAAGGATCCCTTAACGATTTGGCAACATAAAAAACATATGCCACATGAAAGAAGGACCATACAATGAATATGTAAGTACAAATAAATGAAATTATATTACAAAAAGATTACAATAAAGGGAAGTACATACACCACACAAAATAAAGTAGTGGCAAATATAGCATGAATCTCATGGGGATAAAAAGTGTGATGAAAACCCCTTACCACGTTGTAATCAATCGAGTCGTATTACCCAAAGTTAATAACCACAACCTGAATCATATAATACCATGAATATAATGATTATCATGATAATATACATCAAAAGTAAGTACACAATACACCACATGCAATAAATAAGTGGCGAACAATGGAAATCTCACAGAATTAAAAGTGAGATAAGAAATCCCCTTACCTCGTTGATTGATTTGAATCGATAATTCTTTAATCTCATGAATAATAAACCAATGTTAATTTATAATTTCTTAAAAACCTTTTTCAAGTTTATTATTCCTTTTATATCACTTATTACCATTGTATAAACATTATGTAATCATTTAAGTTAATAACCTTCGTTTTGTCGATATTTGGCACTTGAGTCAAAACTGAACACCTTATATTTACAAGTTGTCCATGTGGTAAATAGTACATTATATACAGAATTATATTCATGATTTAGATATCATATATATCATATATATCCAGTATACACATGTATTTATAATAGTACATAACATTTAGAGGTAAGAAATGAAATGCACCGTTAATGGAGACGGTAAGCCATACGTACGCACGAATACTACATCCATTTCTATTTCTTATTTTAATGGAATTATAACATAATGATAAATAGGTATATTAAAATTACAGTATTTTATCATATATAATATCATTAACTACATCCTTTATACATACCATATAAGGCATTAACCAATCACATCACTTTGAGGGGGCAGTATTCCGCACTTCCTCTAATGAGATTATCGTATTTACCCACTATGGAAACCATAAAGGCTTGATATAATTGGGAAGTAAAGAATAATAAGGAAAAAATAAACATAATATATATCATATATAAATAAAGTTCCATCATAATGGCCACCATGAGAGGTAGTAATATGTAATTGAAAATTCATCATTTCGTGAGGCGTTAGTTTGCCATCCACAGAAACATTATGTTCCTCATCCATTAGATGGAGGTGTGTGTAAGTTTATCTTGAATAATTATCATAAAAAAATCCTAGTATATTGAGGATACTGGTGTTGTTACAAAATAAAGGAAATAAAATGTTATTAGGGGTTGGAGAAGTAAAATAAAAGAAAATAATTTAAGAGAAATTGTTACCTTTAATTTGGGTAACTCCCTTTGGTTTGAACCAAATACTTATGGAAGTGCCTTCTTACTATGGTAAGGCTTCTAGTATAAGGAGAGGGCTGTAGGGAGCTTATTTTGGCAGATTTTGGACGAGTCAAAAGGCTTGAGAGGTGTGAGGAATTTCACAGAAGTGGTCTCCTTTTATAAGGGAGAGGAGGGGCTCTTTCGGAAAGTGTGAAAACATTATTTTATTATAAACTTATCTTCGGTTTAAAGAAGTCCAAAACACATGAATGTCTATGATAAGATGACTCATATTCGAAATAGAATCATCTAATAAGAATTGGACAGGTTTTGGATAATATTTTAATCATAATAATCTTATTTATTTAAATCATTTATTAATTATGTAAATAATGCATCATTATTGTGTCATAAATAATTTAATATATTTGATTTCTAAAAATTATAAAAAAATTACCATGATGTAGGAAATATTTTTATATTTCCAATTAATATTTATAGTCTAAAATAAGACTTATATAACACCATATAGAAATTAATTACTAACAGAGTTTTGTTAATGTCAATTTTGTATTCACATTAAATAAAAATAATCTAAATTGTCATTTTCACTCCCAAATAGCTCAATGGGGTCCCAAAATATATCCAAAGATGCCCATGGTCGTTAATGACTCAACCAATAAGGTTTCAACAAGTGTTAAGGTAATTTTGAATTATTATAATATTTTTTTAACTTGAATTAACCTATTTACCTTTAACCGCGGTAAATAAAATCAAACGTTACTATTCACCAAAAATTATTTTCATCTTAATGAACCACATTTTACTTCTTGATAACAACCATGTATGTCGGATTTTTGAAATTCAATTCACAGAAGTGGTAAAATTTCATTTAAATGAAAAAGTATGTTTTTTTAACTACCACTAAGTGGTTTCACTATTCATCAAAAATTGATGTTTTTCAGAAAAATACCAAATATTCAGATTAAGCATTATTTGATATTCCAAATTCCAAATTGATGTATATTTTTCCAAATTCAAATCATATAAGTGTCATTAATTAATTTTAAAATTAATTACCGTTATCAAAACAAATAGGGTGTTTTTAAGAAACAATAACTATCAAAAGATTGATACTTGTTTATGTCCAATTTCAAAGTGAAATTAATTCCAATGACCAAAATTTGATTAAATGGTAAAAATATATTTTAATTTCACTTTAAAACAAATTAAAAAGATAATATATCCATATAAATAAATTATATTAAAAGGCACTTTTGAATTAAAATACAATATTTTTCATTATTCATTAAAAAATGAACTTTATCAGAAAAATACCAAAAAATTATCCAATGTAAAATTTGATGTCCCCATTCTAAAAAAGGATTTTATTTGGTCAATGATAATATATTAAAGTGACCAAAACTATATTTAAAGAGGGTTCTCCATTAAAAGGTGATAAATCGGCCTTTTAATGTAAATTATGCTTAAAATTAGATTCATTCACATTTTAAGCCTCTAACTTTTATTGGATAAATGTAAATAGATTTAAAAAATATGTATAATCATATTTTACTTAGTATCATTCATTCCCTCCAATTAAAACGGCTATGAGTTAACTACTATTTAAATAATAATTGTATATTATTAGTGTGCAACGTAAGATTTCAAAGAAATCCGTTGTTGCGTATCGGGTACGTTACCGAACATAGAAACCCATTTAAAGTAAAATTAATATTTAACTCAAAATTATTAATAAATATGAAAATGATATATTATTTATTTACCTGGGATGTTACATCCTTCCCCCTTTTAGGAATTGCGTCCTCGCAATTTTAACATTGGGGATCAGAAACTTTATTAAAATTCCCATATCGGAAAAAAGATTCAGTAAAACTATCACTTTAAAATAAAGAAAGAGAAGTACAATGGTCACCTGAGATAAAACATACCAATATTCCATGAAAACATGGATATGAAGGAGAAAACAAAGGTTCAAGTTCTTATGGAGAGTTATAGGAAACATGATTAGGAGAAAGTTAAACATAAGAAAATCACAAACTTATGATGTGTGTAAACGGTCTTTGATTACCCAGTAGGAAACATAAACCAACAACGTTTTTGTTTTATGTTCCTCTTCATAATTTTGAGGAATTAATCTTCTATATAGAATAAAAACATAAGGAAATATACTTACCTTCATGTAGAGTTTCATCTTTTAATAAGTTTCTACCAAAACTAATAATTTCTCTAAACGATGAGCATTCAAAAAGACTTGGTTACATCAAAATGACAAGAATAATCTTATAGAGAAAAACATAATCCACAAAATGAAAACTATTGATTTCCCTTGTATTCAGACATCAACTAAAACCAAAATTGTTAGTAGAAGATCAGATAATCACCAAAAGGATAATCCTTTATAAAAAGAAATACTACTCTTAATCTCCAAAATTCAACAAAAAGAACCCAAGGTTCAAGAAAGACCATTAAATAAATAGTTATCCTTAAAATTCTTCAATGTAATCCAAACTAATATTGAAACCCAAATATCTGAAGGATTTAATCACATAGTCTTCGAAGGTAAATATTAACATTTATCTCCAAATAAAATCATTTACTCTTAAAGTCTCATACTGAAAAGTAATTAACCTAATCACATATATTCCATGAAAGGTTAATCATTTCCATAGATAACCCAAAATAAACTTATTCTTGATTCATAATATCATCTAATAGAAAAGAATTAGTCAAACTAATTATGGACTTCACGTAGTCTAGTGGTAGGCGATAAATACCAGTCGCACATTGGGTGTGGGTTTGATTCCCACCGATTCGTCTGACACGACGAGTTGTCACATGGTTTGCATGTTGACCCTTTTCAAAAACTGCATAATTTTATAACATTACAAAAAAGATATAAATTCATAAAAAATAACCATAAAATATTTTAACCACAAAGGTTACCTAATAACTTTTGTTTTGCATCCCAAAATGTATTAATCGGTAATTGCCTCAAATTCAATGATCATATAAACCCAAATGGTTCTTTATAACTATACCCACAAAAGAGAAGATAATTATTCATTGAATAAAAAATTTTATATATCAAACATCAGGGTTACAAATACTATAAAAATTTTTCTAACATATTCCCATCATCAGAAGAGTCTTAATACTTTTAAGCATTTCACCATCCTAAATTCTACCATAACTCTTGAATCCCTTACATGTTGACTTCTTAATCCTTCAACATTCTTCATGATCCATTAACCATTCCTTTCCAAATTAATCTGAAATACTTATTCCCTAAAAATAAAATCATGAATCATATCCTAAGAATCAATAATTTCAAAACATATGTTATGAAATAATCCATACCTTTCATTGGTCATTGTCAGTTTCTTCATCCTCAATCGGAATGGCATTAGGTATTGGTAAAAAAATATTTGTAAGATCCTAGTGATCCCATTCCTGAAACATCTTTGTAGGACATGTGTTTGTATAATGACCATGCACACCACATTTAAAACATTCAATTGATCCCTCAGAAATAACTTCTTTACCATTCCAAGATTCAATTTGATGCTTCCTTTTTCCATGCCAGGTTCTTGCTTTATGAACTTCATTTCCACATCTATAGCATATTCTCGTCCCTTGAAGCATTTTTCAAGGTGTTTCATTCTACATCCTTGACACAATGATTTTTGAACAAAATTACCTTTATGATTATTACGTGAACTTCTGTAGGTATTTGTTTCTCGCATATACGACGCCTTATAAAAATCACCAAGGTTAAGGTTGTCAATGATAACTCTAGATAGTTGGTTGAAAATAACCACAAGAGTTCTCATAGAAGCTCCCATTTAATTTAATTTCTCATTCAGAAAATCGTCATAGTTTTCTTCACATCCATTGTTACTTTGATGCCTGCTAGATCCATCCATTCACTAAAACCAGAAAGGTAAGTGTGAGTATATTAGTAAAATCATCATATAATATCTTATGAGGAGGATAAATACTAAGATATACTTATTCATGTTATCTTAAACTCATTAAATTTATCTAAAAAACCATGACTCTTTATGAAATTCTAACCATTATGGTAATGTAACTTATGCTTAAAGAATACCCTAACCTATTAAGTTATCTAAACCGACCTCTGATACCAACTATAAGGTCCCATCCTTAAACATTACAAAATCCTAAATTAAATGAATAATTCACATTAAGGATCTTTTCAGGTTTAGAGTTTTAGAGAATTAGGCCATAACTATTACATAAAAACTTGAATATTATATGTAGACACTACTACTTAGTATCCATTTTTTCTTAAAATAAAAAATCTTAAAACGAAACATGTCTAGTTCCATATTTTAGACAGCATGACTTTTCCATGATCCCATCCTTGACCCTATTCATCTTTAAGTCCTATGGAAAACATTTAAAAAACTTGGGATGAACATAAAAAGCTCAGTAAGGGATACACAAAGAAGGAAAAATGTTAGTTTTTAAAAACAACAAGTAAACCATGAATACTTTTACATAAGTAATACTTTTCACCTTTATGAAGTAGTAAATAGTCTTCACTAAATAAAATATCATTACTTACCCTTTTGTAACCATAAGATTACCATAAAACCAATATAAAGAACACATAACATATAAAGGTAACTTGAGACATAAATATACTTAAATGGAATAACCATACGGTCAACTTCCACACATATCACTAAATGTAATAGCCATAAGACCGACTTCCGTACCCAATGCATTGGAGGTTATAACGTAACCACCCATCCTGGTACTCACGACACCTCCCGTCATATGGTTTATCATGTAACCACCCGTCAAATGTCCAAGTACCATCATAAAACAAAAAATATTGCAAATTTAAGCATTAATATAACAATATTTCTTTTTCAATCACAATAAGTAATTTCAAGATATTGAAATAATCAATCCATTTTCATAAACCGTTTAAAAATAGATTTTTGAATCAAAGTGTCCCATACCACATTGACGCTTTTAAATTAATTATCATTTTAAAATATTAATTTCCATATAAATAAATCCTAAAACACATTTTTAAAACATGGACATTAATGTGAAATATTTAGATGAATAAATATTTAAAACATTTAAACCGATATTTTAGTTAAGGAGTTTTTTAACAAAAAGAGAGACACTTGAATACAAATAATTGAGAATAACTTTTAAATCAGAACATTATAATATCATTAGAATAAAGGGATTCCTGATATAATATGTAAAAGACAATATATACACCACATAATAGTGAGTTGGTGTATAACAAAAATGAAGTCTCAATGGAAATGTAAATTGAGATGAAATCCCTTATAAAGATGGTATCCTTAAATTAAGGATAAATAAATCTTATAATTATGTGTGACAAATATAAATAAACCCAATATAAGTGGACATTAAACTTAAAACTATCAGAGGTCATTCACAAAAATTCATAGGATGACATATTCATTAAGTACAAGTTGAACCCAATGATTCGAAATTGGGTTAAGAAGTTCCCCTGTAAAAATTCGACAGCCTAACGACGTCACTTTAAAATTTGGAAACTCAGTTGATGAGAGGAAAAAGGGTATTTCATCACATGGACATAAAATTTACATCAATAAGGATATATAAGAACATATCCCACCATAATAATATGTGAATTAGAATACATAATAACAAGAAGTCTTTTGAAAAGAGGCGGGTGAAAGGTTCCCTTAACGATTTGGTAACATACAAAACATATGCCATATGAAAGAAGGATCATACAATGAAGATGTAAATACTCATAAATAAAAGTATATTACACAAATATTACAATCATGGGCAGTACATACATCACACAAAATAAAGTAGTGGCAAATATAGCATGAATCTCATGGGGATAAAAAGTGAGATGAAAACCCCTTACCACGTTGTAATCAATCGATTCGTATGACCCAAAGTTAATAACCATAAATTGAATCACATAATACCATGAATATAATGAGAATCATGATAATATACATCAAAAGGAAGTACATAATACACCACATGCAATAAATAAGTGGATATCAATGGAAATCTCAGAGAATTAAAAGTGAGATACGAAATCCCCTTACATCGTTGTCCGATTTGACTCGATCGTTCTTTAATCTGCTGAATAATAAACTAATGTCAATTTCTAATTTCTTAATAACCTTTTTCTATTTTATTATTCCTTTTATATCACTTATTACCATAATATAAACATTATTCAATCATTTATATTAATAACTTTCATTTTGTCGATATTTGGCACTTGAGTCAAAATTGAAGACCTTATATTTAGAATTTGTCCATGTGGTAAATATTACATTATATCCAGAATTATATTCATGATTTAGATATCATATATATCATATATATACATTATACACATTTATTTATAATTTTACATATCATTTAGAGGTATGAAATGAAATGCACCATTCATGGGGACGGTAAGCCATACGCACGCATGAACGCTACTTCCATTTCTATTTCTTATTTTAATGGAATTAAAACATAATGATAAATAGGTATATTATAATTCCAGTATATTATCATATATAATATCATTAAATTCATCCTTTATTCATCCCACATAAGGAATTAACGAATCATATCACTTTGAGGGGGCGGTAGTCCTTACTTCCTCTAATGAGATTATCATATTTACCCACTAGGGAAACCATAAAGGCTTGTTATAATTGGGAATTAAAGAAGAATAAAGAAAAACATAAACATAATATATATCATATGTAAATACAATTCCATCATAATGGCCACCATGAGAGGTGGTAATATTTAATTGAACAATCATCATTTCATGAGGCGTTAGTTTTTCATCCACAGAAACATTATGTTCTTCATCCATTAGACGGAGGTGTGTATATTTTTAGCTCAAATAATTCTCATAAAAACATTCTAGTATATTGAGGATACTGGTGTTGTTACAAAATAATGTAAATAAAAAGAGTTTAGGGGTTGGAGAAGTAAAATAATAGAAAATAATTTAAGAGAAATCGTTACCTTTAATTTGGGTAACTCCCTTTAGTTTAAACCAAAGGACTTCTTGAAGTGCCTTCTTCCTTTGGTAAGGCTTCTAGGAGGAGAATATGGATGTAGGGAACTTATTTGGGAAGATTTTGGATGATCCAAAATTCTTGAGTGGTGTGAGGAATTGCATTGAAGTGGTCTCCTTTTATAAGGGAGAAGAGGGGCACTTTAGGAAAGTGTGAAAACATTATTTTATTATAAACATATATTCGGTTTCAGGATGTACAAAATACATTACAGTCGACTATAAGATGACTCATATTCGAAATAAAACCATAAAATATAAATTGGACAGGTTTTGGATATTAATTTAATCACTATAATCTTATTTATTTAAATCATTTATTAATGAGGTAAATACTGCAACATTACTGTGTCATAAATAATTTAATTTATTTGATGTATAAAAATTATAAAAAAATACCATTAAGTATGAAATATTTGTATCTTTAAAATTAATATTTATAGTCAAAAATAGGACTTATATAACACCATATAAAAATTAATTACTAACCGATTCTTGTTAATGTCAATTTTGTATTCACATTAAATAAATTAATCTAAATTGTCATTTTCACTCCCAAGTGTGTCAATGGGGTCCCTAAATAGACCCAAAGATTCACATGGTCGTTAATGACTCAACAAATAAGGTTTGGACAAGTTTTAAGGTAATTTGGAATTATTATTATATTCTTTTTACCTTGAATTAACCTATTTACATTTAACTGCGGTAAATAAAACTCAAAAGTTACTATTCAACGAAAATTATTTTCATCTTAATGAACCACAAATTACTTCTTGATAAAAACCATGTATGTCAGATTTTTTAAAATAAAACTACAAAAGTGGTAAATTTTCATTTGAATCAAAAAGTCAGTTTTTTAACTACCACTAAGTGGTTTCACTATTCATCAAAAATTGAAGTTTTTCAGAAAAATAACAAATATTCAGCTTAAGCATTATTTGATATTATGAATTAAAAATTGATGTATATTTTTCCAAATTCAAAACATAGAAGTGGAATTAAATAATTTTAAAATTAATTCTTGTTATAAAAACAAATAGAATATTTTAAGAAACAATAACTATCAAAAGATTGATACTTGTTTATGTCCAATTTCAAAGTGAAATTAATTACAATGAAGCACATTGGATAAAATGGTAAAAATATATTTTAATTTCACTTTAAAACCAATTAAAAAGATAATCTAACCATATAAATAAATTATATTAAAAGGAAATATTGAATAAAAATACAATATTTTTCATTATTCATTAAAAAATGAACTTTATCAGAAAAATACCAAAAAATTACCCAAAGTAAAATTTGATGTCCCCATTCTAAAGAAGAATTTTATTTAGTCAATTAGAATGTATTAAAGTGACCAAAAATATATTTAAATAGGGTTCACCATTAAAAGGCGATAAATCGACCTTTTAATGTAAATTATGCTTAAAATTAGATTCATACACAATTTAAGCCTCTAAATTTTATTGGATAAATGTAAATACATTTAATAAATATGTATAATCATATTGTAGTTAGTTTAATTCATTCATTCTAATTACAATGGCTAGGAGTTAACTACCATTTAAAATAATAATATTATATTATTAGCATGCAACATAAGATTTCAAAGAAATCCGTTGTTGCATATCGGGTATGCTATCAAACATAGCAACCCATTTAAAGTAAAATTAATATTTAATTCAAAAATATTAATAAATATGAAAAGGGTATATTCTTTATTTACCTGAG
Source organism: Viscum album (assembly GCA_963277665.1). Lineage (NCBI taxonomy): Eukaryota > Viridiplantae > Streptophyta > Magnoliopsida > Santalales > Viscaceae > Viscum > Viscum album. The sequence goes on from OY728166.1 coordinate 190,345,308, forward strand.
ATGTTACATCCTTCCACCCTTTTGGGAATTGCGTCCTCGCAATTTTAAAATTGGGGATCATAAAATTTATTGAAAGTCCCATATTAGAAAAAAGAGTCAGTAATACTATCACTTTAAAAGAAAGAAAGAGAAGTACAATGGTCACCTGAGTTAACCCATACTAATATTCCATGAAAACATGGATATGGAGGAGAAAAAAAGGGTCAAGTTCTAATGGAGAGTGATTGGAAACACGATTAGGAGAAAGTTAACCACAAGAAAATCACAAACTTATGATGTGTATAAATGTTTTTTGATTACCAAGTAGAAAACGTAAACCAATAACATTTTTGTTTTACTTTACTTTTCATAATTTTGAGGAATTAATCTTCTATATAGAATAAAAACATAAGGAAATATACTTACCTTCATGTATAGTTTCATCTTTTAATAAGTTTCTACCAAAACTAATCATTTTTCTAAACGATGAGCATTCAAAAAGACTTGGTTACATCAAGATGACAAGAATAATCTTCTAGAGAATCACATAATTCAAAAAATAAGAAATATCTATTTCCCTTGTATTTAGACATCAACTAAAACCAAAATTGTTAGTACAACATCAGATAATCACCAAAAGGATAATCCTTTATAAAAATAAATACTACTCTTATTCTAAAAATTCAACAAAAAGAACCCAAGGTTCAAGAAAGACCATTAAATAAATAGTTATCCTTAAAATTCTTCAAAGTAATCCAAACTAAGATTGAAACCCAAATATCTGAAGGATTTAATCACACAGTCTTCTAAGGTAAATCATAACATTTATCTCCAAATAACATCAGTTACTCTTAACGTCTCATACTAAAAAGTAATTAACCTAATCACATATCCTCCATGATTGGTTAATCATTTCCATAGATAACCCAAAATCAACTTATTCCTATTTCATAAGTTCATTTAACAAAAAAGAATTAGTCACACTAACTAGGGACTTCACGTAGTCTAGTGGTAGGGGATAAATACCAATCACACTTTGGTTGTGGGTTCGATTCCCACAACTTTGTCCAACACGACGGGTTGTCACACGGTTTGCATGTTTTCCCTTTTCAAAAACTACATAATTTTATAACATTCCCAAAAAGAGATAAATTCATCAAAAATAACCATAAAATATTTTAACCACAATGGTTATCTAATAACTTTCTTTTTGCATCCCAAAATATATTAATTGGTAATTGCCTCAAATTCAAGGATCATATAAACCCAAATGGTTATTTATAACTATATCCACAAAGAATAAGATAATTATTCCTTGAATAAAAATTTTCAAATTTCAAGCATAAGGGTAACACATACTATAAAAAGTCTTCTAATGTAATCCTATCATCAGAAGAGTCTTCATACTTTTAAGCATTTCACCATCCTAAATTCTACTATAACTCTTGAATTCTTTATATGTTGACTTCTTACACATTAAACATTCTTCATGATCCATTAACCATTCCTTTCCAAATTATTCTGAAATAATTCTTCCCTACAAACAAAATCATCAATCATATCCTAAGATTCAATAATGTCAAAACACATGTTAAGAAATTGTGATGACCCGACCCTACCCAGGCTCGAGCCGCAACTACCCTAAGCCCACCTCTATAAGCCAGAGGCTGGTGACCAATGCTGAAGGCACAATAACTCAGGGAGGCCTTTGCCTAAGTACATGTACACACACACACAACACACTCAATGAAAAAGTGAAGAGTAAAAAGAAAAGAAAAGTACCAAATACTAAAAATAAACCACAAATGTGCATCGACCTCTAACAGTACAGAGAAAGTGCTGAAAGTAAATTGAAAAGAAAAGGGGAAAAACATGCGCCCAAATAGAAATGTGCCACAACCCGGCAATAGGTAAAAAAATGAAAAAAACAACAAGAAGGGTCCCCCACCTGGAACTTGACTACGACCACCGCACACGGTCCAAGCTCCTAAACTCCTAAGCTCCACTAAAGTCATGACCATCCTATCTGTCGTCTGCAAGGTCGCACCAAGTGAGGGGAAATCCCAAGAAGGGTTGAGTATAAAAATACTCAGTGGGATACCCCAAAGGCTCGAGGGAGAAAAAAAGGAGGTACCAAAGGGCGAGCAGTAGATCGAATAGGGAAAGTAGAGGAGTACAACTAAGAGTGTAGTAAAGAGTACAGTAGAAAGTCTAGCTCAACCCAAGAAGAGGAAAGAAGGTAGGCTCATCCAGACACAAGGAGCAAGAAATGGTCAGAAGACGAACTTCCAGCCGAGTCTTCGCTACCTATAGCAGGGGAGTAGACTCGTCCAACCATGAGAAGCTAGACACAGAATGAACGTGGGATACCCCATGCGTCTTCGCCTCTCTTGGAAGGAGATTAACCAAACCCAATAAGCGGGTACTAGAACAAGGAATATACATGTCAATATGCTCAATCAAGAAGCCCAAACAAGATCGTAATGAGATCTTCATCCCGTAGCTCAGCCTAATAAAGTGAGTAGCCAATAGTTCCAGAAGTAAAAACCATCGATGCCCATCATCCCACACGTCTTCCCCGAACTGCATGTCAAGGGGTCAAATCACCACACCACGAAACTATCCGCTTTGGGCAGCACTAACTCGCCCGCACGGTTTTAGGTCGCATCGCAAGGATGCGTCTCGGTGGGGAAATCGCCCCTCGTACTTGAGTGTTCTAAGGGAACGTCAAACCACAACTCATCACTTCCCCGCAGTCAAGAGGTCTCCTAAAAGTCGACAGGAGACCCCCTACCCAGCCCCGCTGGAGGGTCCCTGGAAGTCAACGGTTTCCCACTATAAGGAGACCCGGCAAGAGTCGATGGGTGACACACTGCCCAGTCCTGTAATGGGGTAATCCACTGGAGGGTGACCCAGCTAAACTCATCGATGAGTCCTAATGCCCAGTCCCAAAAAATGGTACTCCATTGGAGGGAGGCTCGGAACCATCATCGGGGACCACTTCCCAGCCCAACTGGAGGTAAACTCGGCATCGTGGACCACTGGCCAGCCCCGCTGGAGGTAAGCCTGTCATCGGGGACCACTGCCCAGCCCCACTAGAGGTAAACCCAGAACGGCTCGGGCCATCCCTACTAGATGGTACTGCTTGGTGAACACCGCTATACTGGCCATCCCTGCTAGATGGTAACCCACTGGTCATCCCTGCTGGATGGTACAACTGGCGAGCCCTGCTCGAAACAACCTCATCCCTGCTGGTTACTACCTCATCCCTATTGGTAACAACCTCAGCCCTACTGGAAACAACCTCAGCCATGCTGAAAACATCCTCCTGGGTAGAGGATCAGTTCCCACGTAATGTGTTGGTCACAACGATTCCACAAGAACTATACTATGGAACACGAAGGAATGTGAGAAACACCCTGGGCCTCTCAGGGAAATCACGCTCCAATCTGCTGAGTCAATGTCGAAGAGGACTGAGACAACTCATCCCAGAATTTGGGGAAAACACCCACACTGTACGAACACCCGTAGTCGTAAACGGTGTCACAGTCCGGTGATAGGGCACGGTACTGAAGCCCCTCACAGCTGAAGAAATAGAGGAACCAAACCATCTTTTCTGGCCAAATGAGAACAGAACCAGGGGAAAACTCAACCCTGCTGGTCAACAAACGAGAACCAAACCAGGGGAAAAATCAACCCTGCTGGTCAACAGACGAGAACAGGACTTGGGGAAAACTCAACCCTGCTGGTCAATAAACGAGAACAAAGAGACGATCTACGTTGCGAGAGGTCAAAGGTACGCAAAGCAGAACACGACACGCACATGGGGCCCACACGACATGTGGCCCCAAGTCAACCCCAACCTAGTGCACAAACATTATCAGGTACCAACATCTACAAGTACCTCCCAGAGTTCCTGTATACTCCCAAAGTATACATCATTTCCAGCCCAAAGGCTAACGTGGACATGACACCCACTGTCAACGCGATGGCGTGAACATAACCACTCCAACTTGCCAGCTCATCGGTTGATGCACATCAAACCACATCTCTTCAAGAATTTACATCACTCACACGGGAGTGCACGTGATCACGCGCCAAGGGTCTAATACAAACACGGTAGAAGAACCGCCACCAGGACACCTTCATATTTCCACATTTAATAAGATCACGTAAGTGGATCCGCTCGCCTGAACAGATTACAGCATTGTAATCATCACAAAAAAACACGCGATATCAACTACTTACTCACCCCAAAAGGATATCTGATGGAAAAGTCACCAACACCGCCTTACGCCCAAACGACGTCCTGTGATCCTGAGCCTCGGCCTCGAAAACAGTCGAGCGCATCTCTCCATTGCGATCTCCTTGGAAAGACATGTCAAAAGGACTGCTCACTTGAGTGCAATGGATATATGGAGAAAAATATGTATTCTGGCACACCGCACAGGAGCGGTGCTTCATGGGACCCACATCCCGGTCCTAAAACACAACGAATGGATCACACCGTTGCGATCCTCTCGAAAAAGTACACAAGATGGACTATTCAATTGTCCAAAACGGACACCCGGTGATAAATCCAGAAATCACCGTCAACTCCCGAAATGGCCCTCACGGGGCCTGCACCAGCGTACATAATAAAAGCGGGAAGACTGTGCAAATGCAATGCCCTCATAGAAACACCCAAAATCGACTGCTCGCACACCCCGAACGGACGTCCGATGAAAATGTTACAAAACGCTGCACATAGCTCAAAAGACGGGCCATGGGTCCCATGCCTCAACTCCAGTATCAACACCCGAAACCACACTGGAAAACTCCAGCTCGAAGCCAGGGTCTCAACGCCACTGACGGTGCTCAAAACGGACGTCGGACGCATCCGCGCCGTCCAAAACAAGATCCCCTGGAAAAACGTCAATTCACTTAAAGACGCGTCATGCCTCCGAGGTCCGTCATTTCAGGAATTAAAAATTCCCAAAACCATCTCCAAAAGTCTACCTCGACGTCTGAAATTCACTGCTGTAGACAGTAAGAAAAATGGACATCCGTAATGAAAATTACGGACATCCGAAGAGGGGAAGAATTCCCCTCTAGGGCTGGACCGGGCTGGACCGGCCCGCGCCGGCCGTCCCGGCTAGCAGCACCTGCCTGCGGCCTTTCCGTGAGGGCCAGACATGGACCTGCAGTCCACACGTAGACCAACAACGAGGGCCGGTCGCGTCAGCCGCGTGAAGACCCACCTTCGGCGGGTCTTGTCTCCCCCACAGGGTTGCGCGCCGTGACCCCGACACTGCCTCCCCCCGTGCCGTCCTGCACGGCCCACTGCCTGAGGACCATGAGGACGCCACCCGCTTCTGTCCTGCCCTGCTGTTGAGCCGCCGTGGACCCCCCAGCTACCTGGGAATGCCATGCCGGACGCCCACAGAAGCCACTGCCACCGCTGGAGTCCGCCGGACCACCGCGCGAGCCGCCGAAAAAAAAACAAAACCAGCAAATTTCGACGCACGATTGCGTCCTCCTCCGAACTCGGATTTCAAATTTGAAAAGTGCGATGGAAAGCTCATAAATTATACTACATGATTATGGGCTTATTTCTAAGATTTAACATCAATTCAATGCAAAATCATGGAATCAAATGAGGTGCGGGAACTAAAACGAAACAAAATGATGCCTACCTCGCAGGGCTTCACCCGACGCTTCACCGTCGAACCGCCTTCGCCGTAGCCACTTACACTTTGATCGGAGAAGGAGGTGGAGGATGAGGAGGAGATCCTTGGTGTGTTCCTTCTGCCAGGGGTTGCAAAGGAGAAGGGAAGGGGGTGGTTTTGGTTTAAATAAATTCATTAACATTTTAATTAATTTAAAACCCCCAATTTAACCTGCATCCGAAACTCTTGGTGGGGTCAAGATTAATCCTCCCCTAGGGTAAACACCACCTACTGAGCACAACGGCAGTCTCAGAATTTTAATCCGAGCCTCCATTCAATAGTTATTAATCTCAACGCTTGAGGCCGCCAAATTATGAAAACGCCCCTAGGGCCATTTTTCACAAATGGCACGCACCCGCGAAGATTACACCCCTCATAGGGTAAATGGCACATTCTGGACTTAACGGTGCCCTTAATTTTCCAATCCGAGAAACCGTTTAAAAGATAATTGAGTTAAGACATTAAACAAATACATTAATTATTTAATTTATCCGTTTAACTTTCCAAAAGTTGGAGAGGGGTCCAAACATCCTGCATCGACATTATTTATGTCGTTCCTAGGGTAAACAACCCATTACGGAGCCATCAGTACACTCATGTTTTGGATATAGATCACCGTTTAAGAGTTATCCCATTTATTTGGCATTCCTAGTGGAATGCACTGAAAATTTAATTCTGGCCACACCGGGGCTCGGAATTGCATGCTGTCTGAAGGCGCTACTCTGGAATAATACAAAGAATATTTCAAAGTCTTTTATAGCCAAAAACCGGTTTTTAACATCATTCCCTCCTTCAAGATTTTCATCCCCAAAAATAACCAGGGAAAAACTCTAGGTACTATGCTCGCACCTAGCTCTCCCGTACCCAGATGAACTCATGCACGGTTCTACGCCACCGCACACGGACCAAAGGATTTGATCAGTTCACGCGAGGTCTGTCCTCGCCAATGAGGTGCATAGGACCACACACACTTTTTCTCAGGTGAGTCATGTGGGAGATTTCATGCACCCAAACAAGCCTTTGGGGTTAGGGCAAGGCAGTATGGAACCTCGCAATCCATTTGCACGGTCTCAAACAGCCCGAAGGCCCTCGGGGGTAACTCGCCTCCCCGACCGAACCCCTATGTCGCACGACACAACTGGAATCACCACACGCACTTAGAACAAGGCCCGATGATTACCTCCTTCAGAATATCCTTATGGTGAAACACCCATGGAAATCTGGTCATGCAAGGTTTCATAGTCGATGGCTCGCAACCAAGACTCTCTTACACGCTCGGAGAGCGAATGAGTCAACACCATCGACTAAAGAAAAGGTCTTACACCTTTTTACATTACCAACACAGGGCCACGCCGACTCCCTGTGTCACCCTTGTAACAACCGTAGCAAGGAGCATGGAGAAAATCATTTCACATGCAGAGTCTAACAATTCTACTGCAAAAAAAGTAGAAGAGCTGTAGAGCATACCTCTTGTCACCTCATGCTCTCCAGGATCGTAGACGTCCAAAGCTCGCGGCTGTCGGCGGTCTCAAATGTCAGCTTTCAGAGACTGACGTGGACCGCCTAGTGGTGATGGGAAGACCTCGTAAGGTCTTCCACTACTTCCAGCTCCTCCCGCACCACTTCTAGCACCACCTCTCAGGGAGGTACTCTGATCACAGTGCTGCCTCTATCGTGGTGGTGCACTTGCTGCCTGCCCGAAGCTCTCCGCATGCCTGGTCGGGCAGTCCCATTCCAGGTGACCTCACCCATCGCAAGAATAACACCAAATCACTTCGGGCTGCACTGGTACCCTCTGGCGCCACTGTGGTGTAATACCACGCCCCTGAGTTAGGTAGTCAGAATCCACCTGCGTCAAGGTTCTACTTGCCGACGCCCGCTAGCTGCGGCAGAGGTCTCGGCTCCAACGTGCCTACTGCCACCACCAACACTAGAACGCGATAGGAATCTCTCTATCACTAGGGCCTTCTCTAGCACTCCGACATATGTGGAAATGCCCAAGGTTACTATGACAACATGAATCTCTTGGCAGAGACCCTGCTCAAACTCTTGCGTTTGGTTGTTGTCGTCATAGACCAAATCTAGGTAAAATCGTGCATGACCTGCGAAACTAGCCACGTACTCGGCCACCATCATCCCTCCCTGCTGAAACTGTAGGATCTCATAAATTATAATGGAGCGTAATAAGGAGGGGAAAAAAATCCTAAAGTAAAAACAACCTAAAGTCGCCCCACAAAAGAGATGACTCATCAAGAAACTGAGTCACCAGACTCCACCAACGCCAAGCTGCTCCGCGAAAAATGATGGCTGCCAAAGCCACCATAAGATCTGCTGGCGTCTGCACAAGACTGAAAAGGCGAACCACTATATCAAGACATTCCTATGATACCTAAGGGTCTGGCTCACCACTGAACCTCAGCAGTCTCTGTCGCTGGAACTCACAGACCACGCTCAAGCTCAGCCTGCTCTACTGAAGCTGCCTGCTGCTCAACATGTGGGGGTGCTGCTACCGGCCCACCCGGAGAAAGGGGCTCGCATGATGGCTCCTGGACTGAGGCCTCGTAGCTCACAGGGTCGTCGTCACGAACCAAAGCTTGTATCCTGGCTGGCTATCTTCGAAGAGATATCCTGAATGTTATCAAGGAGTGTCGCGGTCAGATGAGCATATATGTATTTACCAATAACAACGATGGGTAGCTGACTCAAGAAGGATAGTCAAAGACTCAATCCTATGTGATAGACAAACCAATATTCCCTGCAACGAGTTTCTCAGCATGCCGAGTCGACAAGTGGGTTATCAAGGTCCTGGTAAATAGATACGTCGGCTGCCGCACCATCACTGGACTCCCTGGCTTGAGAGCCGCACTCAAGACACGTTAACACTGTTGCCCTAAATCCCAACCAATTTCCATTTTTGGGACGTCGGAACAACATACCAAGGAACGAACCACCTTTGATAGCACATTGTCACGACCCGACCATACCCGGGCTCGAGCCGCAACTACCCCAAGCCCGCCTCCATAGGCCAGGGGCTGGCGACCAGCACCGAAGGCACAACAAATCAGGGAGGCCTTTGCCTATGTACCCGTACACACACACAGGCAACACACTCAATGAAGAAGTGCAGAGTAAAAATAAAAGCAAAGTACCAACTGCTATAAATATACCACAAATGTGCACTAACCTATAACAGTACAAAGAAAGTGCTAAAAGTAAAATGAAAAGAAATGGGGAAAAACATGCGCCCAACTAGAAAAGTGCCACAACCTGGCAGCAGGTAAACAAAAGCAAAAACAGCTGGAAGGGTCCCCCACCATGAACCTGACTACAACCACCGCACATGGACCAAGCTCTTGAAATCCTAAGCTCCACTGAAGTCACGACCAACTTGTCAGTCGTCTGCAAGGGCACACCAAGTGCGGGTAAATCCCAAGCAGGGGTGAGTATAAAAATACTCAGTAGGATACCACGAAGGGTTGAGGGGGAAACAAAGGAGGTACCGGAGGGTGAGCAGTAGATCGAATAGGGAAAGTAAAATATTACAACCGAGATTGTAGTAAATAGTACAGTAGAGAGTCCATATCAACCCAACAAGAGGAAAGAAGGTATACTCGTCCAGACACAAGGAGCTGGAAACGGTGAGAAGATGAAATTCCTGTCGAGTCATCACTACCTATAGTAGGAGAGTAGACTCGTCCAACCACGAGAAGCTAGACACAGAAAGAAAGTGGCATACCCCATGCGTATTCGCCTCTCCTGGAAGGATAGTATCCAAACCCATGAAGCAGGTACTAGAAAAAGGTATATACAAGTCCATATGCTCAATCAAGAATCCCAAACAAGATCATAAGGGGATCTTGATCCCGTAGCTCAGCCCAAGAATGTGAGTATGCAATAGTCCTAGAAGTAAACACCATCGATTCCAAACATCCTGTACATCTGCCTCGAATTGTAAGTTAAGGGGTCAAATCAACTCACCGTGAAACTGTCCGCTTTGGGAGGAACTAACTCGCCCGCATGGTTTTAGGTTGTGTTGCAAGGACGCGTCTCGGCGGGAAAAGTGCCCATCGTACTCGAGAGTTGTGGGGGAACGTCAAACCACAACTCATAACTGCCCCGCAGTGAGGAGGTCTCCTCAAATTCGATAGGAAACCCCCTGCCCAGCCCCGCTGGGGGGTCCCTAGAAGTCAACAGGTTCCCACTATAAGGAGACCCGGAAAGAGTCGACGGGTGCCACACTGCCTAGTCCCGTAACAGGGTAATCCACTGGAGGGTGACACGGCTAAAGTCATCGACGAGTCCCAATGCCGAGTCCTGAAAAATGGTACTCCACTAAAGGGAGGCTCGAAATTGTCATCGGGGACCACTTCCCAGCCCACCTGGAGGTAAACCCGGCATCAGGGACTACTGCCCAACCCCGCTGGAGGTAAGCCCGGCGTCGGGGACAACTGCCCAGCCCCGCTGAAGGTAAACCCGAAACTGCTCTGGCCATCCCTACTGGATGGTACTGCTCGGTGAACACCGCTGTACTGACCATCCCTGCTGGATTATAACCCACTGGCCATCTATGCTGGATGGTACAACTGGCAGGCCCTGCTCGAAACAACCTCAGCCCTATTGGTAACAACCTCAGCCCTGCGGGTAACAACCTCATCCCTGCTGGAAAAAACTTCAGCCCTTCTGGAAACAACCTCCTGGGTAGAGGATCAGTGCCCGTATAATGTGTTGGTCACACCTATTCCACAAGAACTCTACCATGGAACACGAAGGAATGGGAGAAACTCCCCGAGCCTCTCAGGGCGATCACACATCAATCCGCTGAGTCATTGTCGAAGTGGACTGAGACAACACATCCCAGAAAGTGGGGAAAACACCCCCGTTGTACGAACACTCATAGTTGTAAACAGTGTCGCAGTCTAGTGAAAGGGCACGGTACTGAAACACCTCACAGCTGAAGAAACAGAGGAACCAAACCATCTCTGCCGGCCAAACGAGAACAAAACCAGGGGGAAAAATCAACCCTGCTGGTCTGAAAACGAGAACCGAACCAGGGAAAAACTCAACCCTGCTGGTCAATAGATGAGAATAGGACCAGGGGAAAACTCAACCCTGTTGGTCAACAAACGAGAACAATGGGACCCTCTACGTTGTGATAGGTCAAAGGTATACAAAGCAGAACACGACACACACATGGGGCCCACACAACGTGTGGCCCCGAGTTAACCCCAACCAAGCGCACAAACATTCCCAGGTACCAGCATCTACACGTACCTCCCAGTGTTCCTGTATACTCCCAGAGTATACCACGTCTCCATCCCAAAGGCTAATGTGAACACGACACCCACTGTCCACACGAAGTCGTGAACGTAACAACTCCAACTTGCCACCACAAAGGTTGAGGCACAACCAACCACATCTCTTCAAGTATTTACATCACTCACACGAGAGTGCACACGATCCCACGCCAAGGGTCCACTACAAACATGGTAGAAGAACCGCCACCGGGGAACCTTCATATTTCCACATTTAATAAGGTCTCGTAAGAGGCTCCTCTTTCCTGAATAGATTACACCATTGTAATCCTGATGAAAAAACACGTGATATTGACTACTTACTCACCCCAAACGGATATACGATGGAAAAGTCACCAACACCGCCTTACGCCCGAACGACATCCCATGATACCAAGCCTCGGCCCCGAAAACAGTCGGGCGCATCGCACCATTGCGATCTCCTCAGAATGATACGTCAAAAGAACTACTCACTTGAGTACAACGGATATCCGGAGAAAAAGATGCACTCTCGCACACCTCACACGAGCGGTGCTTCGTGGGACCCACATCTCAGTCCCGAAACACAACAAACGGATCGCATCATTGCGATTCTCTCGAAAAAGTACACAAGATGGACTATTCACATGTCCAAAAAAGACAACTAGTGATAAATTTAGGTATCACTGTCAACTCCCGAAACGGCCATTGTGGGGCCCACACCAGCATGCAAAATTAAAGTGGGAAGACTGCGGCAATTCAATGTCATCAAAAAAAACTCCCAAAATCGACTGCTCGCATGCCCCGAACGAACGTCCGATGAAAAAGTTACAAAACGTTGCACGCAGCTCAAAAGATTGGCCATGGGGCCCACCCTTCAACTCTGGTATCAACACCCGAAACCACACTGGAAAGCTCCGGCTCGACGCCAGGGTCGCAACACCACTAACGGTGCTCAAAACGGACGTCGGACGCATCCGCGCCGTCCAAAACAAGATCCACCGGAAAAATGTCAATTCACTTAAAGACGTGTCGCGCCTCTAAGGCCCCTCGTTTCGGGAATTAAAAATTCCAAAAACCATATCAAAAAGTCCATTTCGACGTCTGGAATTCACTGCCATAGACGGAAAGAAAAATAGACATCCGTAATGAAAATTACGGACGTCTGAAGAGGGGATGAATTCCCCTCTAGGGCTGGACCGACCAGTCCGCCCGGCCTGGGCCGACCCACGCCGGTTGACCCGACTCGCAGCGCCGGCCCACACCCTTGCTACGCGGGCCGGACATGGACCTACGGACCCAGCGTAGACCATCCATGAGGGCCAGTCATGCCAGCCGCGTGAAGACCAGCCTTCGGCAGGTCTTGTCTCCCTCACGGGGTCGCGCATCGCGACCCCAGCGCTGCCTCCCCCGTGCCGTCGAGCACAACCCGCCTCCTGAGGACCCCGCCGACGCCGCTCACTTCCATCCTGCCCTACTACTAAGCCGCCGTGAACCTCCCGGATTCCTAGGAACTCCACACTGCATGCCTGCAGAAGCCACCACCGCCGCTGGAGTCCACCGGACAACCACCCGAGCCGCCGAAAAAAAACCCCGCAAACATCGACGCAGGATTGCGTCCTCCTCCGAACTCGGATTTCAAATCCGAAAAGTGCGATGGAAAGCTCATAAAATATAATACATGATTATGGGCTTTTTTCAAAGATTTAACAGCAATTCGACGCAAAATCATGGATTCAAAGGAGGTGCGGAAACTAAAACGAAACAAAACGACGCCTACCTCGCAGGGCTTCACCCGACGCTTCACCATCGAACCGCCTTCGATGTAGCCACTTCCACCTTGATCAGGGGAGGAGGGAGAGGATGAGGAGAATCTCCTTGGTGTGTTTCTTCCTCCAGTGGTTTCAAAGGAGAAGGGAAGGGGGAGGGTTTGATTTAAATAAATTAATTAACATTTTAATTAATTTATAACCCCCAATATAACCCGCATCCGAAACTCTTGGTGGGGTCAAGATTAATCCTCCCCTAGGGTAAACACAAACTCTCGAGCACAACAAGGGTCTCGGAATTTTAATCTGATCCTCGATTCAAATGTTAATAAACTCAACGCCCGAGGTCACCAAATTACGAAAACACCCCTGGGTCCATTTTTCACAGATGGCCCGTGCCCACGAATATTACACCCCTCTTAGGTTAAACAGAACATTACGAACTCAACGGTGCCCTCCGTTTTCCAATACGAGCCACCGTTTAAGAGATACTTGAGTTAATCCACTAAACGAATAAATTAATTATTTAATTTATCCTTTTAACGTTCTGTAAGCGGGCGAGGGGTCCAAACGTCCCGCGCCGACATTCTTTATGTCGTTCCTAGGGTAAACACCCCATTCCAGAGCCATCGGTACACTCAAGTTTTGGATCCGGATCACCGTTTAGGAGTTATCCCATTTATTTGTCATTCTGAGTGTGAACGCACTGAAAATTTAATTCCGGCCACACCGGGGCTCGGAATCACACTCCATCTGAAGGTGCTGCTCTGGAATAATATCAAGAATATTACAAAACCTTTTATAGCTAAAAACAGAGTTCTTACATAAATAATACATTCCGTTCATTGGTCACTGTCATTTTCTTCATCCTCAAACGGAATGACATTAGGTATTGGTAAACAAATATTTGTACGATCCTGGTGATCCCATTCCTAAAACGTCTTCGTAGGACATGTGTTTGTATAATGACCATGCACACCACATTTAAAGCATTCAATTGATCCCTCAGAAAGAACTTCTTTTCCTTTCCTAGAGTAAACTGGATGCTTCCTTTTTCCATGGCAGGTTCTTGCTTTATGACCTTCATTTCCACATCTATAGCATCTTCTCGTCCCTTTGAAGCATTTTCCTAGGTGTTTCCTTCCACATCCTTGACACAAAGGTTTTTTAACATACTTAACTTTATGTTTATTACCTGAACCTCCGTAGGGATTTGTTTCTTGCATATACAACTCCTTATAAAAATCACCAAGGTTAATGTTTTCAATCATAACTCTAGGTAGTTGGTTGAGAATAACCACAAGAGTTCTCATTGTAGCTCCCATTTCATTCAATTTCTCATTCAGAAAATCGTTATAGTTTTCTTCACATCCATTCTTACATTGATGCCTGCTATATCCAACCATTGACTAAAACCAAAAATGTAAGTGTGAGTATGTCAGTAAAATCATCATATAATATCTTATGAGGAGAATAAATACTAAGATATACTTATTCATGTAATATTAAACACATTCACTTTATCTAAAAAAACTGTGACTCTTTTTGAAATCCTAACCATTATGGTAATGTCACTTATGCTTAAGGAATACCCTAATCTCTAAAGTTATCTAAACTGACCTCTGATACCAACAGTAAGGACCCAGCCTTAAACATGACATAATCTTGAATTAAATGAATAATTCACATTGAGGATCTTTTCAGGTTTAGATTCTTAGAGAATTTGGCCATAACTATTACATAACAACTTGAATATTACAAGTAGACACTACTACTCAGTATCCATTTTTTTCATAAAATAAAAACTCTTTAAAAGAAACATGTCTAGTTCCATATTTTAGACAACATGAATTTTCCGTGATCCCATCCTTGACCCTATTAATCTATAAGTCCTGTGGAAAACAATTCAAAAACGTGGGATGAAAATAAAAACCTCAGTAAGGGATACAAAAAGAAATAAAATTGTTGGTTTTTCAAAACAACAATTAAACCATGAATACTTTAACATAAGTAATACTTTTCACCTTTATGAAGTAGTAAATACTCTTCACTAAATAAAAGATCATTACTTACTCTTTTGTAACCAAAATATTACCATAAAACCCATATAAATAACACATAACATATAAAGTTAACTTGGGACCTAAACATACATAAATGGAATAACCATACAGTCGACTTCCACACATATCACTAAATGGAATAGCCATACGACCGACTACCTTACCCAATGCATTCGAGATTATAACATAACCACTCATCCTGGTATTCACGACACCACCCGTCATATGGTTTATCATGTAACCACCAGTAAAATGTCCAAGTACCATCATAAAACATAAAATATTGAAAATGTAAACATTTCTATAAAAATGTTTCTTTTTCAATCATAAGAAGTAATTTCAAGATAATGAAATAATAAATCCATTTTCATAAACCATTTAAAAAGAGATTTTTGAATCAAAGTGTCCCATACCTCTTTGAAGATTTTAAATGAATTATAATTTTAAAATATTAATGTCCATATAAATAAATCCTGAAACCCATTTTTAAAACATGGACATTAATGTGAAATCTTTAGATGAATAAATCTCTAAAAATTTTAAAATGATATTTTAGTTAAAGTGTTTTTTTAACAAAAAGAGAGGCGCTTGAATACAAATAATGGAGGAATAACTTTTAAATCAGAACATTATAATATCATGAGGATAAAGGGATTAATGATATAATATGTCAATGGACAGTATAGACACCACATAAGAGTGAGTTGGTGTATAACAACAATGAAGTCTCGATGGAAATGTAAATTGAGATGAAATCCCTTATAAAGATGGTATCGTTAAATTAAGGATAAATCAATCTCATAATTATTTGGGAAAAATATAAATACACTCAATATAAGTGGATATTAAGTGTAAAAAAATCAGAGGTCATTCACACATATTCATAGGATTCCATATTCAATAAATACAAGTTGAACCCAAAGAATCAAAATTGGGTTAAGAAGTTCCCCTGTAAAAATTCAACAGCCTAACGAAGTCACATTAAAATTCTGAAACTGAGTTGATGAGAGGAAAAAGGGTATATCATCACTTGGACATAAGATTTACATCAATAAGGATATATAAGAACATATCCCAACATAAGAATATGTGAATTAAAATACATAACAACAAGAAGACTTTTGAAAAGAGTAGGGTGAAAGTTTCCCTTACCAATTTGGTAACTTACAAAACATATGCCACAAGAAAGAAAGATCATAAAATGAAGATGTAAATACTCATAAATGAAAGTATATTAAACAAATATTACAATCATGGGTTGTACATACACTACAGAAAATAATGTAGTGGCAAATATAGCATGAATCTCATGGGGATAAAAAGTGAGATGAAAACCCCTTACCACGTTGTAATCAATCGAGTCGTATGAACCAAAGTTAATAACCACCAAATGAATCATAGAATACCATGAATATGATGATAATCATGACAATATATATCAAAAGGCAGTACACAATACACCACATGCAATAAATAAGTGGCAAATAATGGAAATCTCACAGAATTAAAAGTGAGATAAGAAATCCGCTTACCTCGTTGTCCGATTTGACTCGATCATTCTTTAATCTCCTGAATAATAAACTAATGTTAATTTATACTTGATTAATAACCTCATAAAGTTTATTATTCCATTTATATCACTTATGACCATGTTATAAAAATTATGTAATCATTTAAGTTAATAACTTTTGTTTTGTCGATATTTGGCACTTGAGTCAAAATTGAACACCTTATATTTACAAGTTTTCCAAGTGGTGAATAGTTCATTATTTCCAGAATTATATTACTGATTTAGATATCATATATATAATATATATCAAGTATACACATGTATTTATAATATTACATAACATTTAGAGGTAAGAAATGAAATGCAGTGTTCATGGAGACAGTAAGCCGTACGTACACATGAACGCTACTTCCATTTATATTTCTTATTTTAATGGAATTAAAACATAATGATACATAGTTATATTATAATTTCATTATATTATCATATATAATATCATTTAATACATCATTTATACATCCCACATAAGGCATTAACGAATCACATCACTTTGAGGGGGCGGTAGTCCGCACTTCCTCTAATGAGATTATCGTATTTACCCACCATGGAAACCATAAAGGCTTGATATAATTGTGAAGTACAGAAACATAAAGAATAAATAAATATAATATATATCATATATAAATACAGTTCCATAATAATGGCCACCATTGGAGACAGTAAGATGTAATTGAACAATCATCATTTCGTGAGGCGTTAGTTTTCCATCCATAGAAACATTATGTTCCTCATCCATTAAATGGAGGTGTGTGTAAGTGTATCTCGAATACTTCTCATAAAAACATCCTAGTATATTGAGGATACTGTCGTTGTTACAAAAGGAAAAAAATAGAATAATTTTAGGGGTTGGAGAAGTAAAATAAAAGAAAATAATTTAAGAGAAATTGTTACGTTTAATTTGGGTAACTTCAATTGGTTTGAACCAAAGGACTTATGGAAGTGCCTTATTCCTATGGTAAGACTTCTAGGATGAGGCGAGGGATGTTGGGAGCTTATGTGGGCTGATTTTGGGCGAGTCAAAAGGCTTGATAGGTGTGAGGAATTGCATAGAAGTGGTCTCCTTTTATAAGGGAGAGGAGAGGCTCTTTAAAAAAGTGTGAAAACATTATTTTATTATAAACATATATTTTCTTTCAAGAGGTCCAAAACACATTAATGTAGAAGATAAGATGACTCATATTCGAAATAAAATCATCTAATAGGAATTGGACAGTTTTTGGATAATATTTTAATCATTACAATCTTATTTATTTAAATCATTTATTAATGAGGTAAATACTGCATCATTATTGTGTCATAAATAATTTAATTTATTTGACGTCCAGAAATTATAAACAAAATTCCATGATTTAGGAAATCTTATTATATTTCCAATAAGTATTTATAGTGAAAATAGGACTTATATAACACCATATAAAAATTAATCACTAACAGATTTTTGTTAATGTGAATTTTGTATTCACATTAAATAAATTAATCTAAATTGTCATTTTCAATCCCAAGTGGCTCAATGGGTTCTCAAAATCAACCCAAAGATGCCCATGGTCGTTAATGACTCAACCAATAATATTTGGACAATTTTTAAGGTTATTTTTAATTATTATAGTATTCTTTTTACCTTAAATTACCCTATTTACCTTTAACCACGGTAAATAAAATTTCAAAAGTTACTATTCACCAAAAAATATTCTCATCTCAATGAACCAAATTTTACTTCCTGATAAGAACCATGTATGTCAGATTTTTGAAATTCAATTCACAGAAGTGGTAAAATTTCATTTATATGAAAAAGTCAGTTTTTTTAACTACCACTAAGTGGTTTCACTATTCATCAAAAATTGATGTTTTTCACAAAAATACCAAAAATTCATCCTAAGAATTATTTGACATTCTGAATTCAAAATTGATGTCTATTTTTCCAAATTCAAAACATAGAAGTGGAATTAATTAATTTTAAAATTAATTCCCATTATCAAAACAAATAGCGCGTTTTTAAGAAACAATAACTATTAAAAGATTGATACTTGTTTATGTCCAATTTCAAAGTGAAATTAATTCCAATGACCAAAATTGCATTAAATGGTAAAAATATATTTTAATTTCACTTTAATACTAATTAATAATAGAATCAAACCATATAAATATATTATATTAAAAGGCACTTTTCAATTAAAATACAATATTTTTCATTATTCATTAAAAAATGAACTGTATCGAAAAAATACCAAAAAATTACCCAAAGTAAAATTTGATATCCCTATTATAAAGAAGGATTTTATTTGGTCAATTAGAATGTATTAAAGTGACCAAAACTATATATAAATATGGTTCTCCATTAAAAGGCGATAAATCGGCCTTTTAATGTAAATTATGCTTAAAATTAGAGTCATTCACATTTTAAGCCTCTACTTTTTATTGGATAAATGTAAATACATTTAACAAATATGTATAATAATATTGTAGTTATTTTCATTCATTCCCTCCAATTACAATGTCTAGGAGTTAAATACCATTAAAAGTAATAATATTTTATTATTAGCGTGCAACGTAAGATTTCAATGAAATTCGTTGTTGCGTATCGAGTATGCTATCGAACATAGCAACCCATTTAATGTAAAATTAATATTTAATTCACCAATATTAATAAATATTAAAAGGTTATATTCTTTATTTACCTGGGATGTTATAGTTTCTATGAAACCTTTTGTTAAAATTCGTTTCATATGATTCTTGGATATTAAAATGATTTATTTTGAAATTATTGTACACCCTTGTGGAGTTTGAAATGATTTGAAAATGTAATTTTATGCTTGGGATGAGTGTTTTTCCAATGTATTTCTCTTGTATTGTTTGAAATTATTTAATCACATGATAATTATTTGATCAAAGGCTCAAGAGGACCCTTTTAAATTAATTCAATGGTTTTAAATATGTCATTGGAACTTATTAAATTTTAATGGAAGGTTTTATTATATTAAATGAACATGTTGAACCCATTTATTTTTTAGGTTTCCATCCTAGGATTTTTTTTGTAATATTTTAGTGAAAACATTAATGTTTCTAAATGAATTCCCATGTTTTAGCAGTAAATGTAGATTTTTAAATAGCATTTGAAATGAAATTTATAATGCTGTGAAATGGATTTGAATCCCTAGATTCTTTCTAAAAACCCATTTATAAATTTTCCAGATTTTTTTTCTAAAACTTGTTGTATCATCATTCATCCCTCTACGAATGTTATAAATTTCATGGATTGTGATATAGTGTGGGTTGTTTTATATTTATATATTCTTATGTGATGCTTATTCAGGGATATAAAAGGGGTTGTTTTGTGCAAGGGTATAGAATGTGAGATAAGGTTTCTTTTAAATGCTTCATACTTAATCCATGTGATTCATTGTTTATTTTCTCAACTCCATTTGACATGTCATGGAAATCTTATGTATTCAATTAGGGGCCTGGATAAGTAAAAACATTTGGTGTGGATTTTTATCTTGATAAAGATCAATACCAATGAAGTTCATCACTCCCAAGATATACTATGTTCCCAGATTTGTTTCACTATCATTGTATGTATATATTCCAACTTGTTCAACAAGACGACTAATATAGATAAGTTATTTTGTGTCTGACCAAGGTTTATTTTGATAGTTCAAATCATGTAATTTAGTTATAAGAAGTATTCAATAATGCAATTTTCATTTTTATGACACATTAGGGTGTCCAATAAGATTCATATTTTTGTATCCCCTACTTTTTTATTGAATAGAACTTGTACAAGGCATAGTTTTCTTTTTACTGTTTTTCTTCATACCTTAGTTCTTGATTGTGATTGGATTTCACTTCTTATATCCATATACTAAAAAATATTTCATATTTTGTATGGTGTGATTGAAATTGTTTCATAAGTCAGAGTGACCTAAAAATATTTTAATTGGGTTTTGATCATTCCAATAAGAATCTATTTAAAAATACTAAATTATTATAATGAAATTATTGGATAAAATATTAAAATGATTTGTTAAAAAAAATTAAATTAACAAGTGGACTAAAAGATCCATTATATGGATTTTTTAATGATTTTTACATAAATTTAGGAAAAGATGTGAAGGTGTGACCCTACGGATCACATTAACCACACCTCTATGAATATTTCCCTTCATTAGTAAAATCTTTGTCATTAAGAACATGAGTTGACTATGGCCTCCCTTTTGGTCATAACATATTCATGTTCAGCAGAAGCATGAGGGAATTAATGGAAGACTGAAGTTTCGATATTGACATATAGGAATCCATGGGAAACTATAGAAATTAGTAATAGACTAAGGCTGACACACTAGATAAAAAATTCACCCAGGATAATTATAAATCTTCACATTTTGTGATCACATGTGTACTAGGATATCATAATTCAGAGAATATACCACAATAACAATAACACTTTTCAAGTAAAACCATAATCACATGACCACATTGACTAGTAAAAGGATCATGGAAGTCAGTAACCTAAAATATTTTCCCACTATGGTCATATAAATGAAAAATAAATATGATAGCCTCTTGAATAATCATATCAAGTTTACACTTAAAATGGTTCCCATATGACATCCCTATGTTCAATCCCTCTTTTTGATTTTTTTACCTCACTGCAAAAAAATATTTTACTCAACGATATAATGTTTCCTAAACTAGAACTATAGTTTAATTTTATGAACATAATATTAAAGATAAAGAAAAAATTAGTTAAAAATACTTTATTCATAATTAATATATAATTTAATATTCTTAATTACCTATGATAAGTAGCTTATAAACCCACTTAACATTATTAGTATTCAATATTCCATGTATTTTCTTATCTTTATATGGTAGCTACCATTTATCCATTGGAATTTTCATCATGTAGTTATATATTTAATAATAAGCTTGGAAAATGCGTTCAAAACGTTCAACCATTTTTTATTATTGAGGTTATTATGCTAAATAAAATGATAATAAATTAGAACACATGAAATAATATTCTTTCTATTAGAAGGTTTATTTCAATAAAGAACTATATATATAGCAAACTTGGTGATTACTTTCTTCATGGACTCATCCTTGAATCTCTTTCAAAAATTTATTGTGATGTGTATAATATGGTAGTGATGGTAATCCGAAGGAGGACTTAATGAAAGACCATGATACTATATAAATTTTTTATTTCTTGATGTCGATCAAAAGTCATATACACACCTTCAACATTCGTCAATGAATCCTAAAGGAAATAGAGGAACCAAATCATATATGGGATGTTATCCTCTTCAAAAATAGAAATGTAAAATGGTATAGGAGCATGATTTCCATCTTGTTTGGAATAAATAAATAACATTATATTATACCTTCCAAATGAAAATGTGTCATCAATCTGGATAAAATTCTTAAAATTCCTAAAAGCAACCAAAAAAGGTAAGAATATCCAAAAAAAATATCAAAGACCACCTTCAATTAGCCAACATGGTAGTGTTTGAGAATATATTAAACTATTTTTACCCAATATAAAACATTATTTTTTGTGACACAATATCTCCATAAGATATGTAAAACTCAATAAGTGTCATCTAAATCCCGTTAAAATTTCACGATGTATTTTTTCCATATATCCCATGCCTTCCAGTAAGAAATCTTAGTACTATAAAGTTGTTTAATATTATATACCCCCAAAACCACTAGAACATATTGACATTCCATTATAATTAAAATAATAATTGTTTAAATGAATTTAGAAAAAATGGTTATGTAACCCTGTGATAGTGTTGGGTTCACACATATTTGTGGATTAAATCTATATATTCTCAAACAGATGAAATTATTAGCCAGTATAGTTTTAAGACATCCAAATTATCATATATAATTGTATAATGATCTCCATATTATTATCCCATGAAATAATAATAATTTAACTTAACATGATACCATTTGAGAAATATCTTCCTAGATTCTTTTTTATCAAACACTCTCCCAAAGTATTGACCATTTTCATTCATCCCTTGATTGGTGGAAATTATAATTCCAAGAAATTATATATTGGGACTCATTATTTAACAATAATATTCTAGGAGGAATGTAAAACATTTTTTCGACCATTGTGCCAATGTTATAAAATGATTCAACGGTTAGTGTGATGAAACATAGATCAACTTTGAATTTTCTTAAATATTTTATTGATGTTCTGCATCCCAAATATCTTCCTATTGTTCTAAATGTTCATTTTTCTCAAAATTCTCCCGCATTAAATCTAATCCATATAGAATAATTCCCTGAAAAATGTATGTATCTCGATGAGATATTGAATTAGGAGAATATAAAAATTTATCCTGAGGCTGAGATGGGATGACATCTAATTCAACAGAACATCTTTTATGGTAGAGATATTAACACAAAAAATCTTATTTTAATCTTTACGTTGGTCCTTAAACCATGGAAAAACTTATTATTTATCCTCATAATCAATAATTGGATATGTTAAAAGAAACAACCTACCTTTAAATTAAAATTTCCCTTATATGATGAACTTAATCACTTGGTTAGCCATGATTTTTAAACAACGATTTACACTACTGTGAAGGTATTCTTATATTGTACAACCCACAAGCATTATCATTCATTTTTGTTGTCTATTATAACTAACTTATTATTAGATAACAATTATTTGAAAATTTAAATAAAGATATGAAACCATATTTTTATCTGAACTAGAGAACATATTTAGATTTTAAAGTATTCTATCTTTTCTCTTAAATGTGATTCTTCTAACACAAATCATCTTAAGAAACACTTATGTTTTTTAGTGGAGTAATCAAAAAGTGAATAAAAAAATCAAATCCACTAGGAGTGTTGAACCATGTGTAATGTTATGACTCTTTTTTTATTGAAGTGGTGATGATTTAGTTAATAACAAATCCACCTTTTGGGATTAATATGCCAAGGTACATCTGTCCTAGATTTTTCATCCCCTTATGGTATTGAGACAAGGATGTAATTTCTATGGGATAACCCTTTTGTTACTTTACCAAACTATTAATATGTTTTTTGATGTTTAGACTTATCCATAATGTTTTCACTAATGTTTTTAGTTCTAATTTCCATATTTATAACAATATTTTAATATATACATTGAGGTAAAAAAAATCAAATCACATAAGCATATCACATGAGAGTGTTAAACCATGTGTACAATTAGATCTATTTTTCAATCACTAGGTGATGATTTATTTAATATATAATCCACCCTTTTCGGGATTTTTATCCCCTTGGTACAACTATTCTAGATTCTAAATACACATTTAATGTCCATATTGGGATGCAATTTCATAGAGACCACATTATATTTACTTTGTCAAAATATTAATATGTTTTCATATGTATAGACTTACCTATAAGGAAATACTTTTTATGTTTCCATATATTTAGATGTTTTATTATGGTTATACTTATACATACGGTTCAAAAATGTTTCATAATCCTTATTTTCAAAATTAAATTCAATACTATTGATAATAAATAAACCATTTCTAATAATTAAAATATTTTAAAACAAACACTATCCAAATATATACAACATAATAATAAAACATTAAACAATAAAATTACTTTTTATAAAAATGATTTTTTTTAAATTTCTATTTATTTACAGATTATACTATTATTATTAACATAATAATAATAATAATAATTTTATACTGACATATTAATATTATATACTAATTAAATTTTTTATAATTATACATGTAAATAAAATATTAATTAATATAAATTAACTAAAATATGATCTATCAATTTTTTTTAATTCAATATGCACATAAAATTTAACAACATTACATATTATAAACTAGTATTAAAAATTAATATATAATACCAACAATTACCAAATATTAAATAAATTATTATGTAAAAAAATAAATAAAAACTAATATAAAATTAACTAATAATACAATATAAAAAGGAATTAACTAAAAATATATTAACTAAAAAATAACTAATAGTGTGTAAAATATTAAAATAGAAATTGAATAACAAAAAAATACCTCAAAAAATCGAATACTAAAGACACCAAAGAACCAATGTGAGGGGAAAATGGATTTAACTATAACTAAACGAGGAAGGGAATTTTTGAAATGAGAAAAGTAGAGGCTAGGGGGATACCATTTTATAGGGAGATCTAGATATTAGACATCAATTCAATTGATTCCCTTAATTCATAAATTATATGAATACTATTAATTGAATTGACACACTTATTTTAGTCGGTGAAGATCATCAATTGAATTGTTAATCCTTGCTGATGTGATTGAGAATAAATTCAACAGATTATAAACCATCCAAGCTATAAAACCAAACAACCATAACATATATAATTAAAAAATCTATTCTGAAAAAAGATGGGTCACATTTGATAAATATTCCTCTATCAGTCCAAGTTTCATGGACCTTTCATAAAAAATAAATTCAATATAAAGTGGGTTTATCTTAGGTTATTTTTCTCATTAAATGGGCATCTAGTCTATTGATAAATGTTATCTTCTCCAACAATTACTTCTATCTATTAGTCCTTTTATGTTTCTTAATAAAGTGTAATATCTTTTTCATTAATGCAATAAAATATTAAAACCCCTTAAACAAAATTTTATTTTTCCAAATACTAAATAAGGAATTAAATAAATAATACAAGAATATAAATACCAATAAAATATTATATATTTTCACCAAATATTTCATATAATATTATTGTTTATATAATTATTTTATGATTAAAAAAAATTCATAACGGCATATAATACAATGTATATAAATAATTAAAAAGACACACAAACACACCATTATTAACTCATAATCACTATGTAATACAATTAATCAAAAAATAATAAAATAGAAAACAAAAAATAATCAAACACGTAATATATTTAATAACCATAGAACGTAAAAAAAGTTACAAAGCATATTCTTCAAAAAAATAGTTCATGTTATGTGTTAAACATGTATCGTTACATAATTACAAACAAATATGATTAAAATAATAATAAAAATAAGAGTAAAAACTATACTTATAAATCATAAAAAATTAAAAATAATTTTCAGTAAATAATGAATTTAACAATATCAAATTGGGGACCAAATTCACATAGTTCATATAGAACAATTGTTCTACACAAAACCAAGTAACATTTATTTTATAATTTTACTAACTAAAAACCTATTTAAAAAAAATATTCATATATATTTTTATTTTTATATTCTCTATTGAGTTAGATTTATATGAAATTTTATTATATATAATAAATACAAAAAACTATCAAAATTAAAATTATATATTATTTACTTAATAAAAATTTGTAATTATTAAAATAAAATAACATAGAACTTACATTATATTAAGACACACACAAAACATGATTTCTTTATAAATTAAATTTTTTTAATATATTAAATTAATTAAATAAGATATATTAACAAATGAAAAAATCGTTAAAAATTAAAACAAAACAATAAAATCATGTTTTTTTCATATTTTTTTATTTATGTTGTGTTATATAAATGTTTTTTTGTGTGATTATGTTTTTTATTCTCTATATTTTAATTTTATATGCTTAACAACAAATTTTTCAAAAGTATGAGTTGTGTTTTTTCTATGTTCTGTGTGTGTGATTTATATTATGATTTTTATATCTCAATATATATATATTATTTGCGGCATTTAATTTTATGTGTTATATATGTATCATATATATTTTGAGTTATAAATCATGTTTCTTGGGAAATATATAATTCATGGTTTATTACATATGTTTTGTGGGTTATAAAAATTATAGACACATTCATGTGCATTTATGTAAATATATTCATTAAATAACTATCATGATACTATTTTTCTTTAAAAAAATATAACATATATTATATTTACTAGTAAAAATGTTTTATCAATCAAAATTCAAAAATATAACATTAAAAACTCATAAAATATATTTTTTAATGTAAAAAACTAAAAAAATTAAAAAAAATTAAAAAATAGAGTTTATATTATGTTTTTAATACACATGGTTTAAACCCAAAACTAATAAAAACATTAAATAAATTCTCACCAGATAATGATTTTTTTCTAAAAACATAAAACCATATAGATAAATAAATAACAACACATAAAAAACTAAAATATATACTATGTTTGGAATTATGTAGGTTTTTTAATCACAATACATAAAGGGTATAGAAATTTATTAAAATCTATAAAACCATTTATTAATTTAGGGTGTTGAAGAAATAACTCCCACAACATTTATTATGAATAAAAAGATCATAGTATTAGTTAGACAAAAAAATTGTATATTGTTAATAGAGGTGATGATTCTATAATGGATGTGGAAAAAACTATTGGAGTTTCCCTAATTTAATGGAGGTGCCTCAATTATGTAAAAAGGTATTAAGAGGATTGAAAGACTCATTTTATACTGGAGGAGTTGAGATTAATTATGATATAAGCATTTGAATTGAAGATGAAAAAAGTGGAGTTTGATCGGAGGGATGAATACCATGGGATTTATCATATCAATGTAACTATGAGCCATAATATAATTAAAATGATATTTTTAATAATATATATTACAAATTACTAATTAAACATTCATATATAATCATAGTAATAACATAAATTTTTTTATCGAAAAGCATCATATATTTTTATGTATATATTTCAAGGAAATATGGCATAAGAAATTTTATGTAAATATTTTTCATTTATCAAACCACATATAAATATTTTTTTATCAGTCCGTTATATATTTCATTGGATAAATGTTATTTATATATTCTTATAGTTGAGTATTTTATTAAAAATTATCATATATAAGCGATTATTTATAAAAAAATTTATTGTAGTGATGATTGGATATCCTATGGGTTATATAATATCACTTAATCAGTTTTGGATATGTTTATAATCAGTTTAATTAAAAAATTTGAAATTTTTTATATATCAATTATTGTTTGTAATAACCCATTTTAAAAGGTAACTAATTATAGCTATTTATTTCTAAAAATAATTAAATTATCTTTTAGAGGAGAACCCATAAATATGTCAAAAAATATAAAAAATGATCTAAAAACTAATACAAAAGATCTTATAACAAATGATAAGTGAGTAATTTTTTTAAAGTATTATCGAACAATACCTTTATCAATTTAATTATATAAGATCTTTTTATTTGAAACACATAGTTAATATTATAATATTATATTATAAATAAGGTATATATGTTATATAAATTGGTAGAAATTCAATATAATAACCCTTAAATGCATAACTAGATTTTATTACAATAATTATATATAAAACATAAATACTTTGTAGATATCCAAAATTCCCTATAATTATATTATGAGTTTTATAGTTTTTGGGGGAATGGAAGAGAAGTTGAAAAACTATGTTTTTAGAGGAATTAAATCTAAAAAAACAAAAATTTGTGTTGATGTGTTAAAACATCATTATTAGTTCAATAATTAGATGTTGGAGATAAAAAATAATCGGTAGGAGTTGAGTAATAATCATATTGATACTAACTTATATAGTTTATAAAATAGAATGTGGTTATTTATACAATTTATGATGTGGTTATAAATATCATGGTTCTTGAGCATACAATGGATATTGTTTTTTTAGATACAATAATTTTGTGTGGAAGAAATATAATTTTTTTTATAAGACACTTCCTTGGGAATTATATTGATATCTTTGAGATATTGGTTGGAAATGAGTCTTAGGGTACTATAAAGTAATAATAGGGGGTAATTAGTGTAGGATCAAAATAATTAATGTAGATTCTTAATATACAAGAGGGGGTTAAATTGTATACATTAAAAAAATTCCTTTGGAACTTTTAAAGATGGTAATGTTTAACAAAGTTAAACAAGGTAAATTCACAAGACACCTTAGTTCTACAAACATGATTGATTCCAGAAATGTAGTTCCAGAAATGAAAATTAAGAAAAGTTTACAAAGATAAAGATTATACTTTAAATCATATAGAATCTTACTAATCAGAGTACAAGTATAAGATAGTATAAGATAGTTATAATATCATTATCAATTAAAATGAACTGGAAAACAAACATTAAACAATACAAGTAACATGTAAGAAATATTTTAACCCAAAGAGAAGGGTATCCAACAAACTTGGATAAAGGTCCCTTGATTTATACTTTCAAGAAATTACGTCTTACCCACACCGGGATAATCCCTTGATACGAATATCAGAGTCTGTCTTGCTATCCCCACAAGACCTCGAACTTCAAGGTAGTCGGCACCTCTGTCTTCATATTCCCGGAATCCCTTGAATGTACTCAGCAATATTCAGAGTATTATGAAGAAATTCTATTCAAGATGTTCTGTATGAAAAAATAAATAAAGTCTCTCTCTCTAGAAATCAATTCAGCATCATGTAATATCTGTATTGATCAACGTCCTTGAGTGCGTTCAAAAGAGCTTCTATTTATAGGCACATATTCAACGGTCGGCTCCCTCCACTAACAGTTACATTTTTCCTTGAATTTCAGTGGGACCTGTACATGTGACACACAATCAAATGTTGGATAGTAACTGAAGGCATGAAAACGTTTAATAACTCAAATAAGAGTAAGTAAAAAAATGGTTCCTTAACCAAATTCATTTTTCAGAGTCTAAGAAAAAAAAATTTGGATTCTAACCAAAAAACCATTCGATGTCTATAATACATGAATATTCAGATTTTGTCTTCAAAATAATTAATAACCTAAATTATATAGAATTCTAGAGTCTGAATTTCAAGGACATTCAGAGTATGAATTCATAAGAAATTGGAGTCAGAATTCATAAGAATTCAGAGTCTGAATTCATAATAATTAGTAGTCTGAATTCATAAGAATCCAGAATCCGAATTCATAAGAATGCTGAGTATGAATTTAGAGAATCCAGAGTCTGATCTTAGAATGTTCAGAGACTGAATTCATAGAATTCGGAACCTGAATTCAGATCCTAAAAACTGAATGATCTATATCTAAGTATTTATAATATTCCGAGGTTTTAGATATGAAACTGAATTTTATACATAGAAATAAAATGAGTTAGGTTTAGAGAAATTATGATATGAACAATGAAAACATGGTAAGGATAAATTTCCCTTGGGAAAGGAAAATCTTCTTTATGGATTCTTAAGAAAAATAAAATTTTCCATCAGATAGAGTGTTTGTGATTTTCAAAACATGAAGGAATAGAAAAGTCATAAAGAAACCTTATTGACTCAATAATATCCCATATTTTGGAAAGCACAAACATCCTTATGAAAAAGAATATAGGGACTTAGAAAATATTTATCTGGACTTTGAAAATAAAACATTTCTCCCTTAAAAAATGGGAAATGAGGAATAAGACTAACCCCACAGGCTTTGGAAACACTAAGGATCATATTATTAATTTCTGGATTGAGACTTATCATTTTATTTCATACAAAAATCTCTTTGGATAATAACTCCCCCTTATATGAACTCCCCCTTATATGAACTCCCCCTTAGAGAAATTTCACTTTTACTTAGTATTCTTTTTAACATTACTTTATCCCCCTTTCTGATTTTCAAAAAGGAATACAAGGAATGATAATGAACATATGGTACCTGTAATATTAGTAATAGACAACCAATTTAATAAAGAGAAACCCAAAAGTTTATTATGATTGGAAGAAATTTATACAAGGAAGAAATACAAAAAAAATATTGGAATTGAACAAGATTATCCTTCCTTCTCCTTCGGTATCAACTTTTTCACTATGGTTTGGAGCTTCTTGAGTTTCTTGTGATCCTCCTCTGCACCTTTGAGAAGCTGATCGCGATCTTCTATTTTCTTCTATAAGGATTTGATTTTTTCTTCTTGATCCTTAGGAGATTCTGCATGAACCTTTAGAACATCTTCTTTCTTAACTAGATTCTCTTATATCTCAATCCTGAGATCCCTTTATCTCTTCCAAATCTGAGAAACTGAATTTAATTTCCCATTAAGATATTTTATTTCCTGATTCCGAGTATTTTCTTCAAGATATAGCTTTTCTTAAAAAGTCTTGGTGAGATATTTGAACTTACTATCCTTAGTTTCAAATTCATCATTGACATTATCTTGAAACTTATTAAGAATTCTCATGTCTTCTACAGTTTTCTTTGACTAGCTAGTCATCTTCTTGCAAGATCATTTCTGGGCTTCGTAGTTTATGAAAAAGGTTTTGAAATCAGCCTCATGTTTGAAACACTTATCCATCACCATGGATACTGAATTAGAATTTTGATTTAAGGTATGCTGAAGCATTTAGAATCTGTAGCATATTCTTGGAAATAGAGGGATTTTTCTAACAATATTTTTCAAAGACTGGACTAAAAAATCATGTCCAAGAGAGGAAGATTCTGAATCAGAGATTTTAATTGGTGAAGATTCTTTCTCTATATCAGTATCTTTCCTCTTCGATGAAGCACCCACTTCTTTCTTCTTCACCACTGCTCTTCTAGGTGTATCAATAACAACATGTTTTCCCTTATCAGCTTTCATAATGACTTCTTCTTGATTGGGTGATTCATGTTCACTATCAAATAGTTGCAGAATTTGAGCTTCATATACCTCTTCCTTCTCAACTCCTGCCTCATAACCCTCTGGAAGAATGAAATAATGGTTCGATCTTTCTTATTTAGACACTTTGTTCACTTATTATACACTTTTACCATCTTTCCCTAGGGTATCATGTTTTTAAGACTCAGCTTCAGAGGTTCAAAATGATAATTTTTAAAAGGTATTTCCTTCTCATGAAAACCCTCATCTTTATTTATCACATCTTTAGTATCACCACTCCCTTATTTTTCTTCTTCATCCACTTTGTTTTGTTGAAATTTATTCGGAGTCAAAAATTCCTTTCCCAGAGTCACTAGTAATGGTTCTATTAGAAACTATCATGGTACTGGAATATTATCATATTATTTCTTAGCATCCATTATAAGTGATTGAACAATCTCTACTTCAGGAAACTTTTTCTTCTGCTTCTCTTTCTCTTGCTTCTCAATCTCTTTAGCATGCTTTTCCATTAATGATTTTGCCTCATTAGGGTCCAGGACAGACATATGCTCCCCTTCTTTTTTATTTTTTTATCTTCTCTCTATGTTTTTAATACTTCATCAGGATAATATTTTGTTTGTTTATCTTTGGGGGTGATGACTAAATTTCATTAGCCGCTGGGGTTTTTTCCTTCTCTTCGACTTCTTTCACCTTCCTCTTCCTTCCTCCCTTTTTTGAGGTTTCAGCCACCGTCTATTTCTTTGAAAGAGTTTTAACTTCCTCTACAGGCAAATAATAAAATTCTTCATATTCATTAGAAAAACCTATTTTCATCCTTCTCAAAGTATCATCACTCAATAACATGACTTTGCAATTCCTCGACTTGGAACTGCAAGAAATTTTGAAGGATTCTAAACACCGAATAATCATCTTTGACAGAATGGCTGGATACATAATAATTTTAGATTTCAAATTTCCTTTCTTGATATTCTCAATCTCAATCAAAATGTACTTAACCAAATTTATCTTCCTTAGATTCACCATAAAATCCAAAATATATATGTCACTCTTCTTTAGAGTATCCTTATCACCTTTTCTCGGAATAATGAATCATTGAACCCACAATTCAAAAATCCAAAAGATTTTATATAGTTGATGAATCATCAGAGTATTTACATCTGAGAGACCAAGGCAAGCCATGACATTTTCCTTAATAAAACATCCTTGAACATAAGTTAGCTTGTGAGTATAAAACTCATTTTCCCATCAAAAGGAATATCAACAAAGCTTGCAGCCTTGGTGTAAGAAAGTGAATATGTATTTCCATAAAACTTGAAAGAAAACTTACCACTTCCTTCTTCTATAAAGAATGATACTGACTCATAGAACTCTATTAACAACTCCAGATATACCAAATTCCATGATTTTGGTTCTGAAATACATACACTCTCCCAGCCATTGAGTTTGATATTCTTAGAAATGATAGAGTCATATTTGGAATAAAACTTTGGATCAACTAACCTTTCTTTATATATCTACAATTCAGATATTGGATTTACAGTTGACATTTATTTCTGGGAATAAAATTTTGTAGACATTCAGAAGTAAGGAAGATCTGATAAGTTCAGAATGTGATTTTTTAGGAAGGGCAAAGCTTCATCACGTAAGATCTTTGAGATCGTTGTGGGACAACCATCGGGGGGACCATTATATAGGCATTTGAGGTGAAAATTCATCTTCTATGATTGATCCAACGATTTAAAGATTCTTGAGAATATCCAATGGTTGAGATAGATGAAGAATAAATTTTATTGAATCAGATGTTTTGATGTTTTTATGAAAAACCATCAGATTTAAGGATAAAATTAATACGAAATAAAGAAGAAAAACAGATGAAAATACCAACAAGTAAAAGATTATTACGAAAATTTAATAAACGAAATGATCCTTTTGGATTTCTAGAATGATTATTCATAATGTGGAAAATTCTTCATGAAGAACATTATATTCCAAATATTTTGATTACAAAAACTGTCAATATGAAAATTTACATTACAAAAATTTTATGTAAGAAAATCATCATTAAAAAAATATAAAAATTACTGAGAAAAATTTAGACTACGAAAAATTTTAAACTACGAAAAAAAGTTAGACTACAAAAAAATTGAGACTACATATTTTTTAAAAATATAAGAAACAAATGTACTCCCCCTATGAAAATGAGTTCTTTACTGTATGGAGATTGGTTTCAATAGGAATTTAACATGGAAGATTACCTAATAGTTATCATTCCTAACTTCTATTTAATGATTTCAAATCTATCGAATGGTAAAGATTTTGTGAAAATATCAACAAGTTGATATTGTGTTCTGATAAATTAAAGAATGATATCTCATTTTTGTGTGTGATCCCTATGAATTTGATGCCTAATATCTATGTGTTTTTCACGAGAGTGATGTGTAGGATTTTTACTGAAGGAAATGGCACTAGTGTTATAAAAAAAATGTGTTTTGGTAAAACTCATTCCATAATCTTTGAGTGAGTGTTTCATCCACAACACATGAGCAGAAAAACATCCAACTGCTATATATTCAGCTTCAACAGTAGAAAGTTATACTGAGTGTTGATTTTTGCAGGACCAAGAAACTAATGAATCTCCAAAGAAATGACATGTTCTAGAAGTGCTCTTCCTATCCCTTCTACATCCACTGAAGTCATCATCTGAAAAAATTTAAAAAAAATTATTTCCAAAGGTTTAAAAAGTCTTAGAACCATGGTTCCCTTTAAATAGAGAAAAATAATTTTCACTACCTTTAAATGAGATTTCTTCGGATTGGATTGATATCCTATACATAAGCATACTGAAAACATGAAGTCTGGATGACTAGCTATCAAGTAAAGTATATTTTCTATCATACCTCTAAAATATGTTTGATCTACTAGTTTCCCAGATTCATCTAGATCAAGTTAATTTGAGGTACCAATGAGAGTAATTATACTCTTAGTATTGTCATATCAAATATTTTAAGAAGATATTTAATATATTTATGTTGGGATATATAGATTCCATCTGGTTTTTGAGAAATTTGTAAACGAAGGAAAAATTTTAACTCACCCATCATAATAATTTCAAACTCAGATTTCATTAGATCTGCAAAAGAATCAGTTAAAGATTGCTGAGTTGAACCAAAAATAATGTCATCAACATAAATTTGAACAATAAAAACATTTTTCTGACCTTTATTTATAAAAAGGGTTTGATCATCATTTCCATTAACATAATTATTTTAAAGAAAAAACCCTGTAAGTCTATCATACCAAGATTGGGGGGCCTGCATAAGTCCATACAAAGCATTGGTATGTTTGTAAACATGATCAGGATGTTTTGAATCTTCAAAACTAGGAGGTTGTTCAAAAAAAACATCCTCTTGTACAAAACCATTAAGGATATAACATTTAACATCCATTTGAAATTGAATAATGCTGAAAAGGAAATTAGAATACGAATAGATTCAAGCCTAGCTACTGTTGCATAGGTTTCTTCATAGTCTATTTCATCTTATTGATTATAGCCTTTAGCAACCAATCTAGATTTATTTCTTACTATGATTCCTTTTTCATCACATTTATTTCTGAAGACCCATTTTACTCCAATAAAAGATGATTCTTTAGGTATTTCAACTAAGGTCCATAATTTATTCCTTTCGAATTAATTTAGCTCATCTTGCATAGCTTTTATCCAATCATCATCACTTAAAACTTCATCAGTGCTTTTTGGTTCTAATTGGGAAAGAAATGATTGATGTTCTACTTTCTTTCTTAAGTATCTTGTTGTCCTTACAGGTTTATTTACATCACCAATGATACTATCACTGAGATGATTCTTAAGAAACAATTGATTTGGGATTTTTAAAACCTGTTCGTCAATGTAGGGTAAGAAATATTCTAAGGTAAATGCTTCGAAAACATTTTCTTGATCATTTTCCTTATCAGAAGGATCTTCTAAAAAGGGTAGATAATCAGTTTTTGAAAACACATATTAAGATGTAGGTTCAGGTTGTTTAAAAACAAAAGGATCAATTTCATCCAATTTGGCATGTACTGTTTCTTAACCATTACATGTGATTTTATTAAAAAATATATAGGCCTTAGAAGTTGTGGAGTAGCCTAAGAAAATTCCTTCATCATATTTTTTTGTGAATTTGTATAGATTATATTTAGTATTCAGAATGAATACCTTGCAACCAAAAAACTTGAAGTAGGAAAGTCTATGTTTTCTACCATTCTATAACTTATAAAGTGTTTTATTAAGAAATTTTCTAATCAAAACACGATTTATAGTATAACCAGCAGTACTTACAACTTCATCCAAAAAATATTTGGCTACTAAATATTCAATCAACATGGTTCTTGTTATCTCTTGAAGAATTATGTTTCTTATTTTAACAACACCATTTTTTTGTGGTGTTCTTAGTGCTGAGAAGTTATGAGTAATGTATTTTCTACAAAAAAAGGTTTCAGAATCTGAATTTTGAAATTCACCTCCAGGAACACTATGAATAATTTTCAAAAGAAGGTTTTTCTCATTTTTAACTTGGTCTCTAAAACTTTTGAAATAAGAAAAATCTTCAGATTTATTTTCTAGAAAATAGACCCAATTAAATCTAGTGTAATCATGAACTAAAAAAAATTGATAATATTTTCCTCCAATGCGTCCAATTTGTGTTGATCCAAAAATATCCATATACACTAAATGTAATGCATTAGTAGTTGAGACTTCACCGACTGACTTAAAACTTGATTTATGTTTCTTTCCATATTGACATGGATCAAAAACTTTTGAAGAATCAGATCTAAGCTCTGATAGATACTTAAATGGTCTTTTCTTAGAGAGTTTCATAGGTTTATAAGATTACAATGTCCTAACCTTCTATGCCACAACCAAGAATAATATTCCATTGCACTAAGGCAAGGTAGATCTTGGATTCTAAGGTCTTATATGTTTAGTGTGTAAATATTCTCTTGCCTATTGGTAGAAAGAATAAACTCTTCCTTGAAATTTCATACTAATAACTTTTAATTCCTAAAATTCAAAAGGAAACTTTCTTTAGATAATTGACTTATGATAATGAGGTTGTGCTGAAGACCCTTAAAAAATAAAACATTTGAAATCAATGTTTCTTCAAGAAGAAAAATGTTACCTATACCTATAATTTCTCATTTAGCATTATCTCTCAAAGTTACTTTTCCTCCTTTTATATTGAAAAAATTTTCAAATAAGTTTTTCTTACCAGTCATATTCTTGGAACATTCACTATCCATGTACCATGTATTCCTGTTGGTACTATCTTTATTTTCCTAAAAATAAGAGTGTTAGACTTTATAAACCCAAACACTCTTGGATCCAAGAAACATCATAAAGAAAAATTTTAGGAATCCACATTTTCTCTAAAAAATAAGCTTTATGAAAACCTAAAGACTTATTTTTGTTAAAGGAATAATTTTTTCCCAATTCCCACCACCCTGACATTTAGTGTAGAATGGAAGACTTTGAGGAACAAAATAATTGTTACTAAAAATCAGTTTAGAACATGTATAACCAAAACCAGAATTATTCTTTAGAGGTCGAATTTGAGAATACATCTTATCAAATATTACATTCCCTAAGTTAATGTTTGAAAAACACTTCCTCAAGGAAAATACGTTCGACTTTTTTTCTAAAAAATAAGTTCTTATCCCTAAAAAATCAGTTTTAACACCAGAGTTAGGCTCAAAAACATTTTTCTTAGAAATTAATTTTTCAAGATCCATAGTAAGTTTATCCATCTCAGAATAAACTTCCTCAAGGGGTTTTTAAATAATTTAAAAATCAAGGCTCTTTTAATCATGATATTTAGAAAAATATGATATTTCATTAGTAAGAATATAAATTCTAGACTTTTCCTTATCAAGATTTTTCTTGACTTTAGAATTTTCATTTTCCAGAAGGATTGAATACCTAGAAACTTATACATAGGTAGGTAAAGTATTATCTTCATTAGAAGAAGATTCTTCATCCAACGATTACTAATATTTACTATCACTATAATTATAATTCATCGATACATTGGTGATGAATTCAACATTGTGTGACTTATCCATTAAACCCTGATTTTTAATAGGTAACTTGGAAAGTAAACCAAGAGTCTTCTGTTCAAAAGATTCATAATCTTAGGATTCATCAGAAGAGTCTCCACTACTAGAATTCTAGGTGTTATTATCTTTAAAGACTTTATTAGCATTATATTTATAGTACTTCTTTCTATTACTTTCATAATGATTTTCATTTCA
The DNA here is from genome assembly GCA_963277665.1 of Viscum album. Taxonomy (NCBI): domain Eukaryota; kingdom Viridiplantae; phylum Streptophyta; class Magnoliopsida; order Santalales; family Viscaceae; genus Viscum; species Viscum album. Next base: position 190,382,590 of record OY728166.1, read on the forward strand.
ATATTTTCTCTTAAGCATAGGAAATTTTGGCCTTATATGTCTAGCTCTTTTGCATTCATAACAAGTGACTTTAGAGTCTTTCTTTTAATTCCTTTATTTCTTCTTGTATCTATACTGATAGTCTTTCTTCCAAACTATCTGGTTCATCCTTTTTGAAATATTAACTAGTTCATTCTCAAAATGTTCACTTTTACATGATCCAGATAAAACAGTGACCTTCTTAGAATTAGATTCTGTAACTCTCTTAGGAGTCTTGTATTTCATATGCTTTGAAGTAGTTGTAAAAGCAACACTTCCACTCCCATGATATTTCTTAACTTTATTATCATCTCTCTTCATTCTTGTCTCATGTTGAAGAAGATTTCCAAAAATTTCATCAAAAGTGATCTGTGTTAATTTTCTATTCTCATCAATAGCTGTTCTCTTTGATTCCCACTCATTAGGAATGATGTCTATAATCTTGTCTACAAGTGCCTCATCACCTAACCCTTTTTCACCCATGGATTGTAAGCTGTTGAAAATAGTCATAAATCTCTGTTGTACATTACAAATAGGTTCTTCAAAAGTAAAGAAAAAACCTTGGTACTCAGCTCTAAGAATACCACTTCTAGTTTCAATAACACTGGAAGTTCCAAAATGAGTTATTGAAGCTTCTTAAAAATACAATTTGCAGCTGTACAAGAAGAAATATGGCTATATATATTCCTAGTCATGGAACAAAACAAAGTATTTCATACCTTTTAGTTAAGTTGATATTCTGACTTCTCTTAATTAGTAAAAGTTCTGACTTCTTTATCAGAAATATTGTAATCTCCAGTGAGCATAACAAATTTGTCCACCCAATTATTAATAACAATGGTATTTATACGATCTCTACAATATTCATAATCATTCCCATCAAAAATATATGGTCTAGTTGGATTATGATTTTCAATTGAACCAACATTCATTCCTGCTATCTAAAAGAAAAAAAATCCTTCCACACAAATTTGTTAGTAGTAAGAGTATGTATACAAGGATAAAAATATACTAAGAATGGAAAATATAGAACAATGAAAAAGTTGAGAAAGAAAACTTATATGTGAATATAAGTATTTTAGATACCTCCTCTGATACCAATTGTAGGATCGAAATAATGAATGTAGATTCTCAATATACAAGAGGGGGGTGAATTATATTCTTTAAAAAATTCCTTTGGAAATTTTAAATATGGTAATGTTTAACATAGTTAAACAAGGTAAATTTACAAGACTACATAGTTCTATAAACTTTCTTGATTCCAGAAATGTGGTTCCAAAAATGAAACATTAGAAAAGTTTACAATGTTAAAGATTCTACCTTAAATCGTATAGAATCTTAATAATCAGACTATAAGTATAAGAAATTATAAGATAGTTATACTTTCATTATCAATAAAAATTCATTGGAAAAGAAACTTGAAACAATACATGTAACAAGTAAGAAATACTTTAACCTAAATTGAAGGGTATCCAACAACCTTGGATAAAGGTCCATTGATTAATACTTTCAATAAATTTAGTCTTACCAACACCAGGGTAAGCCCTCAATACAAATATCTGAGTCTATCTTGCTATCCCCACAAGCCCTCGAACTTCAAGGTAGTCTGTACCTCGGTCCTCCTATCCCCGGAAGCCCTCAAATGTACTAAGAAACATTCGGAGCTACACGAAGCAATTCTAAACAAGATGTTCAGTACACACAAAGCAATAAAGTCTCTATTTCTAGAAATCTATTCAGTAGCATGTAATCTATAGATTGATCAATTTACTTAAGCTCGTTCAAATGAGATCCTATTTATTAGCACATCTTCAATGGTCGGCTCCCTCCTCCAACGGTCATATTTTTCCTTGAATTTTGGAGGGACCTGTACATGTGTCACTCAAACAATGGATGGTTAGTAATAAAATGCACGACATCATTTTATAATTCAAACAAGAGTAAGTAAAAAATGGTTGCTTAACCAAATTCATTTTTAGAGTCTAAGAAAAAAAAGAAATGTTCGAAGTCTAACAAAAAAACCAGTTAGTCTCTATAATTCATGAATATTTAGATTCTTGTCTTCAAACGAATTCAGAATCTAAATTCTATAGAATTCCAGAGTCTGAATTAAAAGGAAATTCAGAGTCTGAATTCATATGAATTGGGAGTCTGAATTTTGAGAATTTGATGTCTAAATTCATCACAATTCAGAGTCTGAATTCATAAGAATTCGGAGTCTGAATTTAGATAATTCATAGTCTGAATTCATAAGAATTCGGATTCCGAATTCCTAGAATTCGGAGTTTGAAGTCAGAAATTTCAGAGTTTGAATTTAGATAATTCGGAACCTGAATTTGGATCCTAAAAACAAAAATCTATATATCTATGTATTTATAAGATTCTGAGAATTTAGATACGAAACATAATTTTATAGTTAGAAATAAAATGATTTAGGTTTAGAGAAATTATGATATGAATAATAAAAACATGGTAAGGATAAATTTTTATTTGGGAATGAAAATCTTCCTTATGAATTCTTAAGGAAAATAAAATTTTCCTTGAGATAGAGTGTTTGTGATTCTCAAAACTTTAAGGAATGGATAATTCATAAAGAAAACCTTATTGAATCAAAAATTAGGTGTGAAATATTTTTATCAAATAAGATCAAATTAATCTTTTACTACTTAATTATTCAAACCACGGTCTTCGTTAGTATGTATAGGTCTTTGATATGAACCCTCAATACTTAATCCCCTATGAAATGAAGATAATTTTATGCATTTAACACACATGAATTTTTATAAGGTTCATCCTCAATGTGGAAAGAAAAAATTTCTACATCCATTTATAATCACAATCTATTGAATTTTAAAATAATAATATATGTTTTAATAGTGAGAGTTTATATCCATAACCCAAGAGTATATTTTTCATCCTAATCTTATATACCACAATATTATTCATGTAGTGATGCATTTTATTTAAAAAATTCTACCTATTAAAAGGATTAGTGTATTGGTTTAAACTAGAACAAATATCCTTCAAGGTTTCTCTTTGAGCTTCTTCATGAACAGAACTTTAACCACCATGTTATCATTTAACTAAAATTGGGTTTCACATTTCTTTATCTCTTGTTATGTTAAAATTAATTATAAATCCCTCAAAATTCATGTTTACCAATGTTTGTGACATTAATATATAATAATTTAATTCTATCCTAGATCTATATTATGATATTTTGAATCTAGATAACTCATTCAACTCTATAGAACATCAAGTTATAATCTTATCGTAACGTTGACCCAACTAATTTTCTAATGAATGTTGGATGCTAGCTCTATCTCTTCCATATCACTCTCTCAATAGAGGTACTCCTTATTCTCTTCACTATTTTTTTCCCGATCTTTGAATGAAGTTTGATTCTATTATAGGATAAACTATTCCTAGTATGTTCATTGATTTGATATTTCAAAAATCTAAATCTATACACCATTCTAATTTTCATGCCTTTATGAAATATTCTTAAATGTTGAAGAAAACAGTATGTCAAATCCTTACAAATAATCAATTTCAAAAACTCTCATCAACATAGAATTTTTTTAGGTAAAATCACTAAATAAATATTCCAAACCATGGAATGTCTAGGTCAACATCTTATTATTATCTCAACATCTATTGATCAATTTACTTCAACAGTCATCACTCTTCACTTATTCTAGTTCTTCCTATAGTTATATTCGAAACAATTTTATGCAGGCTTCAGTAATTTGAAAAACTATTGTGTGAATCTCAAGATTTATGTGGTTAAAATTAGTTTCACTTTCACTAAATTCAAACATCACATTGTATCCACTTCTTTGGATAAACACATCATTTATGAATCTTTATTTTATAATCAATTAGAAATAATCAATTTCAATAACAACCATGTTTGGATGTTCTATGTTCCCACTCATCTGGACTAACTCAATTATTCATCAACTGTATAATTTAGTTATACTAGCATTCCATTGACCTTTATGTTTTTCATCAACCATGGACACTGGTATAACTAACATCCCCAACTTCCAGTGCCTTAATGTGTCAGGTCCAATCTTCCAACGACTAGACAACATTATGCCGATAACCTATAGAACTGCCTCGTCTTCCAATTATATAACTTCAATTACTTATTCAACTTATATAAAATTAAAAATAGTTACAAAGAAATTATTCTCATTATGACCCATTTCTACAGCCTTCATCATCATTATTTTGGCGACCTAAAATCTGACCAACATAGTAGAATCACAGTTCGTAATTTTTTAAAGTGATGTACTTTCTTTGGTATCACAATGCATGCATCTCTAGATTTGGATTCTGAGAAATTAAGTTAAACAAAATATCATTACTTAAATTATTGGTTTATCTTCTAGATATATTACAACTAATTATTTATGTCATTTATTCTAGTGATGCTTCTTCCACAGGTATATCTTTCCCTATAGTTTTTTCATACCTTTTAAAATTTTCCATGGTAGATATATCTTTATTAATGTACTTCAACTTAAATTCCCTAGGGATAAGTATTTTTTAATTTATTAATTGGTTGGTGTAGTCAATCCATTTGATCAACCAGTAGTCTTCTATTTGTTATAACCTTAGTTTCAGTCAACTAATATTCTTTGCAATGTTTTCAATTAACTTTTGATTAACTAATTTCATCCATGTTAAATTAATATCTTCGGTCTATTTTTCTTGCATTATATATCCCTATGTGACATATTTATTATATTATTATCACTATTTAATCTCCAATTTTATCAGTAATTGAATATAGTTGTTATATATAGTGCTCCTTCAACCATCAAAAAATGGTCTGTTACTTGGGGAATAGTTCAACGATCATATCTTGTTTTTTATCTTTTATAAGTCAACCTTTGGAAAACTAAAATTCAATATATAAATTATATCACTTTTTCATCATTAAAAACCTATAATTAATAAATGAAATATTAGTTATATAATTATTCAATTTATGGTATTCTTTTAGATAGTGTAATCTTTAATGAACTCATCCTCATTAATCCATCAACAAAATCATTTGAACTAGTTTTTTTTATTTTGGAAAAAGTAGTTTTCTTCCAGATTTTAGATAAATCATTCATCCTTCTGAAACTAACCTAATATAGGTCAAAAGAACTTCCACTATCTAGAGAACATACTTCTAAAATGTTAACAATAATAACTCTCTTATGTTTATTCACATTCATCTTGAATTTTCATACTCATTGAATTTTTGACTGAAAAAATCAATTCATCATCACCATCCGGTGGGATATTCTATCTCTTACTTTGTATGCACTTTCAATACAATTTTGATATTAAAATTAATTATTTTATCAAGCCCTTATTGATATTAAATATTACAAAATATCTTTTGGGAATATTCTCTATCATTTTTCTCTCTACTTTAGTGGTGTAAAATTTAATATCCCTTATTTACATTATGGGGTGAGGGAGAAACATTTATATAATTTTTTATCTCCATCCTTTATATTCCTTTAAATATATTTTAAACATTGAATTTCTTATGAGGATAATGGAATAAATTTATTTATTAATAAAATGATCTAGAAATCAACAAACTCTATGTCTATGTGAGTTATTCTCAGTGTAGAAAACAAGATTGATTAAATCGAACAAAAAATATGTTTATATATTATTTATAAAGAGATAGAAACATTGAATAATTATTTTATGGTAAAAAGTTAATAAAATTTCAATGAATGGATGAATCCATATCAATAGATAGGTTATAAAAATTCACCCAAAATGAAGGTTTCTCTCCTCTTAAAAAACACATTTCAGTTTTCCATCAATTAAAAACCACTTCCCTTTTGAAATTTAATTTTCATATTACTGATAGGATATATATTTATAGTACATAAAATATGAAAAACCCTTATCCTTATAATTTTTATCTGAAACATGATCTTCATACAAAACACTTTCTTTTAGGTACTTAAAAAATTAAATTTACCAGATAATGACAATTCAATTAGTTCGTTCTTTGGTTATCTAGAATTTAAATTTTTCAATTAAACATTTCATGTATCTAGAATCACTAGATCTTTCTTCACTCCCCTTGAAGGGGTGAGCTTAACTGTTCTTCTTCGTCTTTGGATCTCCACCTGAATTGTATCACCTCTAATTATATTCCATGAAAAATAATCAGATCTTATGAGGAAATAAGTTGGACCATCAATTATATTTAATTATAACAATATTCTAAGAAATTTTTCTCAATACAGAAATAAAATTCTCTCTAACCTCACATTTCATCTTGATATCACCCCTATTCATCCATGAAATTTTCTTCTCATAGAGTATATACTTCTTCCGTTCATTATTTAATTTGTATGGGATTTTATTCTTCACTTCCTCTAGAAATACACTCACAATTTTTTCTCTTTTTCTTCTATATTACTGTCAAATTCTAGTTTATTTAAACATTTTATAATATAGTCATTTAGATTATATTCATCTTTCTTCCTGGAATATTATTTATTCCTATTAGAAAAATATATGGTATTTTTTTAAAATAATACTTCATTATCTTTAGAAACACATTATATCTTGATACCTATGTCATGATCTTCTTATGATCATGTCAATCTAACTTAAATCTCCCATATAGATTATTAACATTCAGAAACATAATCTTTAATGGTAACTTCTATTGAAATTTAACATTCTCTTTGGAAGAGTATTTCTAATAATGAATCCTTTAATTATACTCTTGGATTTGTTTTCTCTTTTCCCCACCATGAATCCATTGAACTAAATATTCATGTATAGTATACAACTATCAATAAAGTTTCCATTAAAATATATATTATACAATTATTTTCGTAAGTAATAATTCATCATTTACATTCAACATGGGTTAATTTTATTTAGGGACTTTTTTTCACACATCAAGGATAAAATCCCATATTTATTCTATTCATTCTTATTCCGTTTTTATGTCCATTTCATGTTGCTTGTAAATGAGTTATTATGGGTTAATTTAAGGAAAAAGTCATCAACATAATGGCTCCTCTATTCAAAACAGTCATTAAAGATTTGATGATATTTAAACTTGAGAGGTTTCAATAAATTTCCATCTTACATTTAATTTACTTTCATTTCATTGAATTATTCTTAAAGTTTCTTTAACTACCCCTTAAAATGGGCCTTATATATTTTTTGGTAGTTTAAAATTTATTCTAAAAAATAATGGATTGGATTAAAAACTTTTTAAAACACCAGAAATGACCAACATGTTTTGATTTATTCTATTGAGTTCTACTTTAGCTACAATAAGTATTCTATTTTCCTATAGTATAAGAATTATATTCCTAGAAACCATGTGTAGATCACATTCCTTTCATTCTTTCTTTCACAAATAAAAAATTAGTGGGTTTCTCCATACCATTTTTGATTCATATTTGTTTTCGATTAAACCCAAATATATTCAAAGTATCAAAATTACTGCATAAAAATTTATCCAAACATGTAGTTACCTTTTAATTCATTCTATTAGAAGATAAAGCTTCTAATAATTGTCATGTTCTAACAATTAGTTGACATATTAAACCTCTTATTATATCTCTGGTAAGTTTTTCTCATAGTTTCAAGATAAGATTCAACTTGAATAACTTTTTAGTTTCTCAATAATACTTATAGCTTAAGAACCATTAAATGGAATGTGAATTTCAGATCACCAAGAGCTCATAATTTTTTATAACATTACATTTTAATCTTTTTAATATCCTCTTTAAGAATCTTTTATTGTTCTATGAGATTGTTTTCAAGATATCTTATTCTTTTTTCTATAACCACTATATGTTAATTCTTTAAATTAATAGAGCTTTTAATCGACATGTTTTTCCTTTCATGACTTCCAATACAAAAACATTATAACATGAATTTATTTATATCTCATATTTAGTTAGAGAATGTTTTCACTATAAATAGATATAGATTTTCCCTTTTCATCAATAAGTTTGGTAAGGGTGTTGAATTGTATTACATTTTTTACTAATGTGTTTTCCATTTTATCAGATTCTATATCTAGTTATGATTTCGCTTTATAAATTACCTTTATAAATGAAAAATACATGAGAGAGAATCTGAAAAATAAATTTCATCAGATAATACTTTAATATCACTTTAGAGTTTGATAATGAATTTAATTTACCTATACTCATCATAACTGGAGAGTGATTATTCTAGAGGACTAATTTCAATAAAATTATTATAATTAGGACCACCATTTTTACCTTGTGTAGTGGTTGATCCTCTATACTATAAACATGAGAAGATTTATTACATTAATTTTGTTTTTTTATTATTCTAATTTCTCAATGTATTATTAAAATCCTTCATGTTTCCATAACCAATAATATCTTTCATTTTATTTAGATATGGATTACCTTTCTTGTCTTTCAAAAGAATTATTTCTTAAATTTATGTCAATCCACACTTCATTTAAGAAAGTAAATACATCTAGAGAAAAAACATTTAGATCCAATCATAGGGAACCTACACACGAATACAAATTAGCAGTCATATGGGATCATTCCATCACATTGAGAGAGGTATGGGTGAATCAAGTGTATTTTGAACATAAACATATACCCCTTATACTTGTTCAAACCTCTTTCTCGATTATGATGTATAGATATTTGATAGTATCACTAAAACATACTTTCTATTGAACTGTAGATAATATAAAGGAAGAAGTAATTAATGATTTTTTAAAGGTTCATCCCAAGTTTGGGTGACTTACTCCACTTCATGCCTGGTTATTATCTTAATCCATAGATTTTCAGTACAAACAAAAGTGTTTAAATAGGTAATTTTTTTATCCTAAACCCAAGGCTATAATTTTCATCCCTAACATTGAAACAATAATATAATGAATGTAATTTTTTACCTCTCTAAAATAATATTCAAACACTCTTTTGGAATAATGGTGTTATTAAAATCGGGACCACCAGTATTCACGATTTCTCCAAAAAATTACCGATGAACAAAACCTCATCTTAAATTTTCTTCCTCTTCTATGATTATTTTTCACATCGGTATATCAATTATTATGGTAAAAAAATTAAAATTACTAAAAATTCCAACACTTTAGCATAAAAAACATTAGCTGGTAGGCACTAGACATTGGGATTTCTCTATCATACAATCTTTTAATCCTTGAGAACATACTCTACTCTTCAAAACATCAAGTTTCAATCTCCTCAAAAATTCGACCCAAATGATCATTTGATGAATATAAGATTGTAACTCCCTCTATTATATATCAATATATCAATAGTGGTTCCCCTTATTATAATCTATATTTTTCCCAATCACTGAATGAAATTATCTTCATCTATAGGCTAAACCTTTCTAGATAATTTTAGTGATTTGAAATCTCTAAAATTTGAGACATTTCACAATTATAATTTGAAAGAATTTGGGATATATTCTAAAATGTCAAATAAAATAATCTATTAAATATGTATAAATATTTTATGTAATACACTCTACAAAACTCAACATAAAATCATGGCTATAATAGAAAAATAATTATTTATATTAATTGAAAAACCATCTCAATATCTTATCAACTTCATAACATCATTCTCTTAATATAATATTATAATATTATTTGTATTATTTTTCCAATAATTTTTCTTATTGTACTCAACTCAACCTTCCATATCCTTAAATTCCCTAGATGACTCTAATGTGAATCTTATGCTTTTGGTGGTCAAATCATTTACACTTACACAACATTAAATATTTGTCTTTATTTTTTTAATCAAATCATCATTCAATAATCTTTGTCTTTCGATCAGTTAAAATTAGTAAATTTTCATCATATCCAATTTATCATTTTTTCAATTTGAAAAAATCTAGAATTACTCAGTTATTTATCCCTAAAAGAGTCATTTTTACTAAAATTCCTTTAATGCATAGTTTTATCCTCACTTAAGTTCATTGGTTTGAATAATATCATTAAATGTTTATGCTTTAACTTCATAGGGCCAGTATTCTAACTTCTAAATGAACTTCCACTGATTAATTCATCTTTTTTGTGCTTAGAATTCACCTTTTTCTTCCACTGATATAACCTATGATGTAATTATAGATTAATTATTCTCATTGTCACCAATTTATAGATACCATATCATCTTTATTATTTTTGACATAATATTCAACCAACTCAGCTGAATCATTTTTAGTATTTTCACCAAAATCATGTACTTACATTGAAAACATAGAACAAGTGTCACCTAATTTGAGTTACAAGAATTTATGTTAGATCTATAATATTTACTTACTTATCACCTTTATATTTTAGGGAAATTAAAACTTATTATTTATAGTGAATAATACGGGGATTCTTCATCCCTTGGTGTAGACTGGACTACACCACACATTATGATTATGTTAATTTTTTTATGTTAGTACTCTCTTTATTGGAAAAATTCATCTTATATTCCTTAGGGATAAATCTGGGAAACTTCATATAATTCATCATCATGGTTCATCTATTTGATAACCCTACACCAATACAAAAATTAGACTTTAACAACTTTTTTAGTGTGTTTTTACCATTGAGTGTCTAGGTGATATTAATGTGATCCAAATAATAAATACTATTTTAATGTTTATTATAAAAATAACATTAAAATAATTATTTCAAAAATTATTTAAACATTATTTTTTTATTAACAAACATTAAAATTTTATTTTCATGTTGATTGTCAATAAAACCAACATTAAATGTTTCCTTTAACATCCTTTACTGAATAACCAATGTTAAAAGTATTTATTTTTTTAAAAAATATGTCAATTTTGATTACTCCCTAAGAAAAAAATATTGAAAAAGTAGAAAATTATAGCAACTAAAATTAAGAAACACAAAATGAATTATTTTACTTAATATCTATACGTTTTTTGGTCCATATTGAATTTTTTTTGAGGAAAGAACTCAGGAGAAAACCGACATTGTGGTGGCTTATGAGGTATTTTAGACTCTAGTATGTAAATATCATCAGTTTGCTTCATATTTTTAAGATGATATGAAAAATTAGTATTCGTCATAAATAACGAATCAGGAATAAGTATATTGATTAAAAAAAATCATAATTTATTAAATAATATGTGAATAATTATAAATACCAAATAAAAATCATTGTATATATAATAATTAGAATTAATATGTAAATAAAAATAGTAAATATGAATTGAATAAAGGTGGACGGTGGAAAGATATATATCATTCTTGAAAAAGTGAAACATTCCATTAAAATTTTATTGTCGTAATTTAAAAGATGAAACATATACTATGAAAAAAATTGAAATATCAAATTTTCATGATTTTAAATTTTACACTTAATGTTTTTTTTCAAAAACCAAATTAAAAAATCCTTGTGAATTTTTTTGACATGTAATTATTTTAAAAACAAATTTAAAATCATTAGTAACTTTGATTTGAAATTAGTTTTTTATAAACCAATGATAAAAATCTTTATGGGAATGGTTTTAACATTGGATATTTCTATAACCGATGGTTAAAACCCTTTAAATATTGTTTTTTATTAACCATCATTAAAACCCTAACTGTAATGTTAATTTTTATACTAGTGTTGGATTGTTCTACATTAGATAACCACATTTTCCACCAATTATTTATTCAGAAGTTTTCTATGTGACATCTGCTCAAATAATATCATTGAGATTTAACTAAGAGAATTAATCTCTTCATCTTGGTATAAAATCTTCATATAAACTAGATTCACCATCCAATGGGTTCTTTTTAATATCTCATTTGAACTTTAATTAAAAATACATGTTATAGATAGTGCTCTTTTACCATCAACCCTTTGTCTTTTACTTGAAGAATACTTCAACATTTATACAGTGTTTTCTATCAAATTATGGTTTACCTCTAGGAAACTACATTTCAATATTTTGGTTTTAGTTCTTATTTTTTATTTATCATGATCATAAAATAAAATAATTAATAGTTCTATAATTATCTAATGTATGTGATGCTTATGAAAAAGTAATATTCAATGAACTCATCCTCATTCCTCCTCAAGTGGTATCATCTAAAATTATTAATATCCCTGGATGAAATTAGTTTTCTTTGAGAATTTAAATAAATCATTAAATATTCTATAACCTAAAATAATTAGGTTAACTACACTTCAATATTGTTGAGTACATACTTATGATGTTCGAACAGATAGAAATACTATAAGAATCTCTACCTTTGATATGAATTTTCATACCCATTAACTATTTGAGTAAAAAAATAAAACAACTCATCATCACCACCTAGTTGACTCTTTAGGTAAGCATGTAGATGGTTACATGGAATATTTTTGATAAAATTGATGAAACTCATTATATTTTGTTTAAAAACATAATGTTAAGTATCCAGTTTGTTAAATTTTAATTAGAAATGCTTTGTGTATTTTTTATAGGGTATAAAAAATCAGCACATAAATTTTGGATCAAGAGTTTATCATTGAAAAAAATCAAGTGACAGGTGAGAACACCTTTTTTATAGAAATTATAATAATAATATAAAAAAACTCCACAAAAATTCATTTTAAATATTAAAAATTCTCATTGAATCATGTATTGTACTTTTAATTAGTTTATAAAAAAATTAAGGTTTTTTAAAATCAATTAATTTATTTCATTATGAGATCAAATACAATCTTGTATCACCGGTAAGTGAATTATATATATCTTCTTCTTTTTTGTCACGATGACCCCTTCTCTATATCTATATCTCCCTAAGAGGGAATGTGTTAATGGATGGATCATGGGATTTTTTTTCATTAAAATGGATTCTAGGATTTAGAGTTTGATAATGATTAATACTTGATGATGGATTTAGTCCACTATGGATATGAGAATTTAATCTGTCTATTTATATTTGTAGTAAATTCATATAATTTTGTTGAAGTAGTGATGGTTAAGTTCTTCTATTAATATGGAATTAATTGAATACAACATGATAAATTTAAAATATATTTGAAATATTGAAACTAAATCAATATGGAATAATTGGATAAATTGAATAATGGGTAATTTTTGTAAATCATGAATTTTTTTGAATGATATAATGATGTAAATGAGAAGTTATTGATGTGGTTATTTTAATATAGATGTTTAATTATGGGATTTTTTCACTTGATTGTGATTAATTATAAGGTTATGTGATGTGATGTATAATTTCATGAAAATTTTTATCTGATTTCGTGGATTTTTAAAATTTTTAGATAATGATGTGATGTGATCAGTGAAGTGAAAAATGTTATTGTGATAGGTGGAAATGGAACACTAAAGGGGAATTGTGGATAAATACTATATTGTTTGTGGTTGGTGTCCCAAGGGAACATTGATTTCATAGGTATTTTATTATGTTGAAGTGTTATGAATATTATTATTATTGAATTGTGGTGATATAGTGGGCTTGATGATGTCACTAGATAAATGGGTTGCAGAAATTGATATTGATATTTTCAGAATAAATTTTGCTAATTTTTCATAACATAATAGTGATATGATATAGAGGTATGGGTTATTTTCAAATTATGAAGTGGTTTTGTGGGATGTGGGTTTCTTAAGATGGGTATGGTTTTCATTATTGTTTTTATAACCCTATATAGTTGTCGTAAGTGTTTTATCTATATGGATCTTTGAGAAATTAATGTGTTTATAATTGTAGTGATAGAAAATTATTTCGGTTATAGTTATACCATCATTATAGGTGTATATAATATAATGTTTTGGTTTATGTGAGGTGCATCTTCTAATGTATATTTTTTAATAGATATTGTTAGAAGTGGATGTAATGCAATAAAGGTCGATCGACCTGGGTTTTTATTGCCTTAATTTTATTACACATAAATTGATTAAATTTATGTATGTAGTTCACAAAGTCTATATTATTCCAATTAACTTTATATAGTATATGTTGGAGGATAAAGTTATTAAGTATGATTTTATACTCACCCAACTAGTATCTATTTTCTTAGACTTATAGGATCATATCAACAGTGGTTTTAAACAATGATAGTATGAGAACATACTAGGTTAGTGTCATTGGATATTTCCCTTATTATTTATGTTATATACCCATTTCATTACTCAGTGAGATAATTATAATTGTTTTTTTTGTTTATTTTTGATGTTTTTATTAAAAAATGGTAATTCCACAAATAATTTTGATTTTAGAAATTTAGTGTTGTCTCTCACCAATTCGCTATTTGAATGTGGGTTTTACGTCACACGTGATCTTATTTATGACTTTGGAGGAGTCCTGGTGATGTTGGGATGTGAAAAATGGTATCAATGAGAGTGTTTTAAGATAAATTTTGTAGTATTTAATATTGAGGACTACAATGTTTGGAAAGGTTGTTTTATTACTTGAATCTAGTGTGTGAAGTAGATCGATAAAAACAACTAGAGATGTTGATGGCCCTTTTGATCCAAAGTATGAGCTATAATTTCTTATGGATCACTACTAAAGGGAGATATTATTATTAGTAGGATAGTTTCATAGGCATGTGTTCATTCATCATACAATATCATGTCATTTTGATTGTGTGTTTTGTATATTTAATTTCAATTTTAAAAGATCTTAAGGTTGTGTATGTTGAGATATCCATATAGTATTTAGTCAGTGTTTTATTTTATTGTTTCATGTTATGTAAATTCTATATCAAAACCCTGAGGTAGATGATGATATGGTGAAATAAGTATTTTTTTACATAATGGTGGAAATAATGGTTAAAAAAGTATGGATAGTTACATTAAAAGAGTTTTATTTAAAAAACATACAGATATATGAGGCATTAATTTCTAAAAAATGAATTGAGTGGGAGTTATAGGATGAATACATAACATTTTATCTTTTTGAGGTAGTCAAAGATCACAATATTCCAATGGTGCTGAGTTTATTATATGGAGTATTAGGACCATGATGGGTGATTCTTCTAAGAGATCATGATATTGTAAAGATCAAGTAGACTCAATTTAAATGTTAGTTCAAAGGGGAGTTATTAACTGCTACCCTTTTATCAAAGATACAATTGAATATATATTCAATCAAAAATGAAACTCTAGTGTTATGGTGCATGAAGATAATTTTACATTTATTTTATTATATTAATCAAAATTTAAATTCTATATAGAGTATAGAGAAAAAAACATAAAGAGGGAATTGTGACCGAATATTCAATAGTAGGTCAATCCATTTACAATGAGGATGAATACTAATGTATTGTGGAAGTTGAGGTCACTATTAAAAATATTCCCATTAAAAGTGCTAGAAAATGGCATTTACAGTGCTAAAAAGGCATTGTTTATCTCAGAAAATATAATGGGGGTCCCATTTATCAGCGCTAAAAAAGTGCTAGTAATGGCCCCATTTATCAGTGGAAAAAAAGATTTGATAAAAGGGGCTTTTATTAGTGCTAAAAAATAGTGCTGATAAAATGGTTCTTTTATGAGTGCTTTTTTAAAAGCGCTGATAAAATTCAAAAAAAATTAAAAAAATACTTTTAATCAGAGACACCTTCTTAACAGCACTAACCGTGCCCTTTAATAGCGCTAAAACCCCTCTGCACCTGCCCGCACACCTCCGCCTTCCCCAGGATTCGAACTCGAGACCTCGCCCTTGCGTGCATGGACCCTTTACCACTCCTCCATGTTGCTTTGTTATCCATTTAATGACATATCTATACATTTATATATATATATTTACTTATAATTATTCCTATATTAATATATATATATATTGATATATATATATATATATTTATATTTGGTTATATAAATGTACATATATTTATTCATATATTCATATATATTTATATCTATTTATTTATATATATATATATTTAGTTATATTTTTTTGTATGTATATTTATTTTTATATTAATATATATTTATAAAAGTAGTTTTATGTATATTTATAATTTTTTTGTGTGATTATAAATAAATATATACATACATACATAAAACATATATAAAACATACATACACTTTTATATATTTTTTATATACATGTGTATTTGTATGTATAATTATTCATATTTATATATATATACTTATATTATATATTCATATGTATATTCATATGTATATTCATATGTTAGAATATATAGATAATATATATTAGTTAGTTAATACCGACACACACTAATACACACACATACACACATTACAAAGGTATATAAATATACATATATTTGTTTTGTTTTTTATTTTATGATATATTTATATATTATTAGATATTTTGTTATATTTTTTATCCACATATATATATATTTAAATTTTTAAAATATGCTCTGTGTATGTGTGTTTATAAATACATATGTATATTTAAATATTTATATATGTGTGTGCATCT
This sequence comes from Viscum album, assembly GCA_963277665.1. NCBI lineage: Eukaryota > Viridiplantae > Streptophyta > Magnoliopsida > Santalales > Viscaceae > Viscum > Viscum album. The sequence goes on from OY728166.1 coordinate 190,399,052, forward strand.
ATAAATATGATTATACATACTTATATTTATTTACATAGATTAAAAAATAATTATATATATACATATATTAGAACATGTAGATAAATATATTTATATTTGTCAATACACACACAGATATATTTATAAATATATAAACATTATATATACATTAAATATATATGTATATATATATAAATATACATTGATTTTGATTTTAAATAAAATGGATATTATTTTTTATTTAGATAAACCCTATATATTGTGAAATATACTTCATATGTAAATATATTTAATTATTTATTTATAAAATTAAATTTTTATTTTGTGAATATATAAAAAATATATATTTATTGTTATATATTTGATTATAAATATCATTACACTATGAAAATAGATAAAATTTCAATGCCATAAAATCAAAAGGACACCCGAATCAAATATTATGGGTGTTTGAAGTTTGTGTTACGTTTTCAACATATTTTTGATGTTTTATAATTTTTTTTTATTTTTTGGTTCAACAAATTATTATTAAATGATTATTAGTATATGATAATTATCAAGTTATTAATTAATAATATTTTTTAAAATATCATAAATCCATTTTCACTAAATTTCTTATATATTAAATGTAAATGTCTATTTAATCTTTTCTAAAACGTTTTTAAAAAATATATATTATATTTAAGTCAATAAAAATATATTTATATATTATTTTTAATTATTTTTTTTGAAATATACCCTTTAACACCGCTAGTAATAAAAGATCTAATAAATTACCCCCTTTATCAGCACTAATAAAAAATGTTTCTAAAGGGGTCCCCTTTAACAGCACTAAAAAATCAACGATAAAAGGGGGTACTTTTATCAGGGCTCAAAAAAGCGCTGATAAAGGGGTACTTTTAATAATTCTTTTACAACATTGTTAAAAGTACCCTTTATCATTTCTTTTTTTAGTACTGATAAAGGTACCCCCTTTATCAGTCCATTTTTAGCGCTGTTATAGGGTGGCACTGTGGAAATACAGTTTTGTGGTAGTTGGTCATTTAGGGGAATTTAGTGAAGACAAGTATTGTGTATGAATGGGGATTTTAAAAATTGAGTATTGTTCAAGGTGTAGTTGAGAGTGACTAAGATATTTCCTACAGACTAATATATATTTGATACATGTTAATATATATTGTAAGGTATGATATTTGGATATCATATTCAATAAATCCAAGAAACAATTTCATGCATAGGAATATATTTTAATATGATATAGTGATATAATATTATAACATCCTATGAAAATTATAGTATATGATTTGTCTATTCCATAAGAATGATTTATGAGAAGAATCATTTTATAAAATTCATACTAACACTCAATGTTTGGTAGTGGTAGAGGAATGTTAAAAGTTAACATTCATGAATCTTCCATGTTAGTTATCATTAATAGAAAAATTTTATATAATGAAATGTCTGGAGAATTTATTTTAATAAGGATTACAAGTTTTGTAATAAAGGTATTTAATCGAAAAAAATTTAACATTTCTATAAATGTAGTTGAAAGACCAAGGAAGTATTGAGGTCTTTATAAAATAATAATTAGAAGAGAGAATTCTTTTTGATATAATCCATAGTTATTTCTGCTAGATATCCCAAATCTCTCTCATCCCCCATAATTTTCAACTTGAGGTAACATCGCACCATGGTTGTGAGGGTGGTCTTTCCCAAGAGACGGGTGATTCTGATTAGATGAGGGATACACCATGGAGGAAGGAACCATATCATTTCATCTACGTTACATCCATCAAGTATATTATGAAAGGTATTTGTTGAGGCCATCATTGGTGAATGGATCATATTATTCATGTTTTTATTCAGGGTCATATTTTTTTTGTTTGGTTACCTTAGAAATTATGGTTTCAAACAACTTACACTGCATTGAATAAGTTTTATTTAATAAATACAAAAACATCAATCGAATACAATCATTAACATGATTCTTGATTCAAGAAATCATGGATGAAAATGAAGTATATTTATATCAATTTATTTTTCCTATTAAAAATATATAAAAATATATACATTTTATACTATGGATACTCTTATGATATAAGATATCATAAAAAGATGATATACAATTTATATCATGGCTTGGTTTATGAGATGAGATATTGTAATCTGTAACATGATTTTACATTATAATTTGAGATATCATAACAATTATTAATGTATAATCCTTTTGTTTTCACTATATTATAGAATAAAATATAAATAACAATATTAGGAGATAGAAAAGATCTGTATTTATAAAACCAAGCCCCACCTCATTGTTATGATATAAGGTATTTTATAAAATATGATTCACTAGCCATAGAAGGTGATATCATTGACTGATGAACATCTATTATGAAATATGATAAATAACATGCGATGACACATCTTATTATATATTTATATATAGAATAATATATACTTGTAAATATTAATTTTCTATACTTCAATTATGTATTGAAATATATAATTTATAAAATGTTTATAAAATATGAAAATGGGTATTTTCGGATGTTTAATTGATATAAAACTGTTAAAAAACTATTTTTTTTATAAAATTATTACAATTAATTATGAAATTTTGTTGAAATATTTTTTAAATAAACATGCATAATATAAAATGTTCATATTATATACCTTTGAAATTGTATGGAATAAATTATAATTTGGATATAATATGGTTATTTATAAATTTCAAAGGTAGTTTATAAAAATTTTATAAATTAAAATGAGGGAAAATTTAAATGGGTTTGTATTTAAAATTACAATTTTGAATATCTCAAACATAAAATCATTATTTGAGAAATTACATTAACTATACAAAATTGAGTGTTGATAATTGATATAATCAATCTTTAAATAATATGAAATATTTGATATTTAGGATACTTATATATTATATACTAATTTTTCATATATAGAATGTTTATATTTCAAATATCAAATATTTAAGTAAACTTTATTTGAAGGAGTTCATGTTTGAAATAAAAAAAAATGGTTATAATTATTTTAAATATGTAATATACATAATTCATGGATAAATTATAGTGTTTATAATTACTTTATTTATTAATATCCTAAATTTTTTGTTTTTCATGTATAGATATAAAAATTATTTATTTATTTAGTTTATTCCATGTTTTTTTCATAGATATAATTTCTTTATTATTAATGGCTGTATTTTTTATTTTAAAGAGTTAAAATGATTATATAAATTTTCATATATGTATTTAAGGAGTTACAAGGTAAATATGATAATAGATTATTTTTTTCTTTTACCATGACTATAAACTTATTTGGAGTTCTATAAATAGTTACACATCCATTTCACTTGTCCATATTAATTTTGTGTAATGAATAAAGATTCCAAACGATATCATTTAGAAGAATGCATACATAAATAGAATAACATGAGATGGGATGGTGTGAATAAATTCTTTTTTTTAATATTAAATGAATGATTCCTTCCAATGAAAACACTTTCCAAGACCTTGATCAATCAAATAGGTAGTTTCATTCTAAATATGGGCACCCATGGACTATCCTATTGATGGAAAGAAAGTAGTTGGTGGTTTTAATAGGATTAGATTCATGTTTTGGTATTTTTTTGGGGTTACACGTAGCTTGGAAACCCTTTGGTAGGATACCCAAGGATTATTGTTGAGTTTTCCCATATGGTGTATTGGACTAAGAGTTGTGTAGTGTTATATATAGGATTTATATATGATATTATTTGCATGATGGACTACCTAGATATATAATTAGTGAGTTTAACAATAAATTGGTCTCACTTATTGGACTACTAATGGATTTTATGATCTTAAAAGGGGTTGTCATTTTAGTGGGATAATGTTTAATAAAATTCCATATTAAATGAATTTAATTAATTATACTCATTTGATAATTTTTTAGATAAAATGTATTCACCATAACCAAACATGACTCTATGATAAATCCTTGACAAAGAAAATATAAATGGAAGTAATTTAAAATATTAGTAAAAAACTAAAAAATAATTATTAAGGAAGAAGTAAATAATTTTTGTTAGAGTAATACATTCAAGAGTATAAAATAATTTATTTTGATTAAATTTTGATCTAGATAAGTAATTAATCATTTAATAATTCACATAAGCAATCAAAATCAATATATGAAGGGTAACAAAATTAACATTAGTCTCTTCTAATGTATTTAATATAATTGAGTATATACCAGACATAGAGAGTCTAGGGTTTCCTTTAATGACTGTTAAAGCAATATAATCCATTCTGTTATCAATTTTTAAAAAATCCAAACAATTTTAATTAGTTTGTTAAAATTTTATCTTGTTTCCTCAAAGTGTTTTGGATATATGGGTATGAAATATGATGACTAAGCCCCATTACCATATTGATAATATAAGAGGGTAAAGGATTGATTGTGATAAAGAAGATTTGACTTGTAAAATAGTTATGCTTGGATATTCAATCCTAAGAGAGGAAAAGGAAAAAATGTGTAATGATTCCATATGTAATTGAGTTATCAAGAATATGTTAATGGGGTTTTGAAAACTCTATGGAGAGTCCATATGAGGTTTAAATTTTATAGAAATCAATTATTGGTTTTTAGAAGTGTATGATACCAAATATATATTTTATAATTTTTGATAATTTATAGGTGTAACAACCCATAAATTGTTATAATAAATTAATTTCATGTCTCATAAATATTCAATAGTTTTATATTATAGATTTACATTCATCACAAAAATTATATGTATTTTTTAAATCAAAACGTAAATAATAATATTAAAATATTTTCATAAATGGTTTTGTTTAAAAATTAAATTTCAAAATTATATAATTTTAATTTAAAAATTAATTTCATTTATGAATTCATCATGGAAAAATTAAATTCTGAATAATTTGGGGAATTTTATAAAATATTGATTTTTATTAAATAGTGAAAAATTCAAATTTCTTAGTAAGAATATTATTTTAGTAAAAACTATAAGTCTATTTTTGATGAGTTTTAAAATTTATTTTGTTAATTTAGATTTAAAATAATCTAATTAAGATTTCATAAATTAATTTGTATACTTTAATTTAGTATTAAAAAAATTTTAACATCAAATGACATTTTTCTGAAAAAATGCTTTTCATCACATTTTTTAATTAAATTTTAAAATATATCATACCAATTATGTGTTTTTAATTTTGAAAAAATAGATTCTATATTTGGAATCAGTGGTTAAAAACTTGTTAAATAGGTCACCTTTATTTTTGATTAACATGAATCGTAAACTTAGTCATTTTTGTTACCATGATAAAGAGTAATTCGTTTAATTAATGTTAAAAATAAAATAATAAGGATTGTAATGTTACCATAAAACATGACTTAATATTATTGGAGGAGTAAATTTATTCCAAAATAATCCATGATACTATTATATGGATTTTTTTCCATTTGTATGGGATTATAACCTTTATAATATTTTATTTAAATAAAAGTAAAAAATGTAACACTCTTGTTTTTATTGGCTATAATATTTTCATCATTGGGTTAACCCAATGATATTATCAGTTATAAGTATTGTATTAAAATTTAAATTATTTATCTTCATCATGGTAATTAAATTTAAATTTTCAGTAAATATATAATTACCTAAAATATTTACACAATAGTGACATAATAATTTTTCAATTAATGGAAAAAATCAAATTAATGATATTAAAAATATTAAAAGTTATATAATTTGAGATAATTAACATGATAAATAATTTTTTTAAACTAAAATAAAATTTTAGGAATATATTAAAATATATTTTTTATAATTGAAAGTATTTTATTGATGTTATTAAAATCAAAGTAATGAACTGTCCTAAAAATTCCCATTAATGGTATTTTATAATAAATAACATTTAATTAAATGATATAATATTACTAAAAAAATTGATTTGTCTATGTTATTAGGATATTCATGAAAATACCAATGATGTTTTATTAATGTTCCATTATTCCACTAATATTAAATATATTTACCCTAAAAGAGAAAAAATCCTTGTTTTCATGGTATGTGAGGAAGGGGTTAATATGGGTTTAAAAGAGAAAGATAAAGGTAAAAATGTAAAAAAAAGATATAAAATTTTTATTTTAGAAGATTATTTAGAATCATAATCATCCTATATTCAAAATAAGTTAGTTTTTACAAATTTTAGTTTATAATAAATTTATATTAATTTAATATTTTGAGAAATTTCTAGAGTGCCCCTCCCCACCCATATAAAAGGTCACACATTCTCCCATTTATTTCAAATATAAAAAAATATTTGGTTCAGAAAATAATTACCTAAATAACTTCCTATAATCTAAATCCTCATTATATAGTAATTTATTTTATGTTATTATAACCTTATAGGGATTCAGTTGTTAATCAAATGAGAATTTCCAAAGAAGATGTATAGTTTTTAACAACTTTTTTAGTTTTATTTATACTTCCACCTCATTCAAATATTCCCTAATAATAAATATATAATAAAAATAGTATATTCGATATAATATATTTATTTTGGTAAATTTCACAACCTTTATCAATATCCTATTCTAATATATGGGGAACGAAACCATCATTCATTTGTACGACGGACTACCACCTAATGAACCGATGTAAGTCATCATCCTTCAACATCTATCATAGATGGATTATAACTATGTAACTAATGTTTATATATTATCAAAATGGAATATTTATCTTTTTTTAATTATAATATATCATTTTACTTGTTACATTTTTATTCACTGAAAAAATGATAACATCATTCATATGTAAGTGTGGAATACATCCTCCACGAAGTGATGCGATTATTTTTGTTCATATCCACATCAGATGGATAATTTATATAATTATAATTAAAGTAGTAATGTGATATTTATGATATTAAGAAAATTATATAAAAATAAAATAGTACTTACCTTTTTCCTTAATGATCATTGAAAAATGGAAATGTTACTCACACGTACATACAACCTACCGTCTCTATGATTATAACATAATTCATTTTTAAAAACATATTCAATGGATATATTTAAAATTATAATTTATCTATAAAATTTATAGTTATTTCATTAATATTATTCTATAGATATTGGAATAATGATCTCTTTGACCACAGTTAACCTACCAAATTCATTTTCGACATATAAGCTGAATATTTTCAAAATGCCAGAAATGAATTTAATTTATTATGTAATTGTATATAACATGGTACTAGAAAAATAATGTAATGATGGGACTGAAAAATTATGTTAAAAAATATAAAACTAACATGATTTTTTTAGTTGGGATGACAAATAACGTACGTGACGGTTCAGACTAAATGAAGGGGACTTTCTATTAAAAATCTACTTTTAAGGATTCCATTAAAACTCAATTTTTCTTCCATATCCATATTTTCAAAAATGGTTTTAAATATGGGTTTTCATAATATATTATTAATTATCCAAGTCATTTTTTCCATTTTATAATTAATGAAAAATGATTTGAATCAAATATTTTTATTTTTTTCTAGGCGATGTACTTTGTGACTTCTCCGAAAAATGTATGAAATAAATATTTTAATTGGTTATATGGAAGGAAATTATTTTCCATCCATTATGGATAATATTTTATTTGAATATTCTATTACATGTTTATAAGTTTGTTTTGAAGTATAATGTTTTCATTTTTAATTTCATAGTTTATTAAAATAAGTTTTCAATAATTGGAATGTTTATTTTCCTCAAGAATATTTTATGAGTAAAATACTGAAATTCATGATTTAATTTTTTATGGTTATTGGGAATTATTATGATAATGAAGGATTCCATTATAATCCAAATATGATTGGTTATATTATTAATCAATGATAGGTGGTTCAGTGATAATCCACGTACCAATGGGTCTATAATTTCCCTCCAATGTATTGGGTATGTAACTCAACTATATGATTATTACATTTTAAGAGTGATTATAATAGGGATGTTGAAATTATTTCTAAATTAACCTATTTGTTTTATATATTATTAATATGGGGTTTTAAGGGAGTTTTATTATTTATCAAAGTAAGATAATGATCTTACTTTAGAGGAATGAATATGGTAGTTTTTAATGGTAAAATGTAAAATCTTATAAAAAAGTTCCTACGAGTATTTCATGATTTCAATGAACAATTTATGGGTCTTATTGTTTAATTTATTATTTTTTATAAATTTTTTTATAAAAATATTTGGGTATATAAATTGATATATTGAGTAATAAAATGTTTATTTTGAGAGATAAGTTAATTTTATATAGGAACATTTTTATAAGTATTCATAGACTAATGGTTTCTTTCTTTATATTATGTCCCTTAATGAGATTTTTGTTCTCATACCATGTTTTAAAAATTATTTTTCATATATTATATATATGGGTATTGGAATGGAAGAATCCATGTTTCAATTCATGAATATATTTCATGAAAATAAATCAGTTTTTATTTTTAATGTTCAATATTGTGGGAAAATTTGATACTGATTAAAAGTGTACAAATTATATATATATGGGGTTTTATGTAAGAATTATTAATTAAATATCTAAATCAACATACCAAAAATATCATTGGGAACAATATAATGTGAATTATATTTTAAGGTCACTATAATAGGTAATTTTCAATGTGGGTTCCATAAATTTGGTATTAGATAAAGGTTTCGATAGCATTATGGGTTAGGATAATGTCAATAAAATACCAACAAATTATTTTAATATTTAGTTAATTTTAAATTTAATATAATATAAATATTACCATGTTTCCTCATCAAAAATATGTTTTTTTAAATTGTACTTTATAAATGGAACATAGAATCTGATGTTGGAAGTCATAGAGAGGACAATATCCTTTTGAATCCGAAACCTATAATGGTTTGAATTGGAACAGAGCAGTTGGTCACTATGATATCTCAGTTGAAATAGACTATAAATAATATTGGTATCCATGCTAGAGAATAAGAAGACCTTCCACAAAAGAATATATTGATAGTGGAAAATTTATAAAGAAACATCATCTATCATTTAATGGATATTTGTATCCTATGATAGATGAAGAATGGATTAAATCTTTGGAGAAGATATTCTATGTCATTAGTTGTTAACAACATTAATATTTATGTCAATATATTTAATATCTTGAAGGTGAATCCATACAGTGGTGGGTAACAATTAATAATAAAAATAAAGTTGATATATTGATAATGTGGAATGGTATAAATTTAAGTATATTTTAATTGAGAAATATTTTCCTAAGGAAGTTCGATATAAGATAGAAAATAATTTATTGTAATTGAGGGAAAAGGTGGAATAATCATTGATTGTGTATGAAGAAAACATCACCCATTTAGTATGTAATGTACAAAATTCTATCTACGATCATGAAAGTAAATTTAATCATTTCTACTCAGGATTGAAACCAGGATATCTAAGGTCATTGGATTCCTATATATTTAAAAGTTAAGGGAATTATTTTTGATATTATGAGAGGATAGAAATGGTCATTTTATGATCATGTAATCCCAAATAATAAGGAAAATAAATGTTCTAGAAAGCATTAAATGGAGAATTATTCATCAAATAATATATTATGTAATAAAATAACGATCCAATATTGTGATAATTGTGAATACAGTACCACTGGGAATGACTTAAGAAAACTAGGAAGTTCTTAAGATGTAAAATGTTTGAGAACATGGCCCATGACATGAAGGAAAATGATCTAATAAATAATGAAAATATGAATATAATATTCATTATTTGTAATGAGTTTGGAAATTAGGCTAACATGTTCTTGAAGTTAGGAGATCATGTTGGAAATCATAAATATTGAAATTATAAAGGTGTGGAAAAATAATTTTTTACGAATAAGGGTGGAACTATTTAATCTAATAAAATAGTGATAATTATGTTTATTGTGTATTCATAATTTTCAAATACCATATTTGACAATGGATATGTGCATTCTTTATATTATAAGAAATTTATAAGGATATTGGGAATATCACATCATAAAAATATAATAGAACTCTTAGTGGAAAATTGTGGAGGAATTTTTAAAGAAAAAAATATTTATAGTAATATTTCTATTATTATCAGTGGAATGGTACTTCCTAAAAATTTTATTGAACTAGCTATGGTAGAGTTTTATATATTTTGGGTATGGATTTTATTTTTTTTAATTCTAAGATATATTGTAGAGCTAATAATGTTTCTTTAATGATTTCATACATTTGATAACCTACCAAGAAGGTTAGAAATTTATTGGAAAGGATAGTGAATGTTACATAGCACATGTTGTCAAAAAATAAAGAAACTATATAGATTATTGATGTCCTATAAATGAATGAATATATGTATCTTGTTTGTGATTATTTACAAGGTTTTATTACTAATCAGTAAGATGAGTTTACTATTGACTTAGTATCTGATGCTAAGACAATTTCAAAACCCCCTTTTCGAATGGATCGAGTATAAAATTTAGAAATAAAAAAATAATTGTAGGAGTTTCTAGATAAAAGTTTCATTTTTAGAAAACATCACCATGTGGTTCTCCTATTTTTTTTATTAAAAAGGAAGATGGTTCCATGAGGATTTTTATGGATTATAGGGATTTGAAAAATATCACTATTAAGAACATATACAACTTACCACATATTGATGATTTTTTTGATTAGCTCAAATGAGTACAATAATTTTCATAGTTTTATCTGAATATGGGGAACCATTAGTTGAATGTGAAGGAGGATGATATTCTAAAGGTTTCTTTTCAGGCTTGATATATGATCTATGAGTTTGTAGTTATACACTTTGGAGTGTCTAATTCACCAATTTTTTTTGGATCTAATGAATAGAGTTTTCCATGAGTTTTTGGATAATATTATGTTGGTGTTTATTTATGATATAATGGTATATTCTAAAAATTACAAGGTTCATTAAAGACACCTAAGGATTTTTTTTAAAAACCCAAAAAAAAGAAGCTATATAGATAATTTAGTATGTGTGAATTTTGGTTGCAAAAAATTTCTTTCCTTGGGAAAATTGTTTCAAAGGTTGAGATACCTATTGACCCTGCTAAAACTAAAGTTGTTATATAAGGGCCAATATATAAAAATTTGACCAAGATTCTAGGTTATATTAGATTAGTGGGCCACTACCTATAGTTTATTGAAAACATTACTCAATTATCTAACCCAATAACTAATCTACCTAGAAAGGGGGTTAAATTAATATGGAAATAAGAATATGAGGATTGTTTTTAAGAATTAAAAATTAGAGTGTTGAATTCTCTTGTTTTTCCTTGACCTGAATAAATGGTGATTATTTCAAATATAGTGATGCTTCATTTAAGGGATGTGGTTTTATTATGATGACAAACAATCAAGTAATGTTACATTATTCATGAAATCTAAAATATCATGGTCTAAAATTTCTTACGATAGATCCAGATTTAGATTTCTTGGTTTTTTTCATTAATGATTTTGAGACATCTTTTTTATGGATCCAAGTGTGAAATATGTACTAATCATAAACGTTTGAATTGTACATTGATTTATAAAGACATGAATATTAGAAAAAAGAGATGAATAGAGATGATAAAGGATTATGACTACACAATTCATTACCATCCTAGGAAATAAAACATGGTAAATGATGTTTTTATTCAAAATAATAATAATTCAATAACTATGTAATATTTAAAACATGAAATTTGATTAATGATTTGATGAATTATGTCTTATAAGTGTGTGGATGCATGAATATCCTCAATTTTACTTCAGGATTCAATACAATCACGTCCATAAGAATGAATTAAGAAAGATCATAAGGAAGACCATGAGTTATTGGAAAAGAGAGAATTGGTTGAGAAGGGTATGTTTCCTTAATTTAATATTCATAATGATTATGTTATGAGATTTTTGAAGTGATTATGTTTGCCTTATGATTCCCAATTGAAGAGAGAATTGATAAGTGAAGCTCATAGTTCCCCATTTTCTATTTATCCTATCAATACTAAGATGTACAAAGACCTTCAAGAATATTATTGGTGGGGTGAAATGAAAAGAGATATTGTTGATTTTAACATGATTATTTATTGGTAAATAAGTTAAAGAATAATATAAACTACTAACGGGTATTATTCAAAATTTTCCTATCTTAGAGTAGAAATTTTTAATTATATTCATGGATTTTGTAGTTGGATTTCCAAATATATCATGAAGTAATACTTCTATTTGGGCTATGTTTCGTTGATAAAATGAATATACACATTTCCTTGACATTTGAGATACTCTAACATTAGATCAAAATTATCATATGTATCTTAAATAGATATCTAGGTTACATGGTTTTCATCAATCCACTGTATCTGATCATGATCCCAGGTTCACTTTTCATTTTTGGAAAGAAATTCAGAAGTCATTGGGAACTGAATTAAATTTTAGTATAAATTTTCATTCTCAATATTATGGAAAGAATGAATAAATGATTTAGACATTGGAATATATGTTTTGTGATTTTCAATGGATTAAGAAGGATTTTGGGATCATCATCTTCTTTCGGTTATGTTTTCTAACAATAATAGTTTTTATTACGGTATGCAGGTGGTGCCTTTTGTGGAATTATATGGAAAGCAGTGTCAGATGATAGATCTTCGTGATGAAGTAGGGGGAAGAATGTTTATGGGTATTGAGTTGGTGAAGTAAATGGATAAGTAGGTTAAGATAATGCAAAAATATAAGAGGATGTCTAATAGTAGGCATAAACGTTTTTGGATAATCAGAGAAATGATATTTCTTTCAAGATCGGGGATCTTGTTTTTTTAATGTATTTTCCTTGAAAAGTGTTATTAATTTTTGTAAAAAGTTATGTTTTATCCATGGTTCATTAGACAATATGATACCCAAAATAATTTTAGATCAATTTCTTACCTGGTTTCTTTTCCTCTGAGTTTATCACAATTACACAATGATATTCTTATTTTGATGTTATGAAAGTATGTGTAGAATCCATCTCATGTTTTCATCCCAGAAGTTGTTCAGTTAGAAGAGATCCTTTCTTATGAGGAACAAAATATTTAGATTCTTGACCATAGAGATAAATTATTCTGGAACAAGGTAATTCATTACGTTAAGGTTTTTTGTAAAAACTATATGTTCGAAAAAGCAACATGAGAGTCTAAAAATGGAATAAGGGAAAGGTATCCCCACTTTTTTAATACGTGTTTAAAACAAAGAGGATGTAGTTCCCAAATAGGGGAAGAATTTAATAATCCATTTAATTACATAATAAATTATTTTCATGTCTTATAAATATTCATTTGTGAGATTTTATAAAGTTATATTCATTTTAAAAATATTTATGTAATTTTTAAATAAAAATGGAATTAGTTTTATTAAACAATTATATTAAAATGAAATATTTAAAAAAATAATTTCCAAATTATAAAATTATAATTTAAAAAATTTAAATTTTTGTTATTTGATTCATCATGGAAAAATAATTTTATGATTAATTTTTGAGAATCTTCTAAAAATATTGGGTTATCGGTGAATAGTGAATAATTTTGATTTCGTTAATAAAATAATTATTTCATTAAAAATTAGAATTATATTTTGGATGATTTTTAAAATGAAATTAGTTAAATATTATTTAAAATAATCTAATTATGAGTTTCGAGAATGAATATTATATTTCAGTTTTATATAAAAACGCATTTACACCGAAAAGAGATTTTTTCTAAAAAACTATTTTTCATCGTGTTTTCCAAATTAATTTAAAATTAAATTCTACCACTTCCATGATATGAATCTATAAAAATGGATTCAATATGTGTAATAACTGGGTTAAAATGTTTTAAAAATGTCCCTTATATTTTTGTTCAATATAAATAGTGACCTTTGTAATTTTTGTTACCATAGTTAAGGGTTAATTGTGTAATAACGGTTAAAAATAAAACGATGTGGATTTTAAAATGACCCTAACACTTGAATATATTTGATTTTATAATTACAACTCATCTATATTCCTAAAATATTCAGTTATATGGTCTTTTTTTATTTGGATGTGATTATAACCTTTGTAATATTTTATTTAAACAAATGAAAAAATGTCACACTCTTGTTTTTATTAACTATAATAATTTTTAAATTGTGTTAAATAAAGGTTTTGTTCAGTTATAAATTTTATATTTAAAAATAAATTATTTATCACCATCATGGTAAGTTATTTTTAATTATTTTTAATGAAATAATTTTTTTTAATATTCATACAATGCTAATGTATTTTTTTCAATTAATGGGAAAATAAAATAATTAACATTAAAAATATTAAAAGTTATATAAGTTATGATAATTATTGTAAATGAAAAAATTAATAAATAAAAATGACATGTTAAATATTCTTGAAAATATTTGTTCTGAATTTTAAATACTCTCTTGAGGTTATTAAAATCAATGTATTGAATAGTTCTAAAAACTGACATTAATTATATATTATAATATATAATATTTTATTAAATAATATAAAATTATTAAAAATACAAGATTAAACCAATTTATTATTATATGGTTAGTAATTTCAATGATAGTCCACTTAATCACCGATTCTCTATTTATTGTCAATATATTTATCCCTAGAGAGTAAAAAACCTTATGGTCACGGTAAGTGTGTATGGGGCTAATGCGTGGTTAAAATAAAAATTAAGGGGTAAACATATGATCAAAGATTGTATAATTTTTATTGTATGATATTATTTCAACCAATAATCATCTTATATTTGAAGTAAATCTGTTTTTATCCTTTTTGGGTTGAAAATAAATTTAATATTTTGTGAAATTCCAAGAGTGCCCTTCCCCTCTCATATAAAAGGGCATCAATTATTCAATTTAAAGAACACATAAAAACCCATTTTGCAGCCAATAATTTACCAAACACATTTTTACAATCCCTCAAATAAATTGATAAGTATTTGTCTAAGATTAATACAAACTATATAGGGATTAATGTGTTAATCAAAAGAGACTTTCCAAAGAACAGGTATTGTATTTTACCCCTTGTTTTTGTTTTATTTCTTTTTCCACCTCCTTAATATCTTCATTAAACATGATTATATAATAATCCTATTATCTTCATTATACTAAGCTGAATTTAGGTTTTTGTTATAACATATATCTATCTATTATTCCATCACATAAGAAACAAAACCATCGTTCAAGTGTACGGTGGACTACTCTCACCACTATTACACATACGGATTTTAACAACGCTAAAATAGGTATTTTTCAACACAAAAAAGCATAGAAAAATTGAACTGAGATAAAAATACCTAGGTTATTATGGTATCTAATAAAAGTGATGATAAATTCATCCTTTATGAGTTCATATTTGCGAACTGAAAGTGGAACTTCTTTATTAGAACTTTTATTTAGCACTAATAAAGGGATACTCTATTCATGCTAAAAATAGACCCAATAATGGTGGTCCTTTATAGGAGATAGTTTTTCACTAATAAAGTACCCCTTAAACAATGCATTGATTTATAATTGATAAATGAATCATTTATCAGTGTTAAAAATAATGTCAATAAAGGTTTTCCTTTATTAATGATAGTATAGTGCAGATAAAGGATCTCATTATCAAGGCTTTTAGTAACATTGATAAAGGATACCTTTATGAGTTCCTTTTTTAGCACCAATAATGGTGAATATTTCTGTAGTTTTCTCTTAAAATTACAAAACACAATATAAGAAAAGATAGTAAATATAGATGGAATTTTGTAATTTAATTAAAATAAAATTTACAGTATAAGTACAAGAAAAAAACAAAATATATTAAAGATATTTGAAATATGGGATTGTAAAATTACATGAGTAAGTAAAAATTATTACATACATTCAAAAAAAAATCAATGTTCTATTTTATTTGTCCCTTGATCCATGGTCATACTATTTGTTGATGAATAAAACACCCTAAATCGAGAAATATAATGAACGTATATAAAAAAAATCTTATTTTATTAATACTATAAAGAAAAAAATTAAACATAGAATTTGAATATTAAACTAAAAACATGTACTTTGAGACATATAATAAAAAATGTTTATTGGATTGAGTTATGATTCATTCTTACACATCACACCGTTACTTATTTGTTCTAAAAATAGGTCTTCTTGAACTTTCTATCATATACGTTGATAAAAATATGACTAATGATGGGATGAAATTCAAGAGGTCGTTCTTTTTGGGAACAATCCTTCAACTTATACTTCATTTTTGGATTTTCTTCAATCATTTTCTATGTTAATATTATATAAATAAGTATTTGAAAAAATGATAAAGAAATTCATTAAGTAATAGAAGATAAAATGATAAGAAAACAATCTGAGATCATTTTCTTGGTTTTAGCGATGTGATTCTTGTTTTAATCAGAAATGGAACTTATATATTGAAAACATACATATTGAGTCACACTGATCACATCATGTGTCAGATTGAAATTCAATCAATTTCTATATGCCAAAAATGAATTACAGATAGTTTTCCTAATGTATGAAAGCAATCTGAGCTCGTTTCCATGGTTTTGGCAAGTGATGTGCATTTTAAGATAAAATGAAACCATTATATTGAGAACAAACACATTGAGTCACATCGATAACATTGTGTGTCATATTGACGTGAGTTCAATTATTACATGTCACAAATAAATTATAGACAGTTGTCCAAATCTTTGAAAAAAATTAGAGCATGTTTTCTTAGTTTTGGCTACTAAATATATGTTTTAAACAAAAAAGTAGCTTTTATATGGAAAACACTCACTTCATGACAAATTGAACAAATCGTGTGGTATATTATTGTGTTTCCAATTTCTACATATAAAAAATGCTTTATGGATCATTTTATTAATGTTCAAAAACAGTTTGAGCTAATTTTCATGGTTTTAGTGACGTGGCATGTGTTTTTAACTAAAATGACACATTTCTATAGAAAACATGTACTTCGTGTCAAATTATTAGATTTAGGAGTATTTTATATGGAGTATTAGCAATTAAATTCCATCATAAAAATTCATTTGCGGTAGGAGTGCATCACTAATACTATGTGGAAAAAAATGACATCGCAATTTTGGTTATTTGCAACCATCTGTCACAAATTGTTATTATTTGTGATGGGTGATCCGTCTATTAAAAATAAGTTCCATAATTTTTTTAAAATAACCAACTGCGACGTCCCGTCACATTTTCTTATTTCTAATTACCCAATGCAAATGATTATTTGCGATGGACATTCAATTTTTCACATATATAGTTTTTCAAAAAAAAATAAAAAAATAAAAAAAAATAAAAAAAAATAAAAAAATAAAATTAATGAAGATTAATTATTTTTTTTTAAAAATAAATCTTTAAATATAATTTAATATTATAAAAAAATGAAAATATTAATCTTTTTAAAAATAATATACTTAAAAATAGTTACAATAAATTAAAATATTAAAATTAATCAAAAAATAAGAATAATTTATAAAAATTAAATACATTTTAAAATTATTTAAAAATTGAGAAATTAATGACAACGAGCATGTACCCAAGTGGTAAAGTCATTTGTTTGGCATCCAAATGACCCATGATCAATTCCGGGCAGGAATGAATTTCTCAAGGTACTATAGAAGTACTATAACAGTACTGTAGAAGGGAACTATAGTATTACTATAGTAGGAGCATAACTATAGTAGTAGTGACACTATAGAGGTGGAGGTACTATAGAGGGAACTATTGTGGTGATGGTACTATAACAGCCCAGGTACTATAGCAGTTCAATTCACAAGAGTGCCTTTTGGGGAAAAAAATGGGCTTTCATGCCCCTGGGTCTTTGGGCTATGTATTGGGTCTCCATCTACACTGTCAAAAAGAGGTATTTTCTTAAATTTAATATTTAAATGAGGCCTCAGCGTCATCCTTGAAATTTTAAATTTATTATATATATATATATATATATATAATTAAAAAAATAAAAAATATCTACAAAATAAAAAATTATTAAAAAAAGGTAAAATAATTAAAATTTGTAAAAAAAGTGACTAAAATTTAAAAATAATTAAAAAAATTAAATTATTAAAAATAATTATAAAAAAATAAAAATACATTAAAGTGATACATTATTTCAAACATGATATGTTTTTCATACCAAATTATAAAATTGTCATAAATCTCCACAATTCATCAACTGTCGTCAGGTGGAGGAGGATCAAATGAAGGACTAGGGGATGATCACTCGAAGGACCATGGAGGAAATTCCATACTGAAACTATATAAAAGTCACCACATATACTCTAACATCTACTCATCTCTCAGACGATGCTACTCATGCTCCTCCTCCTTCTCTTTCTGAGTCTGTTTTATAATCTCATCCATTGATCTCAACCTCTCCCCATACTATTCTGGGGATGAAGAAATAGATAATGAATCTCCATGAGCACCCTTCTCCCTCATTGATTCCATAATATAAGTACCATAATAACCTATAGGTTTCAGTCGAGAGCAAATACCAATCACCTGGCCATTCTCAACACACATAGAAGTTTCATGTATCCAGTCCCCCTCATCAAAACCAAAATCACTAGTGTCATATTTTGAGTTATTGTCTTAACTGTCCCATGAATGAGGAAGTAACAATCATATATTTTTCCCTAAAATAGAATGAAAAGTGGGAATAAAAATAAAACTCATATCCAAGATTTTTTTAAAAAAAATTACTAACCACAATATGGTGATGTTAGTGGGCTAAAACATCTCATGTATGGGGATCAATATATATATTATTATACACTTCAAAATTCATAATATATGGGTCATTATCAACCGGTATAATATATCAAATATGTTATAGTTAATTTATGTATAAAATAATAATTAATATCACTAACCATAGGTCGTCGATGTATCCAAAATGTACAACTTACGACCCTATATATGACCTTTTGACACCCTCAACGCTAGAATCTAGATTATAACCTCCTCCTTAAATTCTCACATAGATAGAAGGAGCACAATCCATCCCATACCAGAGTTGAAATATATTTGGTTCAACGGGAGACACAAGACTGGTAGAAAGAAGTATCCCAATATTTATTCATAACTAATTTTATGAGGTTGTGTAGAAACTGACGAAAGTGATCGTGTATAAAAATATACCATGAATCCCGAGTAGGGCCTATCAGGCTATCAGGAATCATAGAAATAAATTATTCCATACAATTAATAAAATATGTTATTATTAAATAATTTTTTAAAATTCTATATTATTTAGTAACATATAATCCAGTATTTGAACATTTGGGAATGCATGATAATGAGAAAAAGAAACCACGACACCAAATTATTTGAAAAATAATTTCCTTTAATATCATTACCATTTCCAATAGATAAATATGAAAAAATGAAAATAAAAACAAATAATAATAAAATTATTACCAAAATTAACACAGAAAGTAAATATAAAATAAATATAACAAATAAATTTATATACCTCCGTAAATGACGCTCAAAATCAATAGATGTTCATCTCTCTAGAATAGGATTCAGAATCATCAATTGAGCAAGACCACACCCCCTCCTAATATGCACACCATCTTGAGGCACAGCTCAATCATGCTCATCAGAAGGAAGTCTGACATTAGTGAGATGATAATGTAGATCATTGGGATCATCTCTATTTATATGAAACAAATATTATTACCTGTAAAAATTTCTTATTATTGATATCAAATTCAAAAAACTAATAAATACTAGAATATTATAATCTTACTCGTAACGAATTTTTTATTACAAATAAAAAATATAAAAAACTAATAAATAACATAATATAATAATTATATATAACTAAAGATGTAAATATAAAACATTAATCATTGTATTCATCATCATTTTCATTAAGATCAATGACTACATCCTCTTCTTTAGCTTCATCAAATTCTATGTGAATTATAGTTTCATCACCCCTTATTACTTCATCATCATTATCTATATCATCGGCCCTTAATGGAGGATTTTCATTATAAATATTTATATCTCATTAGGTAAGAGATATATTTTGGCATATTTATTGAAAATGTTCAATATGTTGTACTTCCACAAAAACATTTTCATTTTCATTAAAATGATTACCAGGAATTTTCATATTTATTACACTCTACCAGTCCTTCAATTCTCTCAAAACATCACAGTAATTTGAATAATAAGCATGATGTTCTTTATGTGCCAACATAAATGGTTCATCTGATATAAGAATATTGTAATCTATAATTTCAATGAATCCATGTCATGTATGAACTCTCAACCCTCAATCAATATTAACCTAGTGATATTTTAACATTGTTATAAAATTTGGTCCCAGATAACTTAACTCAATTATTTATTCCAGCATACCATAAATGTCGAATTCACATTCTTTATGATAATATATTTCAAAAAAACTCCAATACACATTTATTTCTTTGATTCACTATATATGCTTTTATGGAATCTAAATCCATTAACCACATAACCATTATAAAATTTTACCAAATTTAATGGAGGGTTTTTGAGCACACATAAATGGATATTAATTTTGTTTTCATGACATATTGCCTGTAAACAGTAAATTTTATTAATAATAGATATAATTAAGAAATTTTTTTATTATTTAATTAAAAGAAACCTAACTTACTAGTCTTTCAAAACAATATAAAAAATTATGTTGATGAAGTTCTTTAAGGGTAGAAGATGTAATTGTATAACAACATTTATGATATGGTTATCAAATACTATATAAAAAAGTTAATATAAATAAAATATATTTTATAAATATTTAATAACATAATAAAAAAGTAGTACATAGTGTAAAAATCGTGTCATTTCTTTACAATTTAGTAGGACATATGTTTACGCACTATGATGTTCTTCAGTAGTAAGCCATTATTCACGATAACCACCAAAACCCAAATTATATTGATTAAAAAATAACAAAAGGTGGTCTATGAAATCATAAAAATTTATTTATTATGACCCATGAAATCATGTTTTAAGGATATTTTGGCTTAAAATAATAAGAGCTGAAATTTGAAATTTCTTCCAATAAGTACGCTTCTATAATCAACCCTTCAATTGATTCTTTATAACATACTTTCATCTTTATTTTTTTTAATATATATATAAAATGGATTAATCCACCAGAATTGTACTATCCATCCATATTTATCTTCATATAGAAAATAAAATATTAAATGTTAAATGAAATAAAATAAGCCCAATGGGAATAGTTTCTCAAATTTACATAAAATTAAAAAATCAATTTCTTGAAAACACAATGCCTCATAATCCGATGTTTCCACCCAAATATCTTAGAAAAATATGATATTTTGGTCAAAATGTCCCATATTTAATAATTCAACATCCCTTTAAGACCAACATACTATAATCTTTCAATTATTACATAAAATTCATGCATTTTTAAACAGGATATATACCCATTTTTGATGTAATTAGACATATTAAATTCCATACAATATGGTATCCTAAAATATATAATCCATTGATAAAATAGTAAATATTTTTCTTTAGTATGTGAGTAAGCATCTTTTGGATTCCTTAAATCTTGTGATCTTTAATCTTCAAAAAATTTAAGTTTTGGATGTTTGCAAATCTGAGAAAATCTAACTGTGACTTTACATTATCTTTTGTTTTAGTATGTGTTTCCAACATGGTATAAAATATGTTATAAATTTGTTTATCAATGTGAATTACATCTAACATGTGATGAACCAAAAACATACACCAATAAGAAAGATCCTAGAAAATACTCCACTTTATCCAATTATGATCTCTCCAAAAACCATTTATTTATTATTCGTTTTGGGTTGATCTAAAAGTACTAGGAGGTATATAGAGGCAATATATTTTACCTAATTAATTGAGAGAACAACTAGAGTTTCATCTGTTTCAATTTGAACAATGTAAAAATATTTATATTCCTTTAAAAAGGGTGATCCACAGGATGAAATCTCATATGACAGTCAAAATAAAAAACCTTTATCTCATTACTAGGGAAAAACACGTTGTTCTGATCCATGCAGCATGGAAAAGATTTTAGACCATGTGTGTTCCATCTAGAAAAATATACCATTCATTGAATATTCAGCGATTTTCCATAATAATGCAACATTCACTCGAAAATAATAATATGAAACTATATTAAATTTAGTTACATCATTATTCCATAATGAAATTAACTCATCAATTTTAGAATTTAAATAAACATCAATATTATTATTTGGATATCCTTGAATTAATAATTTAATATATATATATAGGGTTCTTTAATCTACATCCATGGACGTAATTTTTAAGGAGTAATGAAAATTGGACAACAAGAATGTTGACTTCCATAAGAACCAAATGGACAGAAACCATCATTAAAATGATCGAGTCATATGCTATAAGGGTCTGAAGTAAGAGAAGGATAAATTTGATCAATGTGATTCCATGAATCACTATAACATGGATGATTTATGATTTTAGTGATGGAAATATTTGATTTGTGCCATGTATAAATCTAGCTGTGTTTCTAGAAATAAATAAACCCTGTATATAGGCTGTATTTTGAAAATACCTCATCCTTTTCATAGGAACTATGGACTTTCCCTATTTTGCCTCTTAATACCACAATTTCACAAATAATGGAAATTTAACGAAGGATTCATAATCACCATAATATAAGATTCAATCATTGGAACATGCATTTATTTTTTGATAAATAAGACCCAAATTATGGACTATCCTCTTAATTTCATTGAATCTTACAGGTAATTCATTTTATTCATGCAACAAAAATTTAACCAAAGATAAAATTTAACAGAAATAACAAATTGACATTTAAAAATCTGAATTAATTACCCTAAATTTTGTAACAGCTTCTAGTTTTCTCATCTGATGTCACGAGTATAATATATTCTTAGTTGATTTTAAAAAATTATAAAACTAAGAAGGTTATATTTCTTGATTTTGAATATCATTCATAGTTTTTGTTTCAGAAATACAAGGAGTGATTTTCACCGTCAAATGCTAGGATGGGGTTACTCCATGTTGTCTAGTTGGGTTGTATCTCTAGACCTTCAGGTTGTGATTGTCCTATGTTAATGAAGTCTATGCGGATTTCCCCCTTAATCCCTTAAAAATGGGTTTTGATTAAAATAAAAAATTTGTAGGCTTTCGGGCCGTTGGATGGATGTTTGGATTTTTATGATGATTTTTCCAACCACGATTGCATAATATAAACTTGTGTCTACTTCGTAATTCTGTATTTATCTAAAAAATAACTAAAATAAGAAGAATTATTAATGATCAATTTGAATGGTTACAAATTAGTATTATTTCTTTTGACCTTGAAATTTTCTATGGAATATGATCAAAGTGAGATACTGAGTATGTACAGGATTACATGGCCTGTAGATGCTCGATGCATATATAATATGAATATTAAATATATTAAATGAGAAACACGATATGTTTTGAATATAATAGAATATATCTCAAAAATTATCTCATATGAGAAATATGAGACAACTATTAGGTTCGGGATTTGAGTTTTACCATAGGCATGACATAATATTTGTGAGCATCGGGTGTTTAGTTACATTTCACATGAGAGTAATTCATTTAATATTTTAATTATATTTTCTTATTATAATTTAATGTATCTTTGAAACCGTGTATCATATGAAAAATCAGAGACCACCGTTGGGTCTAGAATTTGAGGTTTACCCTAGGCGCGACTTAACATCTATGATCCTTTGGTGTTTAGTTAAATTACAAGTGAGGGTAATTCATTTAATATGTCTATTATAATTTCTTATTAAAATTTAATGTATCTATCAAACTATGTATCATATGAAACAAGAGGATACCACCGTTGGGTTTGGGATGTGAGGTATACACTGGGCATGACATAATCTCTGTTAGATTTAGGTGTTTAGTTACATTGCATGTGGGGGTATTTAATTAAAAAACGTTATTGAAGTTTATTATTAAAATTTAAAATATATTTCAAACTGTGTATCATTTAAGAAATCAAAGACTGCCATTAGGTTTGAGATATGGGCTTTACCCTAAGTACAACACAACATTAGTTGGCGTCAGGTGTTTAATTAAATTGCACGCAAGGGTATCATTTTAAATAGTTTATTAATATTATTTATATATTATATTATAAATATAAATATATATTAAAATATTTATAAAACTTATTAATATGAATTATTTTAATTAATAAAATATTTATATGAAATGATTATTAATTAATTAATAATTACTTTATATAACATAATTTATTATAAATTATGTAATTATTATTATTAATTATGTAATGATGATTATTAATTATTATTAAATATTCTGAATGATTATAAATTATTTAATAATTATTACATAATGATTGTTTTTAATTATTTAAATTATTATAAATTATGTAATTTATATAGATATCATAATTTCTTAAATTACTATTATGATTTTATTATTAAAATTTTATTATATATAGATTATGATTTTTACAATTTCATAACTTATTTTAATTTTTATAAATTATTAAATGATTAATAATAATTTATTAAATTTATATTATAATTTTATTAATATATCTATATCATAATTTCTTAATTAATATGAATACATAAAATATATTCTAACTCATTTTAAAATAAGTATACAAACATCAAATCTATACACACACATATATAATCATTAATTTTACTTATATTTCATGGTGACTATAAACAAATTTGATTATATTGAATTAATATTTTATATAAATAATTTATAAATAAATTTGAGTTTGTATTTTTGTATTAATAGTTATTTTAAATTCATTATTACTTTTAATTAAAAAATTTACCCTAGATTCATTATAAAAGTTTTCCAAGTCAGGTGTTTTTCAAAATTTATACAACATTTATTCCAATTATTGTGAATTTTGAATAGTTTTATATTTTATTAGAATTTTTTTATGAATTATTATTATTATTTTATTGTTTTCTCTAATATTTAAAATTTATTAATAATAAAGACTTGTTAATTATTTCATATTATAAATTATTTAATGTTTTTTTACAAATTATTTAAATCAATACAACATTTTTAATAATTTATAATTTTTATGAATTTTTAATAATTATTTTTCTTTGAAATATTTCTCCACAAACTATTAAAAAAATTAACATAAATATTATTATATAATGTTTTAATAAAGAATTCATATTTTAAATAGTAATTTTTTTCATTAAACCAAATTTTTAACGTTTTTTTTAATTCTTATAAATAATGTTTTTATAAAATGGTTTCTTTAAATTAACTACACCAAATTATTAAAAACCGATAATTTATATTTATTTCATATCTTATATATATTTATATTACATAATTTTTTAATCAAACCTATTAACATCAAATTTATTATTACACTTTTTTTAAGACAAATTAACATAAAATATTTTTAGACATACAGACAGTCACATGTGTGTAAAAAAAATCAAGATTCGAGCCACAAAAAAATGAATACCAAAAGCTAAAAAATAATAATAATCAGGAAAGAATAGGTAAAATTATAATAAACTTCTATCAACCCTAAGAATCAATAAAAATAAAGTAAACCAAGCTGATGACCAAACTAGTATATTTCAAAATAATTACCATCTTCTCGCATGCTTCAATAATCATTTTATTTTGAGATAACAATTTAAAGTCATAGTGTTTCAGCAGCCCTAAACACATAAAAAATAATATATTAAATTGGAAGGTCAAACAATGTGAAATATATTCTAAATCAAATTAAAACAACTCATGAGGAACCAAGATAGTCAAATAAGGAATAATAAATTTAGATTAACCCAACATGTCAAATAAATTATCAATATAGACTAAATTTATAAACCATGTTTTTTCCAAACTCGTATTTATAAAATTTCACCAAAATATGGAAAAAGAAGACAAAGGAGAGAAGAAGAGTCTATACTATGAATATCTGAGTCCAAATCAACCAAAAATATGAAGAAACTATCATTTTTGGGACTACATGGAGAAAGGTGACATGTGGAGTTCCATCAAAGTGGTTTGAGAGAGGGGAGAATAAATAAGATGAAGAATAAAGAGGAGAGAGATCTATTAAATCCAAAAACTATTTGAAACTCATTAATTGTGATAGAATTAATTCTATCACAAAAGGTATTACCATTCAAATTTATTTGCGATGGGAATTGAATTCTGTCATAAATAATCATGACTTGACGTGAATTTATGAAGGACTTATAAGTTCGTAAGAAATACCCATCACGGAAAATTTGAACATTGGGCGTCAGGAATTCCTGCCAAAACAACTTTTCAGATTTGTTGACATCCTAGTTTAAATGATAATAAAATCATGAATATTGTGATACTTAATAAGTTTCTTGTTTTCTGGTATCATTTTATCATATGAGAGGGATTGGTGAAATTTTCTTGAGTATGAGTCACCGTCAAAAAATGACTCACCACCAACCAATGTATCTTTACTAATAAAGTATCACCATCATAATGAGATATCATCAAGAAAGGAACACAGTTGGGATTTAAAACTTTCTATACCCTGGGGTGACTCAACATCAGTATGAGTCACCGCTAGAATGTAATTTTGACAAAGTATGAATAAAGCACCACTAACCCGACATACTTCCAGACCTTGACTCACTTCACGAAAGTGTCATTGTTCTTAAGTCTCACCACTAGAACCTAACTCAACACACAAAATTTTCACAATTCATAAGCCTCACCACAAGATCAAGACATCACCATAATTATCATCATTCAAAAGAGTCACTTACATACTCAGTTACCACAATATCAAGACACCGTCAGTGTCACCATTCAAAAGACTCACTCCCACTATTTATTTTACTTCACTTTTTGAATTAAATATAACTAATTACCAATTTATTGAATTTAATTCCATAGATTATTTTAATGATTGTTATTAAATCCAATACATAGATACATTAATGAATGTGTCTGTTCCATGTATGTGGTTCATGAAATCCAAATGATTGTCCATGCATGATATTGTTAAAAGATGAAGCAGACTTCCTCAAGAAAATAAGCAATGTGATGAATGAAAATATGGAGACACACATGTGAGGTGAGATGAAACCCATTAAAATAACTAGAAGATATTTCATAATATATCATGATACTCTCGACTATGTAAGTAGAAGCAAAAATTACATCCAGTTCCTTCCTACAGTAAAGAAGAGTTTGAAACTGTCACTTCTATAGCATATTCTAAAACCTGACTCAAACCTCATTTCAAACTACTCTCAAATATTCATGAGTAGTAGATCTTA
The DNA here is from genome assembly GCA_963277665.1 of Viscum album. NCBI lineage: Eukaryota > Viridiplantae > Streptophyta > Magnoliopsida > Santalales > Viscaceae > Viscum > Viscum album. Next base: position 190,426,513 of record OY728166.1, read on the forward strand.
TCATTTAGAACAACACAACCTTTTATCATTCTTTTTTTCTTTCCTTGTTTATTTTTATTTACATTACAAAAGTGGGTGTGAAAACTATTTTTTTAAAACACACACTATCTACTATATTATACCAGAATATACTTTGATATCTTCTCAAATACTTTTACACCTATTTCCCATGTGTTGTTTTAGAGGTCTAGTTGTGACCTATTTTATTTTTACTCCCATGAAGACTATGGAAGTGGTCCATGTGTATCCTAGAATGTTTTTATACTATTGTAATACTTGATACATGATGTGGATAAAATTTTTATTTTTAAAATAAAACAACCATTACTTTGATAGTTTATCTTAATTAGTATTATATAAGATTATAATTAATTAAATTGATTTCAAAGTGTAAAATAATATTTTATTTTGTTTTATCAATGAAATAATAAATATTTTGAAAAATATTCTAAAAGATTAAAAATCCTATCAATATACTTTTTGGTAAAATGGACTATTTCATTAGATTGTCGAATTTTATATAAATCCATTTTTAAAATAAATTTTTATTGGGTACTCAATTAACCCCCTCTTGAGAAACTCACTCTGACCAAACTTTGGTATCAAATATTTATCTTTGGTAAAAATGTTTTCAAAAATTTTCAACTTTGATTTTAGTTTTTCTTTAATGATTATAAATTTCCATTAGTTCTAAATTGAAATCTTTTAAATTGAAAATAGACAATAAGGGTCTACTTCGATCATAAAACTTTTTTTCAATGAAAATAACTATGTTCTATATAAGTTCAAAATTAAAAATAATTTAGATTGTATGGGTTTTGATATTTGGACTATCATAGAAGATAAATATGAATTTCCTTCAACTCCTATAGTTTCATGGGTTACCAAAAATGATTATAATAATAATTGAAAATATATGATATCCCTTTATTTTTCTTTAGGAGATGATAAATTTAATAGAATTACATCTTGTAAAATTGAATTTGGATTATTGGATACGCTATTTGATTCACATGAAGGAACCAAAACTGTAAAATAGATGAGATTAAATACATATACTGTTAATAAGATTCTTTTAATATGAAACTTTATGAACTAATATACGACATGTTTCTATGGTTTAATGAAATTTTGAACACCTTGTTCTCAATGGGAAATCTAGTATCTGATAAAAAATAGATAAGGAGATTACTCTAATTCCTTTGAGAAATATAGGGAGACACATCAGTTTTAATTAGAGAGTCATGTGACAACAGAAAATTTCCATCTAAAGAGTTGATTGGGAAACTGATAATGTATGAAGAAGAAATAAAAGTCAACTGGGAGGAAGATGATTAGACAAAAAGAATATCATTTTATTTCATGTTTACTACATCCAAAAACAAAGGAAAAAAAATAAAAACATCCAATCTGAAAATTCTGGTGACGTTGAGTCACCACCTGATAGTGATGAGGAGATGATCTATCTAGCCAGAATATACAAATTCTTCTACAAAAAAGAAATTTTTTAGAAAGCCTAATAATAAAGGAATGTATGATACTAAAGAAAAATAGAAAAAGTATTGGATGAAGGATAAAAAATGAAATAACCTATTATGAAAAAAAAATTAAAATGAAAAATCAATGGAAAAAATCCTAAATTGAAATAAAAAACGAGATTTGAGGACAATGAAATAAAGTCAAAGAAAACCATGAATGAATCATGGAGTGCTTATAAGCGAAGATCCAGTGATTCTGACTCTACTCCTGAACCAAATTCAGATCCATCCAAAAGTTTCTTCATCCAAAAAAGTATGTAAGATCCCTGTTGTATCTACTATATTACCTATCCTTAATGATGATAAAAAATAGAATGAACATAATGAATATGATACGTTTTAATAATAAATGTTTGAATATTTCATAATTCTAGAAGACAATTTTAATGAACATAAGGATAAATATAAAATTATTAAGAGACAACATGATTTACCTTACAAAACTAAATTTGATTTATCTGTTGAGAAAGAAAAGAATAATTAGTTTTTTTAAAGAAACTATTGAACTAAAACTATCCAATGAGAAACTTAATAATTATCTATAAAGGCTTAAAAATGTTAGAGAAACTCTTACACATATATTATTTAATCAAGTTGCACCAAAATATGTTACAGTTCAAGGATACCAACATGAAAAAAGATGAATAGTTAAGAGCACATTTATACCTATATTTCAATATAATATCTCTAATTCAAACTATTTTTCTAGAGAAAAACATTTTTTTATTTAAAAATTATTATATTCTATTTATAATAGACCTATTAAATTATTATGGGTTCTTAATGTAATGATTATAGCACATCTGTAAGTAGGAAAATATGGGTACAATAATTGTTTCTTGTAAAAAATTTGTTTTTTAGTAAAACTACGTAAAGACCTCTTGTAAAAGTATATGTTACTTGGATAGTGGATGTTCAAAGAATATTATATGAGACTACTGAGGTTTCAAAAAACTAATAAATTTTTATGGTGGTAATGTCACCTCTATTGGCAATTCATAGTATAAAATCATCATCCTTCACCAAATTGGTAACACTAATTCTATTTTGATTTCCAAAGTACATTTAATTGAGTTTTAAAGTATAATTTTCATATAATATCACAATTATATTATGATTGTATTCATGTTATATTTTAAAATAATGCTTTTAATATTTTATATTTTAAATAATCTTCAATTATTAATATTTTATGGAATGAAAATTTTTATGTTGTTGATAATTATTAGATAAATTTTCCAAAATGTTTCATGCCATTTTGATTTTCATAAAGAATATAGGCTTTGTAATATGATTCTAGGCCACTATAATATTCAATAACTTAGGAACCTTACTAGGAAAGGTTTAGTCAAGGATCTACCAATACCTGACTCCCCAAAAAAAATTCCCAAACCCCTATCAAAAAGTGAAACAACACAAGATTTCGTTTAAATTAAAGAAAAATGTTTCAGCTTCTCAATATCTTGAGTTTGTTCATATGGTTTTATTTGGAGCTTCTAGTGTTTCCAGTCAAAATGGGAAGAACTGTGTTTATATTCTAGTGTATGACATTTCTAGGTATTCTTGGGTGTTCTTTTCATATCACAAGTTTGATCATGTTCTTACTTCACTAAGTATGCTAGATTTGTTGAAAATTTAAGTGGAATTATAATTAAGACCCTATGAAGTGACCATGGGAGTGAGTTTGAAAATCAAGACATAAAATATTTTCTATCAAAAAATGGATATTGTAATATCTTTTATTGTCCTTGGACCCCTTAGAAAAAGGGAGTTATAGAAAGAATAAATATAACACTTCAAGTGATAGATGAAACTATGATAAATTATTATGACATACATGTTTACTTTTGGGATGATGCTATGAATAAATACTTTTACATAATCAATCGAGTTATAATTAGACCTATCTTAAAAAAACCCTTATTTGGTTTGGAATAATAGGATTACTATGTATAATTAGTTTAGAGTTTTTGGTTTAATGGTATTCATTCATAACACTAAGGATAATATAGACAAATTTTCCTCTAAAAGTGATGATGGAATTTTCCAAGTTTTTTCAACCTCCAGTAAATCCTATAGAGTTTTTAATAGGAGGACCAAGACTATGGAAGAGTTTTTTCATAACATGTATGATGAGAAAAATCCATATGAGCCTAAGACCTATATAAAAAACATAAGGATGATTTATCTTCTTTAAACATAATTTCTAAACCTACCGATTTTGCTGTGAAACTATCAAAAAAATCATCTAACTCTAAAGAATTTCAGAAACATCTGAAACCCAAACCTATTGAAGAACCTGAAGTGACAATCCCTAATTTTTAAAGAGATTTTAGGACTCTTAAATTCCATCACATAAATGTTTTATTTATATAACTAGATAGAGGTACACAAACAAGAGACTCTCTTTCAAATCATGTTGAACATCAATCCTTTTTATCACAGATAGAACCAAATAACATCAATGATTCAATTAATGATGAATTATGGGTAATGGATATACTAGAATATTTAAATCAATTTGAAAGAAATAATGTATTAGAACTTGTTGATAGACCCAAGGACACATTAACTAATAGAACTAAATGGGTGTTTATAAACAAGGTAGACGAATTTGGAATGAGAGTAAGAAACAATGCTAGACTAGTTGCACACTGGTATAGTCAAGAAGAAGGAATATACTATAAAGAGACATTTACATCAATATATAGACTTGAATCCATTATAATATTTCTAGCCTATACAGCTCATCATGATTTCAAACATTATCAAATGGATGTCATGATTTCTTCCATAAATGGGTATATAGTTGAAGATGTTTTTGTTGAACAAACCCCTATTTTAAAAAATTCCCATTTTCTAGATCATGTTTTCAAATTAACAAAAGCTTTATTTTGTTTGAAGAAAGATCCTAAAGGTTGGTATGATAGGATCAACAATTTTCTTATCTCAAAAGTTTTGTCAAAAGGTATAGCTGATCCTACCCTTTTTATAAAATGAATTTCAAAATATATTTTAGTTGAATCAATTTATGTAGATGATATTATTTTTTGAATCATAATGATATTCATTGTGAATTTTTTTTTAAAAAATCATGAAAAATTAATTTGAAATGAGTATGATTGGAGAAATGATATTCATTCTTGGGTTTCAAACTTTTCAAAATAAAGAAGTATTTTTTTTAATGAAAAGAAAATATATAAACGATCATTAAAAATGTTTTAACAAAGATAATGATAAAATTAGAGATAATCATATGAGTACCACTAGTAAATTGGACCATGATAAATCTAGGAAACCAGTAGATCAAACTGGTTTTAGATGTAAGATTTGAAGTCCTCTCTATCTTATTGCTAGCTAATATGATATTATGTTCAGTGTGTGTATGTGTGTTCTTTATCAAGAAAAACCTAAATCATGAAACTTTATTTCTAAAAAATGAATTTTAAAATACCTCAAATATCCTTCCAATTTAGGATTTTTTACTGAATAAGATAAAAATTTGACATGTTTAGTTATTCAGATTCAGGTTTTTTAGATGTAATTTAGATAGAAAAAGAACCTATGGGAAATGTCACTTTTAAGGAAAGTCTCTAGGTTCTTGGTGTAGTATGAAGAAACATTATGTGGAACTATCTAATGATGAAGATGAATACATTGATGCATGTAGCTACTATGAAAAAATTTTATGGATGAAACACACCTTACTAGACTATGGGTATCAATTCTTACATTTCCCAATAAACTGTGATGACACAAGTGATATAAATATTTTTAAGAATCCTATATCGCATTCTATAAATAAAACATATCGATGTAAAATGTCACTTTTTGAGAGATAATTTTCAAAAGGGTGAAATAACTCTTTAATACATTCGTACAGAACATCTTCTTGCTGATATATTCTCTAAGACTTTGAATTTTGAGAGAATTAATTACATAAAACACGAGTTTTGTATGATCATTTTTGGTTAAGTTCAATTTTATTGGATTTTCCATTGTGAATGTATAACCCATGTGATTGTAACATAGTTATAAACTTCTCACCATTATGAATGTCTCACCATTGTGAATGTATCACCATTATGAATGTCTCACCATTTTGAATGTCACAACATTGTGAATCTATCACCATTATGAATGTCTCATCGTTGTGATTGTATCATAGCTATGTAAGAACTCGGATCTCCTTTTTAGGTATGTTCTTCTTTTTTTTGATGTTTTTGAGGAAAATAGGAGTTTCAGGATATTTTTGATCTACAAGATGCGTACTTTATGAGTACATTTCGTGTACTCCGTTACCAAAGGTAGCTGTGTGCTGGCTGCATAACGGTTGTGCAGATGACCGTGTGCGGTGACTTGGAGGCCACCTAAAGAGGGGCTCGGTAATGGCATGTACACGCCTTTTACCTCAAAAGTACACACCGTGTACTTTTTTTTCCTTAAAAATACTGGGGTCACATCCAATCGAAGGAAACATCTTCTTCTCTGCCAAACTTGAATGAGAGCATCTATATGGTATAGAACATTACTGAGCCCCCAATCGAGCATCCGTTCTCCGAATCGAACTCTGTCTATTTTGTTGGAATTTTATAGGTGAGTTCTCTCTTCTTCCTGAATACCTTTTTCTGATTCCTTCTCTCTCATGTGATATCGTGGGTTGAAATTTTTGGATGTTTTGGTAGATCTACACTGCTCTTCAGCGATTTAAGGCATGTGATTCACATATAACGATCCTACAACACCATGGTAGGTGTTTTGTTCCATTCTATATGTAGTCTTCATGTTATATGTGAAAAATTTCCCAATAACCTTAAACGGGGTATTGCGTGTTTACTATTTTAGCCCTGTTAATTGCCAGTTATGATTGTATGCTAGAATAGAGGTTAATTGAATGTGAATATTATAAATTTCTATGATTTGAAAGTGTTTTCCCATGCTTGTTTGTTTATGACCATTTGGTCCTGCTTAACCTGAAATGAATCCTTATTTTTTACCATGCCTAGTTTTGTAGGATGTAGTGTTTGTTTAGATGACATGTTGTTATGTTGTAGACTATTATTCAAGTAGTTCTTGAGGTTTAGTTAGGCCGTATTGCATTTCTATGATCGTTTGAATTACACAGTGCCGTGAGAACCTAGTGTTGTAGACCATTGGGAGAATGGACGTAAGGGCTTATCTAGAGTGTCTATTTTTACTTTTACGATGTGAGACAATAGGGGGGATTGATGTAAGGGATTTCTTAGAGTGGGTATAGTTCCTCGACGTGGGCCACTGGGGGAATGTGATGTAAGTGCTTCCCCAGAGCGCCTTCTAGTTACTGATACAATACTATAGGGTGAATTGATGGTGAGTGCTTCCTCAGAGAGTCTATACATAAGCTGATCCAGAGGGGTTAGACTGTGTGAACTTCCTAGATGGTTTCTTGTGTTGTTTTGATTGAACTAGAGCGGTTAAACTGAGAGTGCTTCCTAGAGGGTTGTCTGCTTTGATTATATGCTTACTTGATATGTGTAATTCATTGCTTTGAAATTTAGGTATGTTTATTGCTGAGTACTTCCATGTTTACTGCTTCCTTTTACTAATTTCCTACCATATATATTCACTGACTGTTAGGCACAGATCATTGGGTGGTTTCCTATTTGTATTTAGTCTCACACCCTATTTGGGCCATGATTTTGGGCCCAACCAGATTATATTATTGAAGGTATAGATAAGGTCACACGCCCTTCTACATCAGGTACATGATTTCTAAGGAGCTGGTGAGCATGGGACCAAGTAGAGGCTTGCAATTATTTTGGAGTTTATCTATTTCTTTTTTTACTTTGGTTATTTCTGTATTCCAACATTGTGATTTGTTTGGCAATTTAAATAGAAATTTGTATCATGAAATAAGATTATATATATGTTCTCTAGATTATTCTTGTAGTCTTGTGCTATTTACTCTGGTATTGTATTATTAATGCTTCTGCTTTTGTATATCAGTTTACTTCCATAGTGCTACTATGCCAATGAGGGCATTGTTTTCCCACTATCACACCTAAGGCCCTCACTACTAGTCGTCAACCTCTGGCATTCGGGGAAATACGCTGGAGGCCATGTGACCAACAGGGTACGGAGTGCCTCTGGGTGGCTTACGGAGTCAGGACGTTACAATGTGGTGTCGAAGGGGATTCTTTTATTCTTGAAATACTATCTGGAGTCTATAGCTAGGGGTAGGACTGAATAGGTACTTGGTAATAAGCAGTGCCCGAGAGTAGCTAACCCATGTACAAGGAAAAGCCAATCTACCTCGTTTACAACAATTTTTCTGGATTTTTAATTTTACAGTTGATTTGATTTTCACTATTGGGTGATTCACATGTTTTGTGCTGTTATTGTGGATGTTATTGAGGTTCGATTTCTATTCCAACCTGATGAGATGTGGGTATTCCATCTCAAGATCCATATTGGAACTTTCTAGAAATGGAATTTAATGCATTTTTCCATTCCAATTAGGGTGCATTAGCAATTGTGTGTTTTTGTGATAGATGTTATGCTAGATATGCATGATGTTTTGATAGGTTCCTTGATAGAATACCTGCTTTTGATAGGGTATTTCTTTGTGTAAGGTTTGTTTGAATGAATGCCAAACCCTGGTTCTTGAGGTGTTATGGGACATAATGGGCCGGATTTTGGTGGATCATTACCTTGTTTCCTTGTGTATAACATGTATTAGAATCCAAGATTTGACTCACGAGGATTATGGGCCCTCATGAATCAGATTTTGTAACTTTAATGTTCGTTTCAGTGTTTTTCTGGGTTCTAGAGATGTTTCTGAGGCTTACTATCTTGAAAAACCTAGAATACATGGTGTGTAATGATGAATACACACCATGTGTTCTTCTATTCTAGAAGAAAATATTTTTCTTAAGTACATGTCATGTACTATATGTACACGCCGTGTAGTCTCTAGCCATGTCTCAGACTATGTGGGCTGGGACATGGGGTTTGGAAATCTCTTATAGAACACGTCATGTACCAAATGTACACACAGTGTTGGATAACCATGTAACCGACCGTGTCACTAACAAAACGGGTCTATTGATACTTTTCAAATACACACCATTTCCATATGGAACACAGTGTGTAGTGTGAGCCATGTATCCGGCCATGTCACTTACAACACGGTGCGATGAAGCCCGTCCAGTACACGCTGTGTCTGGAAAGAACACGCCGCATAGTCTTGTTCTACGAGAACCGTGTGGGTTAGTCCTATAGAGGAACTCAGGAAGGGAAAGAAAATTCAAGTACATGCCGTGTGTTTGGATAGCATGCCGTGTGTCTGGGGTATTACATGACCAGTTTTTGCATTAGTACACACCCATGTTAAGGATTAAGGGAACACGTTGTTTAGTCATTATCACATGTTGTGTATCCATGTTTTGAAAAACATGAATGCTTTCTTCCTCTTGTTCCCTTATTAGACTTATTTTTTTTAGTCCTTGAAAATCATGACCTAAGTTGTGCACTTGACCTTGCAGAGTCATGCCACCGAGACGTCCTGCAGTTATATTCCATTTTCAAGGCAGTGATTAGACAATAGACATGGCTGATCAGGGACTACCAGCAAATCCTCTAGTTCTGCCAATCTTGGACCCAACCATCATTCCGTACACAGGTGCTGATGCACAATTCAGAGAGGGAATTATGAGGTTTATGGAGACATTCTAGGGAGCATCATCTCCTTCCCTGTCAAGGGAATAATTGATGTGGGTCTTTCACCAGTAGTGTCCTCCCACCTTCTCAGGGGATGGAGGAACCCCAGCTATAGAGTCGTGGTTAGAATTCATGCTAACGGTCTTTGAGCATCTAGAGACTCATCCAGAGAGGAGGGTCAAGCTTGCTACATATATGCTTCGGGATTCTGCCATGCGATGGTGGGATGTAATATCATAGGCGGGATTCCAGAAGGTTATGGCTTGGGATGAGTTCTATAGGGCCTTCTACTATTACTTCCACCCAGATACATTGAGGGACAATCGAGCTCTAGAGTTCATGAGTCTGTAGAATGTTACTCTTTCTATTATGGAGTATTGTTCTTTCTTCACAGAGTTGTAGTGCTTCATTCCTATTCTAGGAGGTGATGATTTATTCATAGAAAGGAATTTCGAGAATGGTCTCAGGCACGACATCCGATCACAGGTGAGCATCTTCAGGCTATCATTTATCACTTCTATTGTCAACCATGTGTGGATCAAAGTGCAGAATTTTAGGGATTCTGGAGTTTTGTGATAGGGTGGTTTGACATCTAGATTTAGTATCCCTACTAATGACAGCAGGAAGAGCCGCAGGGGGTCTTCGCATGGTAATCCAAGGAGGCGATACACTTCTTCTGGTAGCCAGGTGGTACGCTGCCAATGCGATATGTGTGGGCACATGAGGCCATAATGCCCATGTGTCCCAGTGGAGAGCTGATCACGTAGAAAGATGGACCATCTTCAGCGTTTCTGTCAGTTTTTCTCACCAGTAGCTAGTGAAATGGGTTTTTATATGACTCCTCATTTAGGAGCAACACAACCAGTTTCAAAGTAGTCTTGGAACTACAGTTCTTCCATCCATTTAGGCCAAGGTGGAGGTCGTGGTCATGGTAGTCAGTCACTAGGCTTTCATTGACAACATGGTGGATCAGATCAGAGTGGTCAGGCAGTGTCACATGGCCGCAGTACATACCAGACTATTGTAGTGGAGCAGACCCAACATCATTAGGATCCCAGACCCTCTACAATTCAATGTACGATTCTAGTTGTCCCAGTTTTAGATTCTACTCTTTTTGATATGGGGGACTCCCATAGCTTTATATATGTTTCTATTGTGGAGAGCCTTGGGCTCTGTATCTTTTCTTCTTCTAAAATCGTGATGCTAGACACACCATTGGGGACTAGAAACGATTAGTGTATGATAGTGAAAGGAGTGCCCTTTTGAAGTTGGTGGGTGTCACTTCTTATGGGACCTTCATGTCTTATAGACTATAGGCTATGAATTCATTACCGTAATGGACTGGTTAGTTCCCTTATAGGTTTTTGATGACTGTTATCACCGTAGGGTGAGTTTCACGTCACCAGAGGGCATATCGTATCTTCACATGGGCGAATGGGATATCCAGGCGAGCAGAGCAGGACCTAAGCATCATGGGTTGGGAGGCGTTACAACCTAGATTACAAGTATATATCTGGATGACCATGGGAATTTACAGTTAGACTTTCCTTCAGTGGTGGATCATGTCGGGGATTTATTTCCAGACGACTTTTTAGGTTTGCCTCTGAAGCATGAAGTAGACTTTTCCTTTGAGCTCATGCAAGGAGCAGAACCGGTTCCCATTCCTCATTATAGGATGGCTACACCTGAGTTGCAGGATCTCAAGAAGCAATTGAAGGACTTTCAGGAAAATGGTTTCATCTAACCCAGTAATTCTCCTTGGGATTCGCCTATCCAGTTTGTGAAGAAGGTGGACAATACCCTAAGAATTTGTGTGGATTATCAGAAGTTGAACCAGTTGGCGGTAAAGAACCGATATCCCTAGATAAGGATTGATGATATATTTGATCAGCTTCGACGAGCCCAGGTGTTCTCGATGATTAACTCGATGTCTGGTTACTATCAGTTGTGCGTTAGACCATTAGATATAGATTTATAGCCTTTCGGAGTAGGTATGGTCTATACATGTATATGGTTATGTCGTTCGGTCTCACGAACGCACCAGCAGTTTTCATGGCACTGATAAACTATGCGTTCAATCCATATTTAGATTCTTTCATGGTATTCATCATGGAAGATATCTTGGTGTACTCTCACACTCGACATGGCCATGCTACCCATATTGAGATCATTTTGAGTACACTGAGAGAGCATCAGTTATATGCTAAGCTCTCAAAAAGTCACTTTTGGATGGATTAGATTCAATTTCTAGTTCATGTTATCTTGGAGATAGGAGTATTTGTAGACCCAGAGAAAGTGAGAGTAGTAGTTTCCTGGGAGCATCCGAAGATCATATTTGAGGTATGATGTATTCTAGGGCTTCTTGGATACAATATACATTTCATACAGAACTTTTCCCACTTAGCAGTGCCACTAATGGGCTTGACTAAGAAGGGTGTAGAATTATTGTTGTTAGTTTCTTGTGAGTTAGCCTTTTTGGAGCTAAAAGATAGGTTGACTTCAGCATCGATACTAGTATTTCCAGAGTTGGGTAAGAGCTATACTATGGACTGTGGTGCATCAGGTATCGGGCTGGGAGTAGTGCTTATGCAGGGAAAAGGGTTTGTTGGGTACGGGTCTCGGTAGTTGTGGCCACATGAGAGGAACTACCTGAAAGACAATCTAGAGATGGATAATATTTTTCATGCATTACACTATTGGAGACATTATCTTCTTGGAGATCATTTCATGGTTTTCACTAACCACAAAAGTCTTGTGTACATTTTCACTCAGCGTGACCCGAATTTGAGACAACAAAGGTGGGTTGAGTACCTTCAATCCTTTGGATTTGAGCTTGCCTATATGCATGAGAAAGGAAATGTAGTGGCTGATTTTCTAAGCAGGAGAACTCAGATACGGGCAGTTTAGACGGCTAGTAGTGAGTGACATCTTTTGGCTCTGTTCTCTGAGATGAATTTAGAGGTGCATGACAGACAAGGGTAGACGCTTCATTCTTCTATACCTGTTACCTATACTCTTCTTGATCGAGTGTGAATGAGGCAGCTATCAGATTCAAAAGGCCTAGTCCTATGAGAGAGTGTGTCTGGAGATGACCCTACTCATGGATGGACAATATGAAAGGATGAGGTCTTGTGTTTTCATGGGCGTGTATGTGTGTCAGTGGACATACGTGAGGAGCTAATGTTTGAATTTCATTACTCAGTTTTTCTAGTTCATTATGGTGTCACCAAGATGTATCATGATCTACAACATCAGTATTGGTGGCCAGGTATGAAGAAAGATGTTACTAGGGTTATCCTAAGGTGTTCCACCTGTCAGTAGATGAAGGCAGAGAATCAGTGACTAGTAGAGCTTTTGAAGAAGTTACCCATTCCAAAGTGGAAATGGAATGATGTCGCGATGGACTTCGTGACGGGTTTTTTGAGGTCACCTTGATGGAATGATGTAGTATGGGTTATCATTGAAAGACTCATGAAGGATTATCAATTCTTTCCGATCAAGGAGACATTTAGGGTTGATGATCTGAGAAGGTTGTACATCTGAGAGATTGTGCGCTTTCATGGGGTTTTATACTCAATTTTTTCAGACATGGGTGCATGTTTTACTTCTTGGGTATGGAAGGGGTTAAAAAAGGCTTTGGGTACATAGGTACCTTTTAGTATAGCTTACCACTCCCAGACAGATAGCCAGTCCAAGAATATGATTCAGGTGATTTAGCACATGCTTCGAGCATGCATCCAGATTTTGGAGGTTATTTGGATAAGCACATACCTATTTTAGAGTTTTCCTACAATAATAGTTTTCAATCAACAATTTATATAGATCCTTATGAGGATTTTACGGTAGGTCATGTCGATCACCCGTATACTAGCTGGAAGCAGGAGAGGTAGCTATGTTGGGACCTCATCGTTTCTAGGATACAAAAGAGCAGATAGTGTTGATTTAGAAGATGAGGGCTACTACACAGTCACGATAGAAGACTTATGTTGATCGACAGAGAAAACCTCTTGAGTCAAGGTCGAAGATAAGGTTTTTCTGTGTGTCACACCAAGGTTGGGACACAGAAGGATTATGAGGTAGGTTAAGCTTTCACCGAGGTATGTCGGACCATTGGAGGTTTTGGAGAGAGTCGGGCCGGTTGCCTATCAGCTGCAGTTACCTCAGAGGTACCGGTCTATGCACAATGTCTTCTACGTTTCTTAGCTTCGACATTACTTCTCAGACCCTTCTCATGTTTTTCAACCCGAGGAGGTTGAGATCAAGGTGGACACGTCATTTGAGGAGAATCCTATCCAGATTGTTGATCGAAGTGCGAAGGTTCTTCGTGGCTAGTCTTTTCCTCTTTTATGAGTTTTATGGCAGGACATGCGAGTACAAGACGAGACTTAGGAGAGGGAGGCTGATTTATGATCACAGTGACAGGAGCTGTTCGTGAATTCTTCTTCTACGCCGTCTTTCTAAAGAAATTTGGGGATGAATTTATTTAAGGGGGGAAGTTTGTAAGATCCTGGACCATTTTTAGGTATGTTTTCCTTTTTCTGGTATTTTTGCTAAAAAGAGGAGTTTCTATAAATTTTTTAATTATACGACATGTATTTTATGAGTATAGGTCGTGTACTCGGTGACCACAGGTAGCCGTGTGCTGGCCGTGTAATGGCTATGCACACGACTGTGTTGGGTGACTTGGAGGACTCCTAATGCGGGGCTCGATAAGGACATGTACACGCCGTGTACCTCAAAAGTACACGCCATGTACTTTTTTTCATTAAACAGACTAGAGTCGTGTTTAATCAATAGAAATGTCTTCTTCTCCACCAAACTTGACCGAGAGTGTCCATATGACACATATCTTCCCCAAGACACCGATCGAGCATCTGTTCTCCAAATCAAACTCTATTAGTTTCATTGGAATCGCATTACTGAGTTCTATATTCTTCTTGAACATGTTTTTATGATTCCATATATCTTGTGAGATATTTTTGGTTGAACGTTTTTGACATTTTTTGATCTACAGTGTCATTGGCATATTCAAGGCTTGAGGTTCACATATAACGATCCTACAACACCGGGGTAGGTGGTTTGTGCCTTTCGGTAGAATGTCTTTGAGTTATATGTGAAAAATTTCCCAATACCCTTGAATGGTGTATTGCATGTTTACTATTTTAGCCTTGTTAATTGCCTGAAATGATTGTATTCCGGAATAGAAGTTAATTGAATGTGAATAGGGTAAATTGAAATGATTTGGAAGTGTTTTCCAATGCATGTTTATTTATGACCATTTATTCCTGCTTAACCTGATAGGCTGCCTTGTTTTTCACCATGCCTAGTACTGTAAGATGAAGTGTTTGTTTATCTGACATGCTATTACGATGTAGAATGTTATCCAAGTAGTTAATGAGGTTGAATTTGGTATTAATGCATTATTGTGCTCGTTTCACATATAGAAGGCCCGTGAGAACCTGGTGTATTAGACCATAGGGAGAATGGAAGTAAGGGATTCTCTAGAGTGACTATTTTTATTTTACGATGCGATACCATAGTGGGGATTTATGTAAGTGCTTTCTCAGAGTGTCTATAGTTCCTCAAAGTGGGCCACAAGGAAAATGTGACGTAATTTATTCCCCAAAGAGCCTTTTAGTTACCGATATGAGACTCTAGGGGGAATTGATGATTAATGCTTCCTTAGAGAGTCTATACTTATGCTGAACCTGAGGGGTTAGACTGTGTGAACTTCTCAGAGGGTTTCTAGGGTTGTTTTCGTTGAACCAGAGGGGTTAGGCTGAGAGTATTTCCCATAGGGTTTTCTTCTTTGATTAGTTTCTTACATGATATGTTGAATTGAATGCTTTGAACTGTAGGAATGTTTACTGCTGAGTACTTCCTTGTTTACTGATTCCTTTTACTTATTGCCTTCCATATATATTCACTGACTATTAGGCACAGAGATTTGGGTGGTTTCCTACTGGGATTTTGTCTCACACCCTTCTTGGGCCATGCTTTTGGGCCCATGTAGATTATATTACTGCAGGTATAGTTAAGGGAAAGCACCCATCAACATCCAGTACTTGATTGCTAAGGAGCTGGAGAGCATGTGACCAAGCTGAGGTTTGCAATGCTATTGGAGTTTATCTGTTTATTTTTTTACTTTATATATTTCTATATTGGAGCATTGTGATTTGTTTGGTTATTTTCCTAGTCATTTGTGTCATGTAGCATCATTATATATATGTGCTCCAGTTTATTTTTTTATCTTCTACTGTTTACTTATATAAGGTATTTCTAATATTTCCGCTATTTTATATCCATTTACTTCCACTGTATTACTCGTCCAATGGGAGAATAGTTTCCCCACTATCACACCCAAGGCCCTCGCTGCTAGTCGGCAGCCCCTGGCATTCAGGGAAATGCGCTAGAGGCCATGTGACCAATAGGGTATGGGTCACCTTTGGGCGGCTTCCTGAACCGGGACGTTATAAGTTGTGAATGTCTCACCATTGTGAATGTGTCACCATTGTGAATGGCTCACCATTGTGAATGTCTCACTCTTGTTAATGTATCACCATTGATACTTTTCACCATTGAAATTATCACCATTTTACTTCTCACCATTGTGATATTTTTGATAGTTGGAAATTGTCTTATTCTTTTGTAATGTTTTTAATTCCTACTTTTGAACAACCAGTTTTATTTTATATTTGGTTTATTTAATTTTGGTCTAAATTCAAATTTTATTTATCATTTCAATTTTCAACTATTATTTTGATTTCGAATTTTTGAATCCCTAAATCAAAAGTGATATAAATTTGATACATTTTCTAATATCAATTCACAACCCCCCTTGTTCCAAACCTATTGTGAACTTTTACCTATCAACTATTCACCTTTTCCTTTGACTTATTCCAAGGAAACCGAGCTGATATCCATGGATTGAGTTAAGTAACCTTTAATGTATTCTCTAGAAAATTCATGTTCCATGAAAAACTAAAATTTCAATCTATGTAGTTTTGGTGTAGTAAAACCAATCAATCATGATCTATACAAGCATATAATTGTATTCAAGAAGACGTTCAAGTAGAGTTTCTTCTTTAAAGTACATCTTGGGTTCTTAGTGTTATTTAAGATCAAACATGGTTGAAGTGTTTCTCATCAAATCGAATACCATTTGATCCTTATATGGTATATCCTTTATTTTTGAATGTTGAGTTTTCTTTTGTAGAAAATGAATATTGGGTAAGAATAAGGATCAATGGTGGAAATTTTGTATTTTTTCTATGTAGTGGGATAAATTTTTAAATTTTTTATATGAGGGTATTGAAAAATATTATCAAGGAACCATTTTAAATGATGGTTATGATTTCATCTACGATGAATATCTTGCTTAGTTGATAGGATATAGAGAAGTTTGAAGGCTGATTTCATATGTGTTAGATGGTTAATATAGATTGATCTCAAAATTTACCCAGCACATGTTGTGTCCAAGAAAGGATGACTTTTCTACAATGTGATATCAAGATGTTGACTTGGTTTGTTTTATTGAAAAAGGTGAAAATATAAACATGTCAAAATATTTTATACTTCATTTATTAGAAATAATCATGCTTACATCGAGTTCAAATTCATTGATTCAGCTGAATTATATTTATTCTAGGATTAAATAATAAGGTTTAGTAATTAAATATGAAGAGTTTGTTGTGAATTTTAGAAATTTATGTTTTACAAGAATTATTTTTAGAAAGATGAAGATCTCTTGGAATCCTCAAAAGAATCAGATAGTAAGTGATAAAAAAAATATTTATGATGTGTTTAATCCAGTTGATCACCCTTTAATACCAAGAGATATTATTCACCCTATTCTAGATGTAGATGAAGCTATTGATTACTTTTATAGTGATAAGGAAGAAGATACCATTTCCACTGGATAATAACAGGTGAATAAATTTTCTATTGATGATGGAAGTGACCCTGACCTATCTCCTAAATCTCCTACTATAAATTATGGATCTCTAATCCCACCTATAACTCTCATTAAAATAGAGAAATATAAAAAATTTATTATTAAACCACCGAAATATCGGGTGAAGATAAATTCAAGATCAATTCCAAATATTTTGAAGAAAATGACGATAATGATGATGGAAAAGATGATGGAGATGAAGATGAAGATTATATTTGAAAAAGAATAAAAATGAAGATACATACTATGATGATGATAAAGATTAAGGCATTGGTGATTATTGTGAGAAAATTAGAAGAGAGGATGTTGATTTTCATCATGATTTTCTAACCTATCCCAGTGATTCTGTTTTGGGAATAGAGGAGAGGCACAACATTGTTGGTGAATTGGATGTTTCTTCCACAAGAAAGGAGATGCATCTATTAAGGGGGATAAATCCCCAATTCATGGAAGTCATAAAGTGGTTTCTCCTAGAGATATAGTTGATACTATATCTATTGCTTATGTTAGGTGAGTTTAATATTAAATTATCGTTGAGTAGATTCCAGCTGTTTATGTTGTTGAGAAGCATGTGGATGAACAAATAGAAGATGACCCTATTGTTGGAAAAACTGCTAATATACAGTTGAAGGATGCAGCGGTTACCACTGAGCCTTCTTTTTATGAGAACATGGAGGAAGTACTTACTTCTTGCGAGAAGATATCTATTTAACCAACCGATGTTGTGCCTTTTATAGTTGTATATAAAATTTCAAATCCTCAAGTTGTTGAGCTTCATTATATGCCTTTAGAAAGATGGATTGACCCAATTTCAGAGGAAATGAGTTTTATACTTAGCAGTCCACCAAATAATGGTTGAAGAGTCATTCAATAAGAATGATCTCTTAAGGGATCAATAATTGATCAGATTTATGTGTTTAATGAGATGATACTATTTTATTATGACAGAGTTCCCACATCACATTATTCTCTTGCTTTCAAACCAATTCATGTTGATGTAGTCACCAAGGGTAATTTGGTAGTTTTTTCAGAATATATGATTTGTGATTTTGGTATGAATTTTAAGATTCAAGAACCAATTCTTATTAATCTATGTAAAAAAGATGTGAGATATCTATTTGAGTTGGTGATTCATCATATTCAACTGAAGATGATGCACCATATTAAGGAAGTGGAAATTAAGAATAGGAGACTAGCTAGTGAGTTGGTGTCTTTGAGATCTATTGTGGAAGGGAGTCATTATTATTTTTAACCAATATGTATTCTTTATTAGAGAGTGGATTGTATTACATCAATAACAACTAGTTTTACATTTCAACCAAAAGTTTTTTCTATTGTGTTTCTCATGTTAGTGTTAATGGAATATCCTAGAGATGCTTTATGTACTACTTCAACTAATGGTAGAGAAAACCTCAAGAAACCTTAAAGAGAATAAGGTATATCATTGATCAAGTTATCAAGTTTATTACCAAATATTCTAAGGACTTGAAGTCTGATTGGGATACTATGACGAATGAAATAATGTATTATCTCTCAAAAATATACACTAAGCATTCTATGGATTCCAATTTTATGTTTCTGGATAATAATTTGAGGATTCCTCTTATCACCCAATCCTTTAAGGAATATGTCAATCAATTTATAGTCATAAATCCTCTGTTTAATATTTTTATTAAAGAGAAGAACAAATGTTTTAGTTTTTTGGGGTGAGGTGGTAACATTATCATGGATTTAATAAATCTTATGAAAACATTTTTCATGTGTATGGAGCTTCATTTTTCTATCATAAGGTCATACCTTTTACTGCCC
Source organism: Viscum album (assembly GCA_963277665.1). NCBI lineage: Eukaryota > Viridiplantae > Streptophyta > Magnoliopsida > Santalales > Viscaceae > Viscum > Viscum album. The sequence continues at coordinate 190,445,512 of OY728166.1, forward strand.
ATATGACATTTTAAAACACTAATTCATAATACTCCATTCATCTAGGAGTAACCAGATATCCTAATGATCATTTTCCTGGAATATTCTAGTCATTTTCCATATCTCCCATAGAAGTAGTGTAGCACATAGGACCCATTCTCATCCTAGAACCTTGATATCCTTCAGCAATAACTGATGTTCCTGAAACTATTCTGGATAAACCCTCTATCACCATAGATTCTGCCTTATAAAAGCATAATGTAAAAGCTCAACCAAAACCTTCAGCCAAACCCAATAACTATTTATTCTTAGACTTTTTGTCTTTTATAATAATATTTTTTTCTATAAAATGTTTTGTGGTTGAACATAAGTTGGTTTTTAAGGGACCTTATAATATTATTCTTATTCTGTTTCTCTTGGATTTCCAATTTTTCTTATATTCAATTATTTTTTCTCTTTAACTATGAACTTTTTGATAATCTGAAAATGGGGAGAACTCTATTATAAAATTTATTTATTATTTATAATTTTTTTACAATAATATTTGTTTCTACCTTTTTTTTACTATGAGACATATTTACTTTCCTTTGATAACTTAATTGTATATGTAAAAAACTATCCTTTGAAAATATATGTTTCAATTTATTTCATCGATTTCTTTATCTTTGGTACCATATGTACAAATTATCCTAATTTACGTTTGATTCCATGAATATACAATGCCATGATTTGTGATCATAAAAATGGTTTAGATTTTTTATCTCCTTGGTTTAATGATCATAAAATAATGAATATTGTGATACTTAATCAGTTCCATGTTTTCTGTTATCATTTCATCAAATTAGACATATTGGAAAAAATTTCCAGAGTATGAGTCACCATCAAAAAATGGCTCAATGCCAAGAGATGTATCACTACCAAAAAAGTCTCATCGTCGCCTTGAGACACTATCACAAAATACTCGCCAAGGGGGTCTAACATCAGCTAATTACTAGGAAGAATCACTATCAGCACAAGTCACCTCTAGAAGGAAATTCTGACAATGTATGAAAAAACTTATCACCAGCCTGACATACTTCCAAACCCGAAATCATTAACAAAAAGTGTCACTAATCCTAAGTCTCACCACAAAACCTTGACTAACCGCTCAAAATTTTCACTATTCCTAAGTCTCACTGCCATATCAGGACACTGACAAAAGTTTCATATAATAACCATTCCCTTTATTACATAATCATACATTATTTAATTTTATAACATTACAATGAATACATCCTGAATGATTAATAAGTCGAGTGACTTTTGGAATTAAAATCATTTCATTACAACTTTATACACGAATTACAACATCCTAATTGAAAACTACTTTTACATGCATGAGCTTAAAACAACTTTGGATATCTTGGAGAAAAATACATAATAAAGGGGTGATATATAAAGCCCAGTAAGGGAATAAACATGGAATAAAATGAATAGAATAATATATGTTATAAAATAGACATAAAAATATGAATAAAGTAACATGACTTATAAAGCATGATATAGCATGATAATACTAAAATGAGAATCATGGAAACAACCTAAAACATTGCATCAATTTCATTGGACAATGATAAAACACCAAGACTACATGGTGTACAAAGTCCCATAACGTAATCATGTAAAACCCTATCCCAAAATATTGTATCATGATACTAAACATTACTCAATGCATTGGATCTCTATATAATTCTAAATATACCCATCACTTTCATTTCATTTTCATGATTAAGTGTGACACATAGATCATAATGAATGGATTCATTCATCATAATAATTTATTACATAACAAAATAGTGTATAATAAATTAATTTAAGTCCCAAATAAAAAGGTATATCCACATAAAATGGAACACCCTTGAAAGAAAATGGGAACAATATTCACTACAAAATTGGTTTGGAATGAAAAATTGTGATGAAAATTTAACAGTATAATGACGTCAATTAAAAATTCATCAAATTGGGTGACGAGAGTGCAATGTGTCTCTAAATTTTTTTAAATGATGTGGAACTAATAGGGACATGGAAATATATGTCCAAAAATATAGAATTAGAAAAATAAGGCATACAATAATAAATAATCTTTAATAAAAAGAGAATGGAATGGATTCTTATGAAACATCGGCTTGGTAACAGGTGTAAATGAGAGGGAGTAATGAGAGTGAAAGGGGTATCTAAAAGTTTAGAGATGAGATAGATGGTAATATTGGCAGGTAAAGAGATGTCCCAAAATATGTAATTTAAAAAATAAGTAATAACATAAGAAAGAGACTTGAAGAAAGAGGAGAAAGCAAAGAACTCTTACTTGAGTGTGTCTCCAAAAGCTTGGAAAGGGCCTTCTTGAGAGCTTGGGGTGCCTTAAGAGAATTCTAGAGAGCATAGGTCAGAGTAAGTACATGATCTAAGGATTTTTATTGAATATAAGTTGGATCTTGGGTGAGTATATATAGGAAATTAGAGGGGACTTATTTAATATTTAACAAACATAGGTTTTCGACTCTATAAAATAAAATATTCAAAACCACAAACCACAATATGGTTTTTCCCATGGGGTTTTTCAAGGTGGGGAGGTTTTTATTATTTCATTAGAAAATTTTCTGAACATATTAAAATATTACCCTTTCTTGTGTGGAGGTGAGTCACTCTTTTAATGAAATGAATTTAAAATCATAAAATATGTTATATATTTTTGAGGATTCATAATGTCATTTTAAAATTAATCAAATAATATTAAAATAAAAAATTTTATGTTGAAAATTTATATTTTTCTGAGTATATCCAATATAGTATTTATTCTATCATTTTTGGGTCATTATGATTTAATAAAACACACCATATATTTATAAGGTATTTAATTTTTACTCAAAAATTCGACTGGCTCAATAAATTAAGAAAAATAGATAATTGGAAAATTTAAACATTATGATTTGAAAAATAATATTTATTTAATCTAAATAATTTTATAAACATTTTCATTTTATCTTTTAAAATAATATGCGACATTAATTAAAAAATTGACGTGTTTTTGACAAAAACGGTTTTTGAACCCTTATAAAATATACATTTCACTTCTTAAATATTATATGAAATTTTATAATTAATAAATCTTATTTAATGATAAAATTTTGTTGAATCAATATTTATTTGAAGAATTCATTAATTAATCAAAATAAATCCATTAATTAAATTTGAATACTACCCGAAAATACTATTTGGGTTTAATTAAATCCAAATAAAAATCATTTACAAATTAAAAAAATGAAAATAAATTCATTATTTTAGGAAATATACATATTCATATTATTATGGTCTTAACACATATATCTTTATTACACCGGCATAGACCCTATGACTATGGTGTGCGACAACGAGACTTTATTGGGGTCATTCGATTAACATGGTTTGGGTCATGATCACGATGAGCTTGAACTTCTTCCATAAATAGTTTCACTTATGCTTAATTTGATGGATCATAGCATACTCTTGTTCAAGGGAAAATCCCAAAGATTTTATCTCCCTCATAAGATCCGATAAATGGGTTTCATAGGGCACGATTCTACAGGATGAGGATATCACTTCCTTAGTCATTGTCAATTGGATTTGTTAAATACCTCTATTTATACTAATCATGAAATAACTATTTAATGACTATATTATAAATGGTAAAGATTATTAATAGTATTTTAAATCCAATTATATATAATAAATCAAATGCATGTGTTTTCTAAAACCATATTATATAATAAAATATTAAATCATAAGGGAATTTTATTTATAACAGTTTGGGTTGTTACAATCTCTACACTTTAAGAAAATTCTCTCTAAAATGTTTCATTTACCACATTAAAATACTAGGAAGTAACTCTCTTTCATCACTTCTTATAGTTCCCATGTTACTTCTTCAAAATTTTGGTTTCTTCACAAAACTTTTACGGGGTGAATTTTCTTATTCTGTAGAACTTTGTCTCTATGATCTAAGATCTTAATTTTATGCTCTTCATATGAAGTATCATTCTTTAATGGTACTATATCTAGATTGAGTACATGTGAGGGGTTATGTAGGTACTTAACTAATATTGATACATGGAATATATCATAAAATAGGTATTGTTTAGGTGGGATTCAACGTTGATAGGCCACTGCTCTGATGTGATCAAAGATCTCAAAGTGGTCAATGTATCTTAGGTTAAGAATTCCCTTATTTACAAATCTCATTACTTGTTTCCATGGAGATACGTGGATGAATACCATGTCTCTAACAACAAACTCCTAGTCTTGTTGATATTTTTAAGCATAGCTCTTTCATTGACTCTAAGAATCCTTGATGTGATGTTGAATGGTCTTAACATTTTCCACCATTCCTCTGACCACTTTAGACCTATAAATTTTTGTTCGCCAACTTCATTTCAATATGAATGTGGCATTCACCTCTTCCCATAGAGAGATTAGTAGGTATCCATTTGGATAATCGACTGGAAACTTATGTTGTTAGATAACACAAATAAAGGAAGATGTAGATCTAATCCTAGTTTACAGTCAATTGAGCATGCTCTCAATATGTTCTCATGTGTATGGATAGTTCATTAAGATTAGCCATCAGTTTAAGGGTGATAAGTCATGGTGACGATCAGCTCAGTGTTTAGATCAAGATGAAGAGTTTACCTAAACCTGTAGGTGAATCTTTGATCTCGATCTAATATAATTGATAGTGGTTCTACAAGCATCCTGACCAATTCACTAATGAATATCCATAAAAGTAGATCTATGGATAATTCCTCAAATATTGTAATATAGTGTGAATTATTTGTAAGATGATCCACCACAAATTATATAGAATTATACCTTATTGATGTATTTGGAAGATTAGGTACAAAGTATATTGTGTTGTTTTCCCATTTCCATGTAGGTATGGTTAATGGTTATAACATCCCCTAGGTTGGATTCCTTTCTGCTTTCATTTACTGGCATACAATACATCATTATTTATATCCAATGATTGTTTTATTCATATTTTCCTACAAAGAGTGTTATCAGAGCTCTTGATACATATTTTTTCTTCTTGGGTGTATGGAGAAGTTTGATCTATGCCCATCATCCAATAACTCCTTTAACTTCGGATTTGATGGTACACATAGTCTTCACCCAAATCTCACAACACCTTCATCATTAAAATTGATATCCATGTATTTCCCTTCCTTGTACCTTCCACTTTCTTCTGAATTCCCACATCAACTCATTGAGCATCCTTTAACCTATCTAGAAGATATGTTTGGACAATTATTTCTGAAAGGATTGATGATGTTACTTCCTTTATGATTCCAATGTACATCCTCATTATGTCCAAGAAGACCGGATCCCTCTCGATTCTCATCAAGGATAGAATTTCTGGATCGTTTAAATATAGATCATATACTAGTTTATTCACTTTCCAAGGATGATAGTGAATTTAGGAGTCATAGTTTTTGACTATCTCTAACTAACTTCCTTGGTTCAAATTCAAATATTTATCTGTGAATATATAATTTAGCTTTTTTCAAAATGTATATATTTAATACTTATCCCCAAAGAGATAATTAATCCATATTTTAAATTCCAAGTTCACTATAGTTGACACTAGATCATGTGTTTGGTAGTTCTCTTCATAAACATTCAAATGCCTTGAAGCATAGGCAATGAATTTGTCATTTTTCATCAACACACAACGCATTCCCTTCTTAGAATAATCGTTGAATACCACAAAATTATATCCACTTTTGGGTAGTGTGAGCATAGACGCAGTGATAAGCATCCTTTTCAACTCCTTGAAGCATTATTCTCATTCATCATTAATTAAAAACATGACTCCATTCTATGTTAGTTTGGTAATAGGGTATGATAATCATGATAAATTTATCATGGATTGGTGATAATTCCCAGCTAACCAAAGGAAACAATAGATATTTGTCACAGATTTTGGCCTCATTCAGCCTTCAATAGATTCTATTTTGGAAGGGTCTCTATATATCACATTTCTTATGATGATATTCCCTAATAAAGTTACTTCCTTCAACCAGAACTCACATTTGGTGCACTTGGAATAAATATTTTCCTTTCACAAGGTCTTTAGTACATTACTCAAATCCTCCCCATGATCCTCCATACTTTTTGATTATATTTGAATATCATCTATATAGAATAACAATAAATTTTCAAGGTAATATCTAAAGACTCTGTATATAAATTCTATGAAATATTTTGGAGAATTAATGAGTATATAAGGCATCACTATGAACTTATAGTTCCCGTACCTTGTATGAAAAATGTAATGGGGATATCCTCCTTACTTACCCTAACATGGTAATATTTTATCCTCAGATCCTCCATAGAAAAGAATTTTCCTCTAGGTATCTTATAGTGACCCAGACTTAACATACATGGACATTACATCATGTCAAATTAATATTCAGTATATTATAAAAATACATGCTAGAGGACCATAATATTTTAGTGTCTTTCAAAACATGGAAACAATGTCTTCTAACATGGTGAAAAATCTTCAACATCTCCTATAAAGATCTCCACATTTATTATTTCCACCAAAAATCATTTCTTATAACTTGGGTAAGGAAACATAAGAAAGGGTTGAGATCAAATTCTCTGTAAGGGTAAACATGGGAGCTATGTAAGCATAATCATGAGCTTAAACGGTATGATAACATGATAAAAACAATAGAAGATTATACCCTGCATGTCAAAGATCATTAACATGAATCATGGATTAGATATTGGCAGTTCATAAGCCATGAATTATAATGAAATAATGTGAAAAGTCCATGGAATCAAAATATAGGAATAAGACATGGATTATAATGAAATAAAGTGCATAGGAAATGAATTTATAACAGAGAAATAAGACATGGAATTGTAGAATACATAAAAATGTGATATCATTCTCTATATTTCAAGATGTATTTCTAAAACTTATTAGGGAACTTCATGGTAACTACACCCACTGGGTGGGACACACCACCAATCCAAATCACAATTAATTCCTTACAAGGGCTCAAGTTTCCCCATTTTCTTATAATTGATCAGGTTTCCCCATTATCCATCATCATGGTGACTACACCTAATGGGTGGTAAAAACCACTATCCCCAGTGAAAATCCATTATTTATAAGGGATCGAGTTTCCCCATATTCCAATAATATATAGGGTTTCCCCATCTTCCATCATCGTGGTGACCACACCTACTAGGCGGGACAAAACACCATCCCTAGTGGAAGACCTTCCTTTGTAAGGTATCAGATTTCCCTATCTTCCCATAATCGATCAAGAGCATCAACTTGATTCCCATCATTATCTCATGAGATATAATTCTATAACAAATTCATTGGATGGAGATATAGGTCCCACCTATCACAAAATGAAATCATACATACATGTGATGTAAGATCATAAATAAACATATCATATATAATAATCCATTAAATGAAATGGGTTACATAAAAAAGTAAACATATCATAAATTTTGGAAAGAAAAAGGTTTTATAATCATTTCATCATAAAAATAACCTTGGGAAAAAAGAGGGTTTAAAAATCATATAACCAGTTAAACGGAAATGGGTTTCATAAACATATTACCCATGAATAAGAGAAGGGTTTCATAAAGACCCTGACTTAAAGAATAAATGATTCATAGAAAGGATACAAATTTTACCTTTAAATCATTCACTATATGGTATGAGTAACATCAATAGATTTCATCTTAGATGGAAAATAATTTTAAAATATCCTCTAAAACTTTTCTTGAGGAAAATATCCTTTCTTTTTGAAAAATAATTTTTAATATAAAAAACCATTTGAAAATCATATTGTTAGAAAACACCTTGATAACTAATAATGAATAAAAGAAATCATTTCGAAATCTTTTTCGTTGAATACTTTTAAAATAAGCTTCAAACCATTTTAAAACCCTCTTTATTTGAAAACATGAAACAATTTAAAGAAAGCATTAAATTTTTCAAAAAACATTACATTGAAAATAATTTTCAAACTTATTTGGAAATATAGAAAAAGTTTTAAAAATAATTTTTTTTGAAGACATATAATATAATATTGAACATTTTTTAAAAACCATTTCATTGAATGTACTTTGAAAAATTATAATTAAGAATTGAAAAACATATGGAAAACAATTTTCCATGATAACATATAAAAGAAGTATGAAACCATTTTCAAAAAAAATCCTTAAAAAAGAATTTTAATTTATTTTTGAAAGCATTAACCTTTTTAATAATTAAAATGGGATCTTTTAAGAAATGATGCAGGGTAAATCTGAACATGTCATACAAGGTCAAGAAAAAATTTCTTTTTTCTTGGTAAAAAGGGTAGAAAAGATCATTTTTGTAAAATGAAAAGAATATCCCCTTTCAGATATTGGTAAAATAAAAAAAATGGTAAAATTGTATTTTAGATCTTATAGGAGTATGGTATAATATTCTTGGAAACCATTTTTAGAAGACATAGATTACATACTCAAGATAGGGTAATGTCAGGCTTTGCTAAAAACATTTCTTAACTATAATATGTACTAGAGTTTTAAAAACTGAACAAATACAAGAGTATATCATGAAAAAATAGAGTATAAGGAAACTCATGAATTTTCTTGATATATGGATCATAATATTTAATCAAATGAAGCATAAATATAAACAATATTAAAAAGAAATGAGATTGTTTAAATATTATCTTATAACAAGGTATATTGGGATCATGATCCCTATGTAAGGAAAGTAAACTACATGAAGCCTAAAATATCTAGAAAAAATTTAGATTAATTATATTAAATTTATAATGGAATTATGTACACCTTGAAAAATAGTTTAGGTTTATAACAAAACATAAGTATTAAAGAAGGCAAATTGACAGAAAACTTTTTTCTGATATGGTACCTTTTAAAACATAAGCCTCACAAAAGAAGGATCATAAAAATAGAATTTTAATATCTATAAATTTAATTAAAATATACATAGAATAAAATCATGGATAGTACAGATCCCAAACCAAAGGAAAGAGTGGTGAACATAACATTTATCTCACAAAAATTAAAAGTGAGATGAAATTCCCTTACATTGTGTCTTGAAACTCTCTGTACTCGTACAAGATTCCTATATAATAAATAAAATTTTATTATAAATCTTTTACATAAAAATATACTTATATTATTACCATATATGTTTTAATTATAACCATATATTACCGTCTTGTTATTTATTTTTTGTTCATGTTTATCTTCGGGTAATATTCACTTCGTTTCTTTGCATGTGTCTTAATTTGTTACATTGTTAGTCCTTATAATTATATCATGATTATATTTTGTAGATCATGATATAAATAAAAATTATATCCATTATATTAATATTATAATAATTTATAGCATTTAAATGTATGAAATGGAATACGTCGTTCATGGAGATGGTAAGATGTACATATGCATGATCGTTGTTTCGGTTTTTGTTATCATATTAAAAGAACATATGTAAATTTCATATGTATATAGAAGTATGTATATATATATATATCATTATTATAGTATGATTACTATATCATATATATAATATAATTTCATTAATCTCATCCTTAATACAGTTTATATGGTGTGTGAACGAATCACGTCGCTTTGAGGTGGTGGTAGTCTACACTTCCTCACACAGGATTATCATACTAAGAACAAATGGAAGGTAAAAATATGTGTGTTAAAAAAGAAATTTATAAGATTAAATACATAATAAATATTATATATTACATATATAAATAGATTGTCTGTCATAATGGCCACCATGATTGGTGGTGAAGGAGAAATGAACAATCATTATTTCCTGAGGTAGTAGTTCACCATACGGAGACTAAATATGTCCAACATCCATTAGATGGAGGTGTGTCTAAGTGTTGGTCAAAATATTTTCATAAAAAAATCCTAGAATATGTTGGATACTGATTTTGTCACACAATAATGATATAAAGAGAGTGGATGGGGTGGATAATGAAAATAAAGGAATGATCTTGAGAGAAGATGTTACCTTTTAATTTGGTAAACCCTTTTGGTTTTTTCCAAAAGGTTTCATTGAGAAGATTTATGACTAAAGGGATGATTCAAGGTCAAAGGCAGGATTTTTGGGAGGAAATTTTGGCAGGTCTTGGCCGAACATAAGGGGATTGCGATGTGTAAGGAAGGGGTAGAGTGCTTTCCTTTTTATAGTGGAGGAGGAGTTACACTTTTGTAAATACCAAAAGATATTCTATAATGGGTGGGATATCATACCTAATGTTCCTAAAAAATGAAAAAACAATGGATAAAAGGGGAATATGGTTGATGAAAACCTCATAAAAACAAAAATATGTTTATTTTAAATATTTTGTTCCTTCACATCTCAGATTCCAAATTTTATCCATTTGGGTTTTTATTAAATAATCTAATTTTCTAATCTAATTAATTTTATCATTATGACTAAATTACAGTGATATTTACTAGGTAAAATAGGTCTAATAAATTATTAACAATATATATAATTTCTAAAATTAAAATTTCATTTGGTTTTTAAATTAAATTTAAAATAATCACATGTGACACCATAAAACACTGCTTGAAACCAAACCACCTTAACAATGTATTTACATAATATGGGTCAATATGAAAATTATAAAATATTAATTATTACATTAATATAAAATATAAAATATATATTAAAACTAAAAAGTAACTTGTATTAATATAGTAACTTTATCAATTTTAAATTATTTCATAAGATTGATATTATTTATTTAATGTTAATTTAATAATATCAATATTATATTGAAAATTAAATATATTAAGTTTAAAATGGTTTAACATGAAATATTATTCTAAAATAATAATTAAATAAAATAATTATAACAATTAAATTCACTTTTAATATTTATAGAATCGTTTATTTTAGTTAATATTTCACCAAATAATCATTATATTTTCGTTTCATTAGAATTTTAGGTACCTAAACCACATCTAAAAATTATTAATAATTTATTATGAAAACTATAACCCATATATATTTAAAAAGAAAATATATAACTGGAAATATGATTTTTTGAACATATCTTAATGTATTATAAATGTTAAAGGTAAGGAATGTTCCATTTTTCCTTTTTCTTTAACCTTTTTTATAGGGAACATCCATTTAATAATATCTCAATGACATATGTATTTCTATCCAGGTGATTTATGGTAATTTTTTTTGCATTCAATGTCTTTTTGAAAAGTTTACAATTCATTTTGGTGCTTAATATTAATGTTTTGTCCCTTATTATGATTAAATGTACCTTAATCACTGTAATTAATTTTAATCACATTCACTAATAATTTGGGCCAAAAAATTAAATTGATCTTATTAGACCACAAATATCATACTAATTACATCCATGTACATTGGAGTTTCCAAATTCGTAACACATAAGTGGGAAAATTATGATTAACGCTAATCCCACAGATGGGGTGAAATAATGAGTTTTTATAGTAGAAAAACATTCAATTGTCTGTTACGTTTTTATATTCAATTTTAACATAAAGTTGATTCCAATGAACATAATTGTATAAATATATTAATAATTTATCTAATGTAACTCTAAAACAAATATAATTTATAATTTATCATAAATATTAATTTAAACAAAAATGATGTTTTTAACTAAATTTGAGTAATTTTTACAATTCAGAAATTGATGTTTCTCTGAAAAATACAAATAATTCACCCTAATATAATTTTGACATTATGAATTCAAACATAAATTTTACTTTATAAAATTAAATATTTAAATGTTTTTGAAATTAAATTCATTATTAGAATTAGTTCTTTCACTAAAATGTTGTTTTCAAACCTAAAAAGGACTTTACCAAAAATAATTATTTTTATCAGTATAATTTACTTATATAAAACAATTATAAAAAATGTTTGAAAAGTATTTATTACAATTTCTATAACCATTTTTAATGGTTAGGATATAATTATCTCATTTAATTATATATATATATATATATATTAAAATATGTTTCATAGAAACTCAGTTTTGCCTGTGTTGTACACCAAGTTTGCGTTTCTTGGAGTGCATGCCAATTTGTTATTAGTTATAGTGAAAAGAAAGTTTCAATTGAATGTCAATTTAATGTCTGACTTGGTGACTTAATATATATATATATATATGAAGAACTATTTCTAGTGTCATGTGAAATGAAAAATATTGAAAAGATAAATTAATTCTAAAAAATAATTCTCAAAATCTCAGTGTGTTACATTCTACCCCCTTAAAATGAATTTCTCCCTAATAATTCGTTTGGGTTATCAACGGTTTAATAATATAATGTTTTATCTATAGAAACCCTCATAAAAATTGGATACTAAAACATTCCTTAAGAAGGGAAATTTGGAACCATAATGGTTACGCAAAGTAACATATAATTAGGCTTCCACATCGGAGAACAAAGGTGGAAAGTGAAAAAAAGAATATGGAAGAAAAATATTACCATAAAATTCTGATGGAGAGTGATAGAGAACAAGGTTAGGAAAAATTTTGCAACCAAGAACCCAGAAATATGTAATGACCTAAGAGACCTTCTGATTCATCGAAATTGTAGGTACAAGACAAACTTTTTGGTTTCAAGAAAATTGAAATAGTTTTCATTAAAATATATAATTTCATGGTTTCTAGACGACATCATCCTTTATTTTTTTTGATCCACTAAACGACCTTATATAAAAAGGTCACTTTTTATTCCTAAAGTACTAACAGATCATGTGTTCCATGATATGCCATCCCATTTTTCAATAGTTACCATCCACACAAGGATGTTTGAAAATGCTATCCATTATGAATAAATCCTTATCTATAAGAAAATAATTTAATCTTAATGACTTAATATGAAGTTTAACATAATATTTTCTTAAATGGTTAACCTCATAACCCCTTTGAAAGTTATAAATTCATGGATTTAGAAAGAAGGTTATGAAATCAGCTTAACCTTGATTCCCTTGTATATCACAAACTGGATCTTGGTTTTCACATTCCAAACATGTGAATAAGCTCATCATATAATCTCTTGAAACATAGTAATAACCTAAATTATCAAAAATCCATTTGGAAAACATGCATGCTTCGTGATTCAAAAGAATATTGTATTTACACATTAATTATAGAAAAGTTGTAAAATTTATTAACAGTAGCTTAATACATCTATAAACAAGTCCTTACCTAGTTACAATGTAATCAATACTATCCAATAGACTTATTTATATAACATGTATCTTTATCCATATAACATATTAATGTTTACCTTCCCTTAATCAAAATATCATCTTTTCATTAAATCACTTCACTAGCCCATAGGGAACATTCAACATAAACCTGAAAATACTATGAAAAAATCAAAAGTATAACGATCATGTATATTTTATCATTCATAAATTTTGAATCCAAATACATAAATACCTTGATTACTCTATCATTAATCCATTAACAGTAATACCTCTCTCCTTTCACATTCATCTGTAGTATCATCATCATCTACAATGTAACCATTACTTCCACCACCTTCCTGATTCTCTTTAGGAACATTCCTTTTGGAAATTGGGTTGCATAATGATCATCATCTATAAACTTAAAAAATGTATCCTTTGATGACGAGTTTGGGTGGCCAAAACTCTCATCCATTCCATTAACCAAACTATTTATTTTTCTATTACAGCCACATTCTTTGTGTCATTCTTTACCACCGCCTAAAAAACATCTTGTTCCCCTAAGACATTCACTTAGGTGATTATTTCCACATTCTTGACATAGAGGAAACCAAATTTTCTTTTCTACATGCTCCCCATTACCCTAATTATCATCAAACTCCTTTCCCTTCCTTGGTGAGTCTGAGAGTTAGTGAAGGTAAACATTTCTAATCAAGTTCCGTGAAAACTGATTAGGTGTGATCATGAAATCTTTCACTCAAGTGATCATCTCATTTGATTTATCATTATAAAATATTACATCACATTAAATATTAAACCAGTTATTTATGGTTCCAACATTTAATAAAACAAGAACCACAATGTGAGAATTACTTTTCATAGAAAAAACACATTTTCATGAAAATAATTAGTTATAGGATGTCTCACTCATGAATCCTTCCATAATATATTACACCTTGGGATTATCCTAGGTTGTTCATACCTAACTTATATCTATATACTTCATGATGGTTAATTAATAGTTTGTGAATTAATAATGAATATCCCCCAGGAGTGTCAAACTAGGTGTGCATCAAGGCCCATTTTCGTGTACCAGATTACCCCGACTCAAGCACATAACATCTTGTTGAAGTTATTACGCCTAGGTACATAAATGCCCAATCCACATCAACTTGTAGTATATAGAAAAGGATATATATACTTGGAATCCACTCACTCTATCCTTTACCAAAATTCCAATACATTTTTCAAAACATTAACTCATCCTTATACTTATCCTTAGAGACATCCGTAGACATATCCTTAGAAATAATTCTCGGTATATCAGTACAGTTTTCACATCCTAGTTTCCAAATTTGACTAAACCTCCCTGTGATACCAATTATAGTGACCCAGTATTAACATACATGGATATTATATCATTTTCCCTGAATATTCAGTACATTACAAAAATACATGCTAGAGGACCGTAATAGTTTATTGTCTTTGGAATCATAGAAACAATATCGTTTATCATGGTGAAAGATCTTCAAAATCTCCCATAATGATCTATACTTTTTTGAAGTTCTACCTAAAACCTTTCCTCATAACATGGGGAAGGAAACATAAGAAAGGGGTGAGGTTAAATGCTCAGTAAGGGTACACAAGGGAGCTATGAAAGCATAAAAATGAGCTTAAAGGGTATAACAACATGATAAAAAATTAGAAGATCATACCTGCATGTCAAAGATCATATACATGAATCATAGAATAAATCTGGGTAGTTCATAATATAAGAATCACATTGAAATAAAGAGAATAGGCCATGACTGAATAAAATAGGATTATGAAATAGATAAAAATGAAATAAAGAGAATAATCCATGAAAACATAAAATAGTAATAATACATGGAATTATGGAATACATAAACATTTGATATCATTCAATGTAAATGAATTCGCATTGCTAGAACTTATCAGGGCACTTCATGGGAACTAAACCCACTGGGCGGGACACACCACCATTCGAAGGCATAGTTCATTAATTGTAATGGATCATGTTTTCTCATCTTCCCATAATAGATAGGTTTCCCCTACCCCTAATGGGCGGGACAAACCACTATCCCTATTGGAATTCTTTTCATTGTAAGGGATCATATTTCCCCATATTCCCATAATGGATTAGGTTTCACCATCTTCCGTCATAATAGTGACTACACCCACTAGGTGGGATAAACCACCATCCCCTGCAGAATTACATCCTTTGTAAGGGATCGGATTTCAACATATTCTCATATTGTATCAACCCTGTTGACTTGATTCCCATAATTATCTCATGAGAAATAAATCATTACCCAATGCATTGGAGGGAGATATATGTGCCACCCATCACATAATGAAATCATACATACATGTTAAACAAGATCATAAATAAATATTTCATATATCATTACCCAATAAATGAAATGGGTAACATAAACATGTAAACATATCATAACCTGGGTAAAAAGACTGTTTTTATAATCATTTAATCATAAAGATAACCCATGAAAATAAGTTGGTTTCAAAAGAATATAACTCGAGAAAGATAAATGAGTTTCTTAATAATAATACCCATGAAGAAGAAATTTGTTTCATAATTCCTTTAAATTATGCACAACCCATTCATATAAGTTATATTAATGAACCCTTTATATCATTTCATAGAAGGTATGAGTAACATCAATAGATTTCATATTATATGGAAAATAATTTTGAAATATCTTCTAAAACGTTTCTTGAAAAAAAATATCCTTTCCTTTTTGTAAAAGCATTTTTAATGAATAAACCCATTTGAATATAGTTTTATTCTAAAATACCTTGGAAACCTATAATGAAGACACAAAATCATTTTGAAAATCTTTTTCCATGATAACTTTTAAAATAATCTTCAAACCATTTTAAAAACCCTTTTCTTTGAAAACACTTGAAATCTTTTAAAGAAATATTGAATATTTTTTGAAACCCATCTCTTTTAAAATACTTGTAATACTTATAAGGAAAGCTTGAAAACGTTCTGAAATCCATTTCATTGAAAGAACTTTTAAAACATATAATTAAGGATTGAAAAATAGTTTGAATCCATTTTTAAAACAAATTTTCCGAGAAAATTACATTTAAATATTTTTTAAATATTATAATTATTAATTATCAAAAGGTATCTTCGAAGTTATGATTGTGGGTAAATCCATACATGTCGTACGGGGTCCAAAAAACATTTCTTTTTCATGGTAAAAATGGTAGAAAAGTACCTTGTTTGGAAAATGAAAAGAATATTCCATTTAAGAGATTGGTAAAAGGGAAAATGGTAAAAATTTATATTATATCATATAGGATAATGGTATAATATTCATGGAATGAATTTTTAGAAAACATAGATTTTCGACCGAGGAGAGGGTAAGGTCAAGCTTTCCTAAAAAACATTCTTAACTATCTTATGTACCAAGATGTAGAAAATGGTACCAGTACATGCGTATATCCTGAAATAACCTAGGATAAGGAAACTCATGAATTCTCATATGATATGTATCATACTAATTCATCAAAGGAAGCATAAACATAAACAATCTCGAAAAGAAATGAGATTGTCTCAATAAACTCTTATAACTTGGTATCTTAGGATAATGCAATCCAGGTAAGGAAATTAAATTACACGAAGCATATAATATCATTAAAATATTTACATTCATGATATGACATGTAAAATTTAAGTATGTATACCAATAAAAATAGTTTATGTGCATAACAAAACATAATTCTCAAAGAATGCAAATTAAGACGAAACATTTTTGCCAATTTGGTAACTTTTGAGACATAGGCCTCATGAAAGGAGGATCATCAAAATAGAATTTGAATACCCATAAATTTATTTAAAATAAAAATATAATAAAATCATTTGTAGTACATACACCACACAAAAGGAAAGAGTGGAGAACATAACATTTATCTCACGAAAATTAAAAGTGAGATGAAATCTCTTTACCTTGTGTCTTGCCACTCTCCGTACTCATACGAGATTCCTATATAATAAATCTAATATAATTATACATATTATATAGATGTAGATTCATATATATATATATATAGTACCATATATGGTTTTATTTTAACCTTATATTACCCACTTTGTAATGATCATATATTAAGGTTTCACTTTATGTAATATTCACATTGTTTCTTTTCATGTGCCTTAATTTGATACATATTTGGTCCTTATAATTATATCATGATTAAAAAATATGGATAATGTTATAAATATCATTAATATTGATTATATACATATTATATTATTTTATAGAATATATAAGTACAAAATGGAAAACATCATTCATGGAGATGGTAAGTCATACGTACACATTAACGTTTTCTCCATTTTTACTGTCACGTTGAAAGAAAGTATATAAATGATATATATATATATATATATATTTATATAATTATTATAGTAGAATTAATATATCATATATATCATATAATTTCATTAAACCCATCCTTAATACAGTCCATGTGTTGTGTGAATGAATCACATCGCTTTGAGGGGTGGTAGTCCACACTTCCTCAAACAATATTATCATATTAACCCCAAATGGAAGGTAAAAATATGTGTGTTTATAAAGGAATAAAAAAGGTTAAAGAATAAATAAATATTATATTTTACATATATAAATATATTTTCCATTATAATGGACACCATGATTGGTGGTATAAGAGAAATGAATAATCATCGTTTCGAGAGGTAGTAGTTCGCCGTACATAGAAATAGTATGTTCAAAATCCATTACATGGATGTGTGTGTAATTTTAGGTCATAAAATTTTTATAAAAATATCATAGTATATGTAGGACAATGGTTTTGTCACACGATAATGTAATAATGAGAGTGGACGTGGTGGATAAATAAAATAAAGGAAAGAAGCTTGAGAGAAGATGTTACCTCTTAATCGGGTAACTAATTTTGGTTTATGCCAAATGGATTACCTGAGAATATTTACGACCAAACGTAGGATTCAAGGACAAAGGTAGGATTTTTTCAAAGAAATTTGTGCAGGACAAGGATGAACTTAAGGGGCTTTAGAGGTGTGAAGAAGGGGTAGTGCGCTTGCCTTTTTATAGTGGAGGGGGGTGGCACTTTTGTAAATACCAAAAGGTGTTCCACAATGGAAGGTATATATAATCTAAAGATACTCCAAAAATTTAAAGATAATGGATTAAAGGAAAATAATGATCTATGAAAACCTCATCCAAAAAAAATATGTTCATTTTATTATTTGATTCCTTAACTTCTAGGATTCCCCAATTTTATCATTTTTGTTTTTTATTAAAGCATCTAGTTTATAAATCTAATTAATTTAACCATTAAGACTAAAATAAAGTCATATTTATTTGAAAATATATATCCACTAAATTATTAATATTATTTATAATTTATAAAATAAAAATCCCATTTTTTGTAAATTAAGTTTATAATAATCGCATGGGACGTGTTAAAACACTGCTTGAACCCGAAACATCTTAACAACATATTTACATAATATGGGTTAATACATTAATTATATAATATTAATTATTTCATTAATATAAAATATTTAATATATATAAAAACTTATATTTCACTTTTTTGAATACAATATTTTTATCAATTTTTAAAAGTTTTATAGGATTTATAGATATTAAGATATCAATAATGTCAATTTTGACCTTATTTAATATTAACATTGAAATATCAATATTATATTCGATTTAAAATATATTAGTTTTACAAGTGTGTAACATGATATATTAATCTACAAAAATAAATAATGAGAGTAATTTAATCAATTATCTTCACTTTTGATATATATAGTACCATTTATTTTAGTTAATATTTAAATATATAATCATTATATTGAAATTTCTTAAGAATTTTATGTACCTAAACCATCTCTAAAAATTATTGACAATTTTTATGATAAAAACAACCCATATATATTTCTAAATAATATATATAACCGAAATATGATGTTTTTACGTAGCTCAAACTTTTATAAATTTTAAAGGTAAGGAATGTTCCCTTTTTGTCTTTTTTCCTTACATAGCCTTTTTTATAGGGAACTTTCATTTAATAATATCCTAATAAGCCATATATTTCGAACCAAGTGGGTAAATGGTAAAATTTTGGAATCTAATTAATTTTAAAAATCCGATATACACATATGTAATTAGTATGATATTTAGACAAGTGTCCTAGTCATTTTGGTGTATAATATTAAGGTTTAGTCCTTTATTAAGGTTAATTATACCTTAATCACCGTATTTAATTTTAATCACATTCCCAAATAATATTGGTTAAAAAATTAAGTTGATCTTATTAGACCAAAAATATCATACTAATTACATCCATGTTTTTTGTATTTCCCAAATTATAATCATAGAAGTTGGAAAATTAAGATTACTGCTAATGTTAGAGACATAGACAAAGAATGGGTTTTTTATAGTTGAAAAACGTTCAAATGATTGTTATGTTTTTATATTATATTTGAAATTAAAATTTATTCTAACGAACATAATTATATATATATATGTATAATTGATCTAATGTGACTCTAAAACAAATATACAATTTAATTTTTCATTAATAAATATTTAAATGAAATTTTTATTTTTAACTAAATTGTAGTAATTTTCCCTATTCTTTAGAAAAATGAAGTTTGTAAAAAAATCACAATAATTAACTCTAAGATAATTTCAAAATTATTAATTAAAAAATGATTCTTAATTTATAAAATTCTATTTCTAAAAAAGTCTAAAATTAATTTCATTATTAAAATTAGTTCATTCAAGAAAACAATGTTTTTAAACATAAAAAGTAATTTACCAAAAATCATATCTTTTTTATCAATATGTTTTATCTAAATAAAAAAAATGATAAAAAAATATTTGAAAATTATTAATTACTATTACTCTAACTATGTTTAATTTTTAGGATATAATTATCTTATTTAATTAATTATAAATGTATATAAAGATGTTTCCTAGAAACCCAATGCTGCGTGCATCGTATACCTAGTTTGTGTTGTTTGGAGCGCAAGCCAAGTTGGTATTGTGTATAGTGCAATCCTAGTTGGTATTGCATGTGGAAGTAAGGTTTGACTTATTTTTTAACTATATATATTTATATAAATATCTATTTCTAGTTTCATGTTAAATAAAAAATATTGAAAAGATAAATTAATTTGAAAAAAACTAATTCTAAAAATATAGTGGTGTTACATTGTTGGTCAAACAAGTCAAAAAACCATGAATGAGAATAATTGTTATTTATAATGATATTTTTGAGATCCTGATAATCAATTAAAAGGTGCATTGACCCATCCTTATTCTTAACAAAGAAGATTGGTGCACCCCAAGGTAAAGCACTTGGGCATATGAATCCTTTATCTATATTCTCTTGTAGCTATTTCAGCATCTCCTCATTTTACAAAAAAACTATTCTCTATAAATTCATATATAATGGTAACACCCTAGGTATAATATTGATTTAAAATTCATCTTATTTACTAGGAGGAAGATTGGAAAATTCATTGGGAAACACATCAATATATTCCCTCACAATCGGCATGTCTTCAATGAGGATTCAATCCGTAGTATCATTAATTTGAGTTGGATACACTTACTCATAGGGAAATAATATCCATGCTTGAGATGATTGTTTTATAGAGGAATCAACCTCCGCGTTGCACTAGTATAGAATCGGGGGGTCGATTCACAATGCTGAGAGTGATTTCCTTCTCACAGAAATTAATGTTGGATCTATATAGGGAAAGACAATCCATAATACTAATTGAAAAAAATTACACCGATGATAGTATGAATACGTTTTACAGGAAGTACAACCCAAAAATTGTAATAGGGGAGGAGTTATATAATTGGGATGAAATAATTTCTACACTTTTCATTTTCACCGATAACTCCACTTCCATCATTTTTTAGGGTGTTTGAATAGATCTACTAAACTTTTTTATATAAAGGAATGCATAGAAACAAAATATAAAAGTAAAATTGCTATTCTTGAATGAATAACAAGAGTACCTATCACCACCTCATATTTAGGATCCACTTAAATAGTTTTGATTGAAAAATATGTCCTTTAATGCCTTGACTCTTATTGGTTTTCTCCAAAATCCCTTCACTTTGTGAATTGCTTAGAAAAATTCCCCTGTTCCATATAATTATAGCAATGAAAAATGCATTGAGGGTTCACCAAATCATTCATTTCCTCTATCATAGTAGTAGGTTTAAACTATCCGCAATTACTATATAGGATCCCTTCCTTCCCTCACCAAATGAATTTCCTCATCCATATCAAAAAACTTTCAAGGCGCTTCTTTCTTCACCATTGGAAAGTGGGATGTTCAAATTTATTGATATGGTTAGATATCTCTATTAGGCTGCTAGAATTGATCTACACTTTTCTCTTCTTATCACTATGATACCCCTAATATTATCTAATCCCCATTTCGAATTTGAGGCCACATCAGACAATTTCCTCATAGTTATTAATGTCACATATCTCCATGGAATTCTATAGGCTAGGTTTTATCGCACCAAATAAGTGGTCAACCTTACACTCAAGGGTAATGAAAAATATAGAGATGTATTATGAATGAATTTTTAAGTTTTAATCATACTCATAGATAGATTCTTAAACTTTTTTCTTTAGGGTAAGGATATTCCTTTCTATTTTATGTTGGGGGTAGCGGGAAAATATTTATTAATTTTTTTTTTCCAAAAATCCTCCCATTTCGTTGCTTCGATCTATTGCATAGGTTTCATATTTTTGATCAATTTCCCCCATTGATTAGTTTCACCCTCAATATGATAAAAATAAAGAAGATCCTTCTCTTGTTCAAACTATTAATGGATGTAGAAGATCTTCGCAATGGATTTGATCCATTGTTTGATGATTAAGGGATCTGGTGATCGATTGAAAGTAGGAGGCATTTGTCGCATGAAGCTCTCGATTGGAACTTGTTCTCTTTTGGTGGGGGGTGATTTTGATGATCCTACTAATCTAGGTTTATATTGAAAAAATAATTCAGCTGATTGAGTATCATCATGATGTTCATGATTCCTACTCTAATTAGGCTGGCCATCTTGTTGGGGTAGTCATCACATTTACCTTCATGATGATTTATGACCTGAGTCCTCCTATTTCCAACCATTGTCTAGAATAAAATTTAAATTAAGAATTAGTAATTTGAAACTATTAAAAACCTATAGGATAATCCCATTAAATTAAAGGGATAATATATAAATTACATGTGTTTTCATTAAATTATGAATTTCTAGGTTTCGATCAATATTAACCATGATCTATTTTATTATGGGAATTTTTATATTCCTTTTAATTATGGTTTGTACGATGTTTATGAATTTAACAATGCATATCCCCTGGTAGTGTCAAACTAGGTGCATAGTTAGGCCGGTTGTCCTATATTAGGTTACCCGGAGTCTGGCCTGGGACACCTTTCCAGAGTTGTTACCCATAGTTACATATGTTCAAGAACCGCATCCACTTGTAGTATCTAGTTATTGATGTATTATCTTGATAAAACACTTCATATATAATCAAAAAAATTTAGGGAAGCATTCTTATACTTAGTCTCATTCTTAAGACCTTTAATAGAGTTTTCTTATCTTAATCCATAAAATAACTAAAATTTTCCTTTGATACAATCTATTACAACACTTATCTTTATCACAAATTCATACATGATTTAACTAGATAAAATTAAAATTAATACATCCTAAACTTTTGAGATGTCAATTGTATTTTTGAATTAGGTACATTGCATTACAACTTTAAACATGAATTAAAACATCCTTTTTGAGAACTTCTTTAACATGTTTGAGCATAAAACAACATTGGATATCTTGGGGAAAAATATATAAGAAAGGGGTGATCTATAAATAAAATTAAGGGAAAAATGGAATAACATGAAGATAATAATACATATTATAAAATAGATATAACAATGTGAATAATGTAACATGAATCATAAAGAATGATATAACATGAAAATCCTAACATATGAAATGTGGAAACAACTTAAAATACGACATCATAAACATAGTTCAAGGATAAAAATCCAAGAATTAATGGTGGAAAAATTACCATAAAGTAATCTGGTACTCCCCTATCCCAACATTATGTATCATGATAATAAACATTAACTAATGCATGAGAGAGCTCTATAATTCTGGGCGCACCCGTCACAATTATTTCATTCTCATGCTTAAGTGTGGAACATATATCATAAAACATGGATCCATTCATATTAATAATTTATTCCACAATCAAGGATTGTGGAATAGATACATGGAAGTCCCAAAAGGATTTTTAAACATTCATGATAGTAAAAAACCTTGAAATGTAATGGGAATGTTATTCACCACAAAATTGGGTTGGCGTGGAAAATTGCGGTGAAAATTATGTAGCATGATGATGTCATTTAAAATTCATAAAATGGGTTAATGAGAGAGAAATGGGCATCTAATAATTTTAAAATGTAGTGTAAAGTTATAGAGACATGAAAGGACATGTCCATACATATAAAATTACCAAAATAAGGCATATGATAATAAATAATCATCAATAAAATATAATGGAAAGGATTCTAGAAAGATTTATACATGGTAATAGGTGTAAATTTGAGGGATTAATGAGAGTGAAAGGGATATCTAATCATTTATATATAAAATTTATAGTAATATGGAAATGTAAAGGAATTTCCAAACATAAGGAATTGTAAAAAGAAGGCATATGATAACAAGGAAACATGAAGAAAGAGGAGAAAGGAAAGAACCATTACAAGAGTTTATGACACCAAAAGCATTAAAAGGGGCTCCTTGAGAACTTTGATATCCTTCGGAGGATTTTAGTGAAGGTATAGATGAGTATGTAATTGCTCCAAGTATTTTGTCTAAAGATAATTCATTTTTCGGTGATTTTATATAGGAAATGAGAGAATGATTATTTAATATTTCACAAACATAGGTTTTGGACTTTATATATTAAAATACTCAAATCCACAATCCTTCCCATGGTTTTCATAGGATTTTTTCCAATGTGTAAATTTTTTTTTATTTTTTTTGAAATTTACTGAACATATTAAAATAATACATGTGATTATGTGGAGGTGAGTCACTCTATTAATCAAAAGAATTTAAAATAATTAAATATATTATATATTTTGGAAGATTCATAGGATTTATAAAATTAATAAAAAATATAAAAATAACATTATCTTAAGGGTAACAAATATATTTGGCCTAAGATACCCATTATAGTCTTTATAACATCATTTTGGTTCATTATGATGTCCTAAAACACATCGTATATCTATACGGTATTAAATTTTTACCTGAAAATTGGATTTTATTAGAAAATTATGAAAAATTCATCATTGGATAATTAAATAGTATGGATACCATAAATATTATTTATTTTATCTAAATAATTTGATAAATATATTCATTTTATGTTTTAAAATAAGATTTTACATTTATTGAAAAATGATGTGTTTTTGACAACAACATTTTTTGAGCCCTTATAAAATGTACATTTCACTTCATAAAAATTATATGACTATTTATAAATAATAAAACTTATCTAATAATAAAATTTTGGTAAAATAATATTTCTTTCCCATATCCATTAATTCATAAAAAGAAATCCATTCATTAAATTTTAATGTTACCTAAAAATATAATTTGTTTTTAATTGAATCAGAATCCTAATTATTTTAAATGAAAAATAAATTAATTATTATATACAATATACATATTAACATTATTAAGGACTTGATACAAATACTATTGTTACATTGGAATATTACCTAAGTGTAAGGTGCATGACAATGAGACATTCCTGGAGTTGTTCGAGTAATATGGTTTGGGTGATGATGTTGAGGATCTTGAACATCTCCCATAAAAGTTTTCTCCCGTGCTTATGTTTATGGATCAGATCTTGAAATTGGTCTAAGGAAAATCCTATAGATGTTATATCCCAAATAATATCTGATAATTGTGCTTCATAGGGCATGATTTTACTGGATGAGGCCATCACTTCTTTTGTCTGTGTCAGTTTGATTTGTTAAAGCACAATATTTATAATAACCATGTTATCAATGTTTAATTTCTCTAATATCAATGGTAAAGATTCTTAACAGTCGATTGAATCCAATTGGATATAATAAAACTAATTCTTGTGATTTATAAAACCCTATTACCTAATAAAACATTAATTCATAAGGGAATTTTATTTATAATAGTTCAGGTCGTTAAATGTCGCTGTTCAAAAGAGTCATCATTGGACTTAGTCACTGCCAGATCAAGACAATGCCAGTGTCACCATTCAAAAGACTCAACGCCACTTTCTATTTTACTTATATTTTAAAATTAAATATATCTACCGACCAGATTATAAGATTTAATTCCGTTTATAATTCTAATTAGTTTTCTTAAATACATTGTAGTGAATCATTAAAGAATATGTTAGTTTCATGTATGCAGATCAGGGAATCTGGATGATTGTTCCTACATGATGTTGTTAAATGATGTATTAGACTCCCTCGTGCCGATATGCAATGCGATGAATTAAAAGATAGAGTTTAACATGTAAAGTGAGATAAAACTCATTGAAATAACTAGAAGATTTTTTATACTGCATCGTGATACATTCGACTATGGATGAAAAAGAACAACTTATATCTAGTTCATTCCTACAATCAAGAATAAAGAGTTTGCAACACTCCGTTCTATAGCATATTCTGAATCCTAAATCAAACCTCATTTAAAACTACTCTCAATGAGTCATGGGATGAAAATCTCATCATTCATAACAAAAAACCTTTTATAAATTATTACTTGGATTGTTAGTTTATGTGTCTTTACATTATGAGTAGTGTATGAATACACTTTTTTGCAAAATACACACTGTCTCCAACTCTAAACATGAAGATACTTAGATATCTTCTAAAATTGGTTTACATCTATTTCCTTTGTATTGTGGTAGAGATCTGGTTGTGACATGTTTTATTTATACTCCCATGGAATTTATGGAACTGATCCTTCTGTGTCTTGGAAAGTTTCTATACTGTTGTAATACACAATCTAGGTTGTGGATAAATGTTCATTTTTATATAAACTGCTTGGTTTAAGGTGATTTCCAATTGGAGAGGAATAAGTCTCATTTTTAGATTGTTTCTCTTGTATTCAAATACCAATGTTTTTTTGTTTGTTCTCTTAATTGAATTTTTATTTTATTTAAAATTGTATTTATTTAAAATTTGAAAACAAAACCATTATTTTTATAGTTTATCTTAGTTAGTGTTATATAATATTTTAATTAAGTTAATTGATTTCAAAGGATAAAATAATATTGTATATTGTTTTACCCGAGATCTAATCAATCTTATGAGAGAACATATAAAAGATTAAAACTTATATAAAAGTACTATTTTGGTAAATTGGAAAATTTTATTAAATTGAAGATTTTAGTTAAATCGATTTTTAACATAAAATTTTATTGGGTACTCAATTATCCCCCTCCTCTTGAGATACTCACTCCGACCAATAAGACTGATATATAGTCGATTTATACACATGAAAAATGTGTTACGAAATGTTTTCCAAAATTTTTAAAAAAATTCAAGGTATTTTTATTGATTTTTGTTAATTGATGAATGTTTTAAACTAAAATGACCCATTTTTATTGAAAAATTTCTCTTCTAGTCATACTGACCACATCAAGTGTCAGATTGAAGTGTGGTCGATTCCTGTAGGTCAAAAACGAATTATGGAATATTTCCTTAATGATTGATAATATTCCATGAACAGTTTCTAGGTTTTTGATATGTGATGCATTTTAAACTAAAATGAAAATTTTATATTAAAAACATGAAAATCGATTGATATATACAACATTATGTGTTAGATTTATGTACAATTAATTTACATACATAAAAAATGTATTATGAATCATTTTACTGATGTTTAAAAATAATACAATATTGATTTCTCATTTTTGGTGATGTGACATGAATTTTGAACTAAAATGGAACCTTTCTGTTAAAAACATGCACTTTGTGTCATATCGATCATATCATGTGTCAGATTGATGTGTGTTCGATTCTTAAACATAGAAAATGATTTATTCTTTGTTTTCAAAATGTTTGTAAACAATATTAGCTTGTTTCTTGGTATTGTCTATTTGATGTATGTTTTAAACTAAAATGGAACTTGTATTTAAAATAGGTATTTCAAGTCATACTGACCACATCTGATGTCAAATTATAATTTTGTTGATTTGTATAGGTCACAATTGAATCATGGACCATTTTTTTAAAGTTAAAAAAATATGAGATCATTTTATCTTTTTTATCTTTGTAATGTGTTCAATACTAAAATGAAATTATAATATAGAAAATACACACTTTGAGTCATATCAATTACATTTTGTATCAGATTGGTGTGCGATCCACTCACATAAAAGAAAAATGATATATGGATCATTTTACTAAATTTTGAATAAAAAATATGTGATCATTTTCTCAGTATAGGTTACATGATATGCATTTTAAACCAAAATGGAACCTTTAGATTAAAAACAAACACGTTGAGTTATATCGGCCACATCGTTTGTTGAATTGATGTGTGTTTGATTCTTACACATCCAAAATGAATTATAGATCATTTTATAAATGTTTTAAAATAATTTGGTCTCATTTGTTCATTCTTTTCTATGTGATGAGTTTTTTAAATTAAATGAAATTTTTGTATTGAAATCACACACTTTGAGTCATACCAACCACATCGGGTGTCAGATTAAAGTGAGGTTGATTCCTATAGGTCACAAATGAATTATAGACTATTCATTTTTTATAAAAAAATGAGATTATTTTATCAGTTTTGGAAATGTGACATGTATTTTGAACTAAAATGGATCATTTCTATTAAAACAATTATTTCAAGAATATCAACAATATCGGGTGTCAAATTGGTGTGATTTCAATTCCTATACATGAAAAATGAATTATTGATCGGTTTTATAATGTTTCAAAAAAATATGTGTTCTTTTTCATATTTTTGGTGATGTGATACATTTTTTAAACTAAATGGGAACCATTACATTGAAAGCACACATTTGACTCACATCGATCAAATCAGGTTTTATATTGACATACGGTTTATTATAACATATCAAAAATGAATTATGGACTATTTTAAGATTTTTTTAAATAATAAAATCATTTTTCTTGGTTTCGGCTATTTGATGTATGTTTTTGATCTAAAAATAAACTTTTTTTAAAAAAAATACACACTTTGGGACACATATTAAGTTAGAGTGATGTGTAGTCTGTTCCTACAATCCACATAGGTATTATAGAACTTTTCCATAATGATTAAAAACAATATGATATTTTATTGTTAGTTTTGGTGGTGCGATACAAGTATTAAACTAAAATGAATCCTTTCTATTAAAAACATGCACTTTGAGTCATATCAGTTAGATCATGAGTCAGATTAATGTGTAGTCTAATATAACACAAAAACAATAAATTATGGTCCATTTTATAAAACATTACAAATAGTCTAAGATTGTATTCTGGGTTTTAGCTATTTTATAAGTGTTTTATACTAAAAGTTTTATTTTGAATTCAAAAAAACACACTTTGAGTCATACCAACCACATCAGGTGTAAGATTGGCTTGTCATTTTTACATGTCAAAAATGATTTATGTACCATCATCCTGAATTATGATAACAATCCAAGATCATTTTCTAATTTTTGGTTATATGTGGAATTTTAAACTAAAATGATAGTTCTACATTGAAAACACATAATTCAAGTTATGTCGACCATTTTGTGTGTAATATTTGAATTTAGTCAATTAATAAACTTAAAAAAATGAATTATGGTTTAATTTTCTAATTTTTTAAAATAATATAATATTATTTCCTCAGTATTGGTGTTGGGACACACATTTTAAAATAAATTATAACATTTTTATTGAAAACAAACACATTAAGTCAGATATATTATAACATATGTCATATTGATGTATGGTTGATTATTGCATGTAAAAAATGAATTATGGATTGTTTTCCTGATGTTTGAAGACAATACAATTTCATTTTCTTTATTTTGTCTATTCAATGTGTGTTTGAAACTCAAATGACACTTTTTTATTAAAAACACACTCTTCAGGTCATACTAACTACATTAGGTGTATGATTTACATGTGGTTAATTCTGGAAGGTTAAAAATTAATTATGGATTATTTTCCAAATGTTGGAAAACAATACGAGCCCGTATTCTTAGATTTTTCTAGGTTATTCATTTTACAATAAAATTACAGTTTTATTTTTAAAACATATTATTCAAATAATAACAAATAAATCATGTGTCGGGATGGAGTGAGGTAAATTTCATCAAGTGAAAAATTAATTATGTATTGCATTTCAAATGTTTTTAAATAATCCAAGATCTTTTTCTTATTTAAATTGATGTGAGATGTCTTTTAACCTAAAATGAAACTTTCTATTGTAAATATGCACTTTGAGATATATTAGTCACATCTTGGGTCGAATAAATGTTTGGTCTATTCATTCATGTATAAAATTAATTATGTATCATTTTCCTAAATTTTGAAAACAATATGAGAATATTCTCTTGGTTTCGGCTATTTGATATATATTTTAATCTAAAATTCAACTTTTGTATTTAAAACATACAGTTTGAATCATACCAACCACATCAGGTGTCAGATTGATCTACGATTCGTTTATATAATTCATAAATGAATTATGGACCGTTTTACTAATGTTTGAAGATAATAAAATATATTTTTCTTATTTTTCCTTTGTGGTACATTATTACAAAAATTTCTGAATTATATTAAAAAATGTACTTTGAGTCATATCGACCACATCATGTGTCTGATTTTCTTGTAGTCATTTCCTCCACATGTAAAATGAATTATGGATTTCATTCATAATTTTTGAAAACAATTAATTCTCTTATTCTTAGTTTTGGTGATGTGGAATGTGTTTTAAACTAAAATGTAACCTTCTATTAAAAACATGAATTTCGAGTCATATGAATGACGTCATGTCTTCGATTGATGTATAGTCAGTTTAAACACATGAAAGAGGAATTATCGATCATTTTCCAAATGTTTGAAAATAATATAATATTTTTTTCTTAGTTTTGTATATTTTATGTCTGTTTTAATCTAAAATTAGACTCTTTTATTAAAACCACATACTTCCACTCATGCCGACCACATATGGTGTTAGATTCACATGAAGTTGATTCCTACACATGAAAAATGAAATATAGTTTTATTTACTAATGTTTGAAAATAATAAAAGATCTGTTTTAAAAGTTTGGATATGTGATGGAAATTCTAAACTAAAATGGAAATTTTATATTTAAAACACATAATTTGGGTTAAACTGAACACATTGTTTGCCTAATTTTTATATGGTTAATTCCTAAATCTGGAAAATGAATTATTAAAAAATTTTATTAATGTATTTATACAATCTATGATCTTTAACTCTGTTTGGGATATATAAAAAATGTTTTGAAATAAAAGTAAACTTTTCTATTGAAATCCAGCATTTTGAGTCATAGTCGTGTGTTAGATTGATGTGAGGTCAATTAATATACATCAAAAATAACATATGGATAATTGTAATATTTTATAAAAATATGAATTTTTTTTCATGGTTATGAGCATGTGAAAAGTGTTTCGATCGAATTTTTAAATTTACCAAAATATATATCAGATAAAAATGATAAGAAGTTAAATAAAAAATGAATATAAAATGATGAAAAGTTAACTAAAACAGTCAGCAGGAATTCAGATATTCATGAGGTCTTCATACATTATGACACCATGTATTCTGCCTATTTGTTTAGAAAAATGATTTCCTCCATTATAATTCTCTTTATTAAACAAATAAAAAATAATATATAAGCATTCTGATACTAATTATTCACATCCCAAATATATTTTTATGTCTTTTTCATTTACTATACCTCAAACATAATAGGAAATCACCTAAATATGATTATGGAAAACATTATGACACCATGTACTCTACCCACAAATATCTGAAAAAATTACATCTTCTTTTGACTACATTGAATGTTTGAAATAATAGTAGTATTGAAAAAATATAGAAAAAAATTATTAAGAAATAAATTTAATAGAATTGTAATTACCATATGAAATTACATATTTTGGGATACTGGTATTTTTATGGTATATGATATATTTCATAAATTTTTAGATATAATATCCATAATCAAGTCTGTTATATTACTTCAAACACTACAAAAACATTGACCAAAATAAATAAATTATATTAAAATTTGTTTTGATAGTAAGATATTTATATATATACATAAATCGATTTCCATTTAAATAAATATATATGATTCTTATGTTCAATCACAAATCTTATACCAATTTTTTATCATATATCCATAGATCACTATATCATAACAAAACTCTTGTTAAACCACAAAATGAAACATATAATTCTATTTTTATTGATAAAATTTTGATTTTAATGCATTTAAAATTCACAATACATATCATGTGTGGTCAGTTTGATGGAAATCCATTCATTCTTTGCAAAAAATAAACCTTTGGGGTATATAAATTGATTTTTATCAGAATCTAGTGCTTCCTAAAAAATAAATATTTGTTGAAAAAAAGAAAAATATATTTTATAAAATTAGATTATAGTGTTTTACCACTGCATTGTTGGAAATAAAAATAGTCCATTTTCTGTTATTTTATTCTAAAATACCTCTCATAATTCAACTATTTTTATATTAATTTTTTCACTTCCTATAAAATTTGTTCAGTAGAAATGATACATGGATTAATGAATCCAAATAATCATTTGTATGGTTTTCTCATAATACAGTAGTAATATTAACACCTGTAGAAAATATGAATTGTTATTAAAATTAATGAAAATAGAATTTAAATTTTTGGGCACATATATTATAAAAATGTATGTTATTAATGCATTCACAACTGAGACTCCTATCCATTCAAAAATGATAATATCATTTATACTCTCAAAACCAAACGCATATGTAATGATATTTACAAATATTTATTCTCCATTTTAAATGCAAGACACATCACCATATTTGAATGTGGTGTCTCTATGCAATTGTAATGTTAATATAAGTTGTAGCAGAACTGGGTAGGATACAGTACTCCTCAATTGTTCTTTATTTTTCTTGGATAATTCACCTGATTTCTTGATCCAATGTTATATTTACTAATCATTTTATCCTTCTTTAATATCATACCTCATTTCAGTCATTTTTCATCCACATTTATCATTTTTTCATTTGAAAATAATTTTTAAGGACCTACATGATGTATCTTTATAATATTAAATAACCATGCTATGGAAGTTCTAATAGCACCATAAACCATTTTAATATTTGAATTATCTAGTGTAATATGATACTAGGCTCTCAAATCATGAGTTACTTCAATCTCCACTCTATTGGGTTC
Organism: Viscum album; assembly: GCA_963277665.1. Classification (NCBI taxonomy): domain Eukaryota; kingdom Viridiplantae; phylum Streptophyta; class Magnoliopsida; order Santalales; family Viscaceae; genus Viscum; species Viscum album. Next base: position 190,478,385 of record OY728166.1, read on the forward strand.
ATTTGGGAGTTATTTTTTATATAAAATGTCTCTTGAGATATTATACATTGTACCCATCACAATAAGGATTTGTGTGGATGTTGATAGATAAAAATCCCATAAAGATTTACCCTGCATAATTTTTGAAATATAAATTTATCATAAGTTATCTAATTTATATTCAATAGAAAGAGTAATTATAAAATTTATTACATCAGGTAAGGTATTTTTTTAGGGGAATGACTCTCCTAAAAGCTAGTAGGGTTATTTGGTTGTTCATGTGATAATATTTGATCAAATTTTGGTTCGTCTTGATATTTTTCCATATATAGGTTTGCAAAACCAGACAAGAAAATAATATCTTTAAAAGAATATATTTTCACCTACCAGCATTTCAAAATTATATTTGTATTTTCATTCATTTTGTATTCTAAAAATATGTTTTAGGTGACACTACAAATCCTATATATCTGATATGACAATAATTTTTTTCTACAAAAAAGATACTGAATGAATTGTTTCTTCAGTTATGGTCACTATTGATTCTTATGTCTAAACCATATAAAAAATATAAATATAAATAGATATTTTTATGTAGTACAATGATTAATAATAACAAATTACTTTTTATTCTTACTTACACATGTTTCCTATATTGGTTTTGTGTTTTCATCAATTTTTTTACCCTATTTATTTACACAATACTCCTTCCATAGAACATGACATGGGATTTAAGTGGATTAAAATTTTTATTCATCAATCTATATATAAAAAATGTCATATATGTTGTTTCATATCAAATAAATATTTTATTCTAGATTTAAAACACATACAATTTTCTTCTCTGTTGAATTGTACCCCATACTTGTTTAGTACAACATTTATAGCTATGATATAGTCCATGAAATATCAAATGTTCTTCCAACTCATCTAAAAATATATGTCTTGAATCAAAACAAAATAAAAATGGAAAAATGATTCAAGAAGGGTCATATGCATGCTCCTTTACAAACATGATGATCGATTTAACTCCATATTCATACCCTTTTTATACGATAAGCATGCATCCATTTTCGATTAATATCAATCCTATTAAATTATAAAAATATTCATTGTGAACAAATAAATAAATAAATAAACATAAGATATTAATAATCAAATGATGAAGTTACATAAAATTATAATAAGGGTAACCCAACATTTTAATTTTATATGTTATGATTCCTAACAAGTTATCAATTTACACAAGGTGACATGAAAATAAACATGCTAGGGTAAATATGTGACTGTTGGTCCAGGTTCATGATTTGATGTTGTGTGGGAATGAATGGTGGTAATGAGCATGTTGGAAAACAAAATTAATTTATTATTGGATTCCATAATTCCCCAAGAAATTATTATTCCTTATTATCATTTAAGTGTGAACTAGATTTATGTATTTAGTAAAAAATATCATTCCTTGAAACATAAAAGGTCATGAAATCATCAGATGTTGACACATGGTCAAAGATCATGGAATTCCATTAAATGAATAAGTGAAAATATTATTAAAAAGATAAGAAAATGAATTTGAAAAATTATTTTTTAAAAATCTATATTAACGAAGGATAAATAACATCCATTTATATTTTAAAGGCCTAATTAGTTCCCATTATTCATAATTCTAACATTAAATTATCCTAATAAATTTTAAACAATAAAAATACCTTTTATATGTGAATTGTTTTAAAATTATATTTAATGAGTTTTACTCATTCCACCAATAATTTAAAAATCATTATAAATATCATGAGAATTCCACAAATCAATATTCAATTTTTACAAATCACATTCAGAATAAATCAAACCAACCCAAAATATATCTATTTATTCATATTATAAATGGTCCATGAAAATAAATAATTTTTTAAAACTATATAATCCCAAAACCAATCCAGAAGAGTCAATAGTCATATAAAAAGTTTAAAATAAATAATTTCACATTATTATACTCAATCAAAGCACACCCCAATTATAAATTAAATAAAAAAATGAAAATATATAATCAAATAAAAAACATCTAAAATTAATGAAATCATCACTAAAATCATTTTAAATTTATGAGTACCAAAAAACAACGTCATAAAAACAAAAAAGATTATTTTAACCTAAACCATTAGAAAAAAAATAAATATAGACCTAAAATCAAAAAAAAAATAAAACCTATAAAAAATTTAATTTAAACCTTATCACTATATTAAAATAAATAAAATACACCATTTTTAAAACACATCACAATTTCTTAATAAATAATTTATTTCCAAAAACTGAAATATTCTCCAATATAAAGACCATTTCTAAAACCAACAATTTTTTTTAAAATATTATGAATTAGGAAAAAAAATTAAAATCATGACCACATTAAATATAAAAAAAATCATATCTTTATCCTATTGATACAAATCCCACAAAAATTACACAAAATTCTTTTAAATTCAACATGTCCAAAATAATCTTAATTAATTATATAAATCCATTTAAAAAACAACCTACTAAAAATGTATATCTTAGGATAACATTATTGTATATTATAATTCATATTTAAACACAACCTGAGCTCCACCAACACATACACATCTTTTGGATTGATAATTATATTATTTCACTTTATAAACCGCTCTAAAACTAAACTCATGTTGCAATACGCTCTAAATCATTTTCTTAATAAATTTTAATGGTTTGCTACATAGAGAAATAATGTTTTCAAAAAATATTATAAATAAATAAAGAAAATTTATTTTAAAAGTAAAATCTATAATCATAAAATTACCAATCCACATAAAAACATTCAAAAAAGAGAAATAAAAAAATCACTCAAATATTTCTATAATAGTTATTTACAGATGCATATATTAAAATTTCATAAAACTATTCTCACACATTAATAAAAAAATTTATAATTATAATACACTCTAAATAATCCCATTTATCATTAAAAAATAATACATAAATATACAACATAATTTTAATCCATCTATTTTCATAATAAAACACAAATAAAAAAACATATTAATGACTACTAAATTTTAAAAATGGTCATTTTTATGGAAAAATAAAATAATTTAATTCAATCCAATGGATTTTAAACATGAATACCCTTATACCCAAATGGAATAGAAAAGAAATAAATATTCAAATGATTTACCCATTACTTATAAAATAGTTCATTAAAATCTAATAAATTAAAAATTATTACATAAAAGATGAAAACTTACCATTAAATGAACTAAAAACCTTTCCATAATCCTGTAACCACTATATCTACTAATTTAAATTATTTTATTTATTTTTGAATGTATTTTAGACTTTTTTTGAGTATATCCCATTTTATGGTATCCTAATAACCGGGAATAAAATTTAATAAAATAAAAACACCGCAAAAATAATAAAAACTACCAACTATGAAACCTCACATAAAATAATTTTAAAAAACACCATATGAATAAAATAATTCAAATAAATTAAATATTTCACTCACATTAATTGAATGAAATAAATAATTTAAAAATGATTAGTTTCAATTTATTTAATTTGAAACCCTAGGTTTTCCCGCAAACCTGAAAGATATTTTCATCATGTCAAAAAAATAATCCATTAACTTCAACGTAAATGTATCGATGTAAAAACATTTTTTGAAGAGGAGAAAAAATCGGACAATTTTCCAAAGGCAGGAAAGGATCCAACATAGAAAATGTGAGCCCAGTGTGGGTCAGCTTTAGATATGAGAATTAATAAGAATGGTGACCAGTTGACAGGTGAAGGTACTGGCTATAAGGACTGATACAGGGTGGTGCTGTTAGTGCTCATCCAGCCCACTGTATTCATTCAAGAGAGTCCATGAGAGATCTTTGATACTTGTGGATAAATAAGAGATGAGATGAAAAAAATAAAATAACCTAGATTTGAGAGTTGATTCGTCGAAGAGAAGATCAAGGTGGAGAGTAAATAGAGCTAAAATTCCATGATAGATTGAAAATCATGAGGGGAATTGGTTTGGAGAGGGTTCTTTTTAAATGATCATAAAGGGTTTTTTCAGTCTTGATAAAATGATCATTTATCATTGAATTTATAAAATAGATAAACATATATCCTTATCAAGGCTAAAAAATCCCTGATAAAATCCATATTTACCAGCGCTAAAGTTGTATTGCTAATAAAAATGGCGTTTAACAGCTCTTCTTTAGCACTGATAAAGACATATATAATTAATTTTAACAACAATAATATAATGAAAATATTTTATTGTATATAATTTTAAATAAATAAATTTATATAAATTGATAAAATTATAAATTTATTAAACGAATAGTTAATGTGAAATTATAAATATAATTATATGTATGTATTTAGGATTATAATTATAAATAAATTTGTTGGTAAATATATTTATAAATATTTGTATATAATTATTATTATATTTACATAATTATATATATTCATTTAATTATATATATATTTTATCAATATATATAAGTATGGATATAGTAAATATTTTCATTATATAAATATATTCATGATAATTTTATAATTATTTAAATTTATAATTATTTATTTATAATTATATAAATACTTTAAAAAATTATATATATATATTTATAATTATATATATAATTATATAAACATATTAAATGTGTATTAATAAATATTTTTATTTAGAAATATATTTTATCATTATTTATGAATATATATTTTTAAATTTATGAAAGTTAAAAATGACTGAAATTGAATAATTAAAAATTAGTGGACTTTAAAAATATTGAAGAAGGATAAGTTTTATTAATTAAAAAAATTATGCAAAAAACTAAAATATGTATTTGTATTGAACATGAGATTTTCGGACATTTTCTATTTTTTCATGCTTGTGGCCTTAAGTGCCACCATGATGAATATTGTAGAGATCATGAAATGAGAGGTGATTTAGTAGTATTTGGACCCAAATTTAAGGACCTGTGAGACTGGGTCAGAGTGTTTGATTGGCATATATATGGATCACACAATTACAGAGGCCTTTTGTGATATCATGATGTGTGGTGTTGTGGTGCCGGTAAGTGGTCATTGTGTCGTTGTTGACCATTTGAGGTGTGATGCAGACTTTCCCCAGTCATTGTTGGGAATGGAGGCCGGGTTCTATGAACCTGTTGTGGTGAATGAAGTTGCTCTTGATGTTTCTCCATCCAATTCTCCGATAATAAAAGCTTTGAAGGAAAAGGAAAAAAATGATACCAAGGAAAATAAATCCAAATGGCCTAGAAGGATGGATCCCAATTTTCTTACCCTCGCAAGGTGTGATCGACATGTCTAGAAGTTTGGAGCTTTGGAGGCGACAATGAATGTGGCAGCAGGGAGACCTCCATACAATAAGGATGGAGATCTAATGTGAGCTATAGTGAATATTAAATTTTGAATTAATTATAGAAATATTTGGTGTATTTGTTTCTATATAAGATTTCATTAATTACGACAATATTTTATGGTGTGAAATTATTGTATTAATATATGTACAATCTTGATATTTGTTAAATTGAACAATGAAATTATATAATATATAGAATCTTTTAATTAAATAAATAATAATAAGAATGATTAAAATTTAAAAGTGAATAACTGTTATTAATTATATAGATAATTTAAAAAAATTAAAAATTATATTTTTATATGTTAAAATTGAAATGAATACATATTAAATATATAAACTAAAGCTATAGTAAAAATAATAAATGCTAATGAACAAACTTGTATTAATAAATACTAGAAAATGATACAAATTAGAAAAATATTGAACAATGAAATATTGAAAATGGATATATTAAAATAATGCTAAATATATTAATTGATAATTATGTATAATAAACATTAAAAATGAAAAAATTGAAAAAATATTATAAGATTAAAATTTTAAAATCTAGTAATTATAAAAAATTACGAACACCCTTAACATTATCAAGGGAATTTTTTTGTAAAATGAATATGGATTAATTAAAAATGAGTGAAATTTATTTATGTATATATAATTAAATAATTAATATTTAGTTTATATTTTATAAAAAAGAATAAAATTAGTGAAAAGAAATATATTCGATATATATAGAAATAAATAGAATAATAATTATTTAATTCGGATATTATGTATAAAATTAATATATAAAAATTAACAATATATTAATTATTTATTTTTTATATTAAGTATTTAATAATTGTATTAATTTTTTTCATTAATTATAAGCAGTATATTTGTTATTTAATTATATATATAATTGTTATACAATTTATTTCTATATATATTTTAAATTTAATAAATTTAATTATAAAAAATTTGGGGTTCGATGGGTCAAACTTGGGAATCCGCATGAATAAAAGTTTAAATAAAAATGAATATATATTCAATTTTTAAATTAAAACTGTATTAAAAACATTACATATCAATTTTTTTAAAAAAAACTTATTAATGAAATGCTATTACTAAAAATGAATAAATTTAATATATATATATATATACAACAACTAATAGTATATTAATTATTTAATTAGTATATTAACTATTTAAGAAATGTATTCATTTTTATTAATTAAAAATAGTGTGTTACTTATTTAATTATATATTTAATATTTTATAATTCATTAGTTTTTAAATAATTAATTAATATATTATTGGAAATATATGAAAATATGTATATATATTAATATATATATATATTGAATATATCAAAAAATAAATTTTCTATATATCAATATATATTTTTAAAGATGAAATAAAAATTTAATTATAAAAATTGAATATATATAAATAAATCTTAAAAATATAATTTTTTTTAAAAAAAATAATCAAATATTTTTTTCAAAAACATATATATATATATAATAAAAAATTACTATGATAATTATTAATATATGTAAATATATATTAATATATATCAATATTTAATATATATCAATATATTATTTTATATATCAATATATTTTTTTCACAAAATAAGAATTTAATAATAAAAAAAATATTAAATATAATTTTTTTAAAAATGAATATATATATATATTTAATATATTCGTATATATAAGCATATATTAATATTTAATATACTGATATATATCAATACATATTTTTATAAGTGAGGATTAGTATAGAAGAACTTCATTGAATTTTTATAAACTCTTATTAGAGCACATTACCCTAAGATATACTTCGAGGATTAGTAAAGAAGAACTTCCTAGAATTTTGGTATTATAGATTTTTGGTGAGTTTTCGAAGAAATACATCACTGTTTGGATATGAGCAGCTAGAGTCGGCTCTAGCACATATGTTCCTAGGGGTAAAACCCAAAAACACCACTTTGAGCTAGACTTGAACATGAACTAGTGCACAACAACGGGCCTAGCTGCACTTTTGGTTATGACACTTTTGGGTGATATGCCAAGGATAGTTCTCATTTTCAATGAAAACCATTATGAAGGGTTTATGAGTATATACTTCCTCAAAGAAAACATTTTTATGATTATAAATTATATCCATAAACTGTTTAGTTTATATTAAGAGTTTTACAAGTTTGGAATTATATATTTCGATTGATAAACTAATCTTGACTATGCCATTTTTTAGAAATGGAACCTAGTGGACATAATGGAAATCGTATCGATGCACGTAATCCAATTAGGGATTTCTCTCTTACTCAAGATAATTATAGTTGAGCTGGTGAAGCAACTGGTGTTGATCAGCTTATCACCTTACTGGGATAACTCACTCAGATAATGAGTAATAACATTACTTGTTTGGAGCACCCTGATCCACAGCGTCGATGATGAATGTTTGATCTCTTAATAAGGCCACAACCACCAACATTAAATGGGAGTAAAAATCCATTAGTAGCTGAGCAATGGATAAATTCCTTAGAGAAATTAATCCATACCTTGTGGAGTAGTGAAAGCGAAAAAGATGTCATGGCTGTTTACCGTCTCACTAGAGATGCTGATCCATGGTGGTTATTTATTCAAAACAATAAGGAATATGATGAAGTATCAAATATGTAATGGAGGGAGTTTAAAGAGATTTTCTTAGAAAAATACTTTCCTTGTGAACATCAAGCAGATATGGAAAGGCAATTTCTGAGTCTGAGGCAAAAGGAGGATTAGAATGTCGCAAAGTATGAAGCTAACTTTACAAGGTTAGTGAGGAATGCTATAGATTATAAATGTAACCCAAGAAGTAGTATTTATCATTTCATTGATGGTTTAAAACCATTTCTCTATCGAGCATTAGTCTCGCAATCTTTCTTGCCATACGAAGACATTGTATCATGTTCTATTAAGACAAAAAAGGAATTCTCTAAGTCTTATGACTTTAAAGCAAAGAAAGAGAAGAAGAGATCTACTGAACAAACTGGAAATGGAAATAAGGGGAATAAGGTAAAAGTTGAATATCCATCCTGTAGTAAATGTGGGATGAAACACCCCGGTACTAGCCTGATGGGAATGGGAGTCTGTTATAAATGTGGTGAAAAAGGCCACCAAGATCATGATTCCAAGGGGAAGAAAGAGGATGTCAATATAGAATGATATATTTATAGAGAAGTAGGAATTATGAAAATTAATGTCCAAAGATCCAAGGAGTCATTCCTCAAAAAGCAAAGGGATTAAGGCCAAGCTTATTCTATCACTAATGCTGAGGTTGAAGCTCTAAAAGATATGGTGGAAGGTAATTTAATGGTTTCCTCAAGTGTAGAAAATCCTTTATTTGATTTTGGATCATCACATTGTTTCATATCTTCCCAGTTTACTAAGAAAATTAGACATTTCCAATTTGATTTAATAAGGGAGTTGTCAGTCAAAACTCCTAAGGTATGTATCATTACAACAATGTTTTGTGAATCAGTGCCCATTAGGGAATATAAATGTTCTTTATCTGCAGATCGCATCATCATACCCATGATTGAATTTGATATAATCCTCGGTACGGATTGGATTTCTGACCATGATGCAAAAATTTATTATAAGAAGAAGGAGGTTACGATTTTTGATGATGATGATAAAGAACACCATATCTTTAGAGCACAATCATCACCACCTAATTATTATCTAGATCCACCCTGAGTTTCTCAACTAAATTAAATTATTTGGGAGGAAGAAAATGAAATAATTGTGGGTGTGGAAAAGAATTTTCAAATTGAATATGTACCTATTGTGCAAGAATATGTTGATGTGTTTCCAGATGATTTACTTGGACATCCTATAGAACGAGAAATTGAGTTTTCCATTGATTTAATTCCTAGTTCAAGGCCCATATCAATGACCCCTTATTGAATGGCCATTGTGGAATTAGTAGAACTAAAGATACAACTATAGGAATTGATTAACAAGGGATTTATTCACCATAGTTTTTCTCCATGGGGATCCCTTGTCCTTTTTGATAAGAATAAATATGGATATATGAAGTTGTGCATTGAATATAGGGAGATCAATTCTATAACAATAAAGAACAAGTATCCCCTACCTCGCATTGATGATTTATTTGACCAACTTCATGGAGCTAAATATTTTTCAAAGATTGACCTTCGATCTGGATATCATCAGTTTTGTGTGAAAATGGAAGACATTATGAAGACATAATTATGAACTGGGTACGGGCCTTACGAGTTTATAGTAGTGCCTTTTGGATTGACTAATTCACCCTCTAACTTCATGGATCTAATGAATAGTGTTTTCAATGAATATCATGATGAATTTGTAGTGGTATTTATTGATGATATCATGGTATACTCCAATAGTTACGAATATCAGGAAAATCATTTGCGTATTATCACGAAAACTCTTAGAATAAATGAATTATATGGGAAGTTTAGCAAATGTGAATTCCGGCTTCAATATATTTATTTTCTTAGACATATCATCTTTAAGGATGGAATATCTGTTGATCCTTCAAAGTCTAGGTCAATCCAAAAATGGCCAACACAGATGAGTATAACGGAGGTACGTAGTTTTATTGGTTTAGCAGGTTATTATTTACATTTCATACATAATTTTTCCAGATTGGAAAACCCATTAACCAAGCTCACAGGTAAAAGAGTTAAATTTGTTTGGAAAATTTTTTGTGAAGAATGTAATGAAGAATTGAAGAGAATATTAGTCAATGCTCTTATATTGACTCCACATTCATGGATTGTCTGGTTTGTAATTTATAGTGATGCTTCAAATAAAGTACTTGGTTGTGTCCTTATGCAGAATGATAGGGTTGTTGCCAATGCATCACGATAGATAAAAATTAATGAACAAAACTATCCTACTCATGATCTTGAGTTAGCAGATATAATCTATTATTTGAAGTTATGGAGACACTATATATATGGTGGGAAATGTGAGATTTATACTGATCAAAAGATTTTAAATTATATATTCACACAAAAAGAACTCAACATGAGGCAAAGGTGATGGCTTGAACTACTCAAGGATTATGATTTCACAATTCACTACCAACAGGGGAAGAGAAATAAGGGGGAAGATGCTTTGAGTAGAAAGGATCATGGAGTTTTGAACAAGATGAGAGTTGAAAAGGATCTTATATACATGGATCTAGTAATGATGGATATGGGAATAACCATGGAAGGTGAAAAATCAATTATTTTTCAAATGGTTTCCAAACCATCTTTACTAGAGGGATAAAAAATTATCAGGCTGATGATGAGGAGTTTTTAAAGAAGATTAAAGTTGTGAATAATGGGAGATTGTGTGTCTTCATATATGAAGATTAAATTTTGAAATTTGGGAAGAGACTTTGTGTTCCCAATATACCTGATCTAAGAAGACAATTTTTGGATGATTTTCATAGCTCCAATTTCTCTATAAATCCTGGGAGCACCAAAATGTATAGAGATTTTGAGGAAAATTTTAGGTGGGACAACATGAAGGGGGAGATTTTTGATTTTGTGTAAAGATGTATGGGTTTTAAACAAGTGAAAGTTGGAAGGAAACAACCAAGAGGAGTCATGCAACCTCTTCCCATACCTAAGTGGAAATGGGATAATATTACGATGGACATTGTCATAGGACTACCAAATACTCCTAGAAGGAATGACGCAATATGGGTCAGTGTTGATTGTCTTACCATGTCAGCACATTTTCTTGCTATAAGAGAATATACACCACTTGAACATTTAGAAATATTGTATATTAATGATGTTTTAATACCTTATGGAGTACCCATATCGATTTCTTATGATCATGAACCCCATTTTACATCAAGATTCTAGAAAATTCATCAGAAAGACAGAGATAATGAACATTGTTTGAGAATTTCCTACCACCCTCAAACTAATGTAAAATTATAGTAGACTATTCAAACCTTATAAGACATGTTGAGATATTTATCACTTGACTTTCAAGGTATGTGGGATCAATATTTACCTATAGTATAATTTTCCTATAATAATAGCTTCCATTAATGTATTCAGATGGCACCATATGAAGCGTTATACAGAAAGAGATGTCGCACACCAACTTGTTGGGATGATGTTGGTGAAATAAAACTCGTAGGCCCAGAACATGTTATGAAAACAATGAAAAAGGTGATGGTAATCCAAACCCCCATCAAATCAGCTCGAAGTAGGAAGAATATCAATGCCGATTACTAAAGGAAGGATTTGGAATTTTAGGTAGGATATAATTTTTTATTAAAGGTATCTATATGGAAGGGTGTTATATGTTCTGTTAAGAAGGGTAAATTGAGTCCCAGGTACATCAGACCTTTCTAAATCCTTGAATGAATTGGGGTTGTAGCTTACTATTTAGAAATGACACCATGTCTCTCCAAAGTTCATGATGTGTTACATGTATCACTTTTGTGAAAATACATGCCTCACCCAACGCATGTACATACTTATGGGGAATTAGAAGTAAAACCTGATATGTCTTATTGTGAAGAGCCTGTCAAGGTTTTTGATACAAGAGAACAAGTGTTGAGAAACTAGACGACTCGTCTGGTAAATATTCTATGGAGAAACAGTAAGATGGAAGAGGCAACGTTGGAAACCGAGGAACTTATGATAAAGAATAACCCAAATATTTTTATGCATTAATATTATAAAAATTCCAAGGATGAAATTATTTGATGGTGGGTATAATTTTACCCCCAAGCTTCCACGGTACTTTTCCCTTTGAATGATGTGATAGCTTGTGTTGTACGCACCTTCGAGATTCTAACACATCGCGACCAATCTAACTAGCCGTTATAAATAGTAATACCCAATTTTTGAAATTTTATCAATTTCATCATTCAAAATGGACATCATTTTTTGGTTTCTAATATCTAAATTAGCTTACGGTAAATTTTTGGTATTTTTATAAAAACATTCCATTTTTGATGAATAGTGAAAAATACTAAATTTAAATTAAAAACAACTTTTTTAATCAAAATAATTTATAGTGATTAATTATATTATTGAGTGGGTTTTACGTATAATTAGATTATATTTTTACCATTTAATCCAATGTTGGTCATTGGATGTAACGTCACATTTAAACTGGACATAAGCAAGTGTCAATCTTTTAATAGTTATTATTTTTTAAAAACACGTTTTTTGTTTTGACAAAGGGAATTAATTTTAAATTAATTACAACCACTTATATTTTTTTAATTTAGAAAATAGATAACATATTTATAATCATGAGGTCAAAATTTTGTAAATAGTTATTTTTTATTTTAAGACATTTTGAATAATTACATTGGTAAATATTTTACTTACCATGGTTAAAGGGAAAATCCGATGAATAAGAGTAAAAAAATAATTTTATAATAAAATATTAAATTACCCTAACACATGTTCTAACCATATTAAATGATACATGTCCTACCATGGGAATCCTTGGGTCAATTTTGGGACCCTATGGTGCCACTTGTAAGTGATAATGACACTTTATATTAATTAAGTTAAAGTAAATACAAAAATGACAAAAGCATATATCCTTTAGTAAAACATTTTTTACATATGGTTATATATGTTATATATTCACTATAAATAATAATTACAAATATAAAAATATTTCCTACATTATGATATTTTATTTATAATTTTTAGAAATTTAATAATTAAATATATTTATGACACAATGATTATGCAGTATTTTCCTTATTAATGAAAGAATAAAATATATGGTATTATAGATGGTAAAATAAATATAATTTGATAGTTTTGATGTCATACATAAGTTTTATAGGTTCATATGGCATTTTAGGATTGATTAAATGAATTTTTTAAGTAATATTGCTGTTATGAATTTAAAAAATACAAAATAGTAAATAGTGTCAAAATTGACAAAAAAGAGTTTTTAAAAAAAATTATATTATTAATTGATATTCTATTCCTAAAAATATATGGTTCACCCAAAAGTCTTAAATAAAATTATATATTTCATTAATAAACCACTTTATGTTCCTTTGAATGTTTATAGTAAGTTTATTAACCATATAATATAAAAATACAAAGAGACATGGTAAATGTCAAACTAATTAACTAAAAGTTAAATCTAAAAGATAAGGTTAATATAGTTACCCAGACCTATCTAAAACCTATTAGTTGAGTGGTTTTCTAAACATCCTATGCTTATCCTAGAAATAAATTTTTTTGGAGCCATTATAATCAGAAAATTATTTTATTATAAAATAATATTCCAATCTTTTCCTAAGGTGCCCCTCACCACTATTATAAAAGGTCACTTCCCCTTCTCTAAAATACACATCTCTAAAGCCATTTGGCTCGACAAACCCTACCAAAATATCCTATCAAATGTACTAATTTCTTCATAGAGGCCTTATGTTATTCATAAATCCAACCTAATGATCTCTTTTTATCAAAAAAAGGAAGAACCTGTAGAAGAGGTAAATATTTCATCACCTCTTTCAAGTTCCTTTCTTCTTCCACTTCCTCATTCTTTGTTTCCTCTATTTTAAAATAATAACTCCAGTATCTTATATATAATGTTATATTATTATAAATATGTTACAACCATATTAATTATTCTATCCATCCTTTGAATGACATGTCAGCATACGTGCGTACGTACGACTTACCATCGCCACGTCTTGGTGTAGTTTGTTATTCAAACACTTCATCATTTGGATGTGTATAATAATGAGTAAAAATGAAGAAAATAATAAATACAACATGATAATGATTATGTATCTATGATATACCATACAATTATATATTATTTTAATATGAAAAGAATGATATTGTCGCTCGTATATATGTACGGATTACCGTCTCCATGAACACGATGAAATTTATTCCCCATCGTATCCATCCAAGAATAATTTTCATTTGATGATTAAAAATAATTTTTAAAGACATAATATAATTATTAATATGAATATGATACATCATATACATTACATATATTACTTATATAACAAATAATATAAAGGAAAATGAATCAGTTAACACCCAAAACGATGATACTACTGAAATATCATTAACAAAGCAATATTAGAAGATCATATATGATATCATATTAATGTATATGGTTATTTTATAATTTAATAACATTTATTTCACCATAATAAATAAGGTTAACCTACCCTAGACCACGGAAAATAACAATTTAAGGGTTAATTTCACAATCTCTTTACTATCCGAGGTTGTTTTTATGTAATTATCCTCTGGGAGCTTTTTATTATCCACATCCGTGTTTTCTTAATATTGTATTTAAAAACATTTTTAATATTTACTAAACTATGGTATAAATTCATTTAAACCTTTTTTTGAATTTTTATATGATGTTTATTAATGAATCTTTCTATCGTTTTCCAAACAAGGTACTTTACAACCTTTTTGACAAAAATAAGGTAAGAATGTTTTTTTATCTTATACGGTGGGTGTGATTATTTTCCACGGTTATAACATCATCAAAGATTATCTTACAAGATTATAAGAATATTTCCAAAATAAAGGTTTTATTTTATAATTATATTAATTTTAAATGATTTCAAAATAAAATGAGATATTTCTATAAAAAAGGTTTTGATTTCATCTATGTCAACATCCTTTGATAGATTTTCAACTTGTTTGAAATTGATTTATTATGATTCCAATATTTTATATTGTATTGAAGGTTTTGTGATATGTTTGACTATGGATGTGTTATTTTTTTTACCATTCAGGGTTTGTGGATAAAGTATTGACATTTCATAAGCTAGTTTTAATACGAATGTTTATGCTATGTTTAAACCTTTTTCATATGAGGAATGCATTAGACTTAGTAAGTGATGAGTGGAGCCCGATATAGCTCTTCGATGCATCGGTAGGTATCATATGGAAAACTAGTGTCTTGTAACAAGGCTATGAAAAAGTCTTATTTTTAGTCTTGGCACAAGGCCTTGACTATGTGGTTATGAAGTCTGGCATTATACATTCCATCATTATGAATGTGTCTATTGATATTGCATGTGATTATTAAAATAATAGAATATCCATGTGAATATGTAATTAAAATAATTTTATTTTATCTTTTCCATATTATTATGAAGTTCATGTATAAAAGGATTTTGTTTTAGTCTTATACATTGCCTTCAACGTTTATGCTTATTTATGAAAGTTTCTGCTATATTGTTATCCTTACTGAGCATATGAGCTCACCCCTTTCTATGTTTTATTTTTTCTAGGAAGCGAAGAAGTATTTTATGACTTACCTATAGGGATTGTATGAGGGGATATGACTATGGTATATGGAAACAATGTTGTTGTAGTTGTTCATTTTATAATGTAATCTATTACTTATGAATGTATCTAGTATTTCAAAGGCTACTAAACTGATCTATCTTTCTGGACATGATTTCCTTGTATCATGCCAATGTTATGTAATAATGCACCGACTCTGGGTAACTGGGGTTGGGGTGCTACATGAATTCTATAAAATATTTATGATTTTTTAAAATTTTAAAACTATCTAATTTATTTATTTTAATCCTATTTGAAAAATGAAAATATCATTCATGCATACGTACAAACAACTACCTCTATGAAATGATGTGATTTTATTTTCGATGATTATTTTGCATGAAATAATATAAAAGTATATATAATGTATACAAATGATAATTATAAATTTTTTGAGATTTTATTGGTAATTTAAACATAACCCCTTTGACCAAGGCTCACATACCGATGTTGTTTGGAGGTTATAAACTAAATCCCCCCAAAACAACCAATATTAACATAAACATTTTAAAAACTAAATAAAATATCGTATTAAATGAAATATATGGAATAATGATAATGATATTAACATGAAAATTATTATTAAAAAATTAAATAAATAATATAATTTTGTTATTAATATTTTAGAGAATGTAAGAAGAAAGATATCACTTAAGGTTAGTGACTTACAGAAATCTTTTTAAATGTTAACCTTCCAAATTATTTAATTCTATGTTGAGGTTCATTAAAATGTTTCTGGAATTATCTTGTCTAATTTTAAAAGGTTTATAAAATTCATTTCAAACTATATTTTACTTTATTTAGAAGGAATTAAAGGTAATATTTTCAACATTTTTAGTAAGATTAAAATTTTAATTTATATAAATGTACAAAGAAAGTTTCTTTTAAATATATGACTTGAACACATTTCCAGCTATCAAAACTAATATCTCTTAATAATATTCCATTACAAGTTTACATGGTTTTTAAAAGAGGATCATATTCTAATATTCCTCTAATTTTTCATTTTTACATGTTTTTAATGAAAAAGGATATTTCACATTATCATTGAGTTAAAATGGAAAGTGTTATTATTATGTTTTGAAAGGAGTTTTTATTGTGAAAAATTGAAAGATTACAAATTTTCTATTTATTATATGGTACTATAGAATTATATATGTTGTCTATTGAGTACTATATATCTCATACTAATAGGTGAGCTCAATATTACTCTCCAATAAATTTTATAATGAAGTAGTCTTTGAAGGTGAAAATGAGAGAGATAACCAGTTTGGTTACTCCTATAGAATTAATTAGGATTTAATTATTATAACATAGGTAAACATTAGTGAAAATGGGATTCAAATATAATTATACAAGATACATATATTGTTGTTGTAAAAATGGGTTTATGAATATCTTTTTCTTACATGAGGTAAGAAATATCTAAGAACATTTAAAGGTGAAAGGTCTGTTTTTCAAAGAAATGGTTTCATGATATCCCATGTTCCTCAGGACACCTTTATGGTTTTCCCTATGATTAGTAATGTAACAACCCAAACTCCAATAACCCTTAGCTTATTTGTACTTTATTACACTATCATAAGATATAAGGGATCAAATAACAAATTATTGATCATTTTAGTAGTCTTGAACAACAATATACATAAATTATTCCCATATTACATTAGAAATATAAAATACATATCATAATATAAATTATTGAATTACAGATATTATACATAATAGATTTATTTATATCTCAAGGAATAGAAAAAAAATTAATGTTTAGCTCAGATTCTTAGTATGTGTTACAAACAAAACAATCTATCATGAATAAGTAATAAATAATAAACAAAGAAAGGAAAATTATTGAAAAAATCCTTTTAATCCATAACGTGAGTAAGAAATTCATCATTAGATAATATCAATATAGTAATATCATGGATAAAACTCAATGAATTTTCAATTAAGGTAATTATTAATTTCAGATGTCATGATCTCAAACATCCTGATATCTTTACCATCAAGGCCTTGTTCAATGAAATTATAATTTATGGGAAGGTATACACCAACAAACCATTTAGTATGTTTGGTTAATTGGTTTGTCTAAGGCAACTTGTTGATGCATAAATGGGTATGTATAATTGGGATCCACCCATCACTCCATGGAAAATTAATTCATCATATATTAAATATTTAAATTAATTCATAAATAATATTCATTATCAAAAAATATATGTATTGAGTGAAGAATGTGGAATGTTATAGTTTCCCTGTCAATAAAATAATTTCATAGTTAAAGAAAATATGTATAAATTTAATACATTTTAGGAAATAACCATATCCATGATATAATAAATATAAATATTAATGATAAATTTAATATACAATGAAAAATGATCACTTAAAAGTTAATATTTAAATAAAAAGTTACTAACCACAAAATTAGTAATAGATAAAAGATAACTATCAATTCATTGGAAATATTTCTTTTTCTATAAATTCTTGTATTCTAGAGAATAAAAGAAAACATAAGTGAATCATTAAAAGATGTTTTCATTAATGTATTTTATTTTTCAAACCATTTTATAAATTTTTAAAAATTGAAATATTATAAAATGGTTACGATGGAAGGAATGCATGTTAACATCATATATGATGAAATAAACATTAATTTATAATTTTAATGAATAAATTTAAAAAATGAACCTTTCAGGAAACATTAGTTAGATTTATTGAAAATATTTTAAATATTTAAATCCAACAAAAAAATTCTACAATAAATTATTTTAGAAAATAAATTTTTATTTTGAAAACAATTTTATAAAATATAGACATTGAAGAAATAATTCCTTGAAAAATTTATTCGCTTGATTCAAGTTACAAAGGGAGAAAAACATGGACGAAAACATGCAAACTACTTAAATTAACATAGGATAAGATAATATATGGAGAATATAATAAATATATTAAAATATTAATTTTATGAAAATATGATAAATCCAAAAAATTGACATTATAAAATAAATTATTACCTCTTTAGTAACATATAAATTGTAAACCCTTGAATGAGTAAAATTGAATTGAAAATTTAACCATCCTGAATAAATATATATTAATGTTAAATACATTAAAATTATATTATATACATGACATAAGTGTAATTTTTTCATAATATAAATTATTTCTCGATGGAGTGAAAATTGAGAAGAAATACCGTACCATAAGATCTACTTTCCTCATAAGTGATTCAAAACTAATGTATAATAAATTTGGATTTATTATAATTATATTCCTGAATCATAAAAATATCTATAATTTCATTTTGCATCTATTTATAAAATATTATAACCCATCTGTTAACAATATTTTATTATCATCCTTAATTCATGGGTTAAATACTTCGTTTTCACCCACTTTGTGGATGTGTGGACTACCACCTCCTCAAAGCGGTGTGATTCGTTCACACTTTACATTGAATGAGTTAAACATGGTTTTAGTGAACATATATAATATAAATAACATAATAATGCCACTATAATTATATTATGTACATATATAGATATATGTCATTTATTATTCTCTTTCAATATGTCAAAAAATAGAAACAATGTTCATGCATACCTACCACCTACCATCACCCTGAACATTGTATTCAATTTCATATTTATATATTTAATAGATTATTATAAATACCTATATACTGAAAATATATGATATTTTTATATTTTTTGTACATTCTTCAAGTAAGAAAATCATTATCTTTGTAAGGTTATGATGAATAATAAGATAAAACATTTATGAAGAACAAATCATATATTCTCTGAAGTGAAACGATAATCTAGATTTGTTAATATGGAGTTAATATAAAGTCATAATAAAATAATATACGGGATTAAATATATTAATATTTTTCACAAAAAAAATTATAATTAATGTATATAAATTATACAGGAGGTTTTAATGAGTATGATGAGATTCAAGACATAAGGTAAGAGAATTTCATCTCACTTTTTATTTCGATAAGATACATGCCTTATTCACCACTCATTTATTTTGTGTGTTTTATATTATGAAAATAAATATATTCTATTACTATTATATCTAAATGTATGGGTATTTATATATCCACTTTATTATCTTTCTTTCTTGGGGTTTTCTGTCCAAAATTTACCAAGTCGGTAAAGTAATTTTTTCTCAATTTTCTATATTTATGATTTTTTTTTGCTATGAACCTTTTTTCTTTAATTAGGTGTATATGATTCCAATTTACATTTTAAATAATGAATAACCTTATTTTAATTACATTGTATGCTTCATGTAATTTCATTTTCATACAAGGAGAGTATGATTAAAATCAACCAAATTATAATAGTTTATTGAAACAATCTCATCGCTTTTAGAGATTATTTATGATTATGATTCCTTTAATGAAATTTTATTATAAATATCTCATAAAACCTCATGAATTATATTCTCCTTTAGTTTTCCATGATATCCACATTTATTTGTACCATTTTCCTCTCTTTTCAACAAAAGATATATAAGAAAATGATTTTATGAATGTTCCATTTTATATCTCCTTTTGGTTAAAAAGTTGTGTTCTTTCAAACCCATTATTTATAAAAATGTTTTCAATTTCTTTTAAAATAATTCTATAATGTTAATGGACATTTTTACCCAGGATTTAATATTTTTAAAAAAATTGAATGAATCATTTTTTTTTCTTCCCTATCAAGACACTTTTATGAAAATTTAAGGTAAAAAAGAATGTTCTAAATGTGTATAAAGAACCACTATCATTGTCATAATTTCATTTATGATTCCATTATATATTTATAAATTTAATTTTAAGTGAAAAAATGCATTTCTTAATATTCCGATCTTTTATTTTTTTAATGTTTTTTTCAATGAAAAATATTTTCAAAATGTTTTATGATTTAAAAAAATTATTCTTAAATTTTCAAGAATTCATTATATGGTTTCAATGAATATATAAATAAATGGATTTAAAAAAACTAAATATTCTTTTATATGTTTATAATTAAAATTTTTATTAAAATGTTTTCAATATTATATTATAATATTTTTAGGAAACATGTTTTCAAAATCATTTCTAGACTCTTTTATAAGTTTTCATGTTTATTTTTAAAGGAAATGGTTTTCATAATGTATTATGTTTTAAAAGGTAATTCTCAAAGAAGAATGGATATTTTCATCAATAAATTTTTTAAAAATATATTTCGAAATTATTAATCATCTAAAATGACATCCTTTGGTGTTACTCATGAATTTATGGGGAAATTATTTAATGTTTCCATTCATATTATTTCTCTGAATGCATTATCATTTGATAGCATGATGTTTATGAAAAACGTTTCTCATTCATGGGTTATAGTATTTTTAAACCCACTTATTTTCATGAGTTATGATGTTGATTAAATAATTATGAATCTTGTATCTTTTTTCATAGGATATGATATGATTACATGTTTATGATACTCATTTCATTTAATGGGTTATGATATGATTTTTTATGATTTTGTGGTACATGTATGTATGATTTAATTATGAGATTGGTTGGACATATATCTCCCTTTAATTCATTGGGTAAATATTTATATCTCATAAGATAGACTAAGATGGTCTTAGGAGTAAATGTTAACTACTAAGATGTCCATGAGGGTGAACCATGACTTCCAAGATGGTATGGGGAGTGAACACATACAACAAATATGGCCATGGGAGTGAATAATGATGATCAAGTTGGTATGGGGAGTGAATACATACTTCCTAGATAGCCTTGGTAGAAATTACATGACTACGATGGAAATCATTATATATGCTCTTGTTTCTAGCATAATTGTGTGTATTATTCCTATGTTATGTTTTCATAGATTATGTTATTTATTTCATTATGATTCATGTCTTAGGAACGAAAAATATATATTCCATGATTGATGTTTATGATACAATGATATGAAGGGTTTGATATTTTAATTGTATGTTCACATTCAAATACCCCTATACTATTATTTAAGCTTACATGTCTTTGTTTTTTACCCTTACCAAGAATTTGAGCTTACACTTTTTATGTTTCCTTACCTTGTTTATGAATATATTTATAAAGTATGATGTGTTTTAGAAGGGAACTAGTCACAATTATCCTAGGGGGAGATAATGTAGTTCGATTATGTACCAGTTTTTATGTTTCCATGTTTCCAAAAGCACTACGATAATACATTCATTCGGTGTCTGTTTGTATAATATTTTAAGTATCCCTCAAAAGTTTTGAAATTTTAATGTATTAAAATATAGGGTCTCTATAGTTGTTATCATAGAAACAATTTATTCATCCTTTATAAATAGGATGATAAAACTTTAGTGCCAACCCTTGGTATATTTCAAAGTATATGTATTGGGATGTCCCTAAGGATAAGTATAAGGATGAGTAAAAATTTTGGAATATTCGTTGTAATTTTGGTAGAGGATAGAGTTATTATTTTCCTAGTAATACATACCTATCTAGATAATTCAAGTGGATGTGATTTTGGCACAAATATACCTAAGAGTAACAAATCTGACAATGTGTGTCAGGCCTGACCCGGCGTAACGTCATACATGAAAATGGGTCTTACTGCACACCAGGTTTGAACCTCCCAGGGGAAATTAATTTGAAATTCACAAAATCTTCATGAACAATCATGAAGTATTTAAATGTCTGTAGAGTATGAATAACCTAGGATAAGCATGAGGTATCATAGTTTAAGAAAGTTGTTGTAATTTAGACATCATATAAGTAGTTTTCATGACTATGTGGTTCAAAACAATGATAATCATTTCATACTAAATGATTTATGGATTTAGACAATGGATGAATCAAGAAGTAATTGGAATAATGTCATATGTGGTGGAAAATCTGGTGATGAGCAGTCAAATGGGATGACCACTGGAATGAAGGATGTTGTGATCATGCCTAATCATTTTTCAAGAAACATGTTAAAAAACATGTAACTTAGACAACTGTTAGACTCACCAAATAATAAAAGGAATGTGTTAACTGAGATTTTGGTTAGTGGAAAAAATAGAGGAAAGGATATTTAGTTTCATTTGTGTCAACAATGTGGAAAAAATCGCCTAAGTGAATGTCTTAGAGGACCAAGAAGGTGTTTTGGCTATAGAAAAGGACACAAAGTATGTAACTGAAAAGGAAAAAGGAAGGTTTTAGGTAATTAAATGAAATGTAATATTGGATTCTCTAAGACATAATCAATGTTTAAATTCTCTATGTGTGGAAAAAATTGTCATTATACAAATTGATGTCCTTGGTATAAATCTCCTGATGAAAATCAACAAGGTGGAATGAGTAGTGGTTATATTTAAGAAGATTATGATAATATAGATAAATGTAAATGGAATGTTTTATTAAGTAATAGGATGGATTATATTTCTTATGTATTATAGATGAAGTGGAATAATCGATATTTTTATGTATTTGGATACAAGAATTATGGTTAAATATACATGGATTGTTTAGTTTATGTTTTTCACTATGGATTTCCAAGATTAAATTTAATGTTTCCAATGCACTGGAAAAGTTATTTAATGGAATGGTACATTTTATAATAAGGTAAGATAACACTTATTATGTCCCTTATATTAAGATAATGTTTTTTTGATAATTATATGTTGGATATGAATAATTAGTTGGATAGTAATGATTACCTATGAACTAATTAAAAACTAGTTAACAAGTTTTAATACTATCATTAACAAGAGTTAATTTTTTTTGGAATAAAGTAATATATACAATATACATTGGAATAAGTAAACATGAATGTTTTCAATAAATAATTTTGTAAATTCATGTTATTTAAATGTTTCATGAGAATATGCGATGTGGTTATTCATATGTTTGTAATGTGAAAATGAAGAGCTAATTTGTGATATATGGTGGATCACTATTAAGAAAATTTCATGCAATTATTTCTATATGTTTTTTATTTTCATATTTTAGAAGGGTTATAAGGGTAACCATTTATGTAGATTTTTAGTTAAACTTTGGGTTAAGTATTTATGTATTCAGGTTGTATTGAAAATATTAGATAGAATTCTATTCGGTTATTAAACTTATTTCAGTTATGTCCATGATATTTAATATGGAAATTTAATAAATGTTATTTTATAAAAGGAAAACCTGTATTTTTTGTGACAACCCATAATGTGTTGCAAGGTCACATGTCTTTAACCCATGACTAAAGGATGATAAGGATTTTATGCCATCCACTCGCCTATGCGATGTCCTATTTAATGTGTACTTTATTTATTTGAACAATTGATAAATAAATATTAATGATGAACCATTGGTGTTACTTTTTAGGTTTAAATATTTATGTATTCACCATATTGATATTAGAAAATATTTAGAGGCAAATATTAAGACTTGTCACTATTTTATGGGCAATAAAAATTTTATTTTAGTGATTCATGCTTCAAAGTTAGTTTCTGATAACCAATTCATGAATTACTTGACGAATTAGAAATTGATAAAAGGAAAACAAAATGGTAAAATTGTGTTTGTTGAAATATATAAAGTAGGTATACTTATTTAAATTCATGGTCAAAAAAAGAATTACTCAATATTATAAAATTGATCAAAAAAACGTGTTATCCAAATACAATAATTTTTGTTGAACCGATGGTCTTTTAAATCATAAAATATTTATGAATTTGAGGCTACAATCTTTACATTTATCATTATTTTTTTATTTATGACTTCAATTAATCCCTATAATTATTTATGTTTTTCCTCCATTATAAGGACCTGACCTTAAACATTTCTTAATCATGAATTAATTGAATTATTCAAACTGAGGGTCTTTTCAGGTTTAGAGTTTTAGAGTTTTAGGTCATAATATATACCTAACAACTTGAATATTACATGTTGACACATCTACCCAGTTTCCGGTTTTTTCATAAAATAAAAACTCTTTGAAAAATGGAGTCATGTATAGTTCCATGATTTAGAGAGCATGAATTTTCCTTGATCTAATCCTTAACCCTATTCTATTTATATCTTGTGAAAAACATTTCAAAAACATGGTATGGGTATAAAAATCTCAGTAAGGGATATACAAATAAGGACAACTTTTACTTTTTGAAAACAACAAGTAAACCATAAATACTTTATCATTAGTAATAATTTTCACCTTTAAGAACTAGTAAATACTTTTAATTGAATAAAAGATCAATACTTACCATTTTGTAACCAAAATATTACCACAAAACCCATATAAATTACACATAACTTATAATGGTAACTTGGGACATAAAAATACTTAAATGTAATAACCATATGGTCGACTTCCACACATATCACTAAATGGAATAGCCATACAGCCGACTTACATAACCAATGCATTGGAGGTTATAACATAACCACCCATCCTGGTTTATCATGGCACCACCCGTCATTTGGTTTATCAAGTAACCACCCATTAAATGTCCATGTACCATTATAAAATCATAACACATAAAATATTACAAATATATATATATATTTCACTAATAACATTTAATTTGAAATCACAAGAAATCATTTCAAGATATTGAAATAATCAATCCTTTTCAAAAACCATTTTCAATACCAAAACATCCAAAAACAGAATAAGGGATTTCGTTTCCTTTTAAAAAACGTCAAGGCTTATAGAGGAAGCTAGATAACGATTATGGTGGCAGAGAGGTCATTGTCGCCGAAAATGTTAAAACATTCCTTTTGTCGTATAGTAAAATGCTTCATAGAAAAAATATTAATTTTGAATGAAAGTAAAAGTCAATGGTGTTTATACAGCATATAAAGGAATGTCATGTATTAAAACAAAATATACCTCAATGAAAGGATATTAAGATGATGCCCCTTACCTCGTGTCCGACTTGACCAGTTCGTTCTTTAATCTCTTGAAAATAAAATAAAGTTATTGTTTTTAATTTCTTAAGATCTTTTTTCTTGTTTATTAATACTTTTATATCAATTATCACCATGTTATAAACATTATGTAATCATTTATGTTAGTAATGGTCATTTTGTCGATATTTGGTTCTTGATTAAAAAACGAACACCTTATATTTTCAAGTTGTCCATGTGGTTAATAGTGAATTATATCCATAATTATATTAATGATTTAAATATAATATATATAATATATATCCATTATATACATGTATTTATAATAGTACATAACATTTTTAGGTAAGAAATGAAATGCACCATTCATGGAGACGGTATGTTGTACGTACACATGAACGACACTTTCATTTCAATTTCTTATTTTAATGGATTTAAAATACAATGATTCATAGGTATATTATAATTCTAGTATAATATCATATATAATATCATTTACTCTATCCTTTATACATCCCACATATGGCATGAACGAGTCGTATCACTTTGAGGGGGCGGTAGTCCGCACTTCCTCAAATGAAATTATCACATTTACCCATATTGGAAACCATAATGGTATGCTATAAATTAAAAATATAGAATCATAAAGAAAAAATAATAATAGTATATAACATTTATAAATACACTTCCATCTTAATGTCCACCATGATAAGAGGTAGAAGATAACCGAACAATCATTCTTTCATGAGGCGTTAGTTTTCCAATCACAGAAACAGTATGTTCTTCACCTATTAGATGGAGGTGTGTGTAAGTGTAGTTTGACTAATTCCCATATAAAATACTAGTATATTGAGGATATTGGTGTTGTTTTAAATGAATGTAATAAAAAGATTATAGGGGATGTAGAAGAAAAATAAAAGAAAATAAGTTAAGAGAAATCGTTACCTTTAATTTGGGTAACTCCTTTTGGTATGAACCAAAAGGGTTTAATGAAGTGCCTTATGCCTAAGGTAAGGCTTCTAGGAGAAGGATATGGATATAGGGTTCTTAATTGGGTACATTTTGGATGATCCAAGGGGCTTGAGAGGTGTGAAGAATGGGTTAGAAGTGGTGTCCTTTTATAAGGGAGAGGAGGGGCTCTTTAGGAAAGTTTGAAACAATTGTTTTATTATAAACTTTTCTTCGAATTGAAAACATCCTAAAATAATTAAAGTCAAAGAGAATATTACTCATGGTAGAAATAAAATAATCCAATAAGAATAAGACAGGTTATGGATATTATTTTTATATTTATGATCTTATTTATTTAAATAATTTAATAACGAGGTAAATACTAAATCATTATTGTGTCATAAGTAATTTAATTTATTTGATGTCTAAAAATTATAAAAAATACTATGATATAGGAAATATTTTTATCTTTACAATTAATTTTTATAGTCTAATAGATAATTTATATAACCCCTTGTAAAAATAAATTTACTAAAATATATCCGTTTATGTTATTTTAGTCCTTAATTAAAATTAATTAATCTAAAATGTCATTATAACTCTTAAGTGGCTCCATGGGGTCCCAAAATCAACCCAAGGATTCCCATGGTCGGACATTACTCATCCAATAAGGTTAGGACAAGTGTTAAGGTAATGTTTTATTATAATAATATTATTTTTACCTTGAATTACCCAATTTACCTTTAACCGCGGTAAATAAAAGTCAAAATTTACTATTCATCAAAAAATTGTTTTCCTCTTATTGAACCACATTTTACATGATAATAACAACCATGTATGTCAGATTTTCAAAATTAAATTCACAGAATCGGTAAAATTTCATTTAAATGAAAACCTTAGTTTTTGAACTACTTTTAAGTGGTTTAACTATTAATTAAAAATTGATGTTTTTATGAACAATACCAAAAATTCAGCCTAAGATATATTTGATATTCCAAATTCAAAAATGATGTTTATTTTTCCAAATTAAAAACATAAGAGTTGAATTAATTAATTTAAAATTAATTCTCGTTGTTAAAACAAAAAGGGCTTTTTTAAGAAATAATAACTATCAAAAGATTGACAGTTGATTATGTACAATTTCAAAGTGAAATTACTTCCAATGACCAACATTGGAATAAATGATAACAATAAGATCTAATTACCATTTGAAACCAATTTAAAAGATAATCAAACTATATAAATAATTTATATTAAAACACATTTTTGAATTACAATACAGTATTTTTCACTAATCATTAATAAAATGAACAATATCAGAAAAATACCAAAATGTCATCCAAAGTAAATTTTTGTACCCCAATTCTAAAGAAGAATTTTATTTTTTCAAATATAAAATATAAAAGTGAAAAAAACTAGATTTAAAAACGGTTCTCCATCAAAAGGAGGTAAATCAACCTTTTAAACAATATTATAGTATTTATGCTTAAAATTAGATTCATTAACATTTTAAGAATCTAACTTTTATTTAAAAAATGTAATTTTTTTTAACAAATGTGTATAATCATTTTGTAGTTTGTTCTTTTAATTCTTGCCATTAGAACGGCTAGGAGTTAACTACCATTGAAAAATAATATTATTATATTATTAGTGTGAAATGTAAGATTTCAAAGAAACCCGTTGTTGCATCTCAGGTATGCCATCGAATTTAGAATCCTCTTTAAATTAACATTAATATTTAATTCAAAAATATTAAATAATAGGAAAATATCATATTTCTTTATTTACCGGGGATGATATATCCTTCCCCCCTTCGGGTAATTGCATCCTCACAATTTTTATTCACTTATCAAATAAGTGGGGGTATTTATCCCTCATAGCATTTTCATATTCCCATGTTGCCTCATCAACCATATAGTTTTTTCAAAAAACATTTACCTGGTGAATTACCTTATTTCGAAACACGTACTCTCTATGGTCAAGAAACTGGACTGGTGATCCTCTTGAGAGAGATTCTCTTCCAACTGAACTATATCTGGACTCAAAACAAGAGATGAATCTGGCATATACTTTCTCAACATTGAAACATGAAGAACATTGTGTACCCAAGACAAACATGGATGTAAAGCCACTCTATAGGCAACTAATCCAACTTTTTCTAGGATTTCATAAGGTCCAATGAACCTCGAACTCAACTTTCACTTCTTGCCAAAATGCATCACATGTTTCCATGGAGAAACATTGATAAATACATGACCACCTACCTAAAAAGAGAGATCCTTTCTCTGGTTATCCGCATAACTTTTCTGTCTGCTCTGAGCCGTTCTTATGTTCTTCTGAATCAACTGCAATTTTTCTGCTATCTCTTCTACCAATTTTGGTTCCATCATCTTCCATTCACCTACTTCATCCAAAAAAGATGGAGTTCGACACCACTTTCCATATAATTCCTCAAATGGAGCCATCTGTATACTGGAATGAAAACTGTTATTATATGAAAATTCAACCAATGAAAGATGTTGGTCCCAATATCCCTGGTAATCCAGTGAACAAAATATAGAATATGATCTAAGATCTGTATTTTTTGTTCTGTTTGCCCATCTAATTGTGGATGAAAAGTTGTACTAAAATTTAATTTGGTACCCAATGACTTCCAAAGGCCTTTCCAAAAGTTAGAAGTAAACCTGGGATCACGATCAGATACAATGGAGAGGGGAACAACATTCAACCTGACAATATCTTTAACATTCAACCGATAAATTTGATCTAGAGACAAAGTATCTCGAATAGGAAATAAATGAGATGTTTTAGTCAATCTATCAACAATGACCCAGATTTCATTCTTACCTAGAGATGTATTTGGTAATCCCATAACAAAGTCCATGGATATATTTTCCAATTTCTACTCTGGAACCGAAAAATACCCAAGTATCCCTTTTAGTAACATTCGCTCTGCATTAACATGTTGACAAGTCAAAACACTTCACAGTGAAATTAGCAATATCTCTTTTCATTCTTTCACACCAGAAATACTCTCTAAGATCTTTGTACATCTAAGTACTACTAGGATGAACTAAAAATGGGGAACTATGAGCTTCACAAAACAACTCATTCCTTAACTATGAATCACATGGCACACATAATCTTCTCCTAAACCTCAAAACATAATCATTATCAACATTAAAATTAGGAATCATACCCTTTTTAACCAAATCTACCTTTTTCTGTAACTCATTTTCCTACTTCTGTGCTTTCTTAATTCTGTCTGATAGAGATTATTTCCCTGAAACCTGAAACAAAACATAATAATTCCCTGCACAACCAACTTCTATTCAAATGTTTCCCAAATCAAAAACAAATGTATCCCCTTCCCAACGTAGCATGGTTAATGAAGCATTAATTTTTAGACTCAAAGCATCACCCACTTTATTTTATTTTCCCAGATGGAAATGGATTGTGCAATCCTAATCAATGATTAATTCTAACCATCCCCTCTGTCTCAGGTTCAATTCTTTTTGAGTGAAATTATACTTTAAAATTTTGTTATTAGTATATATTTCACACTTTAATCCATACAAATTATGCCTCCATATTTTTAAATCAAAAAACAACACCAACTAATTAAAAATCATTTGTAGGGTAATTTAACTCATGAGGTTTCAACTAACTTAATTCCTAAGCAATTATCTTATCATTCTGCATAAGGACACAACCAGGTCCTTTAAATAAAGCATCACTATAAATAACAAACTCACCATTTCTTGAAGGAAGTGTAAAAACTGGAGCATTCACCAATCTTCTTCTCAATTCCTGGAAACAATCATCACATTATTTTTTCCAAATTAACTTAACACCTTTTTGTGTTAACTTAGTCATTGGACTAGATAACCTTGAAACATTTTCAACAAACCTTCAATAATAACCTACCAAACCAAGAAAACTATGGATATAGGTTATATTTTTTGGTCTTGGCCATTCTTCAACAACTTTTTTTAGCAAGATCAATAGTTATTCCATCCTTAGAAACAATGTGACCAAGGAATGAAATTTTCTGTAACCAAAATTTACACATTCTAAACTTCCCAAATAGTTTCTTTTCATTTAAGGTTTTCATGAAAACCATTAAATGACTTTCATTCCCCTCTTTACATTTAGAATAAACCAAAATATCATCAATGCACACAACCAAAAACTTATCCAAGAACTCATAGAAAATTATATTCATAAGTTCTATGAATAAAACTGGTACATTGGTTAAACCAAAAGACATAACTACACATTCATAATGGCCATATCTAGTATGAAACCTGGTCATTGGAACGTTTGCTTCCTTTACATTCAACTGATGGTACCTCGACCTCAAATCAATCTTCGAAAAATACTGAGCTCCTTGGATCTAATCAAAAAAATAATCTATATGAGTCAAAGGATACTTATTATTAACAGTAATTTTATTTAATGCTCTATAATCAATTCAAAGTCTCATTAAATCATATGTTTTCATAACAAACAAGACAAGAGTACCCCATGGTGATATTCTAGGTCAAATGAAACCTTTATCTAATAACTCCTACAATTGATTCTAATCTCTAAAAGGTCATTTTGAGCCATTTGAAAAGGGGTTTTTGAAATTGGCATAGCATATGGAACTAAGTCAATAACAAATTAATCTTCCCGATCAGGTATAATACAGGGAAACTTATCAAGAATAACATCATGGTACTAATTTACCACTGACACATCATTAATCTGAACGATTCCTTTATTTTCCACAATATGTGCAAGGTACCATTCATTTCCATATATTACTTGTTTATCAGCTTCATGATATGTTATCAAAAATAGGGGTTTGTTGTTGTATAAAAAGTAAAAATATATCTGAAAATAAACCTCTTTAGCCTTGCAGTAAATCTTAGCATGATAAACAGACAGCCAATTTGTGCCCAAAATAACATCAAACTCTACTAGAGGGAAAAAATATGGTTTGCAGGTATATTCTTTCCACACACAAGGACATGAAGGTTCTTATAATTTATTTTTGTCTCAATGTTTACTCTAGGTGTTTTTACAATAAGTTCCTTATTCATATCATGATATGGAATTCCTAATTTACTAGAAAACTTCTTATAAATGAATTAATGTGTAGAAATTGAATTAAAAAACATATTGGCATAATCTGAACAATGAAATAGTGTACCTGATAATACTTCATTAAATGTTTTTAGGACCAAAAGGGGCCTAGATACCCTGTGATGGGGGGGGGGGGTGAATCAGGGTATGGATATTATATTTAAAAATTATTCTTTACCCAGTAGATCTTGACCTCTATATTATAAGTTTAATTTTGTTTGATCTTATGTGTTTATGTTGATCACTTCTTTTTATCTTTATATGATGGTAATGCTTTATAAGAAGTGAAGGGAAGAAAATAGACAGACACAGAGATGTTTACTTGGTTCACCCTCATTGGGCTTCATCCAAGGAGCATACAACAGAGATGTGCCACTATACCAAATCCATTAAAGATCACTACCAATAATGTTCGGGCTAGATAACTTCTATTCTTAGGACCACTATCTTTATAATGTTTTGGGTTAGCTCACTACTTTCCCAAGGGTCACTCTCTATTTATCTCTCTCTAGCTCACTGCTAATAGAATGGAAAACCTTATTTCTATTCCTTTGCTCACTGCACTTGGAAGGGATCCACTCATAGTTTATAGACCTGTAGGTCTCTTAATAACCCCTAATTAATGCATCCTCAACTGTTGATAGAGACACTATTAAATTCTTACTTTCATCCACTAATGAATACCCCTTTTCCCCTAAACACGGGGAAATTCCATTGAAAGTACCTTCGTAAAGCACCCTACTTCGCGAGGCTCCCAATTTTGCGAAGCTCAAACAAGCCTTCATAAAGCACCTGCCTTTTTGTGAAGATCAAGCCTTCACAGAGCTCTGGCTGTTGCGAAGCTCTGGCAATTTCAGAGTGACTTCCCTCAAAAAGCTCATTGAGCCAATGCAGATCACAAAACTTTCACGGAGCTAGATTAGCTGCCGTGAAGCTCCTTCTTCATGAAGAAAAATGTCATCGTAAACTTCCTTTGAAAGTCGAGAGAAAAATAATTTCTTTGAAAGCTCTCTATTCTTCTCCCGAGGGGGTCGAGTTATATTTATAGGTGATTCCTCTGAACCTCAAACTACTGGCATGAAGTCAACTCCACATCATCACAAATCATGAAGCTTTGAAATTTCTTCCGAAATTCTTTCAAAATCGCAAAGCACCACAGAAACTTTCTGATCGCAGAGTTCATTGTAATCGTGGAGAATCTCATAAATTACTTTGTGACGCCGCCACAGAGCTCCCTCACATTTCCCTTCAACATTATCATTCGTGAAGCTCATCGTAATCATGAAGCATCACCGTTAACATTATTTTGGTCATCGCGAAATCCAAACAATGAAGCCTATCACTGTGAAACTCATGCCTTTGCCATATTTTTATGAGATATTCAAGGAAATCCCTATTTTACCATGCTCACCAAAATCCACATTTTGGACACCAAAAATTTAGAAAACACTGGGAAATGATGCCACCTTGTATCTGTTCTTTTTTTACTGCCTCCAGATCATCCATTCCATTGCCTTGGTTCTTTTTCAATATTTACTGTCAACAATATCTTTAGAACTATACTATTCACCATGGAAACCTGCTTTTTCAACAAACACTATCAACACAAAAATGCGCCAATGTTTCCTTGAGGGATTTTTTCCCAACAGATGTCCCAACATCTGCTGAAGTAGTTGCAATGGATTTCACCACGCCTTTCTGCTTGTAGTCTAGCTACATTCCCTCAGTTGAGTTCTTCATTGGACACTCATTTTCATAATGAAAAATTTCATTACATTTAAACCATATTACCGATGGCCTTTCATTGCCTTCTTGACCATCTTCCTTACAATTATGAGAAATATGACAAGACTTACCACACCAGAAGAACATCCCAGACATTGATAAACATTCTCTAGGATACTTTTTACCACACTTCTAACAAGATGGATATTTATTTTTCCTACTTATAAGCTTCTTTGATGAATTATTTCGATTTTTCTTCCAACTGGACCTCTTATTATATTCTTTGTTAAAGAACACCTAATCATCAAAAACTCCGTTTCCACCTTTTCTACACATCGGAAAAGTTTTTCATAACTTTTGAACTCATAAGAGTCTAATTCTATTCAATATTGTGGCTTCAGTCCTGAGTAAAATTGATTTATCTTACTATCAAGATCTCAGATGAAATTTGGAGCATACCTTGCCGATCGAGTGAAATTTCCTTCATAAATAGCCACCGAGTCATCCTCCTGCCTCAATTCCAAGAATTGTTTTTCTATCCTAATTAGAACCACTTTAGTGAAATATTTCTCAAGGAATATACCTTTGAATTCATCCCAAAAAAGAGCATCAATCTCCTCATTATCCCTGATACTTTTCACCATCAACCACCACTGATCAGCTTCACCTTCAAAATGGTGAATGAAGAGACTAACCTTTTGATGTTATGAACACCCCATAACATTTAAAATCTTCTCAAGATCATTAATCCACCATTCTGCTAACAAAGGGTTAGATGATCCTCTGAATGATGGGGGATGTTGCCTCATGAAATGCTCCACTACAGACATGTTCCATTGTGGTTGATTTGGATGATCTCGTGCATGGATACCACCACCATTTATAGCATGAGTCAATTATTCCATCACTACAACAAACTGTTTAGTTCCGATACCGACCATCTCAGGTTGCTGATTTGGAAGGTTGTCTTCCTCCTGATATCGTCCCAACATAGCTACCATGTTTCATCTGCAGAAAACCATTCTGGACACAGAAATTTTTCAGGTGAAGCAACATGGTAATATTTAAATGCTATATCATTTCAATCACATCATAAATTAATTTAGGGAAATTAATTTAACAATATTCTAACTCAAAATTTATCTAAAACGACCTCAGATACCAACTATAAGGACCTGACCTTAAAAATTTCATAATATTGAATTAAATGAATAATTTACATTGAAGATCCTTTTAGGTTTATAGTTTTAGATAGTTAGGTCATAACATATATATAAAAACTTGAATATTACATATAGACACATCTACCCAGTTTCTATTTTTTTCATAAAATAATAACTCTTTGAAAAAAAGAGTCATGTCTAGTTCCATGTTTTAGACAAAATGAATTTTCTTTGATCCCATACTTGACCCTATACCACTTTATATCTTGTGAAAAAAATTTCTAAAACTTGGGATGTAATAAAAACTTTAGTAAGTGATACATAAAGAAGGAAAACTGTTATTTTTTTAAAACAATAAGTAAACCATGAATGCTTTATCATAAGTAATACTTTTTACCTTTAAGAAGTAGTAAATACATTTCATTGAATAAAAGATCAATACTTACCATTTTTAACACAATTATTACAATAAAAACCTTATAAACAACACATAATATATATAGGTAACTTGGGACATAAACATACTTAAATGGAATAACCATACGGTCGACTTCCACACATATCACTAAATGGAATGGCCATATGACTGACTTCCATACCCAATGCATTAGAGGTTATAAAATAACCACCCATCCTATTTTATCACAGCACCACCCTTCATTTGGTTTATCACTTAACCACCAGTCAAATTTCCATGTACCAATTATAAAATCCTAACACATAAAATATTACAAATATAAACATTTCACTAATAAAATTTAATTTCAAATCACAAGAAACAATTTCAAGATATTGAATTAATAAAACCTTTTCAAAAACAATTTTCAATACCAAAACAACTAATAAAATAATAAGGGATTTCTTTTCCTTTAAAAAATTTTTAAGGCTTATAGAGGAAGCGAGATAACGATTATGGCAGCGGAGAGCTCATTGTCGCCGAAAACATTAAAACATTCCGTTTTTCGTTTAGTAAAACATTACGTATAAAAATATTCCTTTTTAATGAAAGTATAAGTCAAAGGTGTTTATAAAACATATTACGGAATGTCGTGTATCAAAACAAATATGCCTCAATGAAAGGAGATTGAGATGAAGTCCCTTACCTCATGTCCAACTTGACTCGTTCGTTCTTTAATCTCCAGAATAATATACTAAAGTTAATTTTTAATTTTGTAAAAACCATTTTCAATTTTATTAATCCTTGTATATTAATTATTACCATGTTATAAATATTATGTAATCCTTTAAGTTAATAATGGTCATTTTGTCGATATTTGGTACTTGAGTAAAAAATGAACCCCTTATATTTACAAGTTGTCCATATGGTCAATAGTCTATTATATCCAGAATTATATTTATTGTTTAAATATCATATATATCATATATATCCAGAATATACATGTATTTATAATAGTACATAACATTTTTAGAGAAGAAATGAAATTCACTGTTCAAGGAGAAGGTAAGTTGTATGCACGCATGAATACTACTTTCATTTCTATTTCTTATTTTAATGGAATTAAAACATAATGATAAATAGTTATATTATAATTATAGTATAATATCACATATAATATCATTAAATCTATCCATTATACATCAAACACATGTCATTAATGAGTCATATCACTTTGATGGGGCAGTAGTCCGCACTTCCTCAAATAAAATTATCCCGTTTACCCATAATGGAAACCGCAAAGGTATGCTATAAATTAAAAATACAGATGCATAAATAAAACAGAAACATAATATATAAAATATATAAATATAGTTTCATCTTAATGGACACCATGATAGGCGGTAGGAGATAATCTAACAATCATCATTTTGTGAGGCATTAGTTTTCCATCTACAGAAACAATATGTTCTTCACCCATTAAATGCAAGTGTGTATAAGAGTAGTTCGATTAATTATCATAAAAACATCCTAGTATATTAAGGATATCGATATTGTTATAAAATAAATTAATAAAATTTGTTTAGTGTTTTGAGATGTAATATAAAAGAAAATAAGTTAAGAGAAACGGTTACCTTTAATTTGTGTAACTCCCTCTGGTATGAACCAAAAGGGTTTCTTGAAGGGTCTTATTCATAATGTAAGGTTTATAAAAGGAGGATAGGGATGCAGTGAGACTAATTGGGAATATTTTTGATGAACCAAGGGGCTTGGTAGGTGTGAGGAATGGGTTAGAAGTGGTGTCCTTTTATAATGGGGAGGAGGGGCTCTTTAAGAATGTTTGCAAAAATTATTTTATTATAAACTTATATTCTGTTTAAAAAGGCCTAAAAATCATTAAAGTCAAAGAAAATATGACTAATGGTCGAAATAAAATAATCAAATAAGAATTGGATAGGTTTTGGATATTATTTTAATATTTATAATCTTATTTATTAAAATCATTTGTAATGAGATAAACACTGTATCATTATTGTGTCATAAATAATTTAATTTATTTGATGTCTAAAAATTATAAAAAAAATAAGATGTAGGAAATATTTTTAGATTTCCAATGAATATTTATAGTCATATATATAACTTATAAAACCCCTTGTAAAAATAAATTTTTACTAAATGAGTTTTTTGGTCATTTTTGTCTTTACTTGAAATTAATTAATCTAAAATGTCATTATCACTCTTAAGGAGCTCCATGGGGTCCCCAAATTGACCCAAGGATGCACATGGTAGCCCATGACTCATACAATAAGGTTAGGAAAAGTTTTAAGGAATTTTTTTACTATTATAATATTCTTTTTTACCTTGAATTAACCTATTTACCTTTAACAACGGTAAATAAAAGTGAAAGTTACTATTCAAAAAAAATATTTTCATCTTATTGAGCCACATTTTACTTACTAATAACAACCATGTATGTCAGATTTTAAATTTTAAATTCACATTAGTAGTAAAATTTTATTTAAATGAAAAAGGTAGTTTTTGAACTACTACTAAGTGGTTTCATTATTCATTAAACATTGATGTTTTTCAGAAAAATACTAAACATTCTGCCTAAGATATATTTGATATTGTCACGGCCCGCCCTCGGAGCCCGTGCCGTGACTACCCCAAGCCCGCCTTCCATAGGCCAGGGGCTGGCGACTAGCACCAAGGCGTAAAATCCCAGTAAAAAGGGAAGGCATTGCCTTAAATAAGTAAACAAGCACCTCAGAGTAACAAGCGGAAGTAAAGCAGTACACAAAACTAGAACAACTGTGCTGAAGTAAAGGGGCCGGAAATACAAGCCCAACTGTAAAGTAAAGTACAACTCGAAAGGGAAAACAGCAACTGAAAGTACAAGCGGCTCCTGGAACGTCCTCCTCTATTCCTACCTGAAGGGTAGGTACAGATGGCTCAGCTCCTGGATCGTCCACCACGGATCCTACATGAAGGGTAGGTACAGATAGCTCCACAACTCCTCGGTCCAACTGTCCGCTCCGAGCACGTCCCGCTCAGTGGTCCTCCTCCGGGTACTGACCTACTCCGTAAGCCTCAACCGCAATCAGCGCTGTCCGTCGTCTGCAACCAACACAACGAAGTGCGGGCATAGCCCGTGCAGGGATGAGTATAAGATACTCAGTAGGGACCCCGAGACCCTCGAAGGTCTCCCGAAATCCACAAAGGAGAAACCACATGAAGGATACAATCACGAAGTAACATCCAGTATTGATTAGGTATATGCCCATACATATACCTATGTCACCAATTTCCATTCGGCTCCAACACCGTGCCCAAGAACAACCCAATCCACAAAGAAGAGTAACAGTAAATCCACACAGGATAACAGTACAAGCCCACACAGTTTATAACAAGTTTATGAAATCAACGGGTAACCATTACCCAGGTATATGCCCATACATATACCTAAGTTATCAAGCGACCCATCTCAATCATGAGGAAACACAAAGATCATTGACTCAGCTCAAACCAGGATTTTTATTATCGAAACCGTAACTACTGAAGAGCTCCGTCTCTAGAGTGTACAGTGGTCCTGTCACGACTCCGAGGTACTGCTCACTAACCTAAGACTGCTGAAGTACTCCTCCTGTCGAGTACCGCGGGTCTGCTGCCAACTACCGGGCGCTCCGTCCGCTGAGGGTCTGCTGCCAAATACCGGGCGCTCACCCAGATAGCCTACTGAGGTACTCCTCCTGTCGAGTACCGCGGGTTTGCCGCCAACTACCAGGCGCTCCGTCCGCCGTGGGTCTGCTGCCAACTACTGGGCGCTCCGTCCACTGGGCTAGTCGACTCACTCCAAGTCGAGTCGGTCAAGCAGTCGTCAGGTCTCAGTCATCTACACGGTCTCCGTACTCCGCACGCACGTCTCCACCGTCGCGGGTCTGTCGCTACAACCAAGCGCACACACTCCGTAGAGAATCGCGGGTCCGCCGCTACAACCAAGCGCTCCACCGCCAAGGGTCTGCTGCTGCATCCAAGCGCACCACCACTGTCAAGTACCACGGGTCCGCCGCTACACCCAAGCGCTCCACCGCTCAAGGTAAAAGAAGATTCAGCTCACACAGGTTCGGTAGCACTGTTCCACGTAGGATCGCTGAGTGCTGTAGTCGTCGTCGTTGAATCCACACAGGATCTCTGTACTGTCGTCGTCGAATCCACACAGGATCTCTGTACTGTCGTCGCTGTAGTAGTCACAGTAACAGTCGCAGCCAGCACTAGGGTTCCCGCACACAGCAAGCTCGTTCGGAGGGTCCGCTCCACGAGCCGAGAG
Organism: Viscum album; assembly: GCA_963277665.1. Classification (NCBI taxonomy): domain Eukaryota; kingdom Viridiplantae; phylum Streptophyta; class Magnoliopsida; order Santalales; family Viscaceae; genus Viscum; species Viscum album. The sequence continues at coordinate 190,517,677 of OY728166.1, forward strand.
GCTGATACATCAACTGTCACGGAGACTAGAGTTGATGTATCCAAAAGTTCCGTATCGTCAACAGGAACTCAACGCAACAGACGGCGCGTCGATCGGACGCCCGGTCTGAGAGTTATTGGCATTTTCGTCTCCGGGGCCCGGTTGGTTTTTAAGGAAAAACCAACCCGACCGTACTCCACCTGTGTCCAAACCTCGGGCGGAGTATGCCAAAAGATCCGTCTTACTAAGAGGAACACAACGCGACTGACGGCGCGTCAATCGGACGTCCGTAGCTCAAGATATGAGCGTTTCCGCTCCGAAGGTCCGGTTGGTTTCGTGAACGAACCAACCCGGCCGAACTCAAAGTAAACCGAAACCTTTAGTGCGATATACCGAAACGACCGTCTCGATCCAAGGATCGCGTTGCCGCAGACGGTTCGTCATTCGGAGGTCCGAGGCTCAAGATTCGGCCCAAAAACCGATTCTGGTTCGAAACGGGGGGGTCCGGGTCCGGGCCGACCCGGCCCGACCCCCCCCCCCCCCCTTGGGGCGGCGTGGTGGCCGGCGGCGGCGGCCGGTGGCAGTGGGCGGCGGCGCGGCGGCGCGGGGAGCCGCGGGGAACCGCGGCGGCTGTCGCCGCGAGGAGGCCGCACGCACGCGGGGGCTAAGCCCCCGCTTCCTGGAAAATCGGCGCGGCAATTGCCGCGCCCCTTGATTGAAACCGCCCCCACGTGGGGGCCGGTTGAAGTTAAAACCGGGGGGCTGCTGCCCCCCCCCTCCTTTAAAGAACCGCCCCCCTCTTGTGTGGATTCAACGACGACGACTACAGCACTCAGCGATCCTACGTGGAACAGTGCTACCGAACCTGTGTGAGCTGAATCTTCTTTTACCTTGAGCGGTGGAGCGCTTGGGTGTAGCGGCGGACCCGTGGTACTTGACAGTGGTGGTGCGCTTGGATGCAGCAGCAGACCCTTGGCGGTGGAGCGCTTGGTTGTAGCGGCGGACCCGCGATTCTCTACGGAGTGTGTGCGCTTGGTTGTAGCGACAGACCCGCGACGGTGGAGACGTGCGTGCGGAGTACGAAGACCGTGTAGATGACTGAGACCTGACGACTGCTTGACCGACTCGACTTGGAGTGAGTCGACTAGCCCAGTGGACGGAGCGCCCAGTAGTTGGCAGCAGACCCACGGCGGACGGAGCGCCTGGTAGTTGGCAGCAAACCCGCGGTACTCGACAGGAGGAGTACCTCAGTAGGCTATCTGGGTGAGCGCCCGGTATTTGGCAGCAGACCCTCAGCGGACGGAGCGCCCGGTAGTTGGCAGCAGACCCGCGGTACTCGACAGGTGGAGTACTTCAGCAGTCTTAGGTTAGTGAGCAGTACCTCGGAGTCGTGACAGGACCACTGTACACTCTAGAGACGGAGCTCTTCAGTAGTTACGGTTTCGATAATAAAAATCCTGGTTTGAGCTGAGTCAATGATCTTTGTGTTTCCTCATGATTGAGATGGGTCGCTTGATAACTTAGGTATATGTATGGGCATATACCTGGGTAATGGTTACCCGTTGATTTCATAAACTTGTTATAAACTGTGTGGGATTGTACTGTTATCCTGTGTGGATTTACTGTTACTCTTCTTTGTGGATTGGGTTGTTCTTGGGCACGGTGTCGGAGCCGAACGGAAATTGGTGACATAGGTATATGTATGGGCATATACCTAATCAATACTGGATGTTACTTCGTGATTGTATCCTTCATGTGGTTTATCCTTTGTGGATTTCGGGAGACCTTCGAGGGTCTCGGGGTCCCTACTGAGTATCTTATACTCACCCCTGCACGGGCTATGCCCGCACTTCGTTGTGTTGGTTGCAGACGACGGACATCGCTGACTGCGGTTGAGGCTTACGGAGTAGGTCGGTACCCGGAGGAGGACCACTGAGCGGGACGTGCTCGGAGCGGACAGTTGGACCGAGGAGTTGTGGAGCTATCTGTACCTACCCTTCAGGTAGGATCCGTGGTGGACGATCCAGGAGCTGAGCCATCTGTACCTACCCTTCAGGTAGGAATAGAGGAGGACGTTCCAGGAGCCGCTTGTACTTTCAGTTGCTGTTTTCCCTTTCGAGTTGTACTTTACTTTACAGTTGGGATTGTATTTCCGGCCCCTTTACTTCAGCACAGTTGTTCTAGTTTTGTGTACTGCTTTACTTCCGCTTGTTACTTTGAGGTGCTTGTTTACTTATTTAAGGCAATGCCTTCCCTTTTTACTGGGATTTTACGCCTTGGTGCTAGTCTCCAGCCCCTGGCCTATGGAAGGCGGGCTTGGGGTAGTCACGGCACGGGCTCCGAGGGCGGGTCGTGACAAATTGGTATCAGATGAGTTCGGTTCTACCGCAAACTCTGATCTTTTCTATGTGAAGCAATAATGTTTAGCGTATTGAGTGTGGTTAACAGTCCAGGGAGTCCAGTGTTGGTGCGGCGGCCGACGTATCCGTACACCAGGACCCTGACTTCTGATTTCCGACTTAATACACGAAAACATTGATTGCGTGTGTGTTTCAAAGTTTTCTTTGTGATTTCTTTGTGTCATCTCACCAGGTATACTGTTTGACCGTGGCGCACCTGTCTCCTTTCAGGATGGCCCCACGACGGCAGCCAGCTAGGGTTCCGAGAGTCGAGCGAGACGACAGCCCACCGAGCGACGAGGCCTCGGTGCAGGGCCCTTTTCCAGTAGTGGCACCGGCGGTAGCTTTACCCGCCAATCCCCCGATGCTTCCAGCAGCAGCCGCTGACGATGCACGTCGCCTCAGCGCACTGAATGAGTTTCAGCGCCAGCGACCACCCAGGTTTCGCGGGGAGACGGATCCCCAGGCAGCAGAGGACTGGCTGGAGGCAGTGGTTCGAGTGTTTAGGCTAGTGAGGACACCAGCAGACCTCATGGTGATCCTCGCTGCGAGCCTACTACACGCAGCAGTAGGACGATGGTGGAGCTTGATGCTCCAGGTGCACGATGAGGCATCTCTACTTTGGACGGACTTTGAGAGCATTTTCTGCTCGGAGTTCGTCCCAGCCACCCTTCGTGCGGTGCGTATCCAGGAGCTTCTACAGCTGCGGCAGGGCAGCATGACAGTCGCTCAGTACGCGGCGAGGTTCACCGACCTTTCTCGGTACTCGACAGACATGGTACGGGACCCCTTCTTCCAGGCCCGGACCTTCGAGCAGGGTTTGAGACACGAGATCAGGGCATCGCTGATCTCCCTCAGCATACCGACTCAGACGGGAGTACTGGAGCGGGCACTTCTGATCGAGAGTTTCCTTGCTGAGTCTACACCAGCACAGCAACTCGCCGCAGGGCGGCACGTGGCAGAGTCATCTGCAGCAGGTAGCTGACGGATGACTCAGGGTTCCAGGCAGACCAGACCTACCGGTGGCCGACTGCACGACTCAGGCTCAGTTGTACGGGGAAGCCGGGGTGGAGTCAGAGCCAAGCGTGCCGAGAGTGGGCAGTGTTACTCCTGTGGCGGGATTGGTCACATGGCTCGTGACTGTCCGACCCGCCATGCTGATGATCAACAGTTAAGTGAAGAACCTCCCAGGCAGAGGCAGAGGTTCGACCGTGGCGGTCCGCACGGAGGAGGCGGACGAGGCAGAGGAGCTGGACGAGCAGCCGGTGGTGGGCGACGCTCTGAGGCTCTTCCACCACCACCACCAGGAGGTCCACCCTGACCACAGGGAGTAGGTGAACATGCGAGAGCTCAACTTCAGGCAGCCGAGGCCTTCGATCATGGAGCTCTGGGAGCCGATGGACAGGAGCTGAACTAGTGGATACATCCTTTGTACTTCTGGTTCATTGTTGCATTTGTGTAGCGTCATGTATTATGAGCTGCAATAATAAAAGACGCATACCTTTGTGATATTTTCGTTCCTGTCCTCTTTCGTGATGTTAATAAGAGGTTCCAGTTTTGACTGTTGACTTGACCCTCACTTGTGAGACATCTACTGGAGGAGACCCAGTTACCACACACTGATGCCGACAGTGTGACTCAACCCTTGGAGGCGAGAGTAACGGTTGAATCTCTTAGTAGTAGCGTCGAGGCCTTACGACGTCATCCTTGGTATGGATTAGTATCATCCATGTTAGGATTGACTGTTTTAGGCAAAGAATGTGGTTCATCCAGGGGATGAGACCAGATTTCTCTTTTCGGCAAAGAAGAAATCTTGCAGCTCTTGTGGGACCTGTGATGGTCCAGGCCACGTCAGAGAAGGTCCAGGTCATCCAGGAGCGGATGAGGACAGCTCAGAGCCGGCAGAAGTCATACGCTGATAGGAGGCGGAGGCCACTGGAGTTTGAGGATGGCGACCACGTCTTCTTACGGGTCTCACCTCGACGGGGTATTCGGAGATTTGGCCGAGGCGGCAGGTTATCTCCGCGCTTCATCGGACCCTTCCAGGTCCTCAGCAAGGTTGGTGAGGTGGCTTATCGCCTGGATCTACCACCTCAGTTGCACCGGGTGCACGACGTCTTCCACGTGTCTCAGCTGAGGAGATACGTGCACGACCCGACGCACATCATTGATCATGGGGAGCTTGACGTTGACGATGGGGCGACTTTTTACGGAGGTCCCGGTGGAGATAGAGGATCGACAGGAGCGGGTCCTGCGTGGGCGATCGATTCCTCTCGTGCACATCAGATGGCAGCACGGGAATCTCCAGGAGAGCACATGGGAGCGGGAGGCTCAGTTGCGTGCTCAGTACCCTCATTTGTTTCCCTAGTTTTTGATGTAGCTTTACGGGGACGTAAAGCCCTGAGGTGGGAGTAATGTAAAGACCCGTAAAATTCAAGGAAATTTTTTTCTTAATTTTCTTTAGAATTTTACAAGAGCGCGGTTTCAGACGGCACCTGATTCCGAGGCCCGGAGTGCCCGGAATCAATTTCTGAAGTTTGACTCGGGTACGTTCAGTGAACGAACGAGCGGGAATTCCTAACTTTTGATCCGGTGCTCGGAATTGAAATCCGAGGGCACCGATGAACTCGCAGCGCCGTTTTTCGCTTAAAGAGACCTTTTCGGGAGTTGCGTTTGTTGCGGGTTGAAAGTTAGTTTTGGGGATTAAAAGATAAGTAAAATAAAATTGTGTGTGAATTTTATTTTATTCGAGGTGGTTAGACTCTCTCATGGGAAGTGGTTGGTGGGGCCCACAACCACCCAACTTCCCATGTGTGGTTATGAGGGAGGTGGGGCCCACACGAACCCCCACCTTTTCAAGTTCCCTAACTCCCCTCTCTCCCTCTTAATGGCTTGACATCTTAACTTCTTTTTTTTATACAACTCATGTATATTAAATAAGTGAGTTAATTTTGGAGTTATCCATTTTGAATTTCAAACCTTTGAAATTCTTTGTTAAGTTTTTGATTAAATTAAGCTCTTCTCTCTTTTTGTTGGGTTAGAACGCTTTGGCCACCTTGAGAGCTTTTGAGAGCTTCTTCTTCATCTTCAAGCTCTGACGAAGAACACGAAGAACGCTCAAGCTCCGACGAAGAACGACGCCTATCTTCTTCGTCCTCCGTGTCAACGAGAGGGAACGCCGCTTCCTCCTCGGACCTTCTTCGTCGACATACTAAGATTCGCCAACTACGTATCTCTTCGGGCATATTTCTTCGTCAACGAATTTGACAAACGACGACCGCGACGCCCGACCTCCGCGACGTTGTCTTCCGCGGGACGTTGTAAAATCTTCGATCTTTTACCCGATGTAGGGGTTGTTGAATATTGTTAATTTATTCCATTTCTTGCTCATGGATCGCATGTCTACGTGAGGCTTTTGAATATTTTATATAAGTGTTATTGTTTAACGTGAGGGGGGCCGGACCGCATGAACACGGCCGAACCCCCCTCCATCGTTCTTGTTTTTTCATGCGGGTGGAAGCAAGTAGCGTGGTGCCGTCGCACCACGCGGATGATCGTGCTTATATTTTAAGCGGCGCCGTCGTGCCACACCGAGGTAGAATCTACAAGAACGCGACGCCGTCGCGCCGTGTTGAATGGAATCAAGGCACGGCAAAAAGGGGCGCGGTGCCGTCGCACCGCGCCGGACGACGAACACCGCGGCCGGTTCCGGGCCGCGGCGGGACGAGGAGACCGCGGCCGGTTCCGGGCCGCGGCGGAAGAGAAGACCGGCGGCCGGGCCACCGGCGTCGGAAGCCAAAGGGGGGACCTGAATTTCCGGTCCCGTTGGAGAAAACCGGCCGGCCAGCTGGCCGGCCGGAAGGCTTAAAAACTGGGGGAATTAATCCCCCGGCCAATACATAAAACCCCCCTCTTTATGAGAGGGGCGGTTCTTTAAAGGAGGGGGGGGGGGCAGCAGCCCGCCGGTTTTAACTTCAACCGGCCCCCACGTGGGGGCGGTTTCAATCAAGGGGCAAGGCAATTGCCGCGCCGATTTTCCAGGAAGCGGGGGCTTAGCCCCCGCGTGCGTGCGGCCTCCTCGCGGCGACAGCCGCCGCGGTTCCCCCGCGACTCCCCGCGCCGCCGCGCCGCCGCGCCGCCGCCCCAAGGGTAAAAGGTTTATAAGTTTTCAAGCTTATTTTATAAGTTTTCTCGGTAAAAGGTTTTCAAAATTATTTCATGATTCTTTTTATGCTTTCATGAAATCATGTTTTCAAAACATTTTCTGAACACCTTTATATGTTTTCAAGTTTATTTTTAAATATTATGGTTTTCAAAATGTTTTATGTTTTAAAAAGTATTTCTCAAAGAATAAAGGATATTTTACTCAACATATGTTTTTAAAATAACATCCAGAAATATTTTCCATCTAATATGACATCCATTGTTGTTCCTCATGCCTTTAGGTTTAAATGATTCAATGTTTCCATTCATATTATTTCTATGAATGGTTTATTTTTTGATGGAATGATGTTTATGAAAACAATTTCTCCTTCACTCGTTATATTATTTTGAATCAAACTTCTTATCACATGTTATTTTCTTTTTATGAAATGATTTGGAAATATATATCTTTTTATATATGTTATGATTTGATTACATGTTTATGATACCCATTTAATTTTAGGTGTTAAGATATATATATATATATATATATTTGGCACAGGTATATATGATCTCATTATGAGATTGGTGGGGCCTATATCTTCTACCAATTCAATGGGTAACGATTTATATGACATGAGATAGACTAAGATAGTCTTGGGAGTGAACCTTGAAAACAAATAAGACCATGGGAGTGAACCATGACTTATAGTATAGTATGGGGAGTTAACTCACACTACTAATATGGCCATGGGAGTATAACATGACTACAAAGATGGTATTGGGTGTGAACTCATACTACTAAGATGTCCTTGATAGTAATGAATTTACTACTCTAGAAATCATTTTATATGCTTATGGGTCTCCCACAATTCCATGTATTATTCAAATGTTATTCTTTCATGGATGGTGCTATTTGTTTCCTTATGATTCATGTCTTATGAACTATAAATAATTATTCCATGATTCATGTTTATGATGCTATAGTATGCAGTGTATGATCTTCTAATGGTATGATCACATTCTCATACCCATATTCTCATGTTTATACTTACATGTATCCCTTGTTTACAGTTATTGGGAATCATAGATCACCCCATTTTATGTCCCCTTTCCTAGGTTATGAAGATATATATTAATAATTATTTGCCTAATAAGGTTGCTTGTCATCACAAACAGTGTGGGAGATAATGTAATTTACTTATTTTTCAGTGTTTATGTTTCCTTTTTTCCAAATTAACTAGACTAATACATTCTTTGGAAATATATTTGTATAATGTTTTTTGTATCCCTCAAATGTTATATAATGTTAATGTATGAAAATAGAGGGTCTATATAGTTTGTATCAGAGCAACGAATTATTCAACCATTGGAAACTAGGAGGAGAAAACATTATTAATACCCAAGGCATATTCCTAAGGATATGTCTAGGGGTGTCTCTAAGGATAAGTACAAGAATGAGTTAACATTTGAAAATGTTTAAGAATTTTGGTAAAGGATAGAGTGAGTAGTTTTCTAGTAATACATAATTGTATGGATAATACAAGGGGATATAGATCAGGCACATTTGTACATAGAAGTAACAACTCGAATAAGGAATGTTAGTATTGTCTCGCTGTAACCTAGTACACTACAAGGGTCCTTAAAATGCACCTAGTTCGACACTCCCTGATGACATTATTTGGAAATTCAAAAACACTTTATATAACATCATGAATTATTTAAATCAAATACGAGGTTGAATAACCTAAGATAATACTTCGGTGTTATAGTTTAAGAAATATGTGATAATTTGGACATCATATAAGTGGTTTTCATGATTGTGTGGTTTTTCATTATGATAATAATTTCTTCCAAAATTCTTTCTGGATTAATTCAATGGAGTGATCAATATGGAACTATATTAATATTGAATGTGATGAAAATTTGGAGATGATCAGTTGAAAGGGATTACCACTAGAGTAAAGAATATTATGATCATTTCTAATTAGTTATCAATGAAGATGAAACTAGTGCAGAAAATGTTTTTTACAGAGTTTATTTTTTATTTTTTATTTCAACTTTTGGGCGATGTTATTACAGGAGTCATTATAAACATTGTTTTTTACATCAGTTATTTTACAACTGATGTAAAAAACACAAATACAAAGTGTTTTACACGTCGGTTGATAAAAACCTGACATGGAAAATGCTTTGGAGTCATGGTTTATTATGTCGGTTATTTAATAACCTCCGTGGTATATACCCTTTCACCTAGGTTATTATATAACTGACATCATAAATCACTCCTTCGAAGCATTTATCATGTAGGTTGTTTTTATAACCAACGTGATAAACTTTTCTGCCAAGCAGTTTCCAACATCGGTTATATAATAACCCATGTGAAAACATATCTACATCAATGGTTATTTTATATCCGACGTAAAAAACTATTCATTTCAATTTATTATGTCGGTTATGAAATAACATATTTAAAATTTTTTCACATTAATTTATTACGTCGGTTTCCAAATAACAAAATTTAAAACTAATCCCAATGCCTTTTTTACATTCGTTCTGAAATAACCGACGTAAAAAATAATTATTTTTAAATAAAACTGATCAACCACTGTTATGCCCTGCCAAAATACCTGAAACATTCCAAAAAGTAACCAAAAAAAGACCAAAAACAGACTAGAACCCCCCACCCCACTAGACAACCCCCACCACTGATCAACCACTTCTATGCCCTGCCAAAAGACCTGAAATATTCTAAAAACAAATAAAAAATAGACCAAAACCTGACAAAAAACAAACCATAACCCCCCCACCCCCCACACCCCCGGACACCCACCCCATTGGACACCCTCATACCAATATTAGAAAAAAAACCAACCAGAACCCCCCCCCCCCAACCCATTGGACAACCCCCACCACACCCCTGGACACCCCCCCCCCCCCACCCCTAGACTGCCCCCACCCCCTGGACACCCCCACACCCCTGGACACCAACCCCACTAGACACTGCCAGACCAAAAACCGGACAAAAACCGGACCAGAACCCCCCACCCCCACCCCACTGGATAGCCCCCACCACACCCCTGGACACCCCCACACCCCTGGACTACCCCACCCCCTAGACATCCCCCACATCCCCTGTACAACCCCCACCCTCCTAGAAACCCCCCACCCCATGGAAAACACTCCCACACCCCCTAGATAGCCCTCCCACACCCCTACAAATGCACCCCCACCCCACTGGACAACTCCCACCACACCCCTGGATGCCCCCTCCCACCACACCCCTGGAATACCCCCCCCCCCCCACACCATCGGGACACCCCCACACCCCTGGACAACCCTCCACCCACCAGGACACCGTACCCCCTGGTCATCACTCCCACACCCCTGGACATAACACCCCTAGAACCCCCACCCTCCCGGACACCCCCACCACAGAAGATAGCACTCCCCTGGACAGCCGTCCCACACCCCTTTAAACCACCCCACCCCCACCCCACTGGACTACCCCCACCCTACTAGACTACCCCCACACCCCTGAACATCCCCCACTCGCATGGACATCCCTCCCAACCTCTTGGACACCCCCCACCCCACTAGATATCCCCCACCACACCCCTGGACACCCCCACCTCACTGTACCCCCCCCCCCCAGACCAAAACTAGACAAAAAAATAGACCAAAACAAGACCAGAACCCCCCCCCCCCCACACCCCACATGATAGACCCCACCACACCCCTGGACACCCCCCACACCCCTGGATTTCCCCCCACCCCCTGGACAGCCCCACAGAGCCCTGGACAACCCCCACCCTCATGGACACCCCTCACCCCCTAGAAAAACCTCCCACATCCCTGAACAACCATCCCACGCCCCTAGAAACCTCTCACCATCCTGGAAAACACTCTCCTGGACAGCCCTCCCACACACCTAGTCACCCAACTCCCACTGGACTGCCCCCCTCACCCCTGGCCACCCACTAGACTTCCCCCCACTCGCATGGACACCCCTCCCACCCTCCTGGACACCCTCCCACACCACTAGACAGCCCCCGCAACACCCCTGGAATTTCCCCCACCTCACTGGACACCCCAAGACCAAACATAGACCAAAACCCGACAAAAACTAGACCAGAACCACCCCCACTAGAAATCCCCCACCACACCACTAGACACCCCACACCCCTGGACTGCCCCCACCCCAGGAGAGCCCCCCACAACCATGAAAACCCCCACACCCTCATGGACACCCCACCCCCAGGACAACACTCCCACACATTTGAACTTCCCTCCCACACCCCTAGAAACCCCCACCCTCCTGGACACCACCAACCACATCAGACATCACTCCCCTAGACAGCCCTCCCACACCCCTAGAACCCCACACCCACCCCACTAGACTGCCCCCACACCTCTGGACATGCTCTGGACATCCTCCCACTCGCCTGGATAACCATCCCACCCTCCGGGACACCCTCCCACTCTCCCAACCCACAGGATAGCCCGCACCCACACCCCTTTAACCCCCCACCTCACTGGACACCCCCCAGACCAAAAACAGACCAAAACCCGACCAAAACAAAACCAAACCCCCCCCCCCCACTGGACTGCCCCTACCACACCCAGGACACCCCTACACCCCTGGACTGCCCCACCCCCTGGACAGCCCCTAGGCAGCTGGTGTTGGGAGAGGAGGTGCCTCCATCTCTCTGGGGGCTGAACGCCATTGGAAGGTAATCGTCACTCTCACATGCGAAGCATGAGCTGTCAAAATGTTTCAACAATGCTTTCTACCCCTATAAACATCATTCATTATATCACTTTATTGCCAGTATAACCAGGGGAAACACCATCAACTGTGACTAAAATACCTGGATCTTGGCGGTGGCAATCTATCAGATCTTGCGGAACTGGAAATGATGCTCCCAAGGCTGCCCATGAGATGCCTAAAATGTCATTAACAAAAACTCTGATGGTTAGAAGAGTGCACCAGTTCTGTTGGAGGAGAGGGATGGAGAGAAGATGATATATATGAACCGAAATATACCCAAGAAGTACACGTGACTGTTTAGTTTCCAAAATTAGATGATTGAACAAATATAGAGCTATTTGTCTATTTTTTGGTGACAGATGGGATATGCTGATAATGTTCCTGGACCAACATTTGATGGGGGAGACCAAAAAAACACACAAACAACCGTATATTTGTTCAAGAATATAATTTGAGAAAATAAATTGTCACTTACATGTTCTTTTTGGGTATATTGTGGATCATTGTAGCCGTCTTCTCCGCATCCCTCTCCACCAACAGAACTGGTGCCCTCTTCCCACCACCGAGATTTTTGGTAACGTCATTTCAAGCGTCTCATGGGCAGCCTTGGGAGCATCATTTCTAGACCCACAAGATCTGGGAGATTGCCACCACCAAGATCCAGGTATTTTAGTCTCACATAATGGAATTTTCCCCGGTCATACTGGCATCAAATTGATAGAATGAATGATGTATACAGGGTTAGAAAGCATTGGTGAAACATTTTGAGAGCTCAAGCTTCACATGTGAGAGTGATGTGTAACTTCCAGCGACGTTCATCACCCTGAGGGATGAAAACGCCTCCTCTCCCACCCCCTGGACTTCCCCCCATCCCCATGGACACCCTGGCCCCCCCACCCCATTAGACAGCCCTCCCAAACTCCTGGAATCCCACTCACCCCACAGGACACCCCCACACCCCTAGACACCCCTAGACATCCCCCCACTCCACCGGACATCCCCCCCCCCACTCCCCTGGACAACATTCCCACCCTCCTAGAAATGATCCCACCCCCTGGGCTGCCCCCCCACTCTCATGGACACCCAGGACAACCCCCCTCCCCCCACCCCACCGGACATCCCTCCCACTCCCCTAGATACCCCCACCCAACCGAACACCCCCAATCCCTTGGAACCCCTCTCCCCCAGACTAGAATTTATACCATAAAAACCATCATATGTAGACTAAAACAAGAAGTAGAGAAAAATTAAACATTCACATATATAAAATTAAAAACCTACAATTTCAAATTAAAATAAAAAAAATCCAACCTATATATCTACCAAGTACAAAATTACAATGAAAATATTAAAAATTAAATTTTACACTACAAACAACTAAAATTCAATCAAACCATTAAAATATCTTAACCATTCCCCATGTAAGTGTTTGACATCTTGATAACTATAGGGTTGAGGGTCATCAAATAGCTATAAATTTAAAGAATTGTAGTTAATGTGTATACTAAATAAATCAAATGAAATATTATGGAAATGTTTAAAAGGAAATCTTACCAGGTCAATGTTCACAACTATTCCAGTGGTTATTATTTCATAAATAAATCTTAACATATAATATCATCATTCGATGGCACCTGGTTGTTCATGAAAATTCTGTTTGAATGAGTGTAAATTCAATATATTATTTTTATTTAATAAATCAAAAATCAAAAATTATAAATTGATATTTACCTTTACCATTACAAATTTGATATTCGCACTCCTTTTCTTTCTGTTTTTTTGAAAGTAGACGCATCCACTATTAGAAAATAATACGAATGGGATAAATTTACAATTCATTATAACATATAAAACTATTGAGAAATCGAAACTTACTTTTCCAACATTTTCTTAAAACTTTCCCGCACATCGCCAGGGATAGAGCATATCAAATAAAGTGTTTTCTCCCTTGGGAAAAAACACCTAACATCCAATGATCACTGATGACAGAAAATTTAAAGTTAGTGATTTTTTATGTTAAAAGACAATGAACTCTTTGAGAGATATGTGTTTCATACCTCTCACAAAAAGGCGTCATCAAACATTGTGTGACTATATTTTGTTCAATCCTTTCAGAAATATATGGAATTCTTTCTTCCTCATCCAATGCACAAGCTTTAGGGGAAATCAAATGCAGGTCCATAAATCTATATAAATCTGTCTACCAATTCTTCTCACAAATGTTATAAAGATACCTAATACAAAACAGACATAAGTATAGATTTTTAATATATATAACGTAGGGAAAAGGTGTTAAGACTTACATGGGAAAAATTTGCACCACATTGATTCCCAACTTATCTCCAGTAAAAAGCTCCATGATATCAGTTTTCACAATCCACATAGTTATTTCACATCCTCAAACATGAGCTTCGATTAGAAAGTCATAATGATGCACCAAAAAATTTAAATATATTGATAATTGGTCAAGACTACAAGAATCTATATCTAATGTCATATCCATTTGTCTTTGTTGATGTCTATACAATATTTCTTTACTTTTGAAGTATTCCTGTAATAATAAATAGAAAAATATATTATTTTTCAAATGATAAAATAACTTTAATAAAAAATAATAATAGAATTTACAACATACATACCTCTATGGTGATGATTCGCATAGGTCTGGATGGCCAAATTAAAAAATGGCTGATACTATGTCCAACTGTCATCACCACATCTGTAGGTAATGGTACTCGAGCTAATCTATCTATAATATCTTGTACAATGACACTATGATTCTCTACCTATAATTTTTGATGACGAACTGTATCTCCTATACAATATACCATCCCATATATAACTATATGATGTTTAGTATCATCAACATACAACTCGCAATATGTAAGAATCTCTATTGGAGGAGAAGGATAAAAAAGGGGGTCTTCATGCTAAGGTGGGGGAGTGGGAGCTACTGGCAGAGGTGGAGGATAAATAATGGGGTTTGTAGGGGGAGGTGGAGGTGTGTAAGCTGTAGAATGAAATTTTCTTTCCATGTCTACAAACGTAGACTGTACCAATGCTCTAATCTTTTCCTCCATCGTTGTAATAACATTATAAACTTCAGCCTCCAATGATTCTATTTTTTTTATAAACACCCTCAACGTAATAAGTTGAAGAACAAGGAAACACTTTTCTTACCGATACACCTACCCGATATCCTGGTACACGACCAGGATGTTCGGGCTTTCCCAATGTTGTAGATAAAATATCTTACCTCCCAGCAGTTGTAAATACCCCCTGTGAGCTCTTCTCCTCAAGATAATATTGTATTAATTAATTTAACATTTCTGTAATGATTGAAATTAAATTAAGAAATAGTTAACCTAAATAAATAATATAGATATCTTATAATCCTCTCAACTACAATTATCAAATCTTATGAAATATGTTTCCCTTTTTTCCCATCCGAGATCTCTTCCATTTTTCATGTCTAGATATAGGGGATAGAGGGGCCACCTCTTCTGTTCTTGATGACTCAACTCATAGTTTTTGTAATTTTTATGCCATCATTTGTTCTTCTAATAATGTATACCCTTTTTGAGATAAACTATGAGGGTATACATTTTTAGATTGGATCTCCGGATGAGATTTACTTGTTTGTTGTAAATTAGGAATATGAAATCATTAAAAAAACACTAATAATATCATTTATATAAGAGATATTATAGATGTTTTCATTTCCCTTACCAAAAATGAATCTTTTCTTCTACTTTCAACAAACTATTCCATGTGTCTTCATCTTTGAAAGGATATATACGAAATGGATTTTCATGACTCCTATGACCAAAATGAAATCAGATAAGAGGGTTGATTTGAAATCCCTCCATCTCCTGGTAGCCATCGATAAGAATTTCTTCCTGACTCCTCCAGTGTTTGGAATATCAAATGTCATCTGATAAAGAAGAGGTTAAACATATTATATATACTAGAAACATTTAATGAATAGGCAAACAATATCAAAAGATCTTACAAAAATCACCTCCCACAACTGAGAGATTATCACTTTTTCCACACTTCTCCAGTCATCATACAAAATGATTACTTTGTTTTTAGCCCGAGTTGATACAAAAATCTTAAAATCTTTGTTATTTGGACCTCTAGGAATATCATCCTCATCAAACTCAACGTGTATCCTTTGATCCTGTGTACAAGCAAGTGAAAATTTTGGTAAATGTGTGCACCCACGTTTACCAACTCTTGAACTCCTTGTCGTAATTGTAAAACATGAGGAATATTGGTGAACATCAAGAGGAGCATGTAAATGTTCCTCCCTAGTGGTATGACCAATATTCTCATCTCCAGAATCCTGTGGTTGATCAACTGATTGAATTGTCTTTATCCTTCATATCATAAAAACAAACATTAGTTCAAAAATATACAAATTCACATATTACAATACTAATATAAATAGAAAATAGAAAGTTGTACAAAGTTACATAACAGTAAACATGGTTAATATGGTAAGCATGTTAATTAATTATAAAAATGGTAAAGATGGTAATGATGGTAAATATGGTAAACATGGTAAACCTGGTGAACATGATAAACATGGTAAAGTAATTATCTTTGAACCAAAATAATATATATATAATTTATGTAATGGTAAACATGGTAAACTAAACTAAACAAAATTAAAACCAAAAAACCATATACTTATTTTTTTTAATACATATTTTAATAAAGAAAAAACATACAATATCTAAAATTTTATGAAAATCATTAATGTAAACAATAAATAAATAAATGTTAACTTTAATTTTAGGAATTTAAAAATGGTTTGTTTTCCCAAATTCCATCGACATGATCGTTCCTTATGGAACAAACCATGTCTTCAACATGGTCATCATTATGTTCTATTAAACATTCCATAGAAGTAGGGATCTCACATAAATCAGCATCTTCATCAAGTTCATCCTCACCAAAATACTATTTTTTCCCTTGTAAAAAAACATCCCACTGCATATCAGATTAATCTACTACATAGAAAATTTGTTTTTCATGTGTTTCCATTATAAAAGAATCAGTTGTCCCTTCCAATCAATTCAGATTAACAACTGTCATTCCAAATTCATCGTGTCTGACACTATTGTAACTGATAAACCATTTATAGTTAAAAACAAGAACATTAATTTTAAAGTAATCAACCTCCCATATTTCTTCGATCAACCTATATTATGTACTTGATATATAAATTGGTTTTTTTTCTTTAGCACTCGAAAAATGAATTGCTTTTGCAAACACCAATACACCACTATTTTGAACTGCACTTCTATTTTCCTAAGCCTTTGTATGAAATATATAACCATTAATGTCATAACCAGACCATGTTATCACATTTAAACATGGATCTCCCACTACACATTTTAATGTCTCTGATACATCAGATCTACAAATCGTGGTCTTTTTAAATGATGAAAAAAAATGATTGGTTGTTCTCATTCAAAATCCACATTTCATTCTTTGTTGTATGACATTGTTTCAACTCATTAATATGCAATGTGATATATGGTTGAGCATTAGCTCTGTTATTAAAGATTTATAATTATTACTTCTTCATATATTCACCTGAAAATAATTTGACTTTTAATCCAAGAATCCCCTTTCCCTCATTATTAACTCATTCCTGGAATGACAGAGTCAAACCTATGTGTTGTGCCGCAACCAAGTAGCTCGTACAAAACTCTGTAACCTCGTCGAAAATATACTTTTAAATAACAGAGTCTTCAAGTCGATATGGATTCTTAACATACCCCTTCAATACTTTCATATACCATTCAAAAGGATACATCCAACGAATATATACAGGTCCACAAAGCTTTATTTCTCGAACTAGATGAATCATTAAATGCACCATTATATCAAAAAAGGGGGAGGAAAATACATTTCCAATTGACAAAGTATAAAAATTGAATCCTTTTCCAAAATTTTCAAAGCATTCACTTCAATCACCTTATTACAAATTGAATTGAAAAAATAACACAACTTCATTATAGTCTTTCTGACATAGATGGGTAATATTCCACGCAATGCAACAGGTAGATGTTGTTGCATCATGATGTGACAATCATGTGATTTCATACCTATCAACTTCAAGTCCTTCAATGATAATTTTTTTTTACATTTGAAGAATAACATTGAGGAACTTTGATATCATGATGACATTGAAAAAAGCTAATGTTTTCCCTCTTGGATAATGTATGAAAAGTCGGGGGAAGAAATGTTCTTCTTCCAGTAGGAGTGAGAGCTAACTCCAAACATATTTGCACTGATAGTATGTCTAATATTGCATTCAACCCATATTTTTTATTTTCTTTAATATCTAACAAGGATCCAATAAAACTATCACAAATATTCTTCTCCACATGCATGACATGAATATTATGTTTAACTACATGATATCTTAAATATGGTAGCCCAAAAAATATTGACATTTTCTTCCAAATATGTCTATCATTACCAGATTTCTGTGTCTTTCCTAATGTGACATAAAGGTTTTCCACCCTGTCAAAATACAGATCACGAGATAAAGGTTTTGGAGCAATATAAAATTCTTCTAAGAAATTGAATTCCTTTTTTTCTTCTGTAAGAGTGATCTATATGAAAAAGCATTCGATGACCCATGTACACTATTTTCCTCCCATGATGTAATTGAAAAAATGAAGTCTGTTGCTCGCAAATTGGACATGCTTTATTCCCTTTAACACTGTATCCAGACAAATTTCCATATGCTGGGAAGTCATTTATAGTGAACATAAGAACTGCATGCAATTGAAAATATTCCATTTTATAATAATAATACACCCTAATATCATCCTCTCATAAAAGTTTCAAATCATAAATCAATGGTGACATGAAAACATCAATATCATTTCCGGGTTGCTTCGGACCAGAGATAATTATTGTCAACATGACATATTTTTTCATCATTCAAACTTCTGTAAAGAGGTTGTAAATTACCAACAAAACAAGCCATGAACTATGTGTGCTACTGAGGATTCATTATGGATTCATTCCATCTATGCACAACCCTAGTATGAGATTTATAATTTCATTTCTAACTGTTGGATACTGCTCACCAATTTTTTTCCATTGTGGACAATCAGTTGTGACATATTTTTCCATCACATATCCACTCATCAGCAAACAATCTTAACCTTTTTGAATCATTTGAATTAGAAAATAAAAGTTTTAAATGATGAATTATAAGAAGATAACAATATACCATGGAAGGGATCTTTCTAATATCTACATTAGCCTGTGATTTTTCTTTCACCTTATACCATGATGTCCCAAATTTAGGACACTCTGACAGAAATTCATATTCCGTCTTATATATCATACTGTCATTCAGACAGGCTTGTATTTTCTTGTATCCCAATCCCATCAGGCATAATGTTTTTTGGCCTTATAATGTGAATATGGAAGATAGTTATATTTTGGATGAATGCCTTTCATTAATTTTAGTAGCTCTGTAAAACTTCTATCACACCATATATGTTTTGTTTTTAGGTTAATCAAACTAAACACCACTGACAAAACCGTAAAATCTATACAACTAGGATACAATGGTTTTTCAGCATCACCATTTAGACGTGAAACTATCGGTTCAATCTCGATTTTTTCTACTACAATATCACGAATCATTTCATCAATTCCATCAGAGTTACCATCTTGTGAATCATTATCATTAGTAGATCTAACATTACATCCAATTTCACCATGCCAAATCCAAGAGATGTAACTCGGATTAAAACCATGAAAAATCAGATGATCTTTTATCTCTTTACTTTTTACCTTCTTCATATTCAAACATTTCAGTCATGGACAGAAAAAAATGTCACTACTTGGAACATTTCATTTAGAAAATTCCAAAAGGCAAAAATACCTTCCTCATATTAATTATTCATTTGATGTTTCGTAATCCAACTTCGACGTATTATTACCTATACAAATATCAAAATTATAAATCTTTTTAAGATAAGAAAAATATATGTTTATATGAAAAATATCATAATTTCAATGTAAAACAATTTTGAAATATAAAAAAAATCTATGTGTATTTAAAAAAAATATGCTTGAAAATGATTTTAAAAAGAAAATATAGTTAGATATAACAGTTTTAAATTCATCTTGGATCATTTCTACTTAAGGTTCACAAAGAATACATCCTGGGGAAACTGGATACCAAATTCACCCTTCCGTAAAAAGGAAATATGAAGTATAAATATTAAAATATGTATACATTAACTACTAAAAATAACACAGATCCAAATGATTTGAAACCCCGGGATAGCCCCCCCTCCCACCCCTGTGGACAGCCCCCCACCCCCTGGACACCACTCCCACCCCTTAGACACGACCCCCACCACCTGGACACCCCTATCCCCCTTGGACAACACCCTTACCCCTTGGACACCCCCTGGACACCAACACCCCCTTAGATAGCCCCCACCCCCTTGGACACCCCCTAGACACCACCACCCCGTTGGATAGCCCCCACCCCTCTAGACATCCCCCACACCCTGGGCAGCCACCACCCCCTTAGACACCCCCACCCCTCGTGGACACCAACCCCCACCAATGCCCCCTTAGACACCCCCTGTACACCCCCAACCCCTGGACATCCCCACCCCCTTGGACACCACCCCAACCCCCTTGGACACCCCCTGGACACCACCACCCCCTTGGACACCCCCTGGACACCACCCCCGCCCCTTGGACACCCCCTGGACACCACCACCCCCTTGGACACCCCCGCCCCTCTAGACACCCCCCCCCCCAAACGCTAGACAACCCCACCCCTCTAGATTCCCCCACTCTCATGGACACCCCCACCCCTCTTGGACACCACCCACACCCCCTACCCCCTTGGACACCCCCCTGGACACCCCAACCCTCTGAACAGCCCCCCCAGACAACCCCCCAAACCCACTAGACATGCCCCACCCCCTTAGATATCCCCCACCCACCCCCTTGGAAATCCACTTCCCCCTTGGATCCCCCCCATACACACAAACACCCCTGGACTGCCCCCCCCCCCCCTGAATCCACTAGACAGCCCCCACCCCCTGGATATCCCCCACCCCTCTAGACATCCCCCACCCCCTAGACACCCCCTACCCCCTTGAACATCCCACTCACCTCCCTAGACACCACCCCACCCCCTGGACACCACTATACCCTTGGACAACCCCCTCATCCCCCTCACCCCCTGGACACCCCCACCCCCTTGGACACCCCAACCCCTTGCACAACCCCTACACCTCCCTGGAGACCACCCCACCCCGTTTGACATCCCCCACACACACATGGACACCCCAACCCCCTTGGGCAGCCCCTGCACCCCCTAGACACCACCCCCACCCCTACCCCCTTGGACACCCCTTAGACACCCCCAAACCACTAGAAAGCACCCCCCCCACACCACACACACACCACTAGACAGCCTCCCCCACCTCCATGGACACCCTGGACACCCCCAACCCTTCTAGAAATCCCCTCAAACCCTCTGGACTACCCCCACCCCTCTGGACAGACCCCACCCCCTTGGACAGCCCCCACCCATCTAGACAGCCCCCACTGCCTAGACACCCCTACCCCCGTGGACATCCCACTCACCTCCCTGGACACCCCCACCCCCCTGGACACCCATATCCCTTTGGAAAACCCCCTCATCCCTTTCACCCCCTGGATAACACCACCCCCACCCCATTGGACACCCCAACCGCCTTGGACAGCCCCTGCACCCCCTGGACACCACCCACCACCCCCTTTAACACCACCTGGACACCCCCACCCCACTGAACAACCCACCAAACCCGCCTGGACCGCCCCGCCCACTTGCACAACCACCCCCTAGAAAACCCCTATACGTGCACAAACACATGATAGAACATACAAAAATCGTAAACATGAATGATATCACTTTGATCGGTTTATTTTACCAGAAAAGAATTTAGCATTGTTTAGATGAACACTATGAAACTCACCATGATAGCAAGAACAAAGAAAAATAACATCTCAAAACATTAGTTTAGGGAATCGCGGAAAATAAAAACTGAAAAGGAGTCATGTGAGGCTCACTTGAGTGGTGTGAGTTGACCTGATAGATCTGATGATAATAAATATGAAGAATGGTGTTGGAAAAACAAGGCTGGAGGGAAAAACTTAGATGAATCATTTCTAGGTTTTCCGCAAGAGAGAGATGAGTCGCAGGTCACTCGAGCGATGAAAATAGATTGACTGAATATGGGGTGTTATAAATCATTTAAAAGATTTAGCACGTTGGTTATTTAATGACTGACATGGTAAACTAATTTTTTTAATGTTTATAAAGTTGTTTATTTAATAACCGGCGTAGAAAACAATTTATCACGTCGTTTATAGAATAACTGGTGTGATATATGTCACTTTATACCGACATGATAAATTTCTAAGATTAGCATTATCACATTGGTTCTTTTATAACTGAAATGGTAAAGCGCCGAGCATTCCTTTATCACATCTTTTATTTTATAACTGACATGATGAAGTGCGCCAGATACAATTTTCACGTCAATTATACAATAACCAACCTCAAAAAGATAATCTCTATATATTTTACGTCAGTTATAAAATAACCAATGTAAAAAATGGATCAAGATCCATATATCACATTGGTTATAAAATAACAGACATGATATAATGGTTATTAAAACATTGTAAGTCAGTTATTTAGAAAAGATGTGAAAAATGTCGATGTGTTAAATGTTTTTTCCACTAGTATGATAAACAGATGTAGAAAAAAAAACTATCAGACTCACCAAATAAGAGAAGGAAGAAGTTCAATGATATTTTGGATAAAAGAGTCTATGGAGGAAGGAAGATTGATTTTTCTTTGTTTCAATAATGTAGAAAGAATCGGCTATGTGATTGTCTTAGAGGAATAATAAGGTGATTCGACTGTGGAAAAGGAGAAAATGTAATTAACTAAAAAGTAAAAATGAACGATTCAGCTAATGAAATGGATGGTAATATTGGACTCCCTAAGACATCATCAAATCCTATATGCTTTAAGTGTGGAATAAATGGATATTATGAATATTGATGTCCTAAGTAAAAACCTCTAGTAAAAATCAGCAAGGTGGTATGAGTAATGGTTATATTAGGTATGATGATGAGACTACAATTAAATGTGAAAGGAAAGTGTTATTATGTAATAGGATGGAGTAGCATTCTTGTGGCTATGGATTAAGTGGAATAATCGAAGTTTTTATGTATTTGGATTCATGAATTATGATGAAATATACATAGATTGTTCAGTTTATGTTTTTCTCTATGAACTTCCATGATTATATTGAATTTTTCTAATAGACTAGAAAAGATATTTAATTGAAAGATAAAATTTTTACTAAGATAAGATAACAGAAATTATGGTATTTATATTAAGATAATTTTTTTAAAGAAAAATATATTGGATATGAATAAGTAAATTAGATTGTACTAGTTACCTTGGATGTAATTAAAGAAATGTTGATTAGTGGTGATGATATCATTGATGGTGGTGAAACCATTTTTGTGTTTATGGAATATATCCATTATACATTGGATAATGAAAACATGAAGGTTTTTAATAAGGAATTGTGGTAGTTCAGGATATTACCATGTCTTAGGATAATATACGATGATAGTATTCAAATGTTTAGAATGTGAAAACCAAGAGCTACTTTGAAATATATGGGGGATCAATTTTAATTTGATTTCAAAATATTATTTCTAATTTTTTTGTATTTTCATCTTTCTAATGGGTTATAATGTTAATCATTTATGGAAGGTTTTTGTTAAAATTTGGATGAAGTATTTATGTTGTGAGGTTGTATTGAAAATATTAGTTAAAATATAATTTTGTGATTAACCTTATTTTAGTGATGTCTATCATATTTATTATGGAAATTATATCAGTTTGGTTTTTGAAAAGGACATCATGTATACCAGGTGACAAACCATCATGTGCGGATAGGCCGTGGGTCATGAACCCATGATCAAGGGATGATAAGGGTTTAATTTCTACCACTGGCCTATGTCATGTCTTGGTTAACGAGTAATTTTTTTGTTGAACTATTGATTAATAAATTATAATTAAGAATCATTGGTGTTATTTTTAGGCTTAGATATTAATATATTAGCCATATTGACTTTGGAAAATATATATAGACAAATAGTTATACTTTTCACTATTTGAAATGCCTAAAAAAGCATATTTTATTGCTTCTAACATCAAAGATAACTTTTAAAATATATTTCATTGGTTGATGGATGAATTGGAAATTGATCGAAGGATAACCAAATAATGAAATTGTGTTTGTAGAAATATATAAAGGATGTATAATTCCTTATATTCATGGTCAATAAAATAATTAGTAAACATTAGGAAAATGATCAAAAAAATGTGTTGTCTAAATACCATAATTTTTTTTACACCTATGGTCTTTTAAATCGTCATATATTAATGAATTTGGGTCCATAAACATTCCATTGATCATCTACTTTTTTTATTGATGACTTCAATTACTCCCTATAAATATTTACACTTTTCCTCCATATCTAATCTTAAATCTCAACATATATTCTTCTTATGTGGGAACCTAGTGATATCTTACATTGGGTAACCATTATGTTTACTACATTCTTTTTTTAAATGAATATATAGTATTTGTTTTTCTGAAGTGGGTTTCTATGAATGGAACTTTGAACTATTAAACCTTTAATAATCCATATGTATTTGGAGTGTGAAATTCATTTTAAGGGGGGTAGAATGTTACACCCTGAGATTTTTTGAAACACTTTTCATCAAATTAATTTAATATTTTGTATATATTTTTCATTTTATGAAAAAATATATCTTTTTTAAATAAAATTGATAAGTTCAGATTGCGTTATACACAACACCAAGATACGGTTGCACAACATGCAATAAAAAAATGTGAAGGAATATAATATTCTAAGACGTTAATTTTTATTTCTAGTTTAAATAGATTTTACATATTATGTATATCTTTAAATGGATGCCATACTTAGTGTGCCTCGCACGTAACAATGAGTTTCTTCAATGCATTTTGTAACACACTTTACTTAGTTTTACCGAAAAACAATATATTATTTAAATTTTATTATTTAATATAATGAAACTAAACATAGTCGTTAAATTAAAGGTTATGAATATTATTAACTAAATTATAAAAAAGAGTGGCTTAAAAAAATATAAAATTAATTTTTTGGTTAGAAATTAATTATAAATGGATATTAGAACCTGTTGAATATAAAAGAAATATTTTTATAAAATCTATTTGTATACTAAGATAGCTTTTTTACCATAATAAATTAAATAAATTAAAATTAGAGAATGATATAAATGAAATATATATGTTATATAATCAACAAGTTTTTTGATATTAATCTAAAATATTTGATATGCATAAGATAAGAACAAACCCAATATTTTACATACAAATAAATATTTTTATAAATAAACTTTTACCATCTTTTAATAGAGAAGCTATTTTAAATCCAATTTTGGTTTTTTTATAAATCTTAATTGTCAAAATAAACTTCATATTTGAAATAAAAACATAAAAATTATATTATGGTGAATTTTTGGTATTTTTTTATAAAGATACATTTTGGTAATGATTAGTAAAAAATACTGAATTTTAATTCAAAATTTCATTTCCATCTAATAAAATTATAGTTTTAAATTATATTTTAATTTATATTTAAAGGAAAATTTTATAAACTATTTATAAATTAATTTAATTAATTTAATTTTTGTAATGCCCCGACCCTAGTTACCCAGAGTCGGTGCCTTATTAGATAACATTGTCATGATCACAAAAGATCATGTCTCAAAAGCCCGATTTGTTTACTAGCCTTGGAATCACTAGATACTTTCATACAGTTTACATTTACATTATAAATTGAAAACTAGAACAATATTTTGTCACCACACTCATATCCCCTTATACTATCCCTACATGTCATTTATAAAATACTTCTTCACATCCCGGAAAAAATAAAACATAGAAAGGGGTGACCCCAGATGCCCAGTAAGGATAACAATATAGAGAAAACATTCACAAATAAGCATAAACATTTAAGGCAATGTATAACTAAAAAAAATCCTTTTAAACATGAACTTCAGCATAATATGGCAGAAATAAAATGAAATAATTCCATTTACTTACTGACATGGATATTCTACTAGTTGAATAATAACATTCAATATCAATAACCACTTTCATAATGATGGAATGATAATGCCAGACTATCATAACCACATAGTCAAGGCCTTATTCCAAGACTAAAAATAATATTTCATCAAGGCCTCGTGTCAAGACACTAGTTTGTTTCATGAGACCTACCGATGCATCAAGGAGCTATAACGGGCTCCACCCGTCACCTATTAAGTCCAAAGAATTCCTTATATGAACAGGTTTAAACATAACATAAACATTCGTATTAAAACTAAGATACGAAATGTCAATACATTCTCCATAAACCATGAATGGTATAAAAATAACACATCCACAGTCAAACATATCACAAAATCTTCAATACAATATGGAAGTTTTGTATCATAATAAATCATCTTCAAATAAGCTTAAAATCCATCAAAGGATGTTGTGAGAGATGAAATCAAAACTGTTTGAGAGAAATATCTCTTTTTTTAAATCATTTAAAATTCACATAATTATAAAATAAAACATTTAATTTAAAAATATTCTTATAAGCATGTAAGGGAAGATTTGATGATTTTATAATGGCAGAAAATATCCACACACACCGTATAAGTTAAAAAAAGACATTCTTACCTTAATTCTGTCGAAAAGGTTAAAAAGGACCCGGTTTGGAAAATGAAAGAAAGATTCCTTTATAAACAACTTATAAAAATTCAAAAATGGGTATAAATTACATTAACCCATAGTTTTTAAAATATTAACAATTATTTAAAATACATTTTTAAGAAACATGGATGTGGATTATATAGAGGTCCCAGTAGATAATTACGTATAAACAACCTCAGATAATGAAGAGATTGTGATATAAACCCTTAACTTGTACATTTTCTTGGTTGAGGGAAGTTTAACCTCCTATATAATGGTTAAATAATTGTTATTAAATTATACAAGAATAATATACATTAATATGATATCATATATGATCCTTTAACATTGATTTGTTAATAATATCTTAGTATTATCATCGTTTCGGGTATTAACATATTCATTTTACATTATATTATTTGTTATGTGAGACAAATTATTTATGGATGGGCTGTATATTAATCATATACATAGTGATATCATGTCTCTAAAAATTATTTTTAATCATCAAATGAAATTTAGTTTTGAATGGATACAATGGGGAATGAATCTCATCGCGTTCGTGGAGACGGCAATCCGTACGTATGGACGAGCGACAATATCATTATTTTGATATTAAAATAATATATAATTGGATGGTATATCATATATAAATAATCATTATCATGTTATATTTATTATTTACATGAATTACACAACATTATTATACCCATACAAATAATAATATATTGAATAACAATTACACCACGACGTGGAGACGGTAGGCCGTACGTATGCACGTATGGTGACATGTCATTCAATGGATGGATAGAATACTGAATATGGTTGTACCATATTTATAATAACATACAAATATATAAAAGACACTGGAGTTATTATATTATAAGGGAAATATCAAATAATGAAGAAGTTTAAGATGAAAGGAACTTGAAAGAGGGTGGGGAAAACATTACCTCGTCTTCGGGTACTTCATTTTGACTTGATCAAAAGGGTTCCATAGGATGGATTTCTGATCAAACTAAGGCCTCTATGTTGAATTGAGGGAAGTTTACAGAATATTTGGGCCAGGTTTGGCCGAGCCAAAAGGCTTTGAAGGTGTGAAATAGTGAGAAGGGGAAGTTCCCTTTTATAAGAGGGGTGAGGGGCACCGTTGGAAAAGCTAGAAATATTATTTTATAATAAATTCATATTCAGTTTCTAATTGCTACAAAGTGGATTATTTAAAGGTTAACTTGGGAATGGGTCTAAATCCTTTAATCCAATATATTTTAGACAGGTTTCAGTCTCTATATTATCGTTATCATTTATATTTAACTCTTAGTTATATAGTTTTACATTTACCATTTTTCTTTGTATTTTTATATTATATAGTTAATAAACGTACTATATACCACCAAGAGACCCCCAGGTGGTTCTATTAATGATACACCTATCATTATATAAGTCATTTTTCCTAATCATATATTTTTATGAATAGAATATCAATTAATAATATAATATTTGTTATAAAAACTCTTTTATGTCAATTTTGACACTATTGGGTATTTTGTTTTTCATAATTTCATAATAGCATTATTACTTCGAAAACAATTATATAACCAATCATAATATGTCATATTAACCTAGAAAATTATTTTAATTCATAAAAAGTCTCAAATTACATTTATTTTGACATTTATAATATCTACTATTTTAATATTCCATTAATTAGGTAATTACTGCATCACATTTGTGTCATAAATAAATTAAATTATTTAATCTCTAAAAATTAGAAATAAAATACCATTATGTAGGAAGTATTTTTATATTTATAATGAATTTTTATAATTGAATTTATCTTTTGTATAACCCTATATTAAAAATGTTTTAGTTATTATACTTTGATTTAAACTCTTTTGACTCTTCTTTGAATTAAATAATAATAAATGTCCTAATCTAATCCAATTGGACCTAAATGATAATATTTTTTTTCCTATGGTTGGTTTTTGTCTAGATAAAATTTTCCAATATAATTAGGACATATGTTAGGGTAATATTAATATCATTTTTACCCTTAATTACCCTATTTACTTTTAACCGTGGTAAATAAAAGTAAATAGTTACTATTCACAAAAAATTATTTTTATCTTATTAAACATTATTTTATTCCTTAATATTAACCGTGTCTCTCGGATTTTTAAAATTACACTCACAAAAGTGGTAAAATTATGTTTTATGTAAATTTGGAAATTCTCCTAGGAGGTGGGTAAAAGAGAGTGAAAATTTCTTTAAAAATTTTATATATCTAAAATTATTCTAAACTAACTCCAATGAATTACATTGAAATTATATACGTATTATGTATATATTTTGACCTTAATTAATTTTAAATAAAATAAATAATTATTTAAACAATAATTTGGTTTTAAACTATAACTCAAGGTTTGTTCACTATTCATCAAAAATTGAATGTTTTCAGAAAAGTATCAAAAATTCACCCTAAGCTAATTTCTATATTCCGAATCCAAAAATAAGTCCATTTTGAAAGATAGAATTTTTAAAATTTCAAATAGTGGGTATTACTATTCATAACTGCTAGTTTTATTGGTTATGGTGTGTGTTAGAACTCAAAGTTGCATACAACACACGCTGCTATATTATTCAAAGAGAAGCGTACCATGGAAGCTTGGGGTGTTACATTCTCCTCTCCTTCAAATAATTTCGTCCTAAAAAATTATAGAATACTACTGCATGAAAATAATCAGGTGATTCTTCATCATAAGTTCCTCCGGTTCTCACGTTGCCTCTTCCATCTTATGGTTTCTCCATAGAACTTTTACCAGAGGAGTCATTCGGTTTCTTAGTACTTGATCTCTCGTATCAAGAATATTGAAAGGCTCATTGCAATAAGACAGATCGGTTTCCAGTTCTAATTCCTCATAAGTAAGTACATGTGTTGGGTCAGGTATGTATTTTCTCAATAGTGATACATGGAACACATCGCGAAATTTGGAGAGACATGGCGGCATTTCCAAATGGTATGCTACAACCCCAATTCATTCTAGAATTTCGAATGGTCCTATGTACCTGGGACATTTTTACCTTTCTTACCAAAACTTATAACTCCCTTCCATGGAGTAACCTTCAATAAAACATGATCTCCTACCTGAAATTCCAAATCCTTCCTTCGGTTGTCAGCATAGCTATTCTGCCTACATTAAGGTGGTTTGATGTGGTTTTCGATTACCTTTACCTTTTTCATCATTTCCACCACCAGTTCTGGGCCTACGAGTTTTCTTTCCCCAACATCATCCCAACAGATTGGTGTGCGACATCTCTTTCCATATAACGCTTCATATGGTGCCATCTGAATACATGAATAGAAGCTATTGTTATAGGAAAATTCTACCAGAGGTAAATATTGATCCCACATACCCTGAAAGTCATGTGGGAAGGATCTCAACAAGTCTTCTATGGTTTGAGTAATCCATTCTGATTGTCCATCTGTTTGACGGTGGTAGGTAGTGCTCAAACAAAGTTCAATATCCAAGGACTTTTGAAGACTCTTCCAAAATCTTAAAGTAAAATGGGGATCATAATCAGAAACAATAAATAGGGGTTATCCATGAAGTCTCACAACTTCATTAATATATAGTCTTGCTAGACATTCAAGTGGTAGATATTCTCTTATAGAAAGAAAATGTGCTGACTTGGTAAGACGATCAACAATGACCTATATTGCATCGCTCCTTCTAGGAGTCTTTGGTAGTCCCATGACAAAGTCCATCGTGATATTATCCCATTTCCACTCAGTTTTGGGAAGAGGTTGCATGACTCCTCGAGGCTAGTCCCTTCCAGCTTTCAGTTGTTGACAAACCATACATCTTGACACAAAATCAGCAATCTCCCTCTTCACGTTGTCCCACCAAAAATGTTCTTTTAAATCTCTATACATTTTGGTGCTACCAGGGTGTATAGAGAAATTTCAACTATGAGCATCGTCCAACAATTCCCTTTTTAGATCAGGTACATTGGGAACACAAAGTCTCTTCCCAAATTTCAAAATTCCATCTTCATATACAATATAACTCAATCTCCATTCATTGACAGCTTTAATCCTCTTTATAAACTCTTCATCATCGGTCTGAGAAGAATTTATCCTTTCTAGTAAATATAGCTTGGAAACCATTTGAAAAATCATTGATGTTTCACCTTCCATGGTGATTCCCATATCCATCATTACTATATCCATGTATATCAGATCCTTTTTAACTATCATATTGTTCAAAACTCCATGATCTTTTCTACTCAAGACATATGTCACCTTATTTGCCTTCCCTGAGTGGTAGTGTATAGTGCAATTATAATCCTTGAGTAGTTCATGCCATCTCCTTTGCCTTATGTTGAGTTCTTTCTGTGAGAAAATATACTTCAAACTCTTTTGTTAAGTATAAATCTCACATTTTTCACCATAGAGATAATTTTTCCATATGTTCAAAGAAATGATTGTAGTAGATAACTCAATATAATTATTAGGATAGTTTTGATCATGAATTTTCAGCTATCGTGACGCATAGGCAATAACTCTATCATTCTACATAAAGACACAACCATGTACTTTCTTCGATGCATCACTATAAATATCAAACCCATCATTCCCCGATGGTAGAGTCAATATAGCGGCATTGACTAATCTTCTCTTCAGTTATTCAAAAACATTCTTTACACTCTTTTTTCCAAACAAATTTAACCCCTTTACGTGTGAGCTTCAATAATGGGTTTTCCAATCGGGCCAAATTCTAGACAAAAAGCCGATAATAACCTGCTAAACTGTTAAAACTTTGTACCTCAGTTATACTCATCGGTGCTGACCATTGTTGGAATTCCTGGGTTTTAGAAGGATCAACAAAGATTCCATCCTTAGAGACAATATGGCCAAGAAAAGAAATCCCCTGAATCCATAATTCACACCTGCTAATCATCCCATATAATTCATGTCTTCTAATAGTATTCAGGATAGTGCGCAAGTGATTTTCAAGCTCTTCATAGCTTTTGGAATATAATAATATATCATCAATAAATACCACCACAAAATCATCGAGATATTCCTTGAATAATATGTTCATTAGATCCATGAAAATAGAGGGTTCATAAGTCATCCCAAAAGGAATTACTGTAAACTCGTAATGCCCATACCCGGTTTGAAATTATATCATTGGAATGTCTTCCTTCTTCCCACACAACTAATGGTATCCAGATAGAAGGTCAATATTTGAAAAGTATTGTGCTCCATGCAGTTGGTCAAATAAATCATCAATGCGAGGTAGGGGATTCTTGTTATTTATTATTATAGCATTGATTTCCCTGAAGTCGATACATAACCTCATAGATCCATCTTTCTTCTTAACAAAAAGGACAGGGGATCTCAATGGAGAAACACTAGGGCGAATAAATCCCTGATTACTCAATTCCTCTAGTTCTTTCTTTCGTTCAACTAATTCCACAATGGCCATTCTATAAGGGGTCATCGATATGGGCCTTGAACTAGGAATTAAATCAATAGAAAACTCAATTTATTGTTTCTAAGTATTTCCCAGTAAATCTTCTAGAAACACATCAAAATATTCTATCACAATAGGTACATACTCTATTTGAAAATTCCTTTTCTTACCCACAGTTATTTTATTTTCTTCCTCCCCATTAATTGAATTTAGTTGAGCTACTGGGGGTGGATCTAGGTAAGAATCAGGTGGTGACGATTCTTCTCTAAAGATATGGTGTTCTTTATCATCATTATCAAAAATTTTAACCTCCTTCATCATACAATAAATCTTCGCATCATGGTATGAAATAAAATTCATACGGAGGATTATATCAAACTCAATCAGAGGTATGACGATGAAATCAGTAGATAAGGAACTTTTATGTGCTTTAATGGGGACTGATTCACAAAATTTTGTTGCAATGATACTTCCCTTAGGAGTTTTAACTGAAAACTCCCTTATTAAATAAAATTTGAAATATATAATTTTCTTACCAAACTAGGAAGATATGAAACAATGCGACGATCCAGAATTAAATAATGCATTTTCTAAACTTGAGGAAACCATTAAATTACTTGCATCCACGTCTTTCAAAACTTCTACATTAGCCTTAGTGATAGCATAATCTTGACCTTGATCCCTCGACCTTTTCTAAGGTATGTTCCCCTAACGCATAAGACATTTATTTTCATAATGTCCCATATCCCTGTAGTTGTTGCATTGAACACTGTTAGCTTCTTTCATCCCCTTGCAATCACGAACTTGGTGGCCTTTTTTACCACACTTGTAATAGAATCTCATTCCTTTCAAGAAAGTACCAGAGTGTTTCTTCCCACATTTACTTTAGGAATGATAATCAACTTTTCCCTTATTCTCTTTATTTACATTTCCAGGGTTATTAGCAGATATATTCTTCTCTTTCTTTTCTTTAAATTCATAAGATATAGAGAATTATTTGTATAGTCTTGATAGTACATGAGACAATATCTTCGTACGATGAGAAGGATTGTGACAATAATGCTCAAAGAATAAATGGTTTTAACCCATCAAATAAACAACCAATATTAATTCTTGGGTTACATATATAATCTCTAGCATACCTTTCTAACCGTGTAAAGTTAGACTCATACTTTGCATCATTCTCATCCTCCTTTTGTCTCAGACTCGGAAATTGCCTTTCCATATCTTCTTGATTGTCACGAGGAAAGTATTTTTCTAAGAAAAGCACTCTAGACTCCCTCCATTCCATATTTGATACTTCATCATCTTCCTTTGTGTTTTTAATCAATGACCACCATTGGTCAGCATCTCTAGTGAGGCTATAAACTACCATGATAACTTTTTCCATTTCACTGCTCCCCAAGGCATGGAATATTTTCTCTAAGGAATTTGTCCATTTCTCAGCTACTATGGGATTTTTACTCCCATTGAATATTGGTGGTTGTTTCCTCATGCAGCGTTCTAACATTTATCCTCCACGTTTTAGATCAGGGTGCTCTATAAGGGTAATGTTATTTTTCAAAACCTGAGTGAGTTGTCCCAGTATGGTGATTAGCTGATCAGCACCCGTTGCATCACCAGCTCCACTATAATTATCTTGAGCAGGAGGGAAATCCCTATATGGAGTGTGTGAATTTATACGGTTTCCATTTCTTCCACTAGGAACCATTTTTATACAATGGCATACACTAGATTAGTTTAGGAATCACAATACATAAATCCAAACTTGTAAAACATTTAACATAAATTGAACAGTTTATGGATATAATCCATAATCCAAAAAATGTTTTCTTTGAAAAGTATATAATTTTAATCATTTAATAATGGTTTATAAAGAAAATGAGAATTATCCTAAGCATATCCCCCGGGAGTGTCGTAACCAAGAGTGAAACAAGGCCCACTGTGGTGCACCAGTTCTCGTTCGAGTCTAGCTCAAAGCGGTGTTTTCAGGTTTTACCCCTAGGTACATTTGTGCCAGATCCACCTCTACCTGCTCGTATCCAGACAGGGATGTATTGCTCGGAAAACTCACAAAATCTCAATAATACCAAAATTCTAGGAAGTTCTTCTATACTAAACCTCAATGTCCATCTTAGTTCTATGTGCTCTAATCAGAGTTTATCTAAATCTAGTTTCCAAGGGTTATACTAAACTTCCTCTTCTGCCAACTATAACGCCTCGACCCAAGTTACCCAGAGTCGGTGCATTGTTACGTAAAATTTTCATTATCATAAAAGATCAAGTCTCGAAAGACCGATTAGTTTAGTAGCCTTGGAATTACTAGATACATTCATAAAGTTTACATTTACATCATAAAGTGAAAACTACAACAAAATCTTGTCTTCACACTCATATCCCCTTATACTATCCCTGCAGGTCATTTATAAAATACTTCTTCAAATCCTGGGAAAAATAAAACATAGAAAGGGGTGAGCTCAGATGCCCAGTAAGGATAACAATATAATGTAAACTTTTATAAATAAGTATAAACATTTAAGGCAATTTATAACTAAAACAAAATCCTTTTAAACTTTAACTTTAGAATAATATGGATGAAATAAAATGAAATAATTTCATTTACTTATTCACATGGATATTCTACTGGTCAAATAATCACATGCAATATCAATAGACACTTTCATTATGATGGAATGCATAATGTCAGACTATCATAACCACATAGTCAAGGCCTTGCGCCAAGACTACAAATAAGATTTTTTCAAGGCCTTGTTCCAAGACACTATTTTGTATCATTAGACCTGCCCATGCATTGAGGAGCTGTAGAGGGCTCCACCCGTCACTTATTAAGTCCAATGCAATCCTCATATGAACAGGTTTAAACATAATATAAACATTCGTATTAAAACTAGCATATGAAATGTCAATACATTCTGCATAAACCATGAATGGTATAAAAATAACACATCCACAGTCAAACATATCAGAAAACCTTCAATACAATATTGAAGTTTTGTATCAAAATAAATCAATGTCAGATAAGCTTAAAATCCTTCGAAGGATGTTGACATAGATGAAATCAAAACTATTTGAGAGAAATATCCCTTTTTTCAAATCATATAAAAGTCACATAATTTTAAAATAAAACATTTAATTTTAATATATTCTTATAAGCTTGTAAGGTATGCTTCTATTATTCTATAATGGTGGTAAATAGCCACACCCATCATATAAGTAAAAAAATACATTCTTACCTTAATTATGTCTAAAAGGTTAAAAAGGACCTTGTTTGGAAAACGACAGAATGATTCCTTTACAAACTTCTTATAAAAAGTCAAAAAATGGTATAAATGACTTTAACCCATAGTCTATAAAATAGTAAGAATGATTTGAAATACATTTTTAAGAAACATGGATGTGGATGATAAAGTGGTCTCAGTAGATAATTACGTATAAACAACCTCGAATAATGATGAGATTGTGAAATAAACCCCTTAACTTGTACTTTTCCTAGGTTGAGGGTAGGTTAACCTCCTATAGAATGGTGAAATAATTGTTATTAAATTCTAAAAGAATCATATACATTAATATGATATCATATATGATCTTTTAACATTGATTTTTTAATAATATCTTAGTATTATCATAGTTTCGGGTGTTAACAGATTCATTTTCCTTTATATTATTTGTTATGTGAGAGATATTTGTTATGGATGGGATGTATATAATTCATATCTAGAATGAAATAATGTCTCTAAAAATTATTATTAATCATAAAATGAAATTTAGTCTTGAATGGATACGATGGGGAATGAATCTCATCGTGTTCGTGGAGACGGTAATCCGTACGTACGCACAAGCGACAATATCATTTTTTTATATTAAAATAATATATAATTGGATGTTATATCATATATAAATAATCATTATCATGTTATATTTATTATTTAAATGAATTACACATCATTATTATACCCATCCAAATCAAAATGTATTGAATAACAATTACATCACGATGTGGAGACGGTAGGCCGTACGTACGCACATATGGTGACATGTCATTCAAAGGAAGGATAGAATACATAATATGGATGTAAATTATTTATAATAACATAAAAATATAAAAAAGATAATGGCGTTATTATTTTAGAATGGAAATAACAAAGAAAGACGAAGTTGAAGAAGAACGGAATTTGAAAGAGGGTGGTGAAAAAATTATCTCTTCTTCGGGGTCTTCCTTTTGATTTGATCAAAAGGGATCCTTAGGCTGGATTTATGATCAAAATAATTCCTCTAGGATGAAGTGAGAAAATTTAATAGAATATTTTTGTAGGGGTTGGCTGATCCAAAAGGCATTTAAGGTGTGAATTAGAGAGAAGGGGGAGTGCCGTTTTATAAGAGGGGTGAGGGGAACAATTGGAAAAGCTAGAAATATTATTTTATAATAAATTTATATTCGGTTTCTAATGGTTCCAAAGTGGATTATTTAAAGGTTAAGGTGGGTATGGGTTAGAATCGTTTCAAAAAATAGATTTTAGACAGGTTTGGGTCACTATATTAACCTTATCATTTATATTTAACTCTTAGTTAAATAGTTTGACATTACCATGTCTCTTTGTATTTTTATATTATATAGTTAATAAACTTACTATATACCTCAAAGCGACCCCCAAGTGGTCCATTAATAATACATCTATCATTATATAAGTCATTTGGCCGAACCATAGATTTTTATGAATAGAATATCAATTAATAATATAATATTTGTTTTAAAAACGCTTTTATGTCAATTTTGACACTATTGGGTATTTTGTTTTTGATAATTTCATAACAGTATTATTTATTCAAAAAAAATTATATAAAAATACTAATATGTCATATTAACCTATAAAATTAGTTTAATTCAAAAAAATTCTCAAATTACATTTATTTTGATATTTTTAATATCAATTATTTTAATATTTAATTAATTGGGTAATTATTGCATCACCATTGTGTCATAAATAAATAAATTTATTTAATGTCTAAAAATTATAAATAAAATACCATTATATATAAAATATTTCTATATTTCTACTGAATATTTATAAGCGAATTTATCTTTTTTATAACCATATATGAACATTTTTTAGTTATTAAACATTGATTTTAACTCTTTTAACTCTTCTTTGAATTAAAAAATAATAAATGTCCTAATCTAATACGAGCAGACCTAAATGATAATATTTTATTCCTAAGGTTGTTTTTGGTGGATATACACTAGAATAATAGAATTAGTACACGTGTTATGGTAATATTAATATAATTTTTACTCATAATTACCCTATTTACTTTTAACCGTGCTAAATAAAAGAAAAAAGTTACTATTCACCAAAAAATATTTTTATCTTATTGAACCATATTTTACTCCTTGATATTAACAATGCCTCTTGTATTTTCGAAATTCCACTCACAGAAGCGGTAAAATTATGTTTTATGTAAATTTGCAAACTCTCCTAGGAGGTGGGTAAAAGACAGTGAAAAGTTCCATAAAATTTTTATATATCTAAAATTATTCAAAACTAACTCCAATGAATTAAATCAAACTTATACAGGTATTTTGTATCTATTTTGACCTTAATAAAATTTAAATAAAATAAATAATTATTTAAATAAACATTCGGTTTTAACTATAACTCAGTGTTTTTTCACTATTCATCATAAATTGAATGTTTTTAGAAAAATACCGAAAATTCACCCTAAGCTAATTTCGATATTCCGAATCCAAAAAATGAAGTCCATTTTGAATGATAAAATTTATAAAATTTCAAAAAGTGGGTATTACTATTCATAACGGCTAGTTTGATTGGTAGTGGTGTGTGTTAGAACTTGAAGTTGCATACAACACAAGCTACTGTATTATTGAATGAGAAGTGTACCATGAAAGATTGGGGTGTTACAATTTTACCCAATTTCACAATGAAATTGAATAAAAAAACATATCAATCTTTTGAATGTTTTTACTTTAAAACCACATATTATCTCATCGTCTGTGAGATTAAATTTAAATTAAATTTCTCTACTTATATGATTGTAATTTTAAAAAATGTATTAAATATTTTGAATAATTATAATTTCTAATTTCTAATAATTCAAACATAGTTTAGACAAAAAATATTAGTGAAATTAATCAAAATGAATTACAGCAAGTAAAGTGAACTTAAGCTTAACAAGTGACTAAACCTTGAATTTAAGAGAAAAAAAGACATAGAAGATTTTAAAGAAATCCTTTTTAATTCCATATATAGAACTTATAATACCTTATGTATTTTGGTTTCCTATATTCGATCTAGTTATAATGGAAAAAATGTGGGTGTAATTCCCTTTTCCAAAATTTACAAGAGTATCGCTCTTCCTCCATTATAATAAGGACTCATCTCCTCTAACATCCTTAAACCTATCCTAAAAAATTAAATCAACTAATATCAACCCAAATAGATCAGAAAAATCCATAACTCATCCTAGAATCATACCCTTTAGAAAAAATCCATCCAAAGAAGGTATTTGGTGAAAACCAAAAGGAGTTACCCTATGAAGTGGGAATATCTTTCCTCAGGCTGGTTAGTTTTATTTTCATTTTACACCCCCTAAACTCTAATTATTATAAGATTAAAAAAACAATGTATCCCCAATATACTGAGTTTTTTTATACTATGGTTTAAAACAACACTTACACAGACTTCCACTTAATGGTTAATAAACATACTATTTATGTTTATAGTGAAATACCGCATCACGAAATGATATCTGTACAATTTTTAATTTACCACATTTCATTGTTACTAATTATGAGAAATAAAATACTTAAATATTATATATATATATTATTTATTTATTTATACCTCTTTAATTCTTTTATAAAATATAAATTAATACTTTTCTTCTTGTGTAAATATGATAACATTGTTTGTGAATGTCTAGACTACCGCCTCCTCAAAGCAATGTGATTCGTTCAAACATTACTTTGAATGTGTTAATTATTGTTTTAGTGAAAATATATGATATATATTTCATAATAAATCAAATTTAATGATATTTTATACATATATAATTTTATTTCATTTAATTTATTTTAAAACGAAAACAAAATAGAAATATCATTCATGCTTACGCGCGGCCTACCGTCTCCCTAAACTGTGTCTTCCATTTCATATTTATATATTTTATTCATTATTATAAATACCTATATACTAAATATATGTGATATTTATATAATTATTTACATTATTAATGTATGTAAATCAGGATATATGTAAGATGATCAAGAATGATAAGTCAAAACATATATGAAGAACATATCAGATATTACCCGAAGTTTATCCTTAACATAGAATTGTCAATAAGTGTGTAATATAAATTCACAATAAAACATATATGATATTATATATAATAATATGGTTCATTAAATATTTATAATAAAATTATATTTATTATACATGTGGTTTTTATCAGTACGATGAGAGTCAAGTCATATGGTAAGGGAATTTCATCTCACTTTTTATTTCAGTGAGATACATTCATGATTCAGAAGTTATTTATTTTATGCAGTGTATATAATTTCACTAATATATTATATGATTATAATACATAAATTTATTATTATTTCACTTTCCATTTTATGGTTATTATCTCTTGTTTTTTGTGTTTAAAAATTTACCAAATAAGTAAAATAGAATTTTCTCAGTTTTCCTTATTTGAGACTTGTGTTTTGTTATGAACCTTTATTAATTGGTAAGGTTTATATTCATCAAATTAGAATGTTATTTCTTAAATATAATTATTTTAATGATATTTTAATCATCATGTAATTTTATTCTCTTCCATGGTGATTATGGTTCAAAGTTACCAAGTGGTAAGAATTTATTTAAACAATATCATTGCTTTTCAAGGCTATTATTGATTATGACTCATTTGATGAAATATTATGATCCATATCTCAAAAACACTCCTGAATTAAATTATCCAATGGTTATCCCTGATATATTAATGTATTATTACCACTTTTCCAATCATTGCTACTATATATATCTATGAAAATCTATATATGAAATTCAGACATTATTTTGTATTTGGGTTAGAAATATATGATCCTTAAAACCCACTATTTCTAAAAATGATTTCGAAAAGATTTTACAATTTTCTAATGATGTGGAAGGAAATTCTTACCCATGTTTTACCTTTTAAAAAAGGTATTTAGAAAGAATCTTCTAGTCATTTTATGATTGATGCACTTTTCTGAGCTTTTAAAGTGCAGAAGATTTTTCAACATGTACGGACATACCCGCCATCATGAAAATCATTTACTTTATGTTTCCACTGTATGATTAGATATTTATTTTTAATGGAATTTTTTATCTTAATATTTCACACATTAATTTATTTTCAATTGGTTTTCAATGAATAATATTTTCAAAAATGTTTTAGAGTTCAAAAAACCACTATATAATTTTTCATGGATTATTTATAGTTATTCAATGTATTTTCATTGAATATTTTTCAAAATGTTGTCAATATTCTTTTATATTTTTTGAAGGGAAAAAGTTTTCAAAAAAAATCAATCCAATTTTATATGTTTTAATGAAAACATGTTTTCTATACACTATTTTATCTTTTCATGTTTATATTAAACGAAAATGGTTATCAAAATGATTTATGTTTTAAAAATTATTTCTCTTAAAATAAAATATAATTTCTTTAAGAAATATTTAGAAAAGATCATTTAAAACTGTTTCCCATCTAAGTGGACATTTTTTAATATTAATCATGACTTTATGTGGAAATGATTCAATGTTTACATTCATATAATTTCAATGAATGGTTTATGTTTTGATGGAATGATGTTTATGAAAACTATTTCCATTTCATGTGTTTTATTATTTGATACCTGAGTCTTTTCAGGTGTTATGATTTTTTTAAAATGATTATGAAACATGTTTCTTTTTCCATAGGTTATGATACACATACATGGTTATGATACCCATTTCATTTCATAGGTTATGAAACAATTGATTATAATTTTGTTGCACATATATATATGATTTCATTATTAGATAGGTGAGACCTATATCTCCTTCCAATTCTTTGGGTAATGATTTATATCTCAGGAGATAGACTAACATGATCTTGGGAGTGAACATTGACAACTAAGACACACAAGGGAGTGAACCATGACAGGAAATATGGTATGGTGAGTAACATCATACTATTAATATGGTCATTGGAGTAATCCATGAGTAATAATATTGTATCAGAAATGAACCCATACTTCTAATATGGCCTTGGCAGTAATTCCTTGACTAGATTAGAAATAATTTTATTTTCTTATGTGTATCCCAAAATTCCGCGTATTATTACTCTATTATATTTTAATAGCGTATGTTTTTTATTTCATTATGGTTCATGTATTATGAAAAGCCAAGATTTATGTAGTGATTCATGTTTATGATCTTCTGATATCCATGTTATGATCTTTTAATGTTATGATCACATTATCATACCCTTGTTCTCATGTTTTTCTTACATGTCTCCCTTGTTTACCCTTACTAAGCATATGATCTCACCCCTTTGTATTTTTCCTTTCCCTGGTTATAAAGATATGTATTATGTATTATGTGTCTAAGATGGGTCAGGGTCGGGAAGAACCTTGTGGGTGAAAATTTAGATCCGTAATGTACCAGTCTTTAAGTTTCTATGTTTCAAAAGAAACTAAACTAATACGGTATTTGTGTGTATGTTTTTATAAGCTTTATGTATACTGAAAAAGTTATATAATGTTAATGTATGAAAACCAAGGGTCAAAATAGTTGGTATCTAAGAAAAATTTTACTCAACATTTGGATACTATAATGAGAAACATTTAGTGAGATCCCAAGGTATATTTCTAAGGATGTGTCTAGAGATGTCTCTAAGGATAAGTATAAGTATTAATTAACATTTAAAATATTTATCTATAATTTTGGTAAAGGATAAAGTGATTTGTTTCCTTGTAATAAATCCCTATGTAGATACTACAAAGGAATTTGGTTCTGGAATAGATATACCTAGGAATAACAACTCTGATATGGTGTGTTGGGCCTGACTCAGTGTAACCTGGTACATTAAAATGGGCCTTACTCCACACCTGGTCTGACACTCCTGGGAGATATGATTTTCATATTCACAAATTATTCATGAAAAAAACATGATGTATATAAATTTATGTTGACAATGAATGACCTATGATTATCATAATGTGTCATAGTTTCAGAAAGGTGTCATAATATAGGCATCATTCATGTGGTTTTCATGATTATGTGGTTCCTCAAAATGAAAATCATTTCTTACTCAATGATTTCTTTTTCTAGTCAATATAGGGAACCAAAAGAAACTAAATTAATATTTACTGTGATGGAAAATATGATTATGAGTAGTCAAATGGGATGACCATTATATTGAAGTATGTTGTGATAATGATAATTAGTTTACATGGAACATGATCAACAACATGTACCTTAACCATCTCTCAGGATCACCAAAGAAGGGAAGGAAGGAGTTCACAGATAGTTTGGGTAATTTAGACCATAGGGGAATGCATATTATGTGTCCTCTGTGTCAATAATGTGAAAATAATCACCTAAGTGAATGTTTTATTGGATCAAGAAGGTTTTTTTTGACATTGGAAAAGAAGGACGCAAAGAAATTAAATGTAAAATAACAATGAAGGGTTCTAATTAAAAAATACATGGGAATATGGGACTCCCTATGAAATTATAAAATGATAAATTATTTAAATATAGAATGAATTTACATTATAAAAATATATGTTCTAAGTTTAAATCTCTTGAAGAAAATTATAAAAGTGTTTTTATTAATGGTTATTTAGAGATGATTATGATAATATAGATGAAATGTGAAAGGAAAGTTGTATAAAGTAATAGTATTGGGTACATTTTTATCAATTATCGATCAAGTGGAAAAATAAATTTTTTTATGTGTTTTGATTAAATAATTATGGTGAAATATGCATGGATTGTTCATTTTATGTTTTTATGGATTTAAAATATTTTATTGTATGTTTCCAATCGACTAGAAAAGTTATTTAATGGAAATGGGACATTTTTACTAATAGAATATTACCCTAAATATGTTCCTTATGTTAATATAATTTTGTTTGTATAATGAAACATTTGACATGAATTATTAAATTGGATATTACTGATTACCTTGAAACTAATTAAGGGGTTGTTGACAAGTGGTTATGATATCATTGATAAGGGTTGTATCATTTTTTTAATTTAACGAATATATCCAATATTCATTAGAATAAGGAAACATGCATGTTCCAATAAGGAATTTTGGTAATATAGGTTATTACCTTGTTTCATGAGAATATAAGATGAGGGTATTCACATATTTTTAATGTGACAACTAAGAGCTACATTTTTATATATGTGGGGTTAATTTAAAGCAGTTTTTTTGACATTCTTTCTAACGTTTTTATATGTTTTTCCTTTGGAAGGGTTATATGATTAACCATTATGGAAAGTTTAAATTAAACATTGGATGAAGTATTTAGTTATTAAGGTTGAATTGAAAACCTTAGTTAAATAGTTATTTAATAATTAACCTTATTACAATGATGTCCATCATATTTATTTTTTAAATTAAATCGGTGTGGTTTTATAAAAGGAAAACATGTCTGCTGGTGACAACCCATCAAGTCCAGTAAGGTTGTAGGTCCTGAAACCATGAATAAAGGATGATAAGGGTTTCACAGCTCCCACTGGCCTATGTGATTTCATGGTTTGTTTGTAATTATTATTTTTAGTTGAATAATTGATGAATTTTTTTTATGATGAACCAATGGTGTT
Source organism: Viscum album (assembly GCA_963277665.1). Taxonomy (NCBI): domain Eukaryota; kingdom Viridiplantae; phylum Streptophyta; class Magnoliopsida; order Santalales; family Viscaceae; genus Viscum; species Viscum album. Next base: position 190,561,237 of record OY728166.1, read on the forward strand.
ATTTCTTTGTTTAGAGATTAATTTATTAACCATATTGGCGTTTTAAAAAAGATAGAGGCAAATAGTTATAATTGTAACTCTTTATGGGGCTTAAGAATCGTATTTTAGTGCTTTATAAATCATAGTTAAATTTTAATATAATTTTTTTGAATCAATTGATGAATTAGAAATTGATCAAATCACAACCAAAGGATGAAATTATTTTAATGAAAATATATTAAATAAGTATACTTACTTATATCCCTGATCAATAAAATAATTACTCACCGTTAGGAAAACGATAAAAAATGTGTTTTTGTAATACCTTATTTATTTTGAATCGATAGCCTTTTAAATCATCATATATTTATGAGTTTTAGGCCCTCAACCTTACATTGATCATTCACTTTTTTTGTGGTTAAAGAACTCAATCATTACCTATAAATATTTATGCATTTCCTCCATATCAAATCTGCACTCCCAACCTATGTTTTCCTATGGGGAAACCTAGTTATATGTTACTTTGGGTAAACATTATGTTTTTATCATTTTTCTTTCAATTAAGTTTTAGTATTTATTTTTATGATGTGGTTTTTTTTGAAATAAACATTCAAGTATTAAACTTTTAAAAACCCAGATGAATTTCAAGGGAGAAATTCATTTTACGTGGGGTGTCATGTAACAGCCTAAGTTTTTGTGAATATTGTTTGAAGTAATTTAATCTGTTGTAGATACAGTTAATTTCATGAAATTGTCTTGCTTTTGTTATATGAAAGCGTTATGTTTGGATTTTTTTAGACGCAACACCAGGTAAATATTTCTCTACACACAACCCCAAGCACATAATGGAATATAATATCCTAATAATTTACAATATATTTAATATTTAAAATATATTTGATGTATTCTATATATATTAAAATGAACATGATATCAATTTAGAGTGTGGCGCATGAAACAACGCTTTTTTTCAATGGCTCAAATTACACACATTACTGAGTTTTAGTAAACAAAAATATATTATTAACATATTATTATTTAATATAATAAGATATAACCTAAAATTAAATTAATAATTATTAATAGTATTCACCAAATTGTTAAAATATGTGGTTTTCAAAAAATATAAAATTAATTTTTTGGTAACAAATTTATTAGAAATGGATATAAGAACCAATTTACTATAAATGAAATATTTTTATAGAAAACTATTTTTATACTCAAAAAGATGTTTTATCTAAATAAATTAAATTAATTAAAACTATAAAATGATGTTAATTAATTATAAATTTTCTATTATCAATGAAATATTTTTTATATTCATCCAATATATTTGATAAGCATAATATTAGAACAAGATCAATATTTCTCATAAAAAAATATTTTTATAAAGAAGGGTTTACAGAATTTTAAGGAAGAACCAATTTTATATACACTTTTTTGAACTTTTATACATGTTATATGTAAAACATAAAATTTATCAATGGAATAAAAACATAAAAATTATCTTAAGGGGAATATTTGGTATTTTTTCCTAAAGTTTCATTTTTATAGAATTGTGAAAAATACTGAAATTGAATTCAAAAATATGTTTCTGTATAATTTATTTATAGTGTTAAATAATATTTTAAAATTTTAAAAGTTGTAATATAAAATTTATTTACATTTTTATCCAATTGAGTTCAATTCATCAATTTCATAATGAAATTATATATAAAATCATAGCAATCATTTGGATGTTTTTACATTAAAAACATATTATGTCACCCCGTCTCGAGGATTAAATTTAAAATTAATTTCTGGATATTATGTGATTGAAATTTGGAAAAATCTATTCCATATTTGGATTCATCATAATTTATAATATATTTTAAACTCAAATAATATTTTGGCCATAATTATTATTGAATGTAATTAAAATTAATTAGAACGATTAAAGTGAAATTAAGTTTAACAAGTGACTAATCCATAAATTTAAGGGCCAGAATGACATAGAAACTTTTCCAGAATCCATTTTTTTGTTAATATTGATACCCTATTATACCTTGGATAAAATATGGTCAATTATCAGAGCCACGTTCAATTAAAAAACATGGGTGGAATTCCTTCTTCAAGGTATAATAGGGTATCAATATTAACAAAAAAATGGATTCTGGAAAAGTTTCTATGTCATTCTGGCCCTTAAATTTATGGATTAGTCACTTGTTAAATTAATAATTATCAATTTAGAGTGTGGCGCATGCAACAATGCTTTTTTTCAATGGCTCAAATTACACACATTACTGAGTTTTAGTAAAAAAAAATATATTATTAACATATTATTATTTAATATAATAAGATATATCCTAAAATTAAATTAATAATTATTAATAGTGTGAACCAACTTGTTAAAATATGTGGTTTTCAAAAAATATAAAATTAATTTTTTGGTAACAAATTTATTAGATATGGATATAAGAACCAATTTACTATACATGAAATATTTTTATAGAAAACTATTTTTATACTCAAAAATATGTTTTATCTAAATTAATTAAATTAATTAAAACTATAAAATGATGTTAATTAATTATAAATTTTCTATTATCAATGAAATATTTTACATATTCATCCAATATATTTGATAAGCATAATATTAGAACAAGATTAATATTTCTCAAAAAAAATATTTTTATAAAGAAAGGTTTACAGAATTTTAAGGAAGAACCAATTTTAAATGCACTTTTTTGAACTTTTATACATGTTATATGTAAAAAATAAAATTTATCAATGGAATAGAAACATAAAAATTATCTTAAGGGGAATATTTGGTATTTTTCCCTAAAGTTTCATTTTTATAGAATTGTGAAAAATACTGAAATTGAATTCAAAAATATGTTTCTGTATAATTTATTTATAGTGTTAAATAATATTTTATAATTTTAAAAGTTGTAATATAAAATTTATTTACCTTTTTATCCAATTGAGTTCAATTTATCAATTTCATAATGAAATTTTATGTAAAATCATAGCAATCATTTGGATGTTTTTACATTAAAAACATATTATGTCATCCCGTCTCCAGGATTAAATTTAAAATTAATTTCTGGATATTATGTGATTGAAATTTGGAAAAATTTATTCCATATTTGGATTCATCATAATTTATAATATATTTTAAACTCAAATAATTTTTTGGCCATAATTATTATTGAATGTAATTAAAATTAATTAGAATGATTAAAGTGGAATTAAGTTTAACAGGTGACTAATCCATAAATTTAAGGGCCAGAATGACATAGAAACTTTTCCAGAATCCCTTTTTTTGTTAATATTGTTACCCTATTATACCTTGGATAAAATATGGTCAATTATCAGAGCCATGTTCAATTAAAAAACATGGGTGGAATTCCTTCTCCAAGGTATAATAGGGTATCAATATTAACAAAAAAATATGGTCAATTATCAGAGCCACATTCAATTAAAAAACATGGGTGGAATTCCTTCTTCAAAAAATTTACAAGAGTACCACTCCTCTTCTACTATAAAAGGCCTCATCAACTCCCACTTCCTCAAACATGTCTATCCATATTGGATCGACCAAGATCATCCAAATAGATCCTAAAAATGAATAAACTCATCCTATAATCCTGCCATTTGTCATAAATCCATAAAAATATCTCTTTGGTGCAATCCATAAGAAGTTACCCAACAAGGCATTAACATCTTTCCTCAAGATCTTTAGTTTTATTTTCATTATCCACCCCCTGAACACTCCTTATTAAAACATTGTAAAAAATCAGTAAAAAGTATAATGATATGTTTTATTCTATTTTTATACATAATCTTACACACACTTCCATGAAATGGGTAACAAACATAGTGTCTATCTAAACGGTGAACTTCCACCTCACGAAATGATGATTGTTCATTTATCCGTTACCATATTTTACAGTTAGAAATTATGATGGAAAAAATATTTATATATGTTATATATTTTATTTGTTATATATTTATTCTTCTCTAATTATTTTATAAAATATACCTTTACAATTTTCATCTTGTGTAAGTATGATAACATCGTTTGTGGATGTCTGGACTACAACCTCGTCAAAGTGATGTATTTCCGTAACACTTTATATAGAATGTGTTAAATACAGTTTTAGATTACATATATTTTATATATAACATAATAATGATACTTTAATGATATTATATAAATATATACGTATATTTCATTTACTTTATTTATTTCAATTAGATAAAAAAATTGAAACAATGGTTATTTGTATGTATGACCAACTGTCTCCATGAAAAATGCATTTTATTTCATCTTTCAATATTGTATAGATTATCATAAATAAATATATAATTATTATATATGATATTTATTTAATGTTTTATATTCTAGATGTATGTTAATCATGGTTTATGTGATACGATAAAAAATAATAAGTCAAAACATGTACGAAGAACAAATTACTTGAGATTTTGGTGTTATATTTGGTGGAATAAATGGGGAATTATTTCACATATAAGAGAGGAGACAGAAGACCCATAAGTATTTATTGTGATATAATTAGGGAATATTTCATGGGGAGTTTTATAGTGGAGTTATGTTTGGATTATGGAACCCATTATAGGGATAAAAGGTGTCCATTTTATGAGGTTGATAACCCCCCCTATTTGAAAAAGGTAGACTAATGGATGTAATGGTGAAACAATACACATTGTCATAATGTTACTTTATACAAAAAAATTAGATAGAAGTTGATTCTCTTCATATCACGGTGATATAATGACATTCATTAGGAGTCAGTAGAATGTCTCATTACCAATAACCACTCTACAATGACTATTGAAGATCTCGATGATGAAATTCACTTATAGATCTAGTAATTTATCTATTTTTACATGATACTCATCAAGAGGTGAAGTGATCACTGAGTATTTTCAATCCTCGTTGGATCGTATTTTTTATATAAAATTTATCTTATAGTGTATTCTAGAATATGTGTGTGAACACTGTGGGATTAGTTTTGTACATATGTTGTCAAAGTATTAGATAGAACCATGTTGGGGGTGGTTGGGACTAACCAAAACAAAAAAGAGTCGGCATGGGTTTAGAAACATGAAAATATTTTATGTTGTGATTTATTTCCTTTTTCTACACATGAGGAAAGGTTGATATTTTTTAATATGTGGACTAAGAACATCGTATAGTTCGTGAAGTTGAGTTCAAAAGAGGATAACCATAAAAAAGTATAGGATGCCTGATTCACCCCTCCACATCTCAGTGATCCAATCACGCCATATCTTAATACATGGTATTATAGGGTATTACCTCTAAATATCCAAGAGAACATTGTAATAAATGTAGAATCTTTTCTTAAATCATCTGAAGAGTTCCTATTACTGATGGATGACAATACCATAGTTATAGGAATATGATGATTCCATACCACTTTTTCATAATCCTTGAGGTATTTTATGATACATTAATTAGTTTTTTCACTTGTTTTTAATAATCACCATATGAAAAATTATGATAAAATAAACATGGATATGCCTGGAGGGGCACAAAATTACATTTTGATTCCATTATTAGAGAAGGTCTTTACTAAGATGATGGGTATTGAAACTAAAAATTAGATGTGAGATAAATTAATGAGTAGTTTTGAGAAGGAAATCAATGTTATGGAATACATTATTGAAACATGGAGGAGTATATTTGAGGACATTAAGATACCCTATAATGAAGTTGTTGATATATATTTCACTCATGTAAATGAAATAGTTAATATTATTTAGGGACTTAGTGAGAAACATGAAGAGTCTAACATTTTAAATAACCTTATGATGAATTATCCTAACTGGTTTAATCTAATGGTTTCATATTTGGAAGATCAAGAAGATCACTCATTGTATAAGATACATTATATTCTTATTGTTTATTGAATTAGAGAGTCACTAGCTATAAAGAGATAAGTGAAAGAAGATGTTGTCCCTGAATCACTAAAATGGGAAGTTAAAATAAGTTGAAGACATCAAAAATTCATAATATGATTAAGACATTAATTAGAGTGTCACTCTCTTTTCAAAGAGATTCTTGAAGGAAAAATTGATGACCAAGGTTAAAAAATTAAGATTTATTTAAACGGATATTTGTAATATTACAATGTCTATTATAAAGAAGAAGTTTGAGGAATCTGAATATGATGTGGGAGAAAAAAGATATTGAAGGAAGAAAAAGGATCAGAATAAGTAAAAAACTAGTACCAAAAGAATAAAATTGTTAAGAAATGATGAATAATCCTCTAGAAATTTTGATAATGATGTATCTCTCATTACTCGTGTAGAGGACATTAACATATCATGTAGTAAATATGTGTATGAAAATAGAATTTGTTTAAAGTTGGAAATTAAAGGTAGGATGGAATATTTTCTTGAGTATATTTCACAACATAATAAATAAAATAAAAAGATATATAAGTAGAAAAAGGGAATGAAAACTCAAATGACTGAATTTAGAAAAGGGGAAAAGGTATTATTAATGACTAAAAATATATGTTGATCAAAAGGGAGTTAGGCCATATTAAATAGTTCAAGGAATTTGAGTTAATGATTTATGAGCAAGAGAAGATGATATGTGAACTTTAGGTAAAATTTACTAATAAATAAGAATTATCTACATAAAAAAATCAATATGTTTTATAGGTAAAATTGATTTGAAAATGGATATAGAATATTTCCAAAAAAAATTCACTAATAAAGGATAATATTTTCATGATTTTTGAGAGAGGATTGAAAGAAAAATTAACAATACATTTATTTAACCTAAAAATAAAACTCTTGATTCTAATTGTTTAGGTGAAAAAATTTAATCAAACAAGTTTGATAGAAAACCCTCCATATAATGGAATTGAAGTAATATTCTAAAAATGAATAACCCCAATGTAAGGGACGGATCAAGGATTCCATCATCAATACCATTCTTAGAAAATATATAAACAGAAAAACAAAATATTAACATAAGTTATATTGTAGGTGTTGTGGATGTTATAAAGAGTAATCTTACTATTGTTGGTTCAACATGTATTTACTTGGGAAGGGGAATTAATAAAGGGTGATTTTTTTTGAGATTATGAGGGTAAAAAATCATAGAAATAAAGCTATGTTGAAATAAGATGAGAAAGTCTTTTAAAAGATATCCACAATATATTTGTCGAAGAAATGTAAAATATGTGTTAAAAATGTGTATATTATAAAGTAATTTCAATCATAAGGAAGTGATGATGTGTTAATTATCGAGATAAAGAAAATTTATGTATATAAAAATTATTTTGAGATTGGAAGAAAGGAATGGCCTTGGATGAGAGGATGTTCTTATCCCAATGGTTTCCCTTGATGCATTATAGGACCCTCCATATTCTAGTAATATTTTTTATATATTCTTTTAAGATTCATGGAATTTAATAAGATGATTAATGATATCATTTATGGTTATAAAATTTAATTATATGAACATCAAAAAATGTTCGGTCCATTAGGTCAAATACCCTGAGAGGTGGGGGGATCAGGGTATTGTAGATTAAAACATTCTTATTTTTGGATCTTGTTTTTTTGTTACAAAAAAATCAATTCTTTTTTCCTCCCATGAAAATATACAGACTATTATGAAATCATGAACATGAAGTAACTATTTTTACTAGGTTCACCCTCACTAGTCAACATCCAAGGAGCATACAAAAATGATATTTTGATGTACCAAATTAACTAAGGCTCACAACCAATAATGAATACAATGTTTGGAATAGAACTTCTATGCCTAGTAACATAGAATTTACAAGGTGTAGGGTCTGATCACTGCATTCCCAAGGGTCACTCCCAATGCCTCTTTATCTGGCTCACTGCTGGTGGAAAGGGACACCGTCTTCCTCTTCCTTCGCTCACTACTCTTGGAAAAAAATCCTCTCACAATTTATTGAATAGTAGGTCAAGTAGAGTTTATGGACATGTAGGTCCCTTCATTTTCATGAATTACTGCATCCTCATCTATAGGTAGATGCTCTGTTGAAGTTATATTTCCACTCGTAGATGAAATCAACATTCTCGGGTACTGCTAGGTATCGGGATGTAACTTCTCAAACTGATTTAATTTTCTCACACGATTCCTTGTTAAAATCATGAACCACATTACTCTCCTGCATACCGAGTACCGGGTTTGTTATGCGGGACACATTTTTCACATACCACCACCGCTACCGCGAACCACCATTCATCTGTGGGTTTCCACCTCTTTTGAAATCACATATAGCTACTGTGTACTAATTTCGCAAACCTTATATGGGAATCACTCTATATCCACGAATTGTTCATTGTTCACAGACTACCTTCTCCTTCATGATTGTGTATCGCTACTGTGTACCGATTCTGTGAACCTCTTCTGCGAATCACTCTCCATCTGCAAACTCTTCATTGTTCACAAACTGCCTTTGCTTTCACTTACCAGAACTCCCCCTCCGCGTACCTCTTGGGTAATTCTCCCTCTCCCATACCATAGATTCCTCCTCCGCGTACCGAGACAACTCCTTCCGCGTACTGGACTTCCTCCTCCACATACCAGACTTCCTTTACTGGTTAATAATCCTCACAAACTTCTGCGTGAACCACTTTTGGTCTTTGCTGAATTCCAGCACAAAACAATATTTTTAATGATGTTCAATACCCACAGTAATCGGTAGGATTATCATTTCTTATATAGAAAAAGATTCCTGCCTAATCCACTAAATCAAGATTTACCAAATCTTGATTCGATACAACTCCCACCACGTACCGAATCTTCTGCCGCCGCGTACTGCAGGCCACCCGCAAACCATTTTCCTACGTGCTCCGCATACCGACTTTTCTTTTACGCTATCGAACTCTTCCAATGACACCAAACCATCCACATACCTCATCACCTTCCACCGCAAACCATGTTCGGTTTCATGAACTGCACCCAATTACTGTTTCTTCTGCTCCACGTATCATTCCCAGAACATGGTATGTGGACCAAGTATTATGGTACGCAGTTCCCACCCTTTTCTGATATTCTTCAACATTCTTCATACCGTTCAATCCTATGAATAAATCATTAATTTTCCAACATTAAACTCCAAATTTGAGGACCTAAAATTTGGAAAGCGCTGGGAAACTGCGCCACCTTAAAAACCTACATTTGGCTAACAACGCCCATTCTCATTCATAATTATCTGCCTTTTTTAACGAACACAATTACACCCAAAATATTCTGAGGGGACACCTTGAGGCATTTCCCCCCAACAAATACTTCTATATGATAAATATAAAATAAGTTCACTCCTTGTTGGGGATCACTTTTGAGGTTAATTGTATTAAATATTGATTTTTTTCAGAAAATTAGAGAAATATAGAATTTGGCATGAAAACCCACACATTAAGTCATTTTTATGAATATTTTAACATATTTAAGGGGGAGTGCTAGTAGATCTTTTGGTGAGAAAACCGAGGTTCTATATTTCATGTATTTGAACTATTTTGATAGTGTGTTGAGATGTGTGAGGGTTATTCTTATTAAATTTTTTATAGTATCCCCATACTGATAAATCTGAACTTTTTCTAATCATTAATCACATTATAAATTTTTATGGACAAATTTGGATACCTTGATTACATTTCACTAGTTTTAAATAATGGGTTATCCCATGTAATCATACAGTTCATTAATCATAGGATCTTTTGTGAGGAACCATGCGATATCATACTTCTCTTTCATGTGAAAACATAGAGAAGTTTTTTGAGAAGAAAAGATATAAAAGACCACATTTTTGACCTTTGAATTTCATTTTTAATGGGGGGGGGGTATTAATTTTTTAAATTTATGAATATGAAGATGAGTATTATAAAACAACACGAAATTCAAAGATTGTTAATAATCCTAAATGATCCTATAATATTTTTTGATAGAATTGTTTTGACATTAAGAGACATTGAAGAGATATAAGGAAAATTTGATTCTATGAGGATGTTGTTGAATATGTTTGATATGTTGGATTTATTGATAATGTATTTAAAATATGGGTTTAATTGTATATGTGATGATGAGGTGTTAAGTTAAAGAATATATTTGATTAAAGAAAATATGATGGATTGAAAATTACAACACTCATATTATAGGGTGCGTTGTTGGGATGATTTCTCAGTACAAGAAAAAATGTTTGATAGAGGTGGTCATGGTGAAGTTTGAGAAGAATATATGTAAAGGAAATCCCTTTCGAATATGTTATGTTTAGAATAAATTTCCTAAAATGGGAAAATTGGTCAATGAACATGCCATATTAGTCCCCAGGGTGACAATTTTTTCACCTGTGCAATATGTCTATGACCACTACATGCATATTGGTAGCTATGGTCTAGGAGATTCACTCAATTGATGCCCTGGAGTTTGAGAAGGAAAAAAATAACTTGACCAAACCAGTAGTGAAATAATTGGTGCTTTTGATATCTCTTTGAGAGAAACGAGGGCTCCCAAATTGGTGTTTTGTGCTGAAGTATGTTGTGTTCAATAGGTGATGACCTACATTTAAAGATGTTCAAAATGGTTGGCCACATTCTTGTGGTAAAAGAATCTATGATTTATCGGTGGTATGTCATGTCAAAATCGCTAGAATAAGGAGACCAAGCCCATGTTGGAGGGAATGTTTGTGGAAAAAATTATTTTTCACTATGCCAGGGTGTAGAGTGTATGGTGATGTGTCACTTGAAGCATTATTGAATTAATTATGGCGATGCATGAAGAGTTATTGAGTGATTCCATAATAATTCGATTCAATTTTAGTCCATGATTCTAACATAAATATGTGTATTTTTTTGTATTATATTTATTTCAACAAATGTGTAATTATTCTGTGACAAAAAGATGATAGAGAGGACCCATGAATTTTTATATGGTTGTAGTTATTGAATATTTCATGACGCGTTTTATGGAGTAGTTATGGGTGTTTTATGGAACCCATTATGGTGACAGAATGTGTCTATTTGATGGGAATATGACATACCTATTTGAATAAGTGATAACAATTGGAGAGAATTGTGGAATAGTGAATAGTGTGAGTAAGATCCTTCATATAGAATAACATTTAGACAGAACTTGATATTCTTTTTATCAATGTGAGAATATCCTATTTTAATCAGATAATGGAAAAAGTATCGAGACCAACAACCTCTCATCAATGGCTATTGAAGATATTGAAGGAGTAAACGTATAGATATTTTAATCCATCTATTCATGGAGGAGCAGTTTCATGTGGTGAAGTGATCAACGAGTGTTTCCTATCATTATTGGATATTATTTTTTAGATATTTTTTATCTTATTGTCGATTCAATAAGTGGTCTCTAGACACTATAGACTCAGTTTTTTAAATATTCTTTCCATGCCATGGATGAATCTATTATGGGGGAATAATAAATGGAATGGAGTTCGAATGGGTGTCTAACCTTGTAAATATCATGTCTGGAGGTTTATTTTTTATTTTTACATACAACGCAAGGATGATAGTTTTTAACGATTAGATCAACAACCTTTACTGGTTCTAGAGGTCATTTTCAAAAAAGAGAAACACATAAATGAAAAGTGGATAACTAATTCACACCTCCACCTCTCAGTGATCCAATGAAGTCAAAACCCAACTGAAGATGATTGATTCTATGTTTTCTTCATCAAGAATAACATTAAATGTAATAGTTTAGGGTATCTTGGTGAAAGGTAAATTATTTTTATTTGATTAATAATTATTTCAATTTTTCATAGCATGTAATCTTGGGAATTTTTGTTTCTAAGGAATTACATTATAATGAATAAGTATTATTTTATCCATAGAATCAATTCATGGAGGAGGTTCCCTTCATTATCATGGTAGTTGCATCACCATTGTAAACACTCAAGATTTTGATACTTTCAATTAATTATATCTTTGATAGATTATGGTACATAAAAAATAGAACTAATGTAACACCTCAAAGAAATGAATCATGAAATTTTAAAATTAAACTATGAATATTATCATTCATAAATTAAAAAGATAACAATTAATTAAAATAATTTAATATTATAGTTTTTATTACTATTTTAAAAAAGGTTGTATTTTGAATATACATTTTAAAAAATGGTATTTTATTTTAACTTAATAAATTAAAATTATCATAATTAAAATATTATTATAATAGTTAATATTTGTATTCCTAAAATATTATTTCAATATTTAATTTTTTAAAAATGTCTATAAAATAAGACTAAAAGTAGTTAACTTTTTAAAAAGGAATTTTCAATTATTTTCTTACTTTATAATTGGTCTTTACATTTATATATATATATATATTAACATGAATTTGAAAAAAAAATTAAAAAATTTAGAATTTTATAATTAGAAGAGTTTTAATTTTATTAAATTTTCAGAAATAATTGATTTATAAGTGAATAGTGAAACCACAGTTTTTTTCAAAATTATAAATTTTATAAATTTATCAATAACCGATAAATAAATATAATTTTAGAAAACATTTTAATTGATTAAATATTTATTTATGAATTAAAAATATGTGTCTTGAAATATGATTTTGAATTTAGAAAACCTATTTTAAAATTTGATGAATTAAAGTTATATTTTCTAATAAAAGAAAAACTTTTTGGTCTTTTCATTTAATTTTTTTTATTAAATTCAATTTTTGTTTGATTTTAAAACCAAATAAAATTTACTTTTTCTATAATAAAACAATTTATATCCTTAAAAAAAATTAGGTAATTTTCTTCAATACTAAAATTTGTTGCTTAAAAATACACTCTTTCTAAAAATGTGTTTTAATACATTAAATGTGAAAATATTAAATCTATTTTTTCATATACATAAAAATTTTATCTGATAAAATATATTTAAATCTGTGAATGATTATTTCAAAATCATGTAATAAGGGTAATTTTATTTTCAGTATTTAAAATTAAATCATTAATGTCAAAATTAGTAACCATGGTAAAACCAAAAATGAAAAAAGTAATAATTCTAAGAGTAACAGTCTTAAAAACTAGTTGGAAACATGGTAGAAAATGACTAATTGGGGGATTATAGATCATATCTCATCCCCCGAACCATTAGTTTACATTTTTGAGTCTTTTTGACCTATGATACATGAACCCTCTTTATATTTAGTTGAAATATTTACAAAAATCACATTCTCACCACTTATAAAAGGGTCCTTTCACAACCCTATAAATATCACCATAAAAATTCAGTTTCCATTGTAAAATATACCATTTTCATCCACAATAAACATTTTATTTTTCCTTGATCCTCTGTTCACATTATATTATCCAAGGACTTCCATTACCAAGGATTCCTCCAAGGGAATGCCTAAGTTCTATATGTGAGTACTTTTTTACTACATTCATTTTTTTAATATTACATTCCAAAATATAATGTTTAAATTAACATAAAACAAAATTAGTATTATTTTTATGATAAAATTTATTATTCTATGGGTATAAATATTTTACACCAAGGACTACCACCTCCATGAGGTGAGAGCATCCATTTTCCAATATCACCTCTCTTCAAATGATATAAGGATTATATTCAATAATAAATTTTAAAAATTAAATTTAACTAATTATTATTGAAAAAAATTTAATTCCACCTTAATTCCTTTTCATTAATTTGGAAATTAAAATGTTATCTATGTGTTGTGTACATTGTCGCCTCCACGAAGTTACAATATTCATTTTTCAACATGATTTTTATTATTTATCCAATAAACATAAAATATAATTTATTAATTTAAAAAATATAAAATATATCTTTATTATTCAATTATAAATATATTATACACTTCTTTAACCATACTCACCCATCGAGTTATAGGGTGTTCTTGTTTGGGTATATTAAACCACCTTCATGAAAAACTCTATAGAACGCTATCACGGGCGACTACAAATATTAAAATACAAATATTGTTTTATGTTAATCGTAAAAAGATTAATGTTTTACATTTCTGAAAATTTTATATTTTATCTTTAACTTATTAGAAAATATCATCTTCAGTCACTAAAATTATTGTTATAAGCCAAAACTGATTCAATTTTCACCTTAAATAAAATACATAAGAAAAAACTATTTAATAAATAAATAGAAAAGTATCCTAAATTGTCCAATGTAAATACAACACTAAAAAATATGTCTCTTAATAAGATGTAAAATAAACTTAGTTTCTTTATTCCTAATGTTAGGAATATACACAAAGGGAATTAGTACAATGATAAGGGTTTCTTGTCTATATTTTACACATTAAGAACTTTTTATTATTTTGAAATATTTTTTCTTTGTAATGGTGTATCTACAACACCAATAATATTTTTTATCATGATACTATCATTATTGATGGTATTTATTGTTTTATTATAATAAAATACTTCAAGTGGTTTTGATTTCAATGTTTCCAATATCATAAGGGTTTATGCTAACTCAATTTTCTCACATTAAGTTAATAACATTCATACTGAACACTATTATTCCATGTTAGGTTTATTTTATCAATCTAATATCATTATTTTATTTTGTACATATTTTATTGGGTTTTACAATTATTTCTTATAACCACGGTATCAAATTTTTCCAACCATAATGATTATTCTACTTGAAATGTTTTTTAAGTCTCAATTCTTATTAATTGAGACACATATCTTGTTACACACCATTTTAAAATTATATGGTTCATTTACATGTCAGTGATTATATTATATGATGAAATATATTTTATTCATGGAATTGTAAATTTAGTTTCAATCTCTTCTTCATCTAAGGGTTTTTATTTAAATGTTACTCAATATATAAAGTTTATTTTCCCAACATCATTTTAAAATCTAAAATGTCAAAAATGTTGTTGCTCATATGATGAATTTTTATAGTACTTTTATGTGCCCAATTTTTTTATACCATTTTCATAAAAATTATTGACTGTTAAAAAATTTCTTCACATGGTGTAAATCGTTAATGGATAAATGTATTATTTCAGAGTGTGCGCTGATTTTCAGATGTTTTCAAGACAAAGTAACAAATCCAGAAGCATCAGAGCAAAGAATGGAATATACATGGATGATAAATTTTAAACAAATACAATGAACCATTTCCACAAAATGGAACATCTAGACTAAGTACACACCCTTGTAGAAGGCCATGTACTACACGCCATGTACTCCATGTTTACACACCACGTATGACCTTCTAGAAGCGGTTCGTGGATAAAATTGATGGTAAATGCCATGTGGGGAAGTGCTACACACCATGTCTCCCCACCAACTGACCATAGACACTTCATTGTCAAGGAGTAACACAATGGATCACCTACTGTCTAAGAAAAAAATTCCAAATCATGTTGAACTAAGTACAAAACTAGTATTTTTTGGAACAAGTTGTGTATTTTTAAATTATATTATTATGAGGGAAGCCCCTTTATTTTTGAGTTGGATATCCAGGGAAGGTTCTACCACCCTTCCTTACGAACTCCCTCATAACAAAATTATAGTTTTTTTTCATGTTATCATTTTTGTTTTAACATACTTCCCCTTCCCCTTTCATATTCCCTCTTGAATCCAGGGTATGAATTGAGTTTTGGATCAATCTTCACACTGTGAACATGGTCATAGAAAGCGAGTTTCCCCCTGTGTTGGGGTTGTAATAATGATTTTGAGTGTTTTTTAATTCAAAACCTCAAGTGTTGTTTTTATTTTGATTCTTCTTTAAAACTTCTTAAATGAACCTAATTCCATATTCACCATTTGAGTCTTATCTGACCAAGAAAGGAACCAATGTCGAAAGTTGATGGAGTTGAAATGAGAGAAACAATGACCATTTTGTGAGCCTATTACTTATTGTTTAAGGGGTAAAGAACCTAAATTTTTTTTATTTGTTAATTACCAGACCAAGGAGTTAGAATTTAAACGCGTAACTATTTATTTTTGGACCAATAAAAAACTATTTTGTTGAATCCCTATGGTAAATAACATGCGTTATTAAATCCAATGCTAAAGAAACAATATTTAATTAATCCATGATCATAATTACAACAAATACACATTGTTTTCTATTCATTCCATCAACTATTTTTTTCAATGAATATTTTGAAAAATAATTTCACATAGTAGTTTGTTCCATTCAACCATATTTTAGTCTAGATAGTTGACCGAGATTCACCAATTCATAGTGGTTAAATTGCTTATCTTTTCTCCCTATGGGATCGACCTCTAATACCATTAACTACTTAGTTTGATTTATTATAATGGAATAATAATTTTTTATTTGGACTACAAATTGTGATGGGAGTTGTACCATCCTTCATTCCAATATAAATTTTTTTTCATCCCCTATTGTTATCCTTGGTAATCTTTGTTTCCTCATTATATAGTTTAAAATTTTAATTCTTATTATATTTTTAAGCAATGTGGTTTTCAATAAATATATTATTATTGGAATAAAAGGGAAATTCATTTTCATTTATATTTTATCTTGAACTCCACATTTTGTGGATATCACTATATATGTTTTGAAAATTGAAAATGATTATTTTAAACCACTTTAACTTTTTAAATATTTTAAAAGAAAATAATTTAATATATTTTTATGTGGGTTTTTTTCAACAAAAGAATCCCATTTATCATTTGTGTGTAAACATAAATTTTCACCATGTATTAAATTTTATATTAAAAAGTCATTATTCATTCATTCTTTCCCAATGAAATTAATTATCAACATGTTTTATAAAATATTTATTTTAAAATTATTTCAAAATATCGTCTAGAGTTCTTATTTAAAAAGTGACATTTTCTTAAAAAACTCCTAAAATATGTTTTTCATCTAAGTCATTTTACTTTGAAACATCTTTTTCTTGATCAATGATATTATTCAAATAAATCCATAAATTTTATTTCTCTGGGAGGATTATATAATTTTCTTTTATATCAAATATATTATCCACCTATTCTTTTTTATTTACTAACCATCCACTATGTTTGGGAATATATTTTAATTAAATTGTTTTCTATTTTGAATAACATATTTTCCCATTAATTGACTGAAGGGTGTTCCCTAGATACCTATAAAATGAAATTTTAAGTAAATTATTAACTTAACCATATACCTTTTATTTATATGGTTTGAATAAAATATTCTTTATTATCTTTATCAAAGGGTATTTAACAAGAATGTGACTTAATCTGATTTGATATCAATTTATTTTCCATGGGATTATCATGTTATGAATGTTTATGGAATTATAAATGATTTCTTTATCTGATTCCATTTGTAAAGGATAAGAAACTCATTTTTGTTTCATGGGTTTTTCATGATGTGAGGAATGAAACCAATTTTCTATCAGGGGTTTCTTCTATTATGATGAATTATTAATTTCTAGTGGATCACATTGGTTTTGATGAATGATGGATAGGGTCCTATATCACTATATAATTCATTGGTTAAAAATTTTATATTTCAGGGTAAATGTATATGTGGGCCCACTATAATTTCTCACAACCATAGGTAAAAGTGTTTAACTCACAAAGTTGTTGTTTCTTTATATGTATGGTTATGACAATGTTCTCTAATCCTACCATGTTTCTAAAAAATGTAGTATTTTAAAGATTTATTCTTATGTAATTCAATTCCTTATGCCAAATTTTAAAATCTATAATTTTTTTTGTAAAAATTTATTATAAATATTGATTAAACCCATTTGTTCATATTATGCTCCTTGATGATCTTTGAATTTTTGGAATCAGGTTTTACCTTACTGTGCATATGATATAACTCATTATTATTATGCATTCCCATGTTATGAAGGCAATTAAAGAATGAAATTAGGATTCTCTTGTGTGGATAATTAGTGGTAGATTTTGAAGACATCGTTTTTATTAAGCTACTACTTATATAATGGGATGATTTTTAGTTTTTTGAAACATACATGTGGTTTTTTAGTCAATGTTTTTTGTAACACCCCAAAACTTCATAGTAAGTTATTTTCTTTAAAGTAATTCAATAGATAGCACTACACACAACACCGAGTTTGAGTGCACCACGACTAACCAAACTAGTCGTTCAAAAAGTGGTTATGAATAATATTAATTATATTTTGAATATTATATACTAAATATAATTTTAGAATCAATATTATGTGTTTCTTAGAAAAAATATAAAAACAAATTCATTTTTTTAGATAAAAGATGTAATTTTCAAAAAATGAAATTTTACCACCTTTTAATGGAAAACCCTTTTTAAAACCAATATTTGACACTTTTATATATTCAATTAAATTAAATTAAATTCTCCCCTAGAATTGAGACATATAAATTTATTTTAGATAAATTTTCGGTATTTTTCTGTTAACATTCATATTTTTATGAATACTGAAAAATACTAAATTTTAATTGAAAACAAATTTTTTATTCGAAATAATTTATATTGTTAATTTATTAATTTTAATGGTTAGTAAGTATAATTAGATTATATTTTTATCATTTAAAAAAATTAAGATCATTGTAAGTAATTTTACATTTAAATTTGACATAAACACATGTCAATCTTTTGAGAGTTTTTACTTTTCAAAAACCCACATTTCCGTTTTGAAAATGGAAATTAATTTGAATTTCATTAACGCAACTTCAATGTTTTGAATTTGGTAAAATAGAATTCATTTTTGAATTCGTAATATCAAAGTTAGCTTAAGGTGAAGTTTCGGTATTTTTCTGAAAAAATCTATTTTAGATTAATAGTGAAAAACACTTTGTTATTGTTTAAAACCGACTTTTTATTTAAATAATTATTTATCTTATTAAAATTTATTTTTAAGTAAAAATAGATAAAAAATTCCAATATATGTTCAATTTAATTAATTGGAGTCATTTTATAAAATTTTTAGATTTATATAATTTTAATTGAACTTCTTACCATCTTTTAGCCACCTCTTATGAGCATTTTCAAATTTCCAAATAACATAATTTTAACACTTCTGTAAATTGAATTTCCAAAATCTGAGAGCCATAGTTGATATCAATAAGTAATATGTGGTTTAATAAAATGAAAATATTTTTTAGTGAATAACAACTTTTTACTTTTTTTTCCAAGGTTAAAAGTAAATTGGTTAGTTAAAGGTAAAAATGATATTATTATAACCATAAAACATGTCCTAATTCTATTGTATAAGTGTAATTCGACCAAAAACATCCTTAGGAATAAAATATGTTCCTTTTGGTCCACTTGTATTAGATAATGAAATTGATATTAATTAATCCAAACAAGAGTTAAAAGTGGTAAACTCAAGTTTTCATAACTAAAACATTTCTGATATAGGGTTATACATAGGATAAATTCAAATATAAATATTCATTAAAAATAAAAAAAGATTTCCTATATAATTATATTTTATTTATAATTTTTAGAAATTAAATAAATAAATTTATTTATGACATAATGATGTAGTAATTACCTTTTTAAGGAATGATTAAAATAATTGATATTATAAATATCCAAATAAAACAAATTTGAGACTTTTGATGAGTTGAACTAATTTTCTATGCTACTATGACATTTAAGGTTGATTAAATGAATTTTTTTAGAATTAATAATGTATTTATGGCATTAATAAAAACAAAATACTAAATAGTGTCAAAATTAACATAAACGTGTTTTTAAAACAAATATTATATTAATAATGATATAATATTCCTAAAAATAAATATTTTAGAAAAAGGACATAGATAAGGTTATATATATTAATAATTAACCACTTGGGGTTTTCTTGGCTTGTTGTTGTATGTTTATTAACCGTATAATATAAAAATACAAATGGACATGGTTAATGTCAAACTATTTAACTAAGAGTTAAATAAAAAAGATAAGGTTAATATATTGATCTAGACATTTATAAAACCTATTGGTTGAGATTTTTTCGATCCATATCCACCGTATACTCAAAATAATTCGTTTTTGAGCTATTCGAAACAAAAAATATTTTATTATAAAACAATATTTCAAGTTTTTCCTAAATTGACCCTCTCTGTTCATATAAAAGGGAACCTCCCCTTCTCTTAATTTTACACCTCCAAATCCTTTAGTATCCGCCAAACCCGAACCAAATATCTTCCCAAATTCCCTCACTTCAACATAGAGTCATTAAGTTGATCAGAAAATCCTCCTAAGGACCCCTTTTGATCAACTCAAAAGGAAACATCCGAAGAAGAGGTAATAATTTCATCACCCTCTTTCAAGTGCTTTTCTTCTTCCAATTACACTTTGTTTTTTGTTTCCATACCAAAATAATAAATCCAGAACCTTTTACATACTATGATGTTATTATAAATATGGTACAACCATATTCGTTATTCTATCCATCCTATAAATGACAAAGTCACTATACGTGTGTAAGTGTGGCTTACCATCTCCATGTCGTGGTGTAGTTTGATATTCAAACACTTCATTATATGGATGGGTATAATAAAGAGTATAACTAATATAAATAATAAATAATAAATGTTAATTATTCTTTAAATATGATATATCATCAAATTACATATGATTTCACCATTAATATAATGATATTGTTTCTCGTGAAAATGTACGGCTTGCCATCTCCACGAATGCGATGAGATTCATTCCCCATCATAATCAATCAAGAATGATTTTAATTTTATGACTAATAATAATGTTTAAGAACATAATATAATCAGGGATTTGAATCAAATACAACCTATACTTAACAAACATGACTTACGTAACAAAACATATAATGGAAAATGAATTAGTTAACAACCAAAACAATGATACCACTGAAATATCATTAACAAATAATTATTAGAAGATCATATATGAAATCATATTTATGTATTTGGTTATTTTATAATTTAATAATAATTATTTCACCATTATACAGGAGGTTAACCTACCCTATTCTATGGAAAAGTACAAGGTAAGTATTTTTCATCTGACATTTATTCTGTTGAGATTCATGCTATATTTCCCATTATTAACTTCTGTGTGGTGTATGTACTACCCATGATTATATATATTGCATAATATATATTAATATATTGGTATTTATATCATCATTGGATGATCCTTCTTTCATGGGGTGTATGTTTCATAAATTACCAAATCGGTAAGGGAATTTAAAATTTCAATTTCCACTCATTTGGTTTTACACAAACATCATTGATTACATTACTCCAAGATTATGTGTGAAATCACTATTTATTTACATATGTAGTAATTTCACCACCACTTTTTGTGGATATTATTTTTTTACACATAATAACTCTATTGATAAATTCTCAAGCCATCGATATAAACATGGTAAGAGTAATATTAACTCAATTTCTATTCATTGATTTAAATATCCAAGTCATTGGTGTTGTTTTTACAAGAATATGTGCGATTTTACTCTAATTGATTTATAATTAATATCCAATCATATTGATTGTATTTATATTTTCACACATAATTATTCCATTGATTTATCCTTAACCTTAGGATATGGTCTTTATAAAAGAATTCATCTCAACTTACATTTCATTGAGAATTATTTGTTGTTATGCGCCAATTCAATTTTATTTGGTGTATATACTATAATTTGACATATTATATCATTTAATCCCTTTATTCTCATGATATTATAAAATTTTTATTACCTCAAATATTTTTATTCAAGAATCACTCATTTGGTTGAGAACTCTAACTAAAATATCATTTCAAATGTTTTAAAATTTTATCCGTCAAAATCTTTCTCATTAATGTCAATATTTTAAAAATGGGTTTAAGGTTTTATTTATATGGAAATTAATGTTTTAAATTTGAAATCCATTTTAAAAGTTTTAAATAAGTATGAGACACTTTGATTCAAATATCTATTTTAAACAACCTCTTGATAAATAGTGAGACTTTTAAATGTTTTCATGAAAAAGGGATATTTATCTCAAAGATTTTTACTAATCATTTTCAACTATTTCAACATCCTTTATGGGATATTATTATTGATCTAGGTTGATTTCTTATGATACCATTCTTTCATACTGTTTTGATTGTTTTGTGATATGTTTGACTGTGGATGTGTTATTTTTATACCATTTATGATTTATGGACAAAGTATTGACATTTTTTATGCTAGTTTTAATATGAATGATTATGTTATGTTTAAACCTTTTCATATGAAGAATTCATTGAACTTAGTATGTGATGGGTGGAGACTACTATAGCTCTTCTATGCCTCGGTACGTCTCATGAGACAAACTAGTGTCATGGCACAAGGCCTTGACAAAATCTTATTTGTAGTCTTCGAACAAGGCCTCAAATATATGGTTATGAAGTCTGGAATTATGCATTCCATCATTATGAAATTGGTTATTGATATTAAAAGTGATTATTTGACTAGTAGAATATCCATATAGATAAGTAAATGGCATTAATTTATTTATCTTTTCCATATTATGTTGAAGTTTATGTTTTAAAAGGCTTGTGTTCTAGTATTATAAATTTCATTAAATGTTTATTCTTATTTATGATAGTTTCTGCTATATTGTTATCCTTAATGAGCATCTGAGCTCACCCATTTCTTATGTTTTATTTTTCCCAGGATGAAAATAAGTATATTATGATTAACATGCAGGAATAGGCTAAGGGATATAATAGTGTTTAAAGGGTACAAAATGTTGTTTTTTTATTTCATGATGTAATGTAAAACATAAGTACGTATCTAGTACTTCCAAGGCTACTAAACTGGTCGGTCATTCGGGATATGATTCCTTGTATCATTCCAATGTTATGTAATAATGTACCGATTCTAGGTAACTTGGGTCAGGGCATTACATTTAGTATCATAGGAATTTTAGTAAAAGTCTTGAA